>OY294018.1:2274895-2900247 GCA_958510785.1 Exephanes ischioxanthus | reverse complement strand
TTTTTTTTTATTAAAGAAACTTAAGAAATTGCAAGTAAGGTAAAAGGCCCAGTTTATGATACTTCTACGCAGCTCTCTCACCTTAAGCACACTGAGAAAAAAAAATCGTTAGATGAACCAAGTTGCGTTCCCCCGCGTTCAAAGGCGTTATTTAGTTGGTACAATAAATTTTTTTATTTGTATCGAAATATTTTGTATCGACTAAAGCGAATAATCGTTCAATAAAAGAATGGTTTAGGTGTACCAACCAAATAACAGCTTTGAACGTAGGTGACCGCGAATTTGGTTAATCCAACAATTTTTTTTTCTCAGTGCATGTAAAGTCATAGGGATAAACAAGGAGGACCAAGTGTCGCAGTTCGTGACTCCCGAACGCGCGCTACCCATTGGCTGCATATCGAATGGTGGGGGGAGCCGACTACGCTGGAGGTCCCCCTGTCACAAACTGGGCCGTTTACCTTACGTTTCTCGTGCATGAACAAACGCGAGGTCGTTGGGAGTCGCGAATCGGGCTGCGACCTTCGGAGCCGATATCGGAAGAATTTCCGTGCGAAGTTCAAAACCGGACCGGACAAGGCCCTGTCTATCGTCGATGAGACTCTTGAAAACTTTCGTCCTTGCTCGTGCGGAAAACGATTATCGGCAGTATTTCATTTCGTTCGTTCTGCGGAAGTTTTTTTTTTACTTATCTATTTCATTTTTATAAAAAAAAAAAAATTTTTTTACAAGAATCGTGCGGCGCAAAAAAGCGAACCTTGGATCACGTTTCCTGTCGGCAATTCGTTTTCCGGCGCACAGTCGCCTCGTCGACGCGAGCCGGCGGAGGCTCTCGGCTAATAATCGTGCCTGGCTCGTGTTGTTGTCGCCAGTTTGGCTTATGACACCGATAGCGGGATCGTGGTGTGAACGTGCAACGAGCGGGGAATCACCCGCGAGACCGCGCGTGCTGAAACGAGCAACGGGGACAAGGCGAACAACGGCGCGCTGCCCGAACCCGCTCCAGAGTGTCTCTGCCACGTTTTAAACGCCCGGTTAAAAACACCGAAGCGAGACGGCGATGTATAAAATGCCAACCGAGAAACCGAGTGAATGATGTCTGGAAAATCCCGAGACGGTGGACGAAGCTTCGTTAAAAAAAATATATATAATTCATCATATTTTATGACTTTTTTTTATATTGATTAGACTGGGAATTTAATGCAACGGACTGTAAGTTTTTATGCGTAAACTGTTACATTAAACCTCATGTACAATAACGATGAAGAATTAATGTATTGTGTA
The DNA here is from genome assembly GCA_958510785.1 of Exephanes ischioxanthus. Classification (NCBI taxonomy): domain Eukaryota; kingdom Metazoa; phylum Arthropoda; class Insecta; order Hymenoptera; family Ichneumonidae; genus Exephanes; species Exephanes ischioxanthus. The sequence goes on along the minus strand of OY294018.1, from coordinate 2,898,966 downwards.
TTAAAAACATTAGGAACATTTTATTTTTAATAGTTTACTTGAATTTCAATGAAAAAGTATATTGATTTTTCATTATAATTGTACATAAAATTTAACGTACAAGTTTTTGCATTACAAACTTCCAGTCCGGTACATTAAATTAATTTTTTTTTTACAGTGTATTTTTGAAGTTCAATCTTTTACGCTTTCTCTGTTATTCGCCAATTGTTTTATGCGTTCTTTTCTTTCTCGCCCTGTATCACGCGACGTCCAGTCATTCACTGTTTCGAATAGCTCGACGGTGTTTCCCATCAACTCACAATCGGGCCCTGCCCGTTTTCATTTAAATAAACAAAATAAGTTTTTTTTCAATCACTTTCGTCCTGCAAGGGACCGAGAGCGTTAAAAAAAATAATAATAATGTCTCAGGCTGCGGGGACAAAATGTGTCGATTTTTTTTGTTTTGCAAATTAAAGTCAAGACCCCCATGAAACAGCGGTAGCTCCCGAATTCGGTAGTTCCATTGTACGCCTGAGAAATTCCCCTTTCGGTTATTCAAAATCCCCTTCGAGGCGAGAGCTCGCTCTGCTCGCACTGCTCGCACTGCTCGCATGCATGTATAACGAGAGGGACTCACCATGAGGCCAGTTTCCACGCTGGGCAGCAGCGTGAGCCTGCTCCCATCTTGAAGACGATTTTCCCTCAGTGTGCCCTCGCGCAGCTGCCTAGAACAAAAAAATATCGAACAAAGCGTCTCAGTATATCAGTTCCGGGTGTGCGCGTACTCGAGTGCCTGTTTCGTTCGCGAGGTGCCTCGGTGTTATTGGCTCAACGTTAGTCCCGAATACGTGTGAGTGTTTCGCAGCAAAAAAAAAAAAAGCATCAAGACGTTCAGTTTGAGAAATATTGCTCGCAGGCGATTTATCGTTAGTTTCGTCGCGACGAGACGCAGACAAGAGCAAAACACGAATCGACGATAAAAACAACAACAACAAAGAAGTAATTTTTTCCTTGTATTTTTTTTTATCGACGACCTCACGCCTCACTTTGTATTTTATCGATGAAGAAGAAAAAAAACAGTCGCGTACGTCGGCGGCCACGTACTTTGTCGGATAAGCCTCGGTCAGCGAGTTAAAAGTGGGCGCCGAGGAAGAGGTGCGAGGAGCGAGGAAGCGTTTGGCAAGAAGTCTGAGTCAACAGTCTCCATGACTGGGCATATTCATGAAGCGTTTCTTTTCCTTTTATTTTAATATGTATTTAAAAAGATGTATATATATATATAAATCAATATCAATTTAGAAATAATAAATAAATGTAGAAAATATACATATAGATGTATATAATGTCGATAGGCAAAAGCAAGGCCACTCGGTGCTCCTCTGCAGTGCACATTTCTATGAACTTGTAAAATGCATCTACAGTTGTCTATTGTTATATTGCACAGTCCAGTGTAATATAACTAGTAATTTTACTGGTAGTGAACAATGGACGATCCATGAATGTGTCCAGTCGAGCACAGTTTTTATTCTTATTTTAATATATATATATATATATATATATAAATAAATAAAAATGTATAAATGACTAATGAATTTATAAAATGTCTATAAACATATTTAAATATATACATACATAATTCTCGATAGTCAAGGTCACTCTCGGTACGCCTTACAGTTCACATTTCTATGAACTTCTTTGTAAAATACGTCTGTAGTTATATTGCACAGTGCAGTGTAATATAACTAGGGGAGAGCAGGGCAAAATGGGACAGTGGGGCAAAACGGGACAGCGGAGGTAAAACTCAATTTTCCCATAATTTTTGGATGCCCCATTTTGTCCTAACAATACATCTGGATTTTCAACGCCGTTTTGCCCCACTCACCTTCACCGCCACCAGCCAAAAGTTATTGGAAAATTGCGCTTTGCCTCATTATCCCGTTTTGCCCCGCTATGCCATTTTGCCCCGCTCTCCCCTAGTAATTTTACTAGTAGTAAACAATAAGCAATCCACGAATGTGTGCACTCACGCACCGTTTTTATTATATATATATATATATATATATATATATATATATATATAAACAAAAATGTATAAATAACTAATCAATTTATAAAATATCTATAAATATATATATATACATAATTCTCGATAGGCAAGGCCGCGCTCGGTGTGGCTTGCAGTACACATTTCTATGAATTTCCTTGTAAAATATATCTATAGTTATATCGCACGGTGTGGTGTGTAGCGTGTACTGTGGAGTAAGGTCGCGGCGGTGGGCTCCGAGTGAGCTTCTTACTATAGTAAGGTCATGGCGAAGAGAAGATGAGAAGAGAGACGAGAAATAAACGGGACGGAGAGAGGGAGAGAGCGAGGCTGTCGAAAGGCTGGCTCTTTAAACCTTTCGCTGCAGCTCGCTGGTCTCCGCCGTTCCTTTCCGCTCGCTTCTCGACCAGCGAACTTGTGTATAGGCGCAGGATAACACACACTGTGGGTTAGAACGAGGCTCGACCATCTGTACGGGAACGAAATTCGATCGAGGCTCGAGCGTGTTAAAACCCTTCTTTACCCCCCCCCCCATCGATGCGAAAAACGTCACAGGCTACACACTCTCGACGTGAACCGACTGCCTACGAGGCTCACGACTATAACGCAACGTTTAACACGAGATACGCTGCTTGCAATGTGTTTCAAGGTGGACTCTCGCCGTCCAATTAATGAACTTTGTGTGCGCGCGGCATTTATTTATATAACGCGCCAAAGTTTCGAGAAATAATTCGGTCGGGATTGAAAACTCATAGCTGAGGTTCGAATCGACGACTAAACGAATTTTTGAACTGGGAGACCGAGGATATTATTTTTGGATGGCTTATCGTGGACGAAAAAATAAAAGTCAGCTGGTAATTTTTTTTTACGAATTTTTTAAAATTATTTTAGGGGTAAAATTTGTGACCCTGAAGATATTTGCATGCGACTTTTCGTCTTGGAGAATAATATTCTACAAGTGAACGATTTTTTTTTCTTCCTAAAGCTGTGCAATTGATAGAGATTTTTTAATGCCGAAAGTTGATGTGCGGTTCACTTCAGGGTCATTAAAATTGACTCGACGAGCGAAACAGACGAAAAAAAAAAAACGAACGACAAGTGTGTTGTGTCGATTTCAAATTTTAAGTTAAAAAAAAAACCTATTCATTGATTTTCACGTGCGAAATTAGGGGAATGAAAATTGCAAGCTGTTTGAAGCATAGATCAAAATCAATGCCGCTGAGCGGTTAAATAAACGTGAAATTTTTTATTTCAGGTTCAAAGACAATGGCTCGTGAACGCTTCAGAATTTCGATAATTTTATCGTCCCGGAGGAATTCAGTGAGGGTGCAGAAGCAGGAATATCGTTTTAAGAGATAGCTTCGAGAGAGCTGGGGCTCGACTATACCGTAATACAATTCGTTCGAAATTCCTCATCGCCGAATCTAGGGTCGCCTGAATAAACGAATTTTTCGACGGCTCGGGCAAGGGTATTATTAAATATTATTAAATTACGTATTATCAATTGAGTACGTACGTGACGTGTTAGGTATTGTTAAATTATAAATCGTGAACGGAAAAAAACGAGCTGGTAACTATTACCAAATTTCATTTTTTTTTTTTTTTTTTTACAATTTTCAGTGTAAAATTTACTCGCGGAGTAAAATGGACGAAGAAAAGCAAAAGAAAAAAAACAACGGGCGATAAGTGTCTTGTGTCTGGTTTCAAATATTGAGCATTAAAAAAACAAAAGCCACCGATTAATATTCACGCTATTTAAATAAAAATCAATGCGCGTTTCGTCGCCAAATAAACGTGAACATTTTCATTTTATTTTCGCAATCGATGACTCGTGGAAGCTTCAGAATTTCGGTAGTTTTATCATCCCGGAGGAATTCGGCGAGATGGCAGAAGCGGAGATATCGGTTCGTGCGGTAGCGTCCGAGGGATCCGGAGGCGAGGTTCGAGGCCTTATATTACCCCACGTACAGACCCGGTGTTGTGGTGATGCCAGCTATACAGTGACTGAGAAGGGGTCCTGCGCTTCGGTACACCGCGCGCGTTCACCCGATCGACCACGAAGGCCCGATGTGGAGAAGAGCGAAGGCATACACATAGGGATCAGCGAGAGGAGGGAGGGAGGCGGGCATGGCGCTCGCGTTCTCCTCCTTCGGAATCGATTCGAGTTAAAAAAAAAAAGTACGGAGATAGAGCTACGAGACGAAGGGAGCAAAGCTGGAGGCAGAGGTGGTCTCCCCTCGAGTCCCTGTTCTCATACGGGTGACCCCGCAGGCTCGATCAGTCACGGTTTTACATGTATTTATATATCTCTCATTCTCGGGCCCATGAGCTTCGCCCGTAGGGCAACCGACTGTTTCGTAACCAGCGACGAAAGTTTATGTTAAGTTATCTGTTTATTCAAAATAGTTTTTATTCAGAGAAAAAAATATCGTCCGACGTGAAAGGCTGATGACACAAGACTAACTAGTAATAAAAGAAATGAAGCTTGCAAATACAAAAGAAAGACACTGCATCGCGCCGACGGCGATTATGACTCAATTGCAATTCCAACAGTTTATAATGAAAATAATAATAAATATTATTATTGTATGTATGTGTTTATTTGCTTCAAAGACTCGCTGCTAAGCTGCGATAGTAAGTCGGTAAATGCAATTTTCCATTTTGTTATCAACGGATGTAAAATGCGCGCGTTCATGCTTAACGGATAAGCTAAGGCTATGCTATTCCTTGCTACAGAATCAATTGTACTCTTGAAAGAATATGAACACATACATACAATATTATTATTATTATTTGATGTTGTTTCGATCGATCGAATACAAAGTAGGACGGGTTTATGATTAGTAGAGGCAGCGGCATAAATTTGACGCTGCGGATCTTCACGGTCATCAAAATGTACTCGCTGAGTAAAATGGACGAAGAAAAAGAAACCCATCGATTAATTTTTACGTACGAAATTAGGGGAATGAAAAAACGAACTGTTTGAAGTGTGGATAACAATCAATGCCGTTGAGTCGTCAAATTAACGTGACCATTTTTTATTTCAGGTTCGCGGACTGAGTTCGAATGTCGGGTTAAACGACAAAACACTTTCCATGTGTCCCAAGAGTCGTGATAAATAAAACATGGAGGTCGAGGAAGACGGTCGCACGTTATATGTTTGTCGCACTCGACACTGTTGGACGTTACCATTTTTGTTTGTATATTTTTTTTTTTTTGCTTTTTACATGTATATATATATTTCACTCGGGCCGTAAGCTTCGCCCATAGGGCGAGCGATTCGTAACGAGTGACGAACCTTAATAATAATAATAATTATTATTATTCAACGGTGTTTCAACCGATCGAATACAAAGTCCGGACGGTTTAATTATTAGAGACAGCGGCATATGTACAACATGGCCCAGGTGGGATGGCGGAAACCATTATCCATTTGTCCCACCTTAATTCGCTCAGTTTTCAATATTTAAAAACTAATTTCTTGAGATGAAATACCAAGATTTTATTTTTATAGTGTCACAATGTATGGCTCAAAGGGTTCAGAGTCGTGATAAATAAAACATGGCGGTCGGGCAATCGCCCAGGTGGGATGGCGGAAACCATTATCCATATGTCCCACCTTAATTCGCTCAGTTTTCAATATTTAAAAACTAATTTCTTGAGATGAAATACCAAGATTTTATTTTTATAGTGTCACAATGTATGGCTCAAAGGATGCAGAGTCGTGATAAATAAAACATGGCGGTCGGGGAATCGCACGTTATGTTTCTCGCACTTGACACTGTTGGACGTTACTTTTTTGTTTCTATATATATATATATATATATTTGTTTTTTAACTTTTTACATATATTTATACATCGCTAACTCTCGGGCCATAAGCTGCGCCCTCAGGGCAACCGATTGTTTCGCAATGAATAAGGAACGTTATTAATAATAATTATTATAATTTAATGGTGTTTCGACCGATCGAATGCAAAGTCCGGACGGGTTTATAATTAGCCGCGACAGCGGCATAGGTGCGACATGGCCGGAGTGGCGTGGCGGAAAATACTTGCCATGTGTCTCGAGAGTTGTGATAAATAAAACATGGAGGTCGAGGAAGGCGGTCGGCGGAATCGTACGTTATATGTTTCTCGCACTCGACACTTTTTTTATTTAATTTATTTTTATATATTTTTTTATACTGTCTCCGTCCGACGCCGTAATCTCTTTCTCCGCCAACGATCGTGCTCGGGAACGCTCGGGAGCTCACGCGTTTACCTACGTCAGCGCATACTCGACGGCTGCGTTCCTGGCTCACGCTGCCGTTATATTGCCGTCGCTGCGGCGGGAGGACGCGCCAGCTCGGGCGTTAGCTGTCCCCGATGGATTAGTTCCGGCGAGGAATACGATAGAGTTTTTACGCGGAATACCACCTTGGACGGTACAGCCACTATCGATTACCAAGGGAAATTGAAAATTGGCAAAAAAACAATACATTATATTTATATATATCGTCTTTTTTTAAATGAAATTTATATTAGAATTCTGGAATTCTAATCCACGATAAGAGTTAAAAAGATCTTTATTTTTATTTTTTTTTTGTTTACTAAGTGTACATCTTTTTTTTCTCAGGAGGATCTTTTCAAGTGACACTATATTGCAAAAATTTTGAATTAAAACAACGTGTCGAGCGGTTGAGAATATTCATTCTTTGTTGCGCCAGAAAGGAGTTTTTAAAATATGAAATCTGTACAGAAATCCGGGAATTCCAGAATGTTTCAAAACATCGGAAAATCACATTTAGAAAATGTAAAAAATTTAGATTGTCACATCGTTTCCTCATAAAAGTCGAAAATTGAAAGCTTCACATCGCTTTCTCATAATACAGAACATGCTTTCTAATTTTTGAGAGGACCATTATGAGAAACCGATATGAAAATTGCAATTTTAAACTTTTTTTTTTATAACTAGCTGCAGATTTTATTTAATGAATAATTTCAACCGAAATTATTTTTCGAAAATTTCGTTTTCACCAAAAAACGTGTCGAGCGATTGAGAATAATTATCGTCTGTTCCGACGGAAACGAGTTTCGGAATCGAAGTTTTAAAAAAATTCCCCCCTCCCCCCGTGTAGAATTTATACGTACGGATTTCCCCTGCCTCACGTCATACCGTCCGAGTTACGTATCCGATAAGATACTTCCTCTTTGCAATTAACGCTCAAACTCGCTTATAAGAAGAAAGACGCGAAGTAAAATAGCGAGAAAACAGGCTCGCCGTGAGCACGTGACTCTCCCGTCCCCGCGCGTCTCGTCCCGCAGCCGGCCGCCGCAGCGTGCGTCAGGAACGGGCAAGACAAAGACAAAAGACGCACAGCTAAGCGAGAGTTCTCGGTATAAAAAAAAAAAAAAAAAAGATAAAGGTAAAAAAAATAAAACTTGGCCGAGTAAGCGAAGAAGCGACTCGGGTGAGTCCCGCTGAGAGGCGAGCGAGATGGGAACAACGCTAGTATACACCTCGGCTGCGCCTTGGTACCGCCTCATACCTGTGCACTGTCGTTTTCCTTAGCAACGCCTCCGTGCGGTGTCTCTCGAGCGGAATACGGATTACTCACACATAACTCGCCATTGTATACACACACATATATGTATAGCATACATATACATAAAACACAGTGATGTGTGTAAGTACCCACGTATTCAAGCACGCCCGGACGAGGAGGGAGCACATTCGGATACGAAATAACGACCGGGAGGAATCGAAGATCTTTTTTTTTTTGTGTAGAACCTGCAGGTGTGTTCTCAGAAAAGATCATTTTTTCAAAGTACATATAGACATTTTTCTCGCGTCTTTGTTACCGACCGAGCGGGAGAGGCGGTGAAATTTCGTTCCCAAGTATGCTAAAAAAAAAAAAAAGTAGGCCGAAGATTCAATTTTTGTATTTTTTTAGGCTCTTTTCTTCCGGTGCATTCTTGCTGCGTGAGATAGTAATTTTCTTTTTATTTTCTCGCAGCAAAGACATCGCACTTAGAGAAAGAATAATCGGGTGGATCGGAAGGACGCCGAGAGACGAGGACCTTTGTTCCGTGTACTCTTAACCGTTGGGTTCTTCAACGTCTGCCGCGCCGACGCACCGTAAGGATATTCTCGTACATCCTCTCCTGGACGGTACGTACGTGGCACTCGGCCTCAGAACGGATCGCTGGCTCCGGTGAATAGCGCCAACGGATGTTTTGTATAATCTCGTTGTTACGCTATCCACGTTCGCCTCGATAGACGACAACGAGTGAGCGACGGAAGCCAGGGTGTCGTCGAGTCGGGCCGTTCGAATGGTGAATAATAACAACAATAATTTCTTTTCGCTATTTCTTATGTATTTTTTTTTTTTAGGTATGTTTCGACGAATAATATCAATAATAATTGTTTCTTTGCTCTATTTTTAGAGTCGCGTTTCGTGCAGTCCGTAGACTGAGGCCTGTGACGTATCAACGGACTGAAGTATGAATCCGATCCACCATGCCGGAGCGGTTCTTCGTGACGCTCGCCAGGTGAATATCATTCAAACTGCAAAACTTTTCATTCCTTCGTAGGAATTTAACGACCCAGCCTCAATTTTCAAAAACCCTGTTTTACTTGTCCTCCGACGGAGGGAGAGGGGAAACAACGATAGTAATAATAATAATAATTATTATTTTATAATTTATAGTTTTATAGTTAAAGTTGAAATAATTAGAATTAAATAGAATCTGAGTGAAGTTAAAATGAATTGATATTTACTGTTTTTCTTGTTTTTTGAATTGAAAGATTCAAGTAGTTAAGAGACACATTTGCATTTTGAATATTGTTCAAGAGATCGGTTAATAAACAAAAAATTAAAAATCATCGATATTTGTTTTAGTTCCGCCTCGTGCAGTGCGTAAGCCCGAGGTCTGTGACGTATCAACGAACTGAAGTATAAATCCGATGCACCATGCCAGAGCGGTTTTTTATTATCCTCGCCAGGTGAATATCATTCAAACTACAAAACTCCTCGTTCCCCCTTAGGAATTTAAAGACCCGGCATCAATTTTCAAAGTCCTGCTTTACTTGTCCTCCGAGGGACGGACGGACGGACGGACGGGGGGGGGGGGGGGGGGGGGGGGTGAAGAAAGATTCCATTCCTCCGACCCTGACGATTCTCGGATTCTCACGAGGCAGAGTAGAAGAAAAAAAAAGGACATTTGAAAAAAGTGAGTCGTCCCGCACGCTGGTGGTACCCTGCAGCGTGACTCCCACGATCGTTTCTCCCCTCGAACTCGACTCGGTCCGAGCGATTCCGCCCACTCACACTAGAGCGAACCCGCGAGTATTTCGTGTGCGGGGCCAGTGTGTAAAGATCCGTAGGAATTATACACCGGGAGAGCTTTGTACGTAGCGGGCCTCTCTTCCTCCGGGCCGATTGTGTACGCTCTCGCGTGGATAGACGCTGCAGTGTGTACGTGCCTCGTGGCGCCATGTGCAAGCTTTTCCCGAACCTGCGCCATCGTCCGTGTTCCCCGAGCAGCGCTGCCACCGCGCATGCGCGCGTCGAAGCTGACCGGTTAGGCGGAATTTTTACGGACTAGTTTGTAGGTTAAGCCGCACCGATCCGGTCAATTTCACGAAACGGTACGCGTTCACTGGATGCAACGCCCTTGGTAAGCGTACCGAAGCGTACACACCACGCCTGAATTTCTAAAAGCCAGTCCCCCTCGTTTTCTACGCCGGACTTATTATACCACCGCTTGCGTATGTACACACTGCCCGCTCGGCTCTCCCACTCGAGAGATCTCTCTCTGTCTCGGTCGCTCGCGTCGACCACGAGAGGCCTCTCGGCTTATGGCCCGGCCAACAGGGCGATGCCGAAGCGTCAATGCCCTTTGTCATTAGGCTGGGAGACATTTTCGCACGATTTTCGTACGCTTCGAGATCGACGAAATTTCAACTCGGAACCGACAATTATTACTTTCCGGACTCTAGTCGGGCAGTGTGAACAAACGGAATTTCTCATTATTTTATCGCGGGAAATTTGAATCTCGATGTTTTCTTACACGGATAATTGACACTCAATTTATTTAAGCTACGATTATGCATTCGTAATTTTTCATTTTGTTGATCGACCGTTTGATTTGAATCTAAATTATCGTCCGTTTCGTTAAAGATCCATCACACATACATTCCCAAACAACAGTTTAATTCGATCAAAATTTCAGTACTTCTCGATATGCCAGAAATTTGAAAAAATCAGCCGTACCCAGCCGGACAAGCGCCACAAAAAAGACGCAGTTGGTGCAATATTTGCGACATATGCCGCGCATATCGCAAATATTGCGCCACATTGGGTCCATTTCGTGGTGCTTGTCTATCTGGGATTAAATATATCAAGACCTTTGATTTTGCATAATAATAATGCGCACAAATTGTTAACGAATTATTTAAAAAATTAATTGGAAAAAAAATCAGAAAACCTTTTATTTTCTCATCTCAAATGAATTCACTGATTTTGCCTCCCCATAGAGAAGGCTTTGTTATGGTGAAAAAACAAATTTGGAGATTTTTTTCTAAATTCATGTGAATTTTTTCAGAATATTCTTATATTTGAAAAATTTTGTTTCGCCAATTTGGAAAATCGATGCAGATGCACGAATTTCGGATATGTTTCCGTATCACGATTCCACACTACGCAAAAAGTTTTGAGGCGATTGCGCCGGAGTTATGGCGTTAAAAAAAATTTCATATCGTAAAATTCAAAAATGTAAGAAAATTCTGCACGAATTCTTGTGGCTTCTGCTCAAGTCAACGAATTCGTTTTGAGAGAAAAAAAAAGATTTACTGATAATTTGTCGAACAATTTTTATTATCAATTCCTTAATAACTTTTCGACATTATTATTATGCAAAACGAACGTTCTAGACACCTTTAATACAGTTGATGGTTTCCGATTTTTTAGGAAGTGTTCGAATTCTCACTTTGGGCTGGCAATGCACGTTTGATGCATCCTTAATCGCCTTCGACAGCCTTTTTTTTTTACCCAATAGATACAAATTCAATATCAGCCATAATTGACGGTCGATATATTTGCAACAAAAAAAAAATAAGTTGGAGCTAGTACCTAGCCGTATTTAAAGTCGGTTGTGCGGATCCGCGTCCTATCTCTCGCTAGCGGTCTCCCGGTCTCGAAATATCGCGAGTCACGGAGCGCGCGAGGCGCACAGTGTTTGTGTGTCCCTTGGCCCCTCGGCAGGCTCGGGGCAGGCTCTAACCGGCGCGTTGCCGGGGTCGCACACCCAGAGAGAGCCTCGCCGTTCCGTGTACCACACAGTCGGGTATATATACCTGCGAGACGGCCTAGTCGTCGTACCTGCGTCTCGAACTGGCCCGGTCTCGGGCGCGCTTGGGCACAAAGAAAACGAGCCGGACGGACCGGGACCGAACAGCCAGGGCTCCTTCCTCGCGAGAATCGTATCGAGCGCCCGCTCTCTTCCCGTCTTTCTCTCGGATGCGTGCGAGAAAGAACGCGAAGAAAGAAAGAAACAAAGAAAAAAGATAGTCTCGTGGCCGGTTAACTCCGGGAATAGAACCCGCGGTTTATTTTTCTACATATATATATATATATATATATATACATATATATATATCTTCCGGCCGTCCATCTTCGATTCTCTTGTCTCGGTCCGAAGTTTTCCATCGCCGTCCGGCACATTCCCAACCGTCGGCCGTTCTTCGCTCGACTCGCAATTTCCAGCGATAAAAATCCATTCCAGCGCCTACTTGCGCGTCCCTCGTATGGCGTTGGGTCTGCCTACAGCATCGACTGCCTACTATAGGCCTTGCCGGCTCGAGCCCGAGAGCCGTTTACGGTACGGAGTTTTAACGCGGACGCGAAGGCTCGCACGCGCTCGCCCTCTGTCTCCGAGGCGATTAAAACCCCGGGAGGGGGAAGTGAATCGGTCCGAATAACGCGAAGATACGTCTCGAGGCTCTCTCGTCCTCCCGCACGCTTCTTCGACGCCCACGAGCGACTCTCTCCACCGAACCCACTCGACGCCCGAAAAATGCAACGCGATACAGCAACGCCGCTGATAGGCGGAACCAGTTTTCTTTTTTTATTTGTGCCGATGCAAGATACTGATTTTCTTCTCTCTCTCGAGGTTTTTTTTTTTTAATCAAGCAGCCGCCTGGTGCACGCGAGAGCGAGACTGTCGCGGTGGAATGATTGCGGGTCTCCTCGGCTGTCGGCGATCCCAGGATCGTCGCGACGCAACACTGACAGGGGAGAAAGGTGAGGCGGGCGAGGTTTGCCGCAACCCACGATGTATTTACTCGCGAAACTCAGACCGTACGCTTTTACTCGTCGAAACTCCGACGGTACGTTTTTACTCGTTGAAAGTCGAAAACTATAATAAAGGCTTATTATTTATTATTGATTTTTTAATTTAAATATATATATATTTTTTTAATAATCAGATCAATTGTTTCTGATAATCTCGTCATCCGCACGAGTTATCGACAAAACCGTACGGGAGAACCGTCCGCTAGTTCGTTCTCGACCTCCCCCTACTTTCAGCCAGCCAGCTGTACCCGTGGCATGCGTACATCTGTATTCGTCACTACAAAATCCAACGACGATAATTTTCTGTTTGATGCGCTCGATCAATTCATTTTGAGTTTTATCTTTATAAGCATCTATCTATGAAACTTGCAGCGCTTGTGCGATTTTGTGTTACAAATCAATGACGAAGAAAACATCTCATCGTATTGAGTTCGCAAAAACATTGTGCGACACTCACCTCTCGCTCATCCCTCGACTCACCTTCTCGTAATGAATCAATTTCTTTCGTCATCCATTGTCATATTTGAGTTTACTTTATAAGCACATAGCTACAAATATTTGCCGAGATTTCGCGATTTGTCTCATAATCAATGACAAATAGAGGATCTCGCATTGCGTTCGCAAACATTAATCGCGAGAAGACTCACCTCTCCCGATGCAGCAAACAAATCCTCTCCTTGGCGACCTTGAGTCTCTTGGATATGATTTTTTTAAGATTCTCGATGGTGTCGTTTCGCTCGACGGTGAGATCGAACTGTCCGCCGGTCGTCGGTGTTATGGTGATGGTGATCTCGTCGGGATCGGGACTGGGCGCCCTGATGACGCAGCCACACCCCGGTGTCGAAGTTATCGGGCTCGGCAGTGCGAAGCTTCCACCGCCGTGATGACTCCTCGAAACGCCGCTGCCATTGACGCCTCTCTCGACGCCCGTCGAGTGCTGTATCGAGCCACTGCCGCTGCGATAATGATAACCCGCCTCGGTTATGGCCGATGTCGCCAATGGCGATGCGGACGATGCGACGACCGATGTGCCCGACGTCCCGGAGACCGTCGACGAGCTCGACGAATCGACGCTGCCCACTTCGTTAACGTTGCATTTGTTATTGTCGTTAACGCCACCGGCCGCACCGCCGTTTGTATTTTTATTGCCGCTGCCGCTGTTCGTCTCCATCGTTGTAACGCCTGACGGAGTCTCCGAGCTACCGTCCATTTTACGAACGTGACACGGGGACACGCTCACACACACACGCCCGACCAAACCGCTCGCGAAGAGACGAAACGAATTTTACGTGCCTTCGACTTTTCCCCCCTATATATATATATATATATATATATATTTATTTATATTTGTATATGTATATATATGTTTCTCCTGCGTCCCGACTTCCACCCGCACCTTGCACCTGTACCTTGCACCCGGCGACGCGACTATGCTGCTGCCTACGACACGGTAAACCACACACACACAGACACAGGCACGCGCGCACAGACACTGCGGCGCGCACACCGACACACCGTGCGCCGAACCGTTCTTCTCTCGTCGCCCCGTGTGTGTCTCGTGCAGCGGCACGCTTGTCGGATGCGGCTGCTGGTGCCCGCTTCTCTGCTTCTGGTGATGGTGCTGCTGCTGCTCGGGGCTCGACGACGCGATCACCGACGCCCGACGATGACCTCGGGACGATCCAGGCCGAGAGTCCCTTCTTGTTCTCTTCTCTCCTCGCCCGCGGCTCTCACACTGCCAGATATATTCGACACTCGACTCCTATAACTCCCTCTCCCCCTCTCCAAACCCCGACCGACCGACGACGGACGCGCAACCACACGTCGGACGATAACGATTATCGCGGGATATATTACTTCGAGAAAGGTTTTTCTTTTATTTTGCTTATTGTTTTTTTTTTTTTCTCTCTTCGACGCGATTTATTCACGATGGTTTACGTAGGAAACTGTCCACTCGAGATTCTACGCGGTATTCTGGGCGGAGTAATGTTTGCGAGGAAAAACAATAGTGATAAGAGAATTGTTGGTGCACTGGGTATCGGTCGAGGCTGCGTCACTCGAAACGGGAACTGTCGAGACGGTCGAAGCCTGAATTATCCACGGCTTTTGATTTTGCCACCCACCGACTTCCTTGCGAATGTTTTTATTTTTCCTCTCTCTTTGATTATTATATTTTCTTCGATATTTGGGTAAGTTTTACACACTCCGTGCACTCGGATCTATCGAAGGTAACAAGTATGTTAAAGTCTCGAGGCTCCGACGCCGTTTTACCGTTGATAGAACATTCCCCACTCCGCGGCGTTGTGTGTTCTCTCGCGTACGTGCTACCTGGGCGCTAGCTTCTCTACGACTGGCGCTCGAGAGGTGTGTGCTCTTCCCCGATGCGTGAAGCACTTACTAATCGTATTTCCGATGACCGTTCGCGTTCTCGAGTTTCTCGGACTTGGATTACGATACCTAGCCGCTACGGTTTGCATCTATAGCTGCGTTGGCTCTTCTACGGTTACGAAGTTTTATCTTGTTGCAGTTATGTGTGTGTATATATGTACACATTATTTATATATATACATATGTGTGTAAGATACGGTGTCGAAGTCTCCTCTCCGCGCGGCCCTCCACCCTTGACCGCTCGTACCCTGCCCACGACTAGCAACCGAAAAACCCGAAGCCCCGGCCTCTCCGGCCGGATTCCCAGAGCTTGCCGAACGTACCCGAACGTCCAGCCCACGGAAGAAAAATGGCGTCCCGAAGACGCCCGAAGCTGCATCCATCAACGGCAGTACACAGTACAGCGTTGCGGGGATGCCGACGTTCTCGATGTGTAAGTGCTCTGCGTGTCGCATCGGGAGAAGGGGCTTTACCATGAGCAAGCGAGTTTGCGCTGACGCGTAGCGACGACGTAGGCTGAATTTGTGTATAACATGTATGGTGTACTCATAACCGTTTGGGAGAAGATAGCTTTTCAGTCACGTTTCGTTTGACCTACCGAAGGAACACGAGAATCGACTGGCGGTAGAGCATCGACCGAGTTCAGAGGCGAGCCGGGATCGCGGCAGCACCGTGCGGAGCGTTATCCGGAAACCTTTTTTCCTTAATCCTTTGACAATGGGCGACGAAGGGTCGACGATGAATTTACACGCAGGTAGCGCTGTTTAACCTATCTGAGGATCTGTTGCAAAGCCATATACTCCGATTTTGCGAATTTAATTTGAAACGAGACGCGTAACGGTCGATTAAGGGGAGGCTAAACAGGTACGAGTGCGAGAGAGACTGGGTTAATATTTTCAATAGATTTTTCTCCGAAACGATTCTATTACACGAAAAACAAATTGCGGGCGTCTCACTGCGTTAATGTAATACGCAGTGAGGCTCGCAATTTGTTTCTTAAAATTTATTTTATAAAACCATTTCCGAGAAAAATGGTTTCATAATATTTTAAGGCTATGTTGATCTTTAACCCCACCTTAAGGCGAGTCTAAACCCGTGCGGTGAGCGGTCGAGTGCGAGAGAGACAGCGCCATAGGTTCCGTGTGCGAGCGAGTGAGAGGGGGTTTAGACTCCCCTTAAGGGGAGGCTAGACACGTATTTTTCTCTGAAGCGATTTTATAAAATGAAAAACCGTTTCGGAGAAAAATGTGTTCGGAATATTTTGAGTTGGTGTTTAGGCCCACCTTAATCTCAATCCCGAGGGTAAACGCCATAATATTCGAAATCAGGGGGATTATTAATTCTAACATTATCGTTAGGTCGAATCATTGACGATAGAGAACCATGCATTGCCAGCTACGGCTTTGTATCGGCCAGGATGCCAAAGATGGCGTCCGTGCGACGTGCCGGTATGTTTATCTTTCGATGACGAATTCCTCGTCTGAAATACCGTTGAGATCGAGTAACGGTAAACTAGCGAAATCTAACTGAATTTATCGTCGCAGATAAAACACAGTTATCGAGACTGTACGCGCATGCGCGGGAAGTGGGAAGCAGGCATTTTATCGTTGGATGGCCTTGAAGATATTTACATGAGACTAAATTTCATCAAGTTATAACGACTGTGTTTTGCATCGCACAAATTTCGCTCGGGGAAGATCACTCGGAGGACAACATTCTACGAGTGAATTTTTTTTTTCTTCCTAAAACAATGCATTGACAAACTTGACAAAGATGAAATTTCATGAGACGCGGATATCTTCAAGGCAATTATTGTAGGAACGTTGGAATGAACGATTTTTATTCAACATATATTATTTAACAAACTTATTACGAGAGCCCGCATATGGAATTCGATATAGCCGAGTGTGTGCGTTTTCGAACGCGATTCGGATAATAAAGCCGTTTCGTCGTGTCGTCCTGAGAGACCCCGTTTGTCCCAAAAAAAAAAAAAACAGCCCCAGAGAACTCTGAACTCTTAGGATGAACGTATAACATTCTTCGTCGGCTTAAAGTTCATCCCTGTGCGCAAAGGACTGGAGAATGTTTCTTCTCTCTTCCATCGTGCGTTTTTTGTCCTTGGACAATTTACCCTTCAGCAATCCGTCGATTCGAGTTTTTTCAGTCTGAACGAACACGTCGCCGCGCTCCATTATCCTCTCCATTGTTTTGACGTAAACTCTAGCTGCGCTTTGATGCTCCTCCGGTAGGGTGTCCTCGAAGACCTTCGCCTTGTTCAGCAAAGCCTGAAAAAAAAATATTTTTTAAAGTAATAAATTAATTTTTTTTATTAAATTTTTTTTTTTTTTTTTGGAGGAGGAAAAATCGATCTTACATGTCGATCCTTCTCTCCGCTCGACTTGAACTCCTCGGCGATTCTGTCGAGCTGCTCGACGCATCCGGGCAGTCCGAGATAAACGCCAGACTTAGATTTGACGAATCGTTTTATATTCTCGGCGGTGAATTCGTCGTCCTTCTCGACGACGAGTCTGTGCGGTTTGCTCTGTCCCTGAACGAACAGAAGAACGGCGGGGAAGTCCTCCTTCTTGATATCGTAACGCTGAGCGAGATCGGAATTGTCCTTGTTGCCGAAGTCTTTGACACCGACCTCGGCGACGAGAAGATCACCGGAGTCTTTCGTGTCCGTCGCTACCTTGCCGAATTCCTCGTGCTTCTCCCCGTACGGAAACGCCACGTCGAACTTAACGACCGCGGCCTTGAACTTCGAGATCACCTGCGGAAAGAACGCAAACGGAGAATCGTCAGTTTGAATTTCCCGCGTCAACGCCGCGCGTAGTGGCGGCCATGTTTTCACGGAGGTCACGCGACCACCGACGGGAAGCCACGACGACTTTTACCGTCGGTAAAGAAATTCTCCACAGACGTCGATCAAAATTCTATCTCCAAAAAAACACGAATCCGCGAATAGATCGATAAAATTTGGTTCTCAGTTGAAGAATAATACACACACACTCATATATATATACTAAGAAACTGAATGACAAAATTTAAAAAATAAGAAAATGGCCGATTCAATCTCGCCGCATCTCCCCTCGTATCCATGACAACGACGTCCTCGCGTAGAGAAACGCTGCACGGTACAGTCGCCCCAAAAAATGAATCTACAGTTACACCGATCCTCACGATTTATGGAAAGTATTTGACAAAATTTCGCTCACTCGAAAGGAAAGATCGATCGCAACGAAAAAAAGTTAAAAATATATGTCTCACCTTGTCGAAAGACGCTGAATCGAGAGGAACGCATCCTTTGCAGTCCTCGCCGGCGATGTGGCTGACGCCAGCCACGGCAATAACAATCATCGCGACGACGGCTCTCATTTTTTGTTGTATATTTTGTAAACCGTGTCGAAAATCGTCGCTAAACGCGAATTGTCAACGAAGATATTAAAACTATCGGTGAACGATGAATCACCGAGGAAGAGGGTCGAATCGTCGTGTTTTAACTGTCCGAACAGCAGAAACGACGGGTAGCTTCTACGGCGCTGCCGGTTCTGACACTGCCACGGGTGCCGCAAACACACTCTCTCCTAGTCGCTCTCTGGGGTCTCCCTCGGTTTCGTTCGACAGGCCGGAACGCGTTTAGCGGCTCTATGCGAATTAGCGTTAGAGACGCGCGGCGAGATGTTTAACCTTCGGGCTTTTTCGGTTCGCGCTTTAAGTTTTTCTTTCGCGAATTATTGTTATTACGGTTATGCGCGTTCGGGTTCATAGGCGGTCGGGCGGTAATAAAAGTCTCGTGTGAACGATTCACGTTGAACCGTGCTTGACCCGTGTCGGTCGTACCACTATCTACATACTATCACAGAACCGGGTAGCAGGTGGATGGCAACGGTATGTAACGTGTACCGGGGTTAGTGCGGGCGCACGGTGTATCGCACGTCGAACAATAGTTTCTACCCGGGGCGAATTCTGCCGGCGGCCCATCACGAATTCGTCGAATCAGAATCGACCACGAAGCCGCCCGTACAACGTATTACAACGGACTCTCCTTCGTTCATCTCAACGCGCAAGTCCGCACGCAAACGTACAAACGTGTGCTGTTTTCCGTTCGCACTGGACGATGTGGTACACACGTATACGATAAAGTGCGTAGAGTGCATTGGGCACTTGTCGTGAAGTAAACTGTTCGATAAAAAAAAAAAAGAAAAAAAATGCTGAACCAGCGATGAAGCCTCGGGGGTGGGGGGAGTTGTACGGACCGCGGAGGGAATTCTAGCTCGAAGGCTGAAAATCGATCGGGAATAAAAGTAGACGAGACTGCAGGTCGCATAACTTTATCGTTTTCTAATAAAAGACTCGGGTGGACGTAAAAATAGCTGTGAAGAATTTTAATCGACTCGATTTCTACGTCATTCGGCGATGTTTGTTGTTCTTATTGTTGATATGAATGCAGAGCGCGTTTAGAGACCTTTTGGGCTATGGAACGAGCCGATATAAAGTACCGCGTCGAAAAAATTGGTACATACGACGTTTTTAATCGATTTTAAAAAAATAGTTGCTAAAATTTAAATCGACTCGATCGTACGTCGATCGATGACCATTGTTATTGTTACTAATAATATGAATGCAGAGCGCGCTTGGAGAGCTTTTGGACAATAGTACGATCCGAAATAAATATAGTACATAGACTTTTGAGTTCGATAAAAACAAAAAACAAAATGATAAACAACCATAACCTTTATTAATCTTAGTGCACAGTTCAAACCCCTTAAGATGATGTGAAACACGTTCTCAACCTGTCTCTCTCGCTCCGCCGAGAGCACCACTGATGCTATCTCTCACGTATAGTGTTTCACATCACCTTAACGATTAATCTCCATAGTGTTTCACATCACCTTAACGATTAATCTCCATAGTGTTTCACATAACCTTAACGATTAATGCACGACCGGACGCGCGACCATAAATTACAATTGTTATTTAATATTTCACGTGTCACCATCGACCGTCTTATTGGCCGTCTTGTCCTCCGTCCCGCTGCCGGATGACGCCGTCGAGGGCCTTCTTCTCTCACCGCTGGCCTTACGAGACCAGCCACGAAACAGTCTTTCCTCCTCGCAAAAATAATCCCTCAGTTCATCAAACTTTGCGCACTGTTCCGCTGCAGTAACGAAAAATATTATTTACTTATTTATTTATTTATTTATTTACCTCAATTCATTACCGTGAAGAGTTGCAATGGGCTCGAGTTCGCCGCCGAAATCCTTTGGGAGGCATTTCGGTTGTATGTGCTCGTAGATTTCCGAAATTCCACCAGTATGAAGATACACCTAAAATATATATATATATATACACATATAAATTTTTTTTTTATTTAAATTAAATTATGAAAATATTTTTCTCGATCGAACGATCACTTATTGACTGACCATATTGAAGAGTTTGCGGTTCATGAACGGTTTAAAGAGGGCCAATACTTTGTCTGTGAACCAGACGCAATTGACCACACGGACGGCTTTCAGTCTGAGCGGTAGTCCGTCCTGGAGGTACTCGATGAATTTTCGTAGAGTGCCTATCGATATCTTACTCAAGTGTCCGATTTTCACACCCGTCATGTCGAGTACAAATACGTAACCGGGTGTGCAGCCGTCGTTGTAGAGGCTTGCGTCGACCGTCATCAACGTTACTTTCATTGTGTCTTGCATCACGTACGAGCTCGGCCGGTAGTCCATCAGACGATGCATAAACACCTTGTTCCCATAATTGTCCGGCTCGGGGAGGACGAAAAACGCGCTGCACATATTTTCATCGGTTAAAATTATTTTATTTCACTCTGTGCGAAAATGGCAGTTTTGCGCACGCTTGGCGTAGCGTAAGTAATAACTTGCGATACAAATGCGATAAAGCGAACTTTATGCGCACGCTGTGATGTAAGTCACACGACCTGCACGAGTACCACAGAAGCACGAGCCGAAGGCGAGCTCTCCCTATGGTACGAGTGCGACGAGTGCGACTCACTTCACAGTCAGCTCATCATTTTCGCTACACTGCACTAGTAACGCATAATATTTTTTGCAACGAATGCAGGAGTAGTGCTACTCAGTGCCTGCAGATTGTGGCGCTGTACAGCCAGCGTGCGTAAAGTATGAGAAGCGTGTGTAAAGTACGAGAAGCGTGCGTAAAGTACGAGAAGCGTGCGTAAAGTACGAGAAGCGTGCTTAAAGTACGAGAAGCGTGCGTAAAGTACGAGAAGCGTGCGTAAAGTACGAGAAGCGTGCGTAAAGTACGAGAAGCGTGCTTAAAGTACGAGAAGCGTGCGTAAAGTACGAGAAGCGTGCGTAAAGTACGAGAAGCGTGCGTAAAGTACGAGAAGCGTGCGTAAAGTACGGGAAGCGTGCGTAAAGTACAAGAAGCGTGTGTAAGGTACGTGAAGCGTGCAAAGTAAATCTCGTCCGATGTGCGCATGCACTGGGTATTTATAGCACACTTTGCTGTAAAGCGCCACTTACGCCACGCGTTACAGGCACGAAAAGTGGGACTGTTTGTGCACGTGTTACAAAAAATACTATTCTGTATGATAATTTTTGTTCTCTCTTATGGCCCTCTCTTATATCATTCTTTTAAGCATGAAAAAAACAAAACATATTTTTTCGAGATTTTTATGTCGGTATGTTCAGAATGTACCGAAACATTATAATTTGTTTATAAAAAAAAAAAATAAGCTACAAATTGATATTTGCACGTTACTAATTATTAGTAATTATCTTATTTTTCATTCTAGCCAAAAATTGAACCAGCATAACGAGGAAATTGATTTGCAGCCTTTTTGTCGAATTCGTACACGACAATCTCGTCTGGCTGACTGGAGGCCGAGAGGGAACGATAACGAGGGGAGGAATAAGAGGAAGAAAGAAATAAAGAAAGGAGGATATCGAGCGCTCGGCCCCGCGTCCTATTAAGAGCAACAAACATGTTATTGGCAGGCTCACAAATTGCACCGGGGCGACCGGCTCGAACGAATTTTCCGGTGCGGCTATGGCACGCGTCCGAGAGACACACCGATACGATTTTTCCGCTCACTCAAACATAGAGACACGTAAATAGTTCACTACCGTGAACCCGTTTTTTTTTCATTCTTTTCAACTCGAGGCCCGCGATTACCGATTTCGATGAAACCGGAAACTCCAAGTCGAACAGGCTTTTGTCTTTTTTTTTATTTATCCTTTTTTTTACTTCGTTGTAAATTAATACGGACAATGCAGTATACTGTACTGTGGTATCGAATATTCATAGTCTCCAGTTGCATTGCAAATGTGATATCACGCTCGTGTTGCAGAATTTTTTTGTTTTTTTTTTTTCAGTTTTTCAGAGAGCATTCAGAGAAACATTAATTTTCATTATATTATAGAAGACATAAATGACGCGCGCAAGCGATTTTGCTGACAAATGCAGTCGGCGTTAAACGCCCTATTGACAAATCTTGCAATTCATCGTTATCACCTTTGCGCACTTTTATTAATGAAAGTGATGTGTTTGACACGAAGTAAGAACAAAAAACATTTCGAAAACAAACTGCGCAGGCGCCGTTGGATAAAAACAACGTCCGCTCTGCATAATATTTATTTGTCGCGACCTCCATAATTTGCCGCAAGCGTACGATAAATAGTGGTAATACGAGTCACAGTTCAACTATAAATTTTTTTTTTTTATCCGCGAATTGAAGTTTAAAGAGAATTAATCTGCGAATGACAATCAAGGGAAAGTGGGCGAGGGAGGGGGGGGGGGGGGGGGGGGGAGGTGTCCATCGATGTCTGGTAAAAAAATAATAGATTTACATTTTTTAATTAAAATATTATTTTTTCACAGCTAAATAAGTCATATTGCTATCGAAATGTTCTATTTTCTTTCTATCTGTGAAAGGAGCAATTCGTTAATAAATTATCAAAATCAAATACATTTTCTATTTAAAGAAAACTTTTTCCACCATTTTTTTCCCCTTCTAACCCCGGGGGTATTTCCACGAGTACATCGTTACGAATAATAAATCCTCGAGAATTTTCAATCCCCATTCTTTATCATGGAAAAAATAAAACCAAAAACTTTTTTTTTAATCGTAATCGATGAAACCTCCTCCCCTTTAAGTTTAATGTTGTCGCTCGTTAATCTCTCCCGAGGATTTACTTTCTCGGTTGCGAATCATTCTGGCACGATATATCTCTCGCACTTTTCCCTCGCACCGGTCGAGCTGGCTCATAAACTCGTAGCTCTCGCGCCCATAAAAAAAGAAAAAAGTCCGGGGATGGAAAACCAAAATTAAAATTCCAACTCCCCTCCCTCCCCCTCGAGGGCTTACGCCACAGCAAATGGTTAAAAACGCATGCATATTTCGTGATTTTTTTTTCTCGCTCGGCGTAAACAATTTTTTTTGTAAGTTCCTTTGCAGTGCCCCCGATTTCAACTTATCATTTTATCAGAAACAATTTTTAAAAAATTGTTTCTTAAAAAGTTGTCTATAACACGGTCCCTGATAAGGGGGGAAAAATAACCAAATTGGCAAAATTGTGACTATATATAATACGTCGATATTTACCAATTTTTCAACACTTCAATAATTTTTAAAAATTATTATTTATAATTTTTCTTTGAAATATAAGATCGTCAAGGACTGAAGAGTCTGTTGGAGTAAACTATACATTTCTTTTTTAATCGCAATTTTATTGCGGCCTAAGCGATTGGGCGGACGAACGAATGGCACATGTACTATTTAAGAGTTTGTTTTTATGTACACGTACCATGTCTTACACGCTTGTTGAATAGCATCGTTCCTCGGATCCCGATTTGCAAACAATTCCGGCACGGTCGATCTCAGCCTGTAATAAACGCTCATGCACTTTTTCGTGGCCTCGACGTCGTAGTAACAACTGTGAGCGAATATCCCAAGCTGGGCGTCCGGTATTTCCGATAGGCCATTCTCTTCGGACCATGCGCGAAGTTCGTTCAGTAATTCGCCGGTCAATTCCGGATATTTTTTCCTCGAATCCTCGATCGTGTGGCCGAGCTTCATCCTAATTTTTTTTTTTTTTCCTCTTCTTTCGCTCCCTTCCTTCACAGTTCTATTTCACTGTTCTTCGTTTTGTTTACTCGAGGAATCTTTCACAGTAGCACTCGATGACTCCCTCGACGCTCTGCGAACATTTTTCAAACGTGATAGTTGGAGTGCAAAAAAAAAATATATATATATATAATAATATAACCGACAGTGGTGGATGCGCGGTTGGCGCACGCCTCCGGTGGTCTCCAAAGTCAAGCAAGATCGTTCGCGGTCAGTGCTTGGATGGGTGACCGCTTAGCCGTGCGCTAACTGGCGCATCGAACGTTGAGCGGGAGGCGCTTTCTTCTGAAACTTTAGATTTTTCTGCACTTTACTCAAAGTGCAAAAATACCGGAGGATCGGTAGAATATGGCCGTCTGTACCGGCACGGGTTTTCCGTAGTTTCGCCGTGTCCCCGGAAAATGCGGTACAGTGTAGCTAAGTCGGCTACGGACGCACTGGAAGTCAGGTAGCTTAGCTGAGTGCGGGTGGGGAGTGCTAGGGGGGAATCGGGATGGGATTTCGTAAAAACTCGGAAGGGTATACGGTGGAAAAAATGGAGCAAATATATAAAAAAATATATAGTAATATAAAATATCTTGCGAAAAAAATCTCAAACGCGAAGATAGCAAGGATAATTATGAGAAAATTAATTTGTTTTTTATTTTGCGCGAATAATATCAAAATTAATATTAACGTTAATTAAATATTAATATTAGGTAAATACTATAAAAGTAAATTGTCAATTTGATGTACCGGAGCTGGAAGTTTGCTTACATTACTTTCATTAATTGAACATTAATGCACTTTTTGGTGGACTTAAAATACCAGATATTGAAATGACAAATTTTTTGCCTGAAATTTTCAAAAATGTTAGCTAAAAATAAAAATTTTGCAACGTAAAATTGCAACGCACATGTGTCTGAAATTTCGGAACCGATTTATGTAACAAAAGCTTCCAATACCGTTCATTAATTCTCAAATACATTTTTTTACAATGAATATATTTTTGGCAATTTTGCAAAAAATTTAATTTGTGACATAGCTCGATACCACTTCCTCTATTGAGATTGCCTCAAGACTTTATATCATACTTATATGAATTTATAATTATCGATAGAAATATTAACTTTAATTAAATATTATTATCAATTAAATATATTATTCTAAAATCTGAAGAAAAAAAAATCGCATTTGGGACACAACTCGATACTATTTCCTTCATTGAGATTGCCGCGAGACTTTTTTTTCATACTTATATGAATTTACAATGCAATTACATTATAATTATCAATCCAAATGTTAATTATGAATAAATTTACCATAAATAATGAAACTTTAATTAAAACAAGCAAAAAAAGTAGAAAATTGACATTTTCATATCGCTTTCTCATAATATTCCTTTATTCGCGAAGCCTCTTCTATGAAGAAGCATTGTCTGTATTTTTGGCTTCCTCATAGAGGAAGCTGCGCGAATAAAGGAACATTATGAGAAAGCGGTATGAAAATTTCAGTTTCCAACATTGATGAAAAAGCGATATAATAATTTCAATTTTCAAATTTTATGACTAAGCGATATGAAAATTTCAATTTTCAACTTTTATGAGGAACCGTAAGCGAACAAGACTTTCGCATAAAAGTCTTGTTGGACTTTTATCATATTCCATCTGTGTACGCGTTTTTAGCTAGATGGCTAAAAAATTGTGAGTGCTGGAGCGCGAACCGACATTTTTTAAGAGAAAAAATGGCGTACAGAAAAAACAATTAACCATTTTTGGATGAAATTTTGCAGAAACATTGACACATGCTGTGTGCAAAATTTCAGCTTGATCGGTCGAGTCGTTCTCGAGAGAAAGTGGTTTGAATTTTTCGCGTCCGATTCACACTTACATCCGGACATTTTTTCTAAATGTGATTTTTCGACGTTTTGGAACATTCTGAACACGTTTTCATTAAAATCTCGCCATTTTTTTTTTAACCATAACAAAGCTTCCTCTATGAGGAAGCAAAAACATACATGTAGAGGAACGCCGATGTCGCGTTAAATTTCTTACCGAAGTGACAGAGTGTAAAATAGTTCGGGCGGGGATTCGCGTCGCTGTTGCCGTCGTACCGCGCTTTGGCGAACTGATCGTCGTAGTCCGTAGGAGGATCATTGTTTCGAAGGAGCTCGCGCGGGACAACGCGAGCGTTATCGCACATACGAAGCCCCCAGTTATTACGAAAGACTACTGGGGAGTTACCAAACGGCGAGAGCTCGCTGACTGACTCGCCGAGACTTTCGTGAACACGTTCTGTCGATAGAGTGATAAGGACGCAAAAATGTTTTGCGGATGTCTGTCGAGTAGCGGACAGAGTCGAAGTTCGACGCAGACGGAGAGACAAAAACAGCTGCAGCCGATGGGAATCAAATCGGCTAGGCGTTTACTTTTCGCTTGCATAATATCGCAGTCTCCTTACCCCGCCCCACATTTATTTACTCGATTAGGTAATTGTGCCAATTTATTCTCCATTCAATTAAATTGATCGTTTCGTTGTGCTAAGAAAAAATAAAAATAATAACGAAAGATCTTTTGCTCGAAGAATCTGAGCTGAGAGGCGCGAAATGACTTATCGAACAAATCGATGGAGGATTCGGACAGTGAGGCAGTAACTTTGTTTCGAATAATTTTTCATTTTTTATGACTTTATTTTGTCTTGACAATTTTGAAATTTGCCGTATGCATTATTGGACATGTCGTGTGGACATACGTGGAATGCGATCGATGTTTGACGAAACCCGGTCGAGATATTTACGCTCCGATTTGGCACGATTTTTATTTATCTCCTGAGAGTAGGGGAGAGCGGGGCAAAATGGCACACCGGGGCAAAACGGGATAATGAGACTAAACGCAATTTTAGAATAACTTTTGGATGGCGGCGATGGTGGTACGTGGGGCAAGACAGGTTTGAAAATCCGGATGTATCGTTGGGACTAAATGGGACATCCAACAATTATTGGAAAATTGAGTTTTACCATTACTGTCCCGTTTTGCCCCGCTGTGCCATTTTGCCCCGGTCTCCCCTAATACGTCCGAGCGGCACATTTTATTTTACAGCGGCGGAACGGTATTTACGAATCGAATGAAAATCGAGAGCATCTTAGAGGGGCGTTAAGAAATGTTAAATTTTTTTTGTCAGTTACTTTTGAAGATATTCGCAATTTCAAGCGGAATCGCGGGGACGACCATGCCCTTACGGCTGCATCGTGACGTCACTGCCTTAAAAATTTAAAAACGGCATATGAAATCGGATCGTGGTAATCTTCGTTCCCGATATAGGGGAGAGCGGGGCAAAATGGGACAGTGGGGAAAAACTCAATTTTCCAATAATTTTTGGATGCCCCATTTTGGCCAACGATACCTCTGGATTTCCAACCCCGTTTTGCTCCACGGACCACCATCGCCACCATGCAAAAGTTATTGGAAAATTGCGATTTGTCTCATTATCCCGCTGTGCCATTTTACCCCGCTCTTCCCTACGTAGCTCGCACGCCTGAATTCTGGGTCGATTGCAGACGTATCCCGGAAAAATACCTCGAAAAAATACCTCGAAAAAATACCTCGAAAAAATACCTCGAAAAAATACCTCGAAAAAATACCCCGGAAAAATACCTCGGAAAAATACTCCGGAAAAATACCTGGGAAAAATACTCTGGAAAAATACCTAGGAAAAATACCCCGGAAAATACCCCGGAAAATACCCCGAAAAAATACCTCGGAAAAATACCTCGGAAAAATACCCCGGAAAATACCCTGGAAAATACCCCGGAAAAATACCTCGGCAAAATACCCCGGCAAAATACCCCGGCAAAATACCCCCGAAAATACCTCGGAAAAAAATCCCCCACACATACACACACCCGGCTGTATTTTTTCTAGAGGATATTTTTTTGCATCTGCCAGCCGTTGAGTGTCGAGCTGAGAGGTCGGTGATTAGGTTATCGATACGAATTAATGCAATCAAGGAACAAATACGATGTCCGAGCGATTTTACGGTATGCATATCGCATGCCGCAAAGAGCCGCGGAGCCTCATACAAAAATAAACCTTTCTAAAAAAAAAAGTGAAAATAATAAATCGTAAGCGCTACCTTGTAAATCGAGTCTCGTAGAGCTCCGACCCGTACGCGCGATAAATTCTAGCTAACGCATTAAATCGTTCGATTTTTATTACCATTTTTTTTTTATTTTTTTTTTATCACCGAAGGGTTATCCAAGCCCGCTGTCAAATATCTGCCAGTTTCACCTGTGCCCGCCGCGGGCGTCCATCAATTTTTGCTCGACTCTGAACGGAGCTCCGATCGCCGATATCGAATGAGAATATTGAAGAATTTTTTTTTACCGACCGGGCAACGAGCCAAGTTGCGATTTCTGGCTGTAAAAAAAAAAAAACGTTGAAATTGTCAGGACAACACGACCGCGAAACCGCCAAATAGTCGGAAGGCGTGTGAGGCTCGAGAATCATCGATTCGCTGATCCAAGGTCACCGACCGACAGTCACGACGGAAACATTAAAAAAATTAAATCATAAAAAAACAAACGATTTTGCTCCCAGCACTATTTCACACTTTGACGCAACGTTAGGGAAAAGTCGCAGCGGCGATGCGCGGTAAAACACGAGCCTCGGCTGCGGAGAGCACGACGACAAGTGTGGTGAATCGATGGCTACGAAAATGAAAGCCTACAAGATAAAAAAAATTGCGGTAGGGAAAGGAGAGTCAATTTTTTTTTATTATCATTTCTATCGTCTCTCGGCCGACAGTCGCGTTCGCTAGAGCGTAATCATCTAATCACGTATAGAGTGACAAAAGTTGTACGCCTCGTATCGAATTGCGGCACGGACTCGTGCTTAATTGCTTCCGTGGTGGCGGGGATACGACGGTGGCAAATATATATATATATATATACATATATATACATATATATCGACGAAGCAGGGGAGACCCAAACACGCGCAGAATACATTCAGTCAATCGATTATAGAGCCTGTCGACGAATTCGCGACCGGAGACTGTGTGAATGAATACGTAACACGTTGGAGCGCCAGAGAGACCGAAAGAGCCATCAGCCATGAGCGAACAGGTGTTTTCGAAGTTTCAACTACTCTCTTCTCCTCCGCCTCGAATAGAATGCGTTTATGCATAGATATGTTTCTCTGTACGGGCCTGTTATAATGGGAGCGGTAGTACGTAGTATCGTAGGCAGACAACCTTCGTGTCTTTGCCCGGTGCGAAAAGTATAAAAAGCGACGAAAGGGTCAAAGGAGTACACACGCTTCGATAGTTGGCTTTTTTTTTTTTAACTCGTAGGACAAGCGACTTTAATTGATTTTTTATTCAATTTAATTTACTTTTATTTACTTTATATATGTATTTATAAGACACAAATATTAAAAATTTTTATATACTGATATAGAGCTTGAAAAAAAATGAGCAAATTTTAAAAATAAACTTTAGTTTCTGGCACGATGAAAGCAGTGCGGACGGTCGTGCAGGCGCTAGCGTCTTCATTATCGACTACAGAATGCACACGCGCGTCTGACGATAACGGGCTGTGACCACTTGCCGGATTCTCGGCATCTCCCCCTGTCGACAACGATTTTTTATGACGCACGAAAAAAATCTCATTATCTTATCCATTCCCGTGTCGTGCAACACACACACGGAGTTAAAGTGGATATATAGATATATAGATATATAGATATATAGATATATAGATATAATCTTCCTGAATCTTTTTTGCCTTCGTTGATATAATCATCAGCTGTTTTTTTATGCCTGCACGAGTGTCAGTGAGGCGGACGGATGTTAATTAAGAAAAGTCACATTAACGCCCATCCAGTTTTGAGCCCTCGTTCACCCATCGCGTAGTCGAAAATTAAAACAGCAGAAAAGAGGCAAACTAAAAAAAAAATGTTATCCTATTTGATCTTCCATCGCAATCGTGTTTACCTTCCGAAAAAGAGATTAAAAATTATCTCGATATTTTTTGACGTTCCATTCATTTGAATGTTCACACGAACCCGAATGAAATTCGAATTTAAAAAAAGTAGAAATCTCTATAACGCGACAGCTGTTCCGAACGTGATAGAATTTCAAAGCATCAATTTCTCCGCGGTCCATAGTCCGCGTATAGTAAAGCGTACACAGTGCAGCGAAGTTATAAACCAAGGCCGGCCGGTCCGCGTAGGCCCCAGAGCAAGTCCGGCGTTGAGTAGAAGCCGTTGGAGCGAGTGAGACCGCAAGAGCCGACTCTCCCTCTCTCTCTCTCTCTCTCGCCCCCTCTGTCGTCGTACGCGTTCATTGATAAGCCCGTGGTACGAGCCACGGGGCAGTTGCGCGGGTGAGCACCTGGATGACGTCATCGCGGGGGAGTTCGACCCTACCCGCGTCTATCGAGAGCCCTCCCCCCCCAGCAGCGACAGCGCCAGCAGCTCCGCCAATAAACCATAAATACATATATACAAACACCGCTCGAAGAAGCATAGCGCATGCAGAGCTGCCATCCTCGCAAAAACCAAGCGAATTCCACCATATCCTCCCTCGCCACAAAGCGCATGCGCCAGAATCTCCAAAACCGAACGAGCGAGCGAGAGACGCTCTCCCGTCGTCATAACGAGAGTAAAAGATTAACAAAACAAAAAAATGCCACGCGCGAACCAATTTTTTTATCCCCTCCCCTCCTCTCTCTATCTGCCCACATCTTTCGGTTTTTTATCCTCGAATACCAGAGAATTGTACCGTAAAAAAAAGCTCTAGTTTTCTCCGCCCGAGGAGAGGGGCTCTTATAAATATATACGTAATATGCCATGTACATATATATATACATATATACATATATATAGATGTGTACAGTACATTACGATGAAGAAACTAGGCGTTCTAGTCGGAAGACCGGGGAGCTCGAGGACTAGTAATCTACTGTGACTCTGCTCTTTCGCTACGATTCCGCAACTACACTGCTTCCCACTGTACGTACCATAAGATACAACGCTCCCCATCACCCGTACGCGGCAGCCCTCCCGTGAGCCATGTTCCGTGCAGAGCCTCCACCATCGTCGATAAAAGTAACTAGAGTAAATGAATTTCGAGCGAGCAGCCTCAGAGATCCCCCAGCGTTGTTGGCCTCTCTCCGTTCGATAGGACCGTGGCGGCTCGCCTGCGGAAACGCTCACACCGGGCGCTAGTACAGAATCAGTGGAGTCATAGGCGCCCGGTTTGGTAGCGCGAACGCCGAGCGAGAGAGATATCGGAGAGATCGCTACAGCCGCCGCGTCTCTTTATTGATTGGTCTTTTGTGAAAGGTACACCGTCGTCGGTGCTCCGTCGGAGAGTCGGCGGCTACGCCGGGGCGTCATCGATCCACGAGTGACCCATATCCGGCGATAACCGGAGAGTCGCTGCTGCTGCCGCTGCCGTCGCTGCTACTCGTTCTACAACCGTCGCTTCCCTCCCTCCGCCCCCTCCCGCGCGTGCGCGCTCTCCTTTGTCCTCTTCCCTAACGGCTCGAACGCGTCCTTCTCCGTCCCACGTTTACCCCAGCTGAAATTCGCCTCCAGCCCCGTCGCACCGCTTTCACCGCTCACCGGCCCGAGCCTCGTCGACGACTCCTCCCCGCCCGCGCATCTTTCCGGCACCCCTGCCGCGCATCGGAAGACTTTCCCCTCGCTGTTTTATCTCGGGGGGGGGCCCCCCCGACTCCCTCGTATTTTCCCCGACGTTTCCCCTACCCGCTCCACAACCTCCGCTCGTCCTCGTCGACGGCCCCTAGATACGTTCGTTCTCTCCGGGCCGGCTCGGCCGTCCCACCATCGCCGAAGAACGCCATTAACAGGGGGAGAGAGTAAAAGGCGCGCGCGCGATGGCGCCCGAGACGCGGCGCGCGCGCGCCCTCTTCTCTCCCGCTGCCGCTCTGTAGCTTGTGTACGATTCTCGAGCGAGTCCAGCGCAGCACCCCCGCGAGCACCAGCACCGAGCACCAGGCAGCAGCAGCCCTGCCTTCCGCGGCCGAGCAGATCACGGGCTAGTTCGCGCGATGATAGCCCAGTGAAACAGAAAGGGTTACGAAACTAACCCCCGTGGATACGCGAGAGAGAGAGAAAGAGAGAGAGAGAGAGGAGAAAAAGAGAGTGAGAGAAAGAGATTGAACGAAAGTGTGTGTGTGTGTGTGTTTGTGTGTGAGTGCATACTTGTGTGCGTGTGTGTGTGTGGCTGCGAACAGTGCGAAAGAGGACGACTGTGTGATCGGCGAAAAAAAGAAGAAAAAAAACGTGAAGAATAAACGGAAGGAAGATTCGGTGAAAAAATAATAAGTCGGAGGCGAAGAAAAGAAGAGAAATATAACGGGTAACCCGTGGGTTAGAGTTTAACAAGGGATACGGAGGGACAAGTCCGTGAGGAGAGGAATTAAGAAGAGAATAGGACTAAGGAAAGAGAGAAGGAACGGTCAAGCTGGGGCAGGGCGGCTGAGGGATAAGCTCCAGGACGTACACCATCTCGCGCGGAAAGGTTATTCGACATCATCTGCAGCCCTGGCCTGCCACAATCCCTTCGATTCGGTCATCGTGAGTGTCGATTTTTAAACACCATTTAATTTGAGAGAAAAAAATATTCGGACGAGTTTTCAGGTTGTACGGATTTGCAGGTTTTTTTTTTTTTTAGATAAGTATGTCAGGCGTACGCGTGTAGCGTGAGCCGAGATAATTTGCGGGGTCGTTGAAATGGCGTGATCAAAAATCATGGGGCCAGCAGGGCGATCGTTCAGTGTGGAAGTCAATCGTATAATTTTTTTTTTTTTTTTTTTTTGTTCGATCGTGACCTGCGTGTGTATATCTCCTGGCTCTACCTCTATTGCTCATCCTCGAGGGCATTTCTCGGCCTTCCACAGTGTCTCGACGATATATAGATCATACAACTCCGAGCGGCCGAGGGATTCTCCGGGTTTGCGAGGGTGTCCACCGGTGATGTGTGCGTGTCTATGTGTGTGTGTGTGTCGTAAGACCTATCAGGCCGCGAGAAGCTGTCGAGGAGGCAAGAAGAAGAAGGCACCGCTCGGACTCCTCAATAATTTACTATTTTCCAGTAACAACTTCATTTTTATTTGCCCTTGCTAGAAAAAAAAAATCCTTATCTCGAATCAAAGAACCCCAATATTCAAACTCTGACAATCACCGAATGAAAATCGAGTCTTTTATTATTGTTTAAAAATTAAATGTATTTTCTTTTCTTTTTTATTTTCGTACACAGCTGATGAAGTCGAGTAATTTTTTTTTGTTCTCTGTCCTTAAAAAATGCATTATTAGCCTCTGGCAAAGATCACACGATGCTTTCATCGTACTGGCATGGCCGTACACGATAATGCTATCCTACTACAATCTACGCTGTACATTAACCGACTTTACAGTGCGTGGCTTCGGACCTTTAGAATTTTACACGTGTCCGTCCGTACGTGTGTGCGGGACGCTTTTTTTTTCATTCCCACTGTACATCCGTCCGTCCGTCTTACTGTCTTAATTTTCATTTCGTTTTCTTTCTCCATTCGCGACGGCCGATGTGTCCGTGTGAGCGAAAAACCGGAGGCGCCCGAGCGCAAGCGTGAAAGCTCTACTACAATGGTAGTTTATTTTCGCGCGTGTGTGTGTGCGTGTGTGGGTGCACGAGACTCTCGTGTGGGTGGGCTACTCTCGGACGGACTCACGGTGAACCGTAGTATACATTACGCCGACACACATAGATTATATATATATATATATCTATGTATATATATGTACATATATATACATATATACGCCCCCGAAGACGAAGAAACGCACACGAATGAATATCGTGCCGTAGTGGGCTCCGGCTCTCCGTGTATACGTATATCTCGTACCTTTGGTGGTGAGATCAATAAGCAGTGCCGTGACGATTGAACCGGGGCACCCCGGGATTCGTCCAACCCGTTTTCCCATCTACAAACTCCTCCCCCACCCGGATTTTCGAGATACCCCTACGCCGATTTGACTCCGTACACCGTGTACTCGTTTCTCATCCGACCAACCAACGACGATGTTAATTATTTCACGGTTGTTTCAATTTTTTTTTTTTTTTTTTTTTTTTTTTCGGTCAATCACACGATGCGAACGAGTATGGGGTGAAATGGGCGTTTTTTTTAGATGCCAGGGATTTTTTAGATTCTCTTTTTTCTACGTCAGCGATTACCGGAAGTTATCGGCGTTTTCGCTAGCAGTAAGATTGGTGAACGGGGTTTGGGAATAGGGTTTTTTTTTCACGTGATTTAATGTTTTTTTTCGTTTTTTTTTGGGCGGGTTTGCAAGTCTCGATGATATATTTTGGATAGTACACATGTAGCACGAAAAAATTTGTAATAATTTTAGAAAAATTCATCAAATATTTTCAACGTTTGAAAAAAATATTATTGAGACTTTTAAAAAATATTTCCGTGCTATGTGGGTAAGTAGGTTCGAGCGTTCCATGCTGTGAGTGCTAATTTTTTTTAAATCTCTTGTGAAACGTTCTATGGATAATTTTATCATGGTGGAGGGTGCTTCATGTTGCAGCATATGTCCTTAGCGTAGAATGTTATTTTTATTGGATTTATTTGGAAAAATGTTTTACGGTAATGTGGCAATTTTTGAGAATATACACGTGTATTCAATTTTTTTTTAAATAAAAAATAATTATAATTATTGACACTCTGCGCTCGATTATAACGTGGTACAGTTTATTAGTTTTCACTATAGATTCTGGAAGTCACGACTTAAACATCTTGTTACAAGTTCTTTAAAAAAATATTTAAAAATGGCACAAAATGGTTCATATTTTTCGGGATTCATCGAAATCAATATTTTTCTAGGTTATGGTCATGTGCTGCAATAAAAGTCACTATCTACCGAAGCCAAGTGATGCATGAAACTTTGCACAAACGATTACAAAAAAATAAACACTCGTTTGTCCAATGCGGGGTGCTCGGCCCTCCAAGTTCGTTGTTAACGTGCTATTGAAATGTTTAAGTAGATGAGTTACGCGACGATATATCGAAAATTAAATTTTCACGAAAAGTTAAATTTTAATAAAAAAATTTACATTTTCACGAAAAGTTAAATTTTAATAAAAAAATTTACATTTTCACGAAAAGTTAAATTTTAATAAAAAAAATTACATTTTCACGAACAATTACATTTTAACGAAAAATGACATTTTAACGAAAAATGACATTTTTACGAAAAATGACATTTTTACGAAAAATGACATTTTTACGAAAAATGACATTTTTACGAAAAATTACATTTTTACGAAAAATTACATTTTTACGAAAAATGACATTTTTACGAAAAATGACATTTTTACGAAAAATGACATTTTAACAAAAAATGACGCTTTAACGAAAAATTACATTATATCGAAAAATTATATTTTAGCGAACAATTAAATTTCAACGAACAATTACATTTTAATGAAAAATTGTATTTTGCCGCAAAATTAAGAAAACGCGAAAAAAACTGTGGGTAGATTCCAGGAGAAGGTTTGGCCCGTGTAACGTTTAATACACTGAAAAAAAAATTCGCTTTCGGGCTGCCGATGAAAAAAATTTTTGTTTCAATTCTACTTTCAATTCTTACAATTCCATATGATATTGAAACAACGACAGCAAGACTGTCAAGGTGACATGTTATCGTTTCAATCCGCTATGAAATTGTACGAATTCAGAGTAGAATTGAAACAGCGTTTTCACTTCATTGGCAGCCTGCAAGCAAATTTTACTTCATTCAATGATATTTTTTTTTCTGTGTAATATTCCACGAGTCCACTATTTTCTATCGTCTCCGACTTTTGTTTTGGTTTAATTATTTATTGCTTCGTAGACTCGCGTGTGCCGTCGACCGATTTACAATACCGTCAATTGTTCCCGATGCAGTCCGCACGCACTGGCTAGCTCCCTCGTGTGAGAGTCCCTTTCTCAAAAGCTCGTCTGTCCCCCCTTTCCACAGTGCCGACTGTCCGCTACTATAATTACCTCGCTCAAGGTTTCGCACTCGTTGAAAAATTAATTCGAGATTCGGCCCCAGAGCGTCGCCACGCGAGAAAGTCTCGACGATGCTCCGGAGATTCTTCTCTCCATCTCACAATATTCACGCTCAGAGATTTTTTTAAATTCAATTAAATTTGTTGTAAATTCAAATTAAAGCAATAAATTCAATTAAAAAATAAAATTGCCATAAATAAACTGTAGTTTATTCGATTGTCCAAAAGTCGATAAACTTTCGCAACACTCACGCTCAGAGATATTTATATATTAAATGAAAAAAAAAATGAAATAACATGTTTTTTAATTGCAATAAAATATTTAAAAATTGAATTTACGATTAACAAAGAGATGTGTCGTAAGTAAACTGTAGTTTACTCGGTTTTGCAAATTTTCGCAATACTCACGTTCAGAGATATTTATATATTAAATGAAAAAAAAAATGAAATAACATGTTTTTTAATTGCAATAAAATATTTAAAAATTGAACTCACGATTAACAAAGAGATGTGTCGTAAGTAAACCGTAGTTTACTCGGTTCTGCAAATTTTCGCAATACTCACGCTCAGAGATATTTATATATTAAATGAAAAAAAAAAAATGAAATAACATGTTTTTTAATTGCAATAAAATATTTAAAAATTGAACTCACGATTAACAAAGAGATGTGTCGTAAGTAAACTGTAGTTTACTCGGTTCTGCGAAACTCGTAATTTGTACCTTCGGACAATTGTCTGATGGTGTAAAAAAAAATGCTGCTGTTAGTTCGAAAAAAAAAGTTCTTGGAAAATATCGCATTAAATTGCAGGGCACATGTTTCGAAGAATTTTTCCTCGCGCTATGTTAATAAACACGAATGGAGTACACGGGTAGCGGGTCGTGCAGAGCGCGATGGATTTCGGAAAAATCGTGTTTCACCGGGTCGCGTGACTCGCGACGATAAATCGAGATACGTTAGCACGCCGCCAGGAGCGTAAGTTTCTACGTGTTTACTATGCCCGCTATTCGCCCTCTCGCCCGCTCACCGCGCGTGCTACTGCCTACTTCCTCACCTCCCCCCTTCGACCCCATCGTGCACTACACGAAACGCTGTGGTTCGACTCGCATGCACTCTCTCTTCACTGGGAAAACTCACGCACACATAAACGGCTCGAGCAAAATGGAGTGCTACATTAAAGTAGCGTAAATGGCACAGCCGTTGGCTCTCCAACATAATCATGCGAGCCTTTCCGCGCTTCCGATAGCCGATCAATTCAAATGCCAATTTTACGCAAGTGATTTTTATTTATTTATTTTCATTTTTATTAAAAAAATTAAATATTAATAATTTTAAAAAAGTAATGTGTTAAAGTAGCGTAAATGGCACAGCCGTTGGCTCTCCAACATAATCATGCGAGCCTTTCCGCGCTTCCGATAGCCGATCAATTCAAATGCCAATTTTACGCAAGTGATTTTTATTTATTTATTTTCATTTTTATTAAAAAAATTAAATATTAATAATTTTTAAAAAGTAATGCGTTAAAGTAGCGTAAATGGCACAGCCGTTGGCTCTCCAACATAATCATGCGAGCCTTTCCGCGCTTCCGATAGCCGATCAATTCAAATGCCAATTTTACGCAAGTGATTTTTATTTATTTATTTTCATTTTTATTAAAAAAATTAAATATTAATAATTTTAAAAAAGTAATGTGTTAAAGTAGCGTAAATGGCACAGCCGTTGGCTCTCCAACATAATCATGCGAGCCTTTCCGCGCTTCCGATAGCCGATCAATTCAAATGCCAATTTTACGCAAGTGATTTTTATTTATTTATTTTCATTTTTATTAAAAAAATTAAATAATAATAATTTTTAAAAAGTAATGTGTTAAAGTAGCGTAAATGGCACAGCCGTTGGCTCTCCAACATAATCATGCGAGCCTTTCCGCGCTTCCGATAGCCGATCAATTCAAATGCCAATTTTACGCAAGTGATTTTTATTTATTTATTTTCATTTTTATTAAAAAAATGAAATATTAATAATTTAAAAAAAGTAATGTGTTAAAGTAGCGTAAATGGCACAGCCGTTGGCTCTCCAACATAATCATGCGAGCCTTTCCGCGCTTCCGATAGCCGATCAATTCAAATGCCAATTTTACGCAAGTGATTTTTATTTATTTATTTTCATTTTTATTAAAAAAATGAAATATTAATAATTAAAAAAAAGTAATGTGTTAAAGTAGCGTAAATGGCACAGCCGTTGGCTCTCCAACATAATCATGCGAGCCTTTCCGCGCTTCCGATAGCCGATCAATTCAAATGCCAATTTTACGCAAGTGATTTTTATTTATTTATTTTCATTTTTATTAAAAAAATGAAATATTAATAATTTAAAAAAAGTAATGTGTTAAAGTAGCGTAAATGGCACAGACGTTGGCTCTCCAACATAATCATGCGAGCCTTTCCGCGCTTCCGATAGCCGATCAATTCAAATGCCAATTTTACGCAAGTGATTTTTATTTATTTATTTTCATTTTTATTAAAAAAATGAAATAATAATAATTTTTAAAAAGTAATGTGTTAAAGTAGCGTAAATGACACAGCCGTTGGCTCTCCAACATAACCATGCGAGCCTTTCCGCGCTTCCGATAGCCGATCAATTCAAATGCCAATTTTACGCAATTGATTTTTATTTATTTATTTTCATTTTTATTAAAAAAATTAAATATCAATAATTAAAAAAAAGTAATGTGTTAAAGTAGCGTAAATGGCATAGCTCTTAGCTCTTCAACGCAGTCATGCGAGCCTTTCCGCGCTTCCGATAGCCGATCAATTCAAATGCCAATTTTACGCAAGTGATTTTTATTTATTTATTTTCATTTTTATTAAAAAAATGAAATATTAATAATTTAAAAAAATTGTGCAATTATTTGAATGAGATTTTCGCAAGATAATATAGATTAAGCAAAAACTGAGAGTTTGACACTTTTTTCCGATAGTCATCAAACAATCGATAGAAATAAAATAATCGATAATCAATAAAAAAAATTAAACGTCCTCGAAGAAATTGTAATTAATCACGGAGTAATGTGTTAAAGTAGCGTAAATGGCACAGCCGTTGGCTCTCCAACATAATCATGCGAGCCTTTCCGCGCTTCCGATAGCCGATCAATTCAAATGCTAATTTTACGCAAGTGATTTTTATTTATTTATTTTCTTTTTTTTTTTTTATGAAATATTAATAATTTTAAAAAATTGTGCAATAATTTGAATGAGATTCTCGCAAGGTAATATAGATGAAGCAAAACTGAGAGTTTGACACTTTTTTCCGATAGTCATCAAACAATCGATAGAAATAAAATAATCGATAATCAATAAAAAAAAATAAACGTCCCCGAAGAAATTGTAATTAATCACGGAGTAATGTGTTAAAGTAGCGTAAATGGCACAGCCCTTAGCTCTTCAACGCAGTCGATAGCCGATCAATTGAAATGCTAATTTTACGCAAGTGATTTTTATTTATTTAATTTTATTTTTATTAGAAAAATGAAATATAAATAATTTAAAAAAATTGTGCAATAATTTGAATGAGATTCTCGCAAGGTAATATAGAAGAAGCAAAACTGAGAGTTTGACACTTTTTTCCGATAGTCATCAGACAATCGATAGAAATAAAATAATCGATAATCAATAAAAAAAAATTAAACGTCCTCGAAGAAATTGTAATTAATCACGGAGTAATGCGTTAAAGTAGCGTAAATGGCACAGCCCTTAGCTCTTCAACGCAGTCATGCGAGCCGTTTTGCGTTTCCGATAGCCGATCAATTCAAAATCCAATTTTACACAAGTATTTTTATTTATTTTTATTGAAAAAAATTTGTTAGCCGCAAAAAAAAAATAATGAAAAAACCTTGTACAGTTATTTGAATGAGATCCTCGCAAAGTAATATCGAAGAAGCAAAACTGAGTGTTTGAAACGCTTTTCCGATAATCATAAAAAAATGAATAAATAAAAAATTCACTAAAATGCATCGAGCTACGGAAAAAAAATTAATCGTCCTCAAAGAAATTCTAATTAATTACCGACATGAAATCGATTTCAGGAAATCGTGAACATGATATGTCAGTATATATTCCACGTGTCACAGCGAATGGCAGTCGATGTTGGAGAGCGCGCTTGCGTTTTCGAGCTACTTTTACCCAAGTATTTTATTTTTATTTTTTATCGTTTAGAAATCAATAATTTTAGCAAATCGTACAATAATTCGAAAGAGATCCTAGCAAGGTAATATCCCAGGCACAGAACTGAGCATTTGAAACTTCTTCCCGATAGCCATAAAAAATTTAAAAAAAAAAAATAATCGATAATCAATAATAAAAAGTAAAAAAAAAATCACCAAAGATCTGTCGAGCTAAAAAAAAATCGATTATCCTCAAAGAAATTCTAATTAATCACGGACATAAAATTGATTTCAGGAAATCGTGGAACACGATAGATAGATTTTATTTTCTATCGTTTAAAAATCAATAGTTTTAACAAATCGTACAATAATTCGAAAGAGATCCTCGCAAGGTAATATCCCAGGCGCAGAACTGACTATTGGAAACTTTTTTCCGATAGTCATAAAAAATCAATAAAAATAAAATAATCGATAATCAATAATAAAAAGTAAAAAAAAAAATCACCAAATATCCGTCGAGCTAAAAAAAAAATCGATTATCCTCAAAGAAATTCTAATTAATCACGGACATAAAATTGATTTCAGGAAATCGTGGAACACGATAGATAGATTTTATTTTCTATCGTTTAAAAATCAATAGTTTTAACAAATCGTACAATAATTCGAAAGAGATCCTCGCAAGGTAATATCCCAGGCACAGAACTGAGCATTTGAGACTTCTTCCCGATAGTCATAAAAAATCAATAAAAATAAAATAATCGATAATCAATAATAAAAAGTTTAAAAAAAAATCACCAAAGATCCGTCGAGCTAAAAAAAATTCGATAATCCTCAAAGAAATTCTAATTAATCACGGACATAAAATTGATTTCAGGAAATCGTGGTACACGATAGATCCGTGTATGTCACACGTGTTACAGCGAATGGCAGTCGGTGCTGGAAAACGCGCTTGCGTTTTCGAGCTACTTTTACCCAAGTATTTTATTTTTATTTTTTATCGTTTAAAAATCAATAATTTTAACAAATCGTACAATAATTCGAAAGAGATCCTCGCAAGGTAATATCCCAGGCGCAGAACTGAGCATTTGAAACTTCTTCCCGATAGTCATAAAAAATCAATAAAAATAAAATAATCGATAATCAATAACAAAAAGTAAAAAAAAAATCACCAAAGATCCGTCGAGCTAAAAGAAAAATCGATTATCCTCAAAGAAATTCTAATTAATCACGGACATAAAATTGATTTCAGGAAATCGTGGAACACGATAGATAGATTTTATTTTCTATCGTTTAAAAATCAATAGTTTTAACAAATCGTACAATAATTCGAAAGAGATCCTCGCAAGGTAATATCCCAGGCGCAGAACTGACTATTGGAAACTTTTTTCCGATAGTCATAAAAAATCAATAAAAATAAAATAATCGATAATCAATAATAAAAAGTAAAAAAAAAATCACCAAAGATCCGTCGAGCTAGAAAAAAAAATCGATTATCCTCAAAGAAATTCTAATTAATCACGGACATAAAATTGATTTCAGGAAATCGTGGAACACGATAGATCCGTGTATGTCACACGTGTTACAGCGAATGGCAGTCGGTGCTGGAAAACGCTTTGCGCCAATTGGCTTAAGCCAGACTAATGTGATGCGATTGGTGGGCCGATCTCGTCGTTCGCCGAGTCGCATCGGCTGGCCACACACACACACACACATACACACGCAGGGTCGCGACATTCCTCCGGAGATATCGCTTCTCCCGGGCCGCGCTCGAGGGTCCTCCTTCGTTCTCGCGCGACGACGCCGGGGCGGCAATGATGCACCGACGTAACTTTAATCTCGGTAGATTGAAAAAGTTCCAACGAGACGCGACAGCCGGTCACGATAGAGATTGAAGTCTCGGCGAAGGGTACAAGACGCACATAGGCCTTTTTTTCTTCCCGAAAGTAGCTTGGAAACTTTGTCCCAGAAACTATCACTGGACGCCTCGAATTCTCCTACAAATCTTTCATATACACACTTTATTCGTTTTATAATATCAATATTTTTTTATATTCAATATATAAATATTGATAATATAAACATAATATAATATCAATATTTTTTATATTCAATACATAAATATATAACATATATCAATGTTTCAGAGCTGGGCAAAGTACCAAAAAATACTTCAAGTGCAAAGTACAAAGTATCAAGTTCTTCTTGTGCTTGAAGTATTGCTCAAGTACTTTTCACAATTTGCCTCGTAGCGTTAAGCGTTGTGTAGGCTTAAAAAAATAAGCGCAAAGTAATTGCACACGGCTTCCTCATTGTAAAAAATCGCTGACTGCAATTTTCCTTATTCGTCGATTTAAACCTCTTTTTAATCTATTCTTCACTTTCTCTCTTAATTTAAAAAAAATCCATCAAAAGTGTCATTAAAACAAACGAGGAGGTTTCCTTCTCGTTTTTTCAAGATATATTTTTCGAAATAAAAGACAAACCAAAATGCGGACATTACCCGTTTCTTATTATACCATGTACAGAATTATATTGTTAAAAATAAATGTCCGTTAAAATTATACTTATCGAAAAGTTGAGACGGACAATATTAATAAAAACAGGACTCTTCGACAATCCGTAATTCGAGCGTGTACTCGAAAAGTACTTGAAAAAGTAAAAAAAGCATTTGAATTATTAAAAAGCACTTCTGTACGTCGCGTACTAAAAAGTACTCTTGCATAGTGAGTATTAAAAACTACTTTTGCACTTCGCCTACTATAAAGTACTTTTGTACTTCGCGTACTATAAAGTACTTTTCCACTTCGCGTACTATAAAGTACTTTTCCACTTCGCCTACTATAAAGTACTTTTGTACTTCGCCTACTATAAAGTACTTCTGTACTTCGCATACTATAAAGTACTTCTGTACTTCGCGTACTATAAAGTACTTTTGTACTTCGCGTACTATAAAGTACTTTTGTACTTCGCGTACTATAAAGTACTTTTGCACTTCGCGTACTATAAAGTACTTCTGTACTTCGCGTACTATAAAGTACTTTTGCACTTCGCGTACTATAAAGTACTTTTGTACTTTGAGTGCTAAAAAGCACTCTTGCACTTCGAGTACTCAAGGGTACTTTTGCACTTCGAGTACTCAGGAGTACTTTTGCACTTCGAGTACTAAAAAGCACTTTTGTACTTCAAGTACGCACTGGAAGTACCAAACAAGTACCCGATACTTCGAATACTGTTCAGCTCTGAAATATTCAATATATATTATATATTTAAACATTAATTTATATATATATATATATATATACGACATTGAAGAGGCGTAAAGGATAGCGTCATGGTGCTCGCCGGTTGTTTCGTTGGGTGAGGAGAAATGAATGAAAGACAAACAGTTTCGGTGCGGCAGAAGGAGGGGGGGGGGAGAAGGGGGGAGGAGAAGGGGGTGGGAGGAGGGAATGGTAGTTGCGGAGCTGTGAATACGGAGCTGAAGCAGCGGTAAGGAAGGAAGAGCCCGAGCTAGTAGTCACGACAATGGATAGTCAGACACGGAGAGTACAACGTGGGGGGAGGCGGGAGAGAACGGTCTGACGACGAGGCGCGCCAGTAGTAATGGCGTGGATCGGCCAGACGATAACTTCCAGTCTGGCAATTTTTTTCCCCTTCTATCATTTCGCTCTCCTTCTCACTCGACCGGGCGATCCCTTTGTCATAAACGATCGAAGTTTGTACTGCACGGGCAACGAGAACGGTGTAAAATAATTTTCAAAAAATCGATGTTTTTGTAAAGTTTTGAGTTGCGGCGAAACTCTCGTGGATAAAACGAACGATATTATTGGATAATCGGCCGCGCATGGACGCGTGGTCGTTCCATGCACGTGTCAACGACGTCGCTCAGGCGACCGCGGGAGAGAAGAGGAAAATAATAATAGTAGTAATAATAAATAAAACTTTTAATAATTCATCGATATTTATCACCTCGTCGGTACTGAGAATGCAGACCATTGGCACTGTTCGCATTCTATATTCTTCCGGTTTGAGCGATAATTGCTCCCTTCCGTTGTGATTCATTTATTTATTTCTCCGGTATAATAACCTCGATTTGCTGCGAAACTCTGTCGGTAATTGAATCTGTAGTTAATTTTTTTTTTTTTTTTTTTTTTTCCACTGACGCTAAGAACTTCCGGTCATAGACGACTTCTTGCGTGAAGCTCAGTTGAATTCGGCTTCGTTGGAGATTTTTTTTTTTTACCGGAAATGGGTGGCATTTGTGACAAAAAATTAATTACAGGTTTCGTTACCGACCGAGCAACAGTCCGCCGGGCAGGAGGCGCGATCGCACCGTCTCGAGCCCGCTTTCGTCGGGAGACCTGGAAAACTGTCGAAAAACGTCGATAAAGTCGTTCCCTGTATTTATTTTTCAGTGTCTGCCTCAAACGGGGTCGAACTACTCTTCTAGCCGCTCCAGAGAAAAATTCATCTTAACATTTTTCTTTCTTCTCTTCTCACGAAGGAAAATGAAAAAAGTACTGTGCAAATAATTTTTTTTTTTTTTTTTTTTTTTTTT
This sequence comes from Exephanes ischioxanthus, assembly GCA_958510785.1. NCBI lineage: Eukaryota > Metazoa > Arthropoda > Insecta > Hymenoptera > Ichneumonidae > Exephanes > Exephanes ischioxanthus. The sequence continues at coordinate 2,854,350 of OY294018.1, read as the reverse complement.
GAATGCTCTATCTGAGATTTGGAAATTTGTCTTCTAGACCGGAAAATGATATTAGAAAAAAGATCTCGCGACGGAGACGAGAAATGCCCCGCGGATACCGTACCGGTGTTCCTCTCTTATCTCTTTACAGCACGACCCGCGGGTATTAGAGCCGCAGTTACAATTACGGCAACGGCCGCGCTCACCGAGGCCCGAGAGAGACGGCGGTGCGCGATATGTCGTTCGGCACTTCATATACCTACAAGGTATACAAGGTCAGAATCAAACGAATGATGAGTAAAAAAAAAAAAATGACAAATGTAACTATCATTATTCACATTTGTTAGAGTACTGTAATGTGTGCATAGATAAAAAAAAAAAATTAATAATATAGGATACAATGTTGTTAACGTAATTGAGCAGTAGTAACATCAATTTTCTGTCCTCATCGTCGTCATCTCATTGCCGAAGTAACGTGCCTCTGTATCCGACAATGTGAGAGCCATTTTGTTTTCTTTTTTATTCATTTTTTTAGTTTATATTTTTTTTGGAGTAGTAACACCAATTTTTCACCTTCGTCGACATCTCATTGCCGAGGTAAACGTGTCTCTGTAATCGACGGTCCGAGAGCCATTTTGTTCTTTTTTAAAATTTATTTATTTATTTTATATTTTTTTGCAAGTGACATCAATTTTTGGTCTTCATTATCGTCATCTCATTGCCGAATTAAAGGTGCCTCTGTAATCGACAATCTGAGAGCCATTTTGTTTTTTTTTTAAATTCATTTATTGAGTTTATATTTTTTTTTTGCAAGTGACATACATTTTTGGTCTTCATCGTCGTTGTCTCTTTGCCGAAGTAAACGTGTCTCTAGCCGACAAAGTGAGAGCCATTTTGGTTTTTTTTTAAATTTATTTATTTAGTTAATATTTTTTTTTGCAATAGTAACATAAATTTTTTATCTTCGTCGACATCTCATTGCCGAATTAAAGCTGCCTCTGTAATCGACAATCTGAGAGCCATTTTGTGTTTTTTTTTTAAATTTATTTATTTAGTTTATATTTTTTTTGCAAGTGACATACATTTTTGGTCTTCATCGTCGTTGTCTCTTTGCCGAAGTAAACGTGTCTCTAGCCGACAAAGTGAGAGCCATTTTGGTTTTTTTTTTTAAATTTATTTATTTAGTTAATATTTTTTTTGCAATAGTAACATCAATTTTTTATCTTCGTCGACATCTCATTGCCGAATTAAAGCTGCCTCCGTAATCGAAAATCTGAGAGCCATTTTGTGTTTTTTTTTTAAATTCATTTATTTAGTTTATATTTTTTTTGCAAGTGACATACATTTTTGGTCTTCATCGTCGTTGTCTTTTTGCCGAAGTAAACGTGTCTCTAGCCGACAAAGTGAGAGCCATTTTGGTTTTTTTTTTAAATTTATTTATTTAGTTTATATTTTTTTTTTGCAATAGTAACATCAATTTTTTATCTTCGTCGACATCTCATTGCCGAATTAAAGCTGCCTCTGTAATCGACAATCTGAGAGCCATTTTGTGTTTGTTTTTAAATTTATTTATTTAGCTTATATTTTTTTTGCAAGTGACATACATTTTTGGTCTTCATCGTCGTCATTTCATTGCCGAATTAAACGTGCTTCTGTATCCGACAATGCGAGAGCCATTTTGTTTGTTTAATCGATTTATTTAGTTTATATTTCTTTGCAGTATTAACATCAATTTTTGATCTTCGTCGACATCTCATTGCCGAAGTAAACGTGTCTCTGTAATCGACAATCTGGGAGCCATTTTGTTTTTTTTCAAATTAATTCATTTAGTTTATATTTTTTTTGCAAGTGACATAAATTTTTGGTCTTCATCGTCTTCACCTCATTGCCGAAATAATTGTGTCTGCTGTATCCGGCAATCTCAGAGCAATTTTTTTTTTTTTTTATTAGTCATCATCATTCGATTCTCCACCTCGTAATCTCACGTATAGAGCTAAAGATCGTGTACTCTAGTTTGTACGAATCTTGATTAGCCGTCTCTCGCATCGCTGTTCAAGTAGTCACGGTGTGCATTAGTCAGACACGCCCCGCAAGACTCCAGTAGCTATAGTCGCAGAAGCAGCAGCAGCAGTAACGGTGCAGTGTGTGTGCGTCATCGCCCTACGGTTCCCTCTCTCTTTCTGTCTCTCCCGCGATAGAGAGAGTGGCGCTCAGAGCCTCGAAGTGGAAAGAAACCGCATTTGGTCAGACGGCTCAGCTATCGTATATTCCACCGGGAGAGTGGAATTTCTCAGTGGGTTTTCTCACAGATTATCTTTGACGCTAGTAGTTCAAACCGCAGTCCGGGCAGTCGAAACCTCTTTCCTCTCTCAAAAAAAAAAAAAAAAAAAAAAAAAAAAAATATTCTCAACTCCTCGACACCGAATAGAAATTTAACGATTTTCACCATCAAAATTTTTCAAAAATCTTTACGGCGAATTATTTTGGAAAATTTTTATTCCTCCTCGATTTTTTTTTTCAGAATTTTTGAATTAAAGTTGAAAAATATTTTTAAAAAAGTACTTTTTTGTCAACGCGATGAATACCGTAAAGTTGGCATTGAAGCCCTGATTCACGTTATTCCTTGATATCTGCTTATGCGCCATAAAGCCCTGGAATCCGTCCCTATGTTATACTTATATCCGGACAGGGTAAAGAGTCCTGGGGCGTTACGTCACAGGACGACCCCGACGAAGAAACAGAGCATTCCGTCCCTCGGCTCGTAATAGAAACCGTGTGCGGTATAAGCAGCCAAACCATTTCCGGAAAGCAGAGCTCGATTGTCGACGGTCTTATGCCGTATTATACGATATTTACTGTACCCATAAAACCTCCGCCCACATTATATCGCATTGTGTACGATGTTTAAACGTACGGCACGTTTCTTACTTCTTTCGCGAGACACGATAAATTTTACCTCCCAGAAAAAAAAAATAAATAAAAAAAACTTCGGTAAATAATATCTTGCACTTCTTGGCCGGTGAGATAGTCGAAAAGAAATTTGCGCGCTGCTAAATCCTTTCAAGATAATAAAAATTATTAATTGGGCGTCGATTGGAAACGCCAGAAAAAAATTAAAAGTTTCGTGAGTTTAATTTTATGTTTATTTTGTGCGATAATTTTGTTTTATTTTTTGCAAAACGATTATTAAATTACAAACCATTCACGCGTGTTCGGATGCAATTTGGACGATTTCAAGTACAACGAAATTGCAATATAAAAAAGGATTTACGAAAACAAATTTTCCTATAAAAAAAAAAACTAAGTCTGATAAATAATATCTTGCACTCGTTAACCGATGAGATACTCGAAATGAAATTTACGCGCTGCTAAATCCTTTTTATTTTTGCAAAACAATTATTAAATTACGAACCCGTCACGTATATCCGCGTGGCCATCGGGCCACTTCAAGTACTCCGAAATTGAAGTCTCGAAAAAAATCTCCCTAAAAATAGTGTGAAAAACGCGTTGCCGAAGCCTTTCAACATAAAAATATAAATAAATGGGAGGCAACTTGAAACTCCAGGAAAAAATAAATAAAAGTTTCGCGAGTTAAACGTTTCATTTATTTCATTCAATATTTTTATTTTCATTTTCCCAAAACAATTATTAAATTACGAACCCGTCACGTATATTCGCTTGCCCATTGGGCCACTTCAAGTGCTCCGAAATTGAAGTCTCGAAAAAAAATCTCCCTAAAAATAGTGTAAAAAACGCGCTGCCGAAGCCTTTCAACATAAAAATATAAATAAATGGGAGGCGACTGGAAACTCCAGGAAAAAATATAAATAAATGGGAGGCAACTGGAAACCCCAGGAAAAAATATAAATAAATGGGAGGCAACTGGAAACTCCAGGAAAAGATAAATAAAAGTTTCGCGAGTTAAACGTTTCATTTATTTCATTCAACATTTTTATTTTCATTTTTGCAAAAAAAAATGATTAAATTACGAACCCGTCACGTATAACCGCGTGCCGATTGGGCCACTTCAAGTGCTCCGAAATTGAAGTCTCGGAAAAAAAGTCCCAAAAAAAAAAGTGTAAAAAAAAAAAAAAAAAAAATTGAAGGCACAACGTCGTCCGGAGGTGGGTTTTTTCCAATTCCGCAGATTTCTTCCTCGGGGAGAAAATTTTCTGGGTAAATTGTACGGACGGTGTAGTGGAGTCGGTATTCTCCCGAGGTCTCCGGGTCTCCCTCCGGGGTATCTCGCCGAGGGTCCGAGACCCTCGGATGTCAGCGTGCACTTTATACGACGGGCTGTTACCGGTGCAGCATCTCTCGGCACACAAGCCCCGGTCACCTTTGCCAGACACCCCAATTAATTAAGATAGCTCGTAGGCAGTAGATACACGTTCTCGGTAGATCGATAGAAGATCCCCGAGGTAGATAAACAAGAGTGCGAGCGAGAAAGATAAACACGGTGTACATGTGGAATATCTCTCTCGCTCCGTGTATGGCTCGTGTTGTTTAGAGAGTCACGGCGAGGCGAGATGAGAAATGTGCACGAGCCGAGTTACCCCTTTCGTTCCGCTTCGTGTTTCAGTGCTGCGGCGTTGGAGGTGGCGCATCAACGGCACCTCAGGCTCCTCAGCTGCTGGGTACCGGATCTGCTGTCGGAGCCACCACCTCCTCAAGGACCGCCACTATGCAGGACCCCGTTCTCGAATCCATCCTGGAGGTATGAAAAAAAATTTGCATTTTTCAAAATATTTTTCTTTACTTTTCTATATTCGTATTTTTCAAAATATTTTTCTTTACTTTTCTATATTCGTATTTTTCAAAATATTTTTCTTTACTTTTCTATATTCGTAGCTTGAATTTTTCAATTCTTTCTGGATGGTCCACAGAGTGTCTATCTACATTTTTCTAATACAAAATTTGATTACTAATTTCTTTGCGAAATTGGAAATGAAAGAGAATTCTTATTTTAATTCAATTTCACACGAAATATTAAAATTGGATACAAAAATTATTATAACTTTATATTCCAATGCAATGGATTTTTTTACTACAGGGAAAAAAATGTCTAAAAGAAGAAAGTAATTTTTTATTTGATAGTTCACAGAGTGAATATCGAGTGTGATTTTTTTCTAAATAAAAGAAAATGTAATTAAAAATTTCTTTGTTGAATTGTAAATTAAAAGGAAATCGTATTTTAATTCAATTTTGGACGGAATATTAATACTGAATTAAACATTATTTCAAGTTTAAATTCCAATGGAATGGACTTTTATTGATGATCGGGAAAAAAAAGGGTATTAATAAATATTGGCATTGTCGTTCGAACTTTAATTAACGATTGTCTCTTTCGCAGCAAATGCGCGAGACGGAGGCTCGCCGGGCGGACCACGAGAGGCAGCACGCGGAGGCGCAGAATCAATTGCGTGAAAAGATAGCAGGCCGTTACCAGGGTCCGGAGTCGGTCGAGGCGTTGCAATCGAAGATACGGGAATTGGAGAAGAAAACGGAACTGCAGATGGTCAGGCACGAGGAGCTCTCGTTGGAGCTCACGAGTCTGAGGAGAGCGAGGAGCAGAGGACCCGGCAGTATGGGACAGCAGCACGTGTCGTCGTCCTCGATCGCCGGGACTACGTGGCCGCCGGCCGGCTCCGAGATCGATAGAATAATCGCCAAGATCGAGCAGGACAACACCGCGAGTAGAATGTTGCACGAGCTCGATCACTCGCGGGTCGGCTCGGTGACGACCCAGCAGCCGTCGTCGGCCCAGGGTATTCTGCGATCTAGCGCGGAAAATCTCTCGAGCCTCGGACAGCATCAACATTCGGCCCATCCACACCTAAATCTCGGACTACCGGGTCAAACGACTCACGTGAGCTCGCGCATTATCTCAATTTCGAGCATGATTTTACAAAGAATTTTTTAAAATACGTACAGTACAAAAATAAATTGCAGATTGGTCGATGATAAAAAAAAATGTAAATTTTTCGGAGAATCATTTTTTTTACCAGAATATGCGAAAATTGCAATTGTGTATTTTTTTTTACAGTCAAAAAATATTATAGTTCGATCGATGATAAAAAAATGTACAACATTTACCGGAGAATAATTTTTTTAAGGAGAATATGCGAAACTTATAATTGTTAATTTTTATTTATTTAATTTTTTTTTTCAGTACGCGAGTTCACCGATGCCACTGACCCCGATAATGCCGGGATGTCCACCCTTGACGCCGAACGGTCCGCCGTACCACTACAGCGAGCCCATACCGCCGGCCCCGTCACTCTCAACCAGCCAGTCCCAGCCAGCGTTCCAGCAGAAGCTGCAACAGTATCATCAACAGCATCAGCCGCCGCACGTCGATCTGCCCAGTTCACATTCTCAAGGTGCTCTGCCCTCCCAGCAGCAGCAACAGCAGCAGAAGCAACAAGCCCACGCACACTTTACGAGCAATCAGTATCAGGAGAGTTATCCACACACGCAAACCTATCAGCAACCCCTGCAGCAACAGCCACAGCAGCAGCAACATCCGGCATCGAGTTCTTATCTAACCAGTTCGGTGAGCCAGCAGAGCGTTATGCCACATTACACTCAGACTGGGCAGACGACCGGTCAGACATATCAGCTCAACGGAACTCAACAACAGGTACAAATTATTATTTATTTCTCCTCATTCTTTTTTACCTCGTATTTGACGAGAAAGTGAAAAAGAGCGAATGATTTTTAGTGGAAGAAAACGTTGAGACGTTCATTTGCGAATTGATTTTGTTATTATTTTTATTACAGTCCACGACGTATCCAAATTTATCGTTGACCTCCCATCCGAATGGTACGTACAGCTCAGGAGTTGTAAGCAGCTACGGAACGAGTCATCAGCAACAATTACCGAGTGCTCATCACAGTTATTCCGTACCGCCGACGAACATTACCCAGACAACCCTATCGTCCCTGCCACCTTACTCCTCGGCCCCGTATCACTCGACCCTCGGGATACTCACGAGCGCACCACAATCAGGGCTTCCTTTCTCGGGCGTCCCGAGCAGTTACTCTACCGCCGGATCCACATACTCGACTGTGGGGACCAATGCTTTCGGCACGTCGGGTGTTACTTCCGGTAAGAATGTCTCTAAAACACAAATTATCTTTATTTATTCCGGCGCTGGGCGAAGTACAAAAAAATACTTAAAGTACAAAGTATAGAGTATCACAAATACTTTAAGTAATTCTCCAGTACTTTTCGCAATTAGATTCGTAGCATTAAGCGTTTAAGGCTAATTTCTTCCTCAATGTAAAAAATTGCTGACATTTTCGTAATTCGTCGTTTTGAGGCTATATTTAATTTATTTTTCATATAAAAAAACCTATAAAAAAAACTAAAAGGGGGACACTCGTTATTTTTAATGGAATTAAAAAAAATACATTTATTTCAATAAATTTAACAAATACTCAAAAAGGACTTGAGGTACCAGAAAGTACTTCTGCCCTTCAAGTACGTACTTGAATTACCAAACAATCGGTACTTCAAGTACCGCCCAGCTTCGCTTTATTTAATTTTGTTCAGGTAGACAAATATTTTTATACGTATTTTATCACAAAAAAAAAAAAAACAAAATTGATTTAACATCGACAGGCACATCATCCGGGGGTCTGCTCCAGGCGATCGGTGACCCGTTGCAAGCGATGCAGCAATTGTCCGCCCAGTCGCAAGCGAATCAGCTTCAGCAGCAGGCGATAATAAATCAGATTCAGCAGAGTCTGCGGGTCAGTTCGCCGACGGCAACGGCAGGAACGACGGGTCATCATTTTCTCGGTCCCCGACAGATGCCGAAAATACCGACGGGAATACTGACGAATCCCCTCGATCGTCTGACCAACGAGAATCTCGTGCCCGAGGGACAGGTCGACATGCTCGACATACCCGGCAAGGGACGGTGTTACGTTTACATTGCTCGATTCAGTTACGAGCCGTTCCAGCACTCGCCTAACGAGAATCCCGAGGCCGAGTTGCCCGTCCAAGGTGGCGACTATCTTCTCGTCTGGGGACAACCCGACGAGGACGGTTTTCTCGATGCCGAGAGCCTCGATGGAAGGAGAGGCCTCGTACCCGCTAATTTCGTACAGAAACTCGTCGGCGACGATCTCCTAGAGTTTCATCAAGCCGTTCTGGGACTACGCGACGTCGACGATGCCCCGTCCACGAATATTCCACAAGTGAGGAAAGCGTACACGTTGATGATGCACCCTTCGAGAATTCGACATGTCATGTCGAGAGAAAATTTTTATGCGAGTGTCACATTTTATCAATCGTATTTTTACTATTATTATTATTATTATATTTATGTATCTCGTAGTTGAAGAGGCAAGTTTATTTTTTTTTATTTTGTCGAAAACAAATCGTTTCGTTTGTTCCTCGCGTACCGGAGGATGAACGAGACCGCGCGACGATGTTCGACGCTGTTTATTTATTTGTTTTTTCTTTCCAATGACAATTTCAGTGCTACCTTCAGGACATCGATCTGGAGCTGGCCGCGCTGGAGGAAGGAAATCGCAATCGTCAGGCCGAATTGTCGGCTTACGCGGAATTGGACAACATCGCCGACGAGGACGAGCAAGAGCCGCCAGGTTGGTCTTATCTCGCAGTCGCGTGATGCACACAGACCCACGTATAAATATTACATAAAATATAGGACAGACGATCCTCTATTCGTGTGTGTAACTTAGACCGCAAGAACAAAAACCACATAGATCGATGTTTGCGCGTTTTCGTGGTAATGTTTTTTTTTTCTTTCTACGACGTTTCTGAAAATAATTGTTCCAGAAACATTTGACCAAACTCGCTGTTGAATGTGCATAGATGTGTAATAGCGATTTAGAGAAAAGATCTAGAGAGAGTTTGATTCCAATGTCAACTATACGATAAGCACAAGAGTAATTACGCTGGTTTCTGTTCGGATCGGAGATTTACGTAAAAAAAATTTTACCGCAAAAAAATAGATGTTGGCGTGAAGAAATTGACTGTTGAGAGTTGCACGCTTATACGATATTAATCGTAATAGATACATTGATGTTTAGGAAGTAGAGGAACCTTGCGATTCGAAGATTGTCGAATGTTTAATCGAGTGTACTTATTAATCAATGGTAGAGAGTTTATGGATAGAGAAAAAAAAGAAACACTGAACGAAGCGACCAAGAAACGGATTAAAGAAAGAGGTATAGATAGCTAAAGAGTATGCAAATTATTATCAGAGAAGTTAAACTTTAGCATGGCCTCGGATAATTTTTGCACTGCTCATTATAATTGTTTGAAACGAAAAAAAAAAAAAAAAAATTATAAAATTCGTATATCGAGATAGAAAAAATTCACGCGCACCGGGCACATAAATTACCTCATCACCGTATCTCTCGCACAGATTTCGCAGTAAGTAGTCAACGCCAACTTTCCCACACGGATAAACACACACACCCACACCAGCGAAAAGATACACAGCCGTCTGCAAAAAAAAAAGAGGGAACGCGAGAAATACGAAATTCGTCGAGAGGGGATGAAGAAAAAAAAAAAAATATAATGTCTATTCGTGATGTATTATCCACGTTAAGGCCGCTGAGTGTTGATTATTTGATGGCTCGTTAGGCTGGCTTAGATAGATACTAGTATAGAGAGATATATTTAGCTACAGCTAGGCTTGTCTTGTCTTTTTCCCCCTGAAGAAGTCTACCTGTTTTCGGACCTAGTTCCGGCGCCCCAGCATCTCACCCTCGAGCGACAGCTCAACAAGAGCGTTCTCATCGGCTGGACCGCACCGGAGAATCCCCATCAACTGGAGTCCTACCACGTCTACGTCGATGGGGTCCTCAAGGTGACGGTCAAGGCGACGGAGAGAACGAGGGCACTCGTCGAAGGCGTCGACTCCACCAGGGTTCGTAATCGTAAATTTATCCATTCGAATTGTTCCCTGGCAAATTCTGCGACTTGAAAAACCACCACCAAACTACCTTCAAAGCGACCGAGTAAACGACCGGTCGTTTTCGGACAAAAATACGTCCTCGAAAACGACTGTCAAAACGACTTTATCCGTGTCCGCACCAGCCGCATACGAGCAGATTCCAGGGAGGGCTTTCAGTTAGGCGGTTTTACAATTACAGTAGAACCTCGATTATCCGAACCAATTGGGACCGGAGCTCGTTCGGATTAACGGAAATTCGGATAACAGAACAGTGAAGCTGTGTTAAACGATATAGGGCGATACATGTAGAAAAAATTACAGTACCCATATATTTTTAATAATTATTATATATATTTGAGGAATAACGTGACATATGTATTTTTATGATATTCAACCGTAACTTCAAACCTTCATCACGAAATCCACAATTTTCATTCGGCGCAGTAGAGTTGTACGTTTTTCGCAGGCAAACTTTTTTTTTATGTCAGAGATCGTTGACTTGCAAACATCATACGAGCGCGCTAACAACACGCTGGTCTCTCCCTCATGGAGTTTTGAAAGGGTTTCTAATTTTTTTTTCCATCGGAAGCACATTATGCTTGTGCTCAGAAGTCGAAGGACTGGACGTTGAATCCACAACGCACTAAACTACGAGGCCAGTGAATTAACGAAAAAAAAATTTTGAATACGAGTATAATAGATCGGCTGAGAAACTAATAAAAATTGCCCACACGAGTGACGTGCATTTACGGTACTGCTGTGTGAGTCGAGTGTTCTTAAATTGGTTTGTGTGTACCGCGCAACAATGTATGTACTGGCGCGAAACAACGTAAGGATACGAACATTTCGCGCAATAGTTCGGATAATAGAAACTTTATCCGAACCAGCAGCGGTTCGGATAATAGGTGTTCGGATTATCGAGGTTCTACTGTAATAAACGAATGAGCTACCGCGAAAACGACTGTTCAAAACACCTTTCAGTCCGGTCGTTTTTTATTTTCAACCGAAGAAACGACCGCATAACGACAACCGGACTGAAAGGTCTTTTGAACGGTCGTTTCCGCGGTTGTTCATCCAGTCTTGAAATGTAAAACGACCTGGCTGAAAGCTCTCCGACGCGGATGAAGTCGTTTTAACAGTCGTTTTACCGGACGTATTTTTGTCCGAAAACGACCGGTCGTTTTCTCGGCGGTTTTTTTTGGTCGCAGGATCTGCCAGGGTCTCCAATTTTTATTTTCTTTATATATGGGGCCTTCCACGTTCAGTCAAACGGCCCAAAGCCCTGACCCTCTCAGATCACTGTATAGTGTGAGTACCTGGCATTTTTTTTTCAAGAATTTTCTGTATTTTTGAAGGTTCTCGTACTTGGAAAATTTTGGAAAAAATTACGAATGTATTTCATAAAAAATAACGTCTTTTTTGTAGACGACGTTTTTTTTTACGACCAAATCTTACAGAGATAATAATTTTTTATATTTAGACTCTTATCTAGTAACTTAAAAACGAGAACCAATAAAAATCTGTTAGAAATTCCAAGCACTCATGCTATATAATAGTGCAACATCACGAACTTTCAGGTTGATCTAAGGGTCGGGGCGTTCGACTTGACCTGGAAATCCCTATAAATATTTTACCAGATATTAAAAAAGGTTCATACGATGAGTGGCAGAGTTGAACAGGGTTGGCCGTTCGGTGTAATAATTTGTTTGTGTGTTTTTTAAAAATACTCTTCATTCAATTCGAAATGAAAACAGCCCCACAGGATAAGCGTAAGATCGGTGACGCACTCGAGAAGAACGTCGAGGGACGCGGCTTGCACGATGGTGATAGGGAAGGACGTGGCCATCGGCCCAACGGCGGTGAAGGCATCGAACGTGACGGCGACGAGTGCTGTTATATCGTGGTTACCGAGTAACAGTAATCATCAGCACGTGGTTTGCGTCAACAACGTGGAGGTGAGGACGGTAAAGCCGGGCGTCTATCGTCACACGATAACCGGACTCGCACCATCGACCATCTATCGAGTTACCGTGAAAGCGAAGAATCTTCGGGCCACACACTTCGAGGACCAGAACGCTCAGTCGGCGAACAATCTCGCTTGTCACGTCCACTTCAAGACATTGCCAAAGGGACTTCCGGATCCTCCGGTCGATATCCAGGTCGCTATAAACGTACTATGTTACATTTTTTTTTTTTTCAATCGCATCTAATTTTCTACCGAAATTAACTGAAAGAACCGATTTTACAGTGCACAAATCTCTATGCATATTAATCCTGAAACGGTGCGTGTGACGATTGATTCTCTCTCAAATTTTCTCCCACCTATAGAAGGAAATCCATTTTTTGTGAATTTCTTTGAAATTAAATTTCTTTAAAATTGAATTTCTTCAAAATTAAATTTCTTTAAAATTGAATTTCTTTAAAATTGAATTTCTTCAAAATTAAATTTCTTTAAAATTAAATTTCTTTAAAATTAAATTTCTTTAAAATTAAATTTCTTTACAATTAAATTTCTTTGAAATGAAATTTCATTGAAATGAAATTTCATTGAAATGAAATTTCATTGAAATGAAATTTCATTGAAATGAAATTTCATTGAAATGAAATTTCATTGAAATGAAATTTCATTGAAATGAAATTTCATTGAAATGAAATTTCTTTGAAATGAAATTTCTTTGAAATGAAATTTCTTTGAAATGAAATTTCTTTGAAATGAAATTTCTTTGAAATGAAATTTCTTTGAAATGAAATTTCTTTGAAATGAAATTTCTTTGAAATGAAATTTCTTTGAAATGAAATTTCTTTGAAATGAAATTTCTTTGAAATGAAATTTCTTTAAAATCAAATTTCTTTAAAATCAAATTTCTTTGAAATTAAATTTCTGTTAAAACTTTTTTTTTCAATCCGATTTCGATTACGATATTTTTAATGCAAAAAAATACTCAACAATGAGAAGAGAAGTGACTCTCCTCCCGCCGATAGCGAAAGGGTCATTCGAATATTTGGTAGTAATATTTTTTTTTTTCCTTTCTCAATTTTATTATCGTTTACAAAATTTGTGTGTATCTTCTACAGGTGGAGGCTGGACCGCAGGACGGCACTTTGCTAGTGACCTGGCAGCCTGTTGCCCTAAACGGTTCGGCCGTCACCGGTTACGCGGTGTACGCTGACGGCAAAAAGGTAACCGACGTCGACAGTCCCACCGGTGATCACGCCCTCGTCGACATCCACAAGCTCATGGGTCTGAATCCAAAGGCTATCACTGTTCGTACAAAGAGCCGTGAGAGCCAGTCGGGCGACAGTTGCGCTACTGCTATACCCTGCAGCGTGCTGAGGGGTGGAACGGCTCATCTGCAGCACGGTACCTCGCATCTCGTCGATCAGGTGCAACAGCAGCAGCAGCAACAACAGTCGCTTGTCGGTATGGGACAACAGGACGACATGAATCGTCACAGAATCGGCGGTATCGGTCAGCGATATCCCGGTGCGCCGGTACCGTCGCACATGCGAAGGCACGGCGCGACGAGAGTCGACGCCCACGGTCAGGTCATAATCGAAACCGATGAAAATCTATCCGACAAGGAGATCTACCCTGGACAGAGCATGTCGCAGATGGGTGAGTATTAAAAAATAAAAAATTTAAATTAAACCACGAAGCGCGATCGAAAAAATCTCCTAGGTCTGTTTTTTTTTTGTCTCTCAAAGAAATACTAATTCTTCTTCCTCTAACGTTTTTTTATTTTTTGTATAGATTTTCGTTTGATGCAACACAACTTGTATGATTTCAGCTACCGGAAAACGGCATGTTACGTCCTGGGACGAATTATTTAATTTCTCTACTATATGTATATCCTTTATTACCGCCATTATAATATTTTTAACAAAAGGGCCGTAAGAAATTTTACTTACGACGCTGTCTTCTTCCCCGTGGGATTTATTTTCAGGCATACCCGAGATAACGAAGGACTCGGCGAGCGAGGCGAATTACAGTGAGGAGGACGATCCGGCGAGGAGAGCGCGAATGGGACCGCAGCAGCATCATCCGGGTCATCATCGATACGGTCCTCAGACCGGTCCTCAGGGTCCGCCGGGAACCCACAGGCCCGGGAGAGCCGGAGGGGTGGGTCCCAGGCCGGGTCAGGATCCTTACTATCAGGATCAGTCTGGAGCTCAGAGAGGAAGGGGACCGGTTTATCGGGGCGGAAGAGTTACCCAGGCTCAGGGCGGTCAGCCGCATCAGGGAACGGGCGTCCAGCAGGCCAACAAGAGGCCACGATGGTTCGTCGCGTTATTCGACTATGATCCGACATCGATGTCGCCGAACCCTAACGCCTGCGAGGAGGAACTGCCATTCTCGGAAGGCGACACGATAAAAGTTTACGGGGATAAGGACGACGACGGTTTCTACTGGGGCGAGTGCTGCGGAAGACGGGGCTACGTGCCGCACAATATGGTCGAGGAACTCAAGAATCCACCGGCCGGTGCTCAAGTTCAGGGACAACCCGGCAGGAGGGGACAGACCCAGAGCGACAGGCTCGGCGATATTTACAGTAGTATAGCCGTGAGGAAGATGATCGCGCTGTACGACTACGATCCACAAGTACTGTCGCCCAATGTCGATGCTGAGGTAAGATGATTACGATTATTGGACTCTTCTTCCAATCTTCTACGTCCTCATGGAGGAAGCTCGTTTTGGTGAAATTCTTTTTTCGATATCTTCATGGAAACATGTTCACAATGTTCCAAAGTGTCGAAAAATTATATTTACAAACAAATTTTGAATGGATGTGTGTGTGTGTGTCAGGTCAGTAAAATGCAACCGTCTATAACTCAAGAATGGTTTTATCAATCGGGTTGACATTTGCCTCGGTGTGTTACAATTTACGCAATAATTGAAACATTCGTTCAGATTTCATCAGATTTTGAAATTTTCGAAAAAAGTGTGTTCGCGCTCTAGCTTTCGCAAATGTTGAATTATCGGGCTCAAACTTTCTACACAAGTTAGTCAAACACCTAACAATCTTCGCTATTGATTTCGGCAAAAATTGTATAACATTTTGAAATTTAAAAAAAGGCGTTTAAATTTTATAACATTTCGAAATTAAAAAGAAATCGTACCTCAGAACAGACGCACGTTTCCGTTGCAAAGTAGTTTGCACATGGCTTCCTCATTTATTACAATTTTGTGCATAGCTTCCTCTATGGGAGGCAAAAAATCAATCAACTAATTTTCTCACAGAGAAAAATCCGCAAAATTGTAACAAATGAGGAAATCATTTGCAAATTACCCTGCACCAATTTTTGTTTTATTCTTAAAAGATCTTTCTGAACTTCCGATGAATGCTTTATTGCGCCCAACAATTATTCTTTGAACAGACTTTAACTTTTTTTTTTCTTTTTATTTATTGCAGCAAGTGGAGCTCAGCTTCCAAACCGGAAACGAGATTTACGTTTACGGCGAGATGGACGACGACGGTTTCTACATGGGTGAATTGGACGGAGTGCGTGGTCTCGTGCCGAGCAACTTCCTCACGGAAGCGGGTCCCGCGAAGGGCCAGCAGCAGGGCGCCCAGGGTGGCAGAAGGCCTCCGGGTCAGGGTCAAGGACCCGGAGCGAGAGGCCCGCCGCCCCCTCCGCGAGAACCCCCTCCGCCTGGTCATCGGCGTAACAAAGGTAACAAAAAGTCAAAACAAAACAAAAAATCCTCATTGGAATCGCCGTTGACGATCGGCCTACTGTGTGTATTTATCGTAATCATAAGTAATACAACTTCCGACGGTTTCGTGTGCCACGAAATTTTTACGATGGAAAAAAACTCATGTTTACCGCATTCTATAAATATACGGCAAGCAACACAAGACACGAGACTCGATGTGTCAGAGACGACAGAAGGCAGACGGGTCACAGGAAATATACTTTTATAATATACCTATATATGTGCTGCAGACAAAAAAAATCAATAATATCTTAATTACTCACAGTTCGATTCGGATGCGACGTCGTCGATCCTCTGTCGATTAAAAATCGACGTTGGATTGAACGGTCGCGAAAAAAAAGGCCGAATGAAATTCTCACTGTAAACATAATTCACACTCGTGCTAGTAACGATGCTGAAAACCACTGTCGAAAGACGATAGATATCACTGCGTTGCAAAAATATTTTAAAAAAAAGTAACACGCGCTCTGTCCAACACACGACAAAATGCAATAAAACACCAAGCTGCTTTCAGTGTATTTTTATTAAGTATATATATTATACATATTATATGAATATCTTTTCTTTGATCTATATACTATCTCTGAGCAATTTCTCGCTCTGCTATCTACATACTATATATGATACATATATATATGCATATAAATATATATATATATATGCGAAATATATACATATATATATACTCTCTGTCCTTTCTATCTCTCTCTCTACTTCTGTCCACCATATACGGTCATTCTCGTGATATATCAATATATATTGAAGAATGTGCAATCAATTTATTCGGATAATAATCGTTGCTGCTCTTATCGGGGGACGTTTCTGTGTCTCGGAATTCGTTGACAAGCTCCACGCTTCGTTGATCGATGAAAATCTTAATTTGCCGAACGAGGTCCAATATTTGCGTGAAAGAAAAAAAATGCGCGGAGCTTCGTTGAAATTTTCCGATTCGCCCCACGACTTAACGACGCGAGATTTAAGAAAAAAAAAAAAAAAAAAAACAGAAAATACAATATCAATTCGAGACACGAAAATGCAAATATATAGATGGATCGAAAAAAAAAAACGGATCCCGAAGATACACTGTCAATATATCATATTATTATATCCGACGTAATATATTTATATATCTTTCTCTCTGTGTGCCTGAACTGGTCGATGGTCGTCGTGTCACATGATTGTCGTTCGTGTCGTGTTGTCATGCTGGCCATTTATTGCGATTACGTAATTGAAGAAAAAAAAAAAAAAAAAAGAATAGATAACAATTATCAATTCTCACAATCGAATCGTTAAGCAATGTCATTAGCGATTCGATCGACCTGTGAGAAACCTGTGCAATCTCTCTGTCACGCTTCTGCGATTTCTACACGATTTATTTACGTTTTTATTTTGTAATGGCTTTGTAACTTTAAGCGATATTTAATCTTTATTTATTTATTTTTTAAATCTCTCCATATTAAATTCCAATTCCGACTAACTTTTTATTTCCGGATTTTTTAAAAATCCGCTCCCCGCAAGATTCGTTAAATTTCCGACGATATCTTCTTTTTTGCAAACCTCGGTTTCGTAGTAAAAAAAAAAAAAAATAATAAAAAAACAGCCATTAAGTCAAAGAAGACAAAAAAAAAAAAAGGATAGAAAGAAAATGCGCCATGAATGACAACACGGTTCTGTTCTCTTCTCTGTTGCTAGATGCCTGCATTGTGCCTGTGTCTGTCCCTGTCTGTCACTTAGACTCTAGACAACTACAACAACAACCACAACAACAACAACTACAACAACAACAACAAAACAATCCACCGCATCTAGCGTACCAACAAGCGAATCACCACAGCTACACGACCGTAACAACGTCGAACCAGCAGGGGCCAGGTGGCGGCGTTATGGGACCCCATAACATCCATCAGCAGGGTACCGTACCGCCCCACCTTCAGCAGCAGGTGAGTCCAATTCCGGCGTTATCGGATCTCGATCGGGGACGAATGAACGCCGCCTCCGAATAATAACGATAATAGATATATCTCTCTATCTGAACTATCCTGTCTCGGGGGCGAGAGTGGCGAATATGGCCCACCCCCGAAATTGGCACGTGGATCAGCGATACACGACCCGGGCCATATTCACCACTCTCACCCCCCCCCCCCCCCCCCCTATCTATCTTCTACGCAAACACCTTTCACGAAACTTTCTATTCTGCAGAGTCGGGCATTCTCGTGCTTTTTTTTTCAGACAAATTTTTATAAAAGATTCTACTCGCTCGTCATTGTAATCGAAGTGAAAAATTTTTATAGGCGATCGGCGCATACATTTTTTTTCGATTCGGGGATGCAGGTGCCGAGATGATTGGTCGAACGACGCACGACTCTGTTCCTTCACGACCGATGCGGGAGAGAACGGGCCAAAGTGCTCTTCATTTTAGATGGGACAAACATTTTTTTTTTTTATGTCGCAAAAAATTGTTGACGTCCGTTTTGCCCCGCTCTCTACTGCAAACCGCCCATCTCGTGACTGCGTAACCAAAGACGGGACAAACTGCAACAAATAATATTATATAAAACATAAGAGGGAGAAAAAGAGCACGCCGGCATGTTGCACCTACTCTGTCTGCTTTGTGACGATATTGTGATTAAAAACTTTCGTTTGTCTATTTTTTTTTTTTTTTTTTTTTTTTAATCTTACACGACTGTCAACTTTGTCGAAATGTATCGATCAAAGATTGTCCAAATTGCGAGTGGAGCGGACACGCAACAGAAAAAAGAAACACATGGTGAAAAATGTTGAATTTTATTTTTTGATATTTTTTTTTTTGACAATAGTGTGTGCAACCCTATCCCGATCGCTTCTTCGTGTCGCAAACAGTCCACACACACAATCTACCGTCTCAGCTGGTCCTCGTCCGATCGGCGATTGAAAAAATAACAACAATTGGCTTCCGACGTTCCGCAAAAATCGACACTACAAATTCCATAGCAAAAAAAAAATCACGAATACGACAGGAATTAAAAATAGTTGTCGAGCACGAAAATAAATGATACAACCTTTTTTTCTACGAAAAAATTGTTACGCATCGTCGATGAATTATTATAGCGTAAAAAAAAAAACAAGAGAACGAGAAATGATGAATTGTCCATCGAGTAGTCATCGTTCCTGCAGTCTGTTTTATTTGCTATTCACTAACCGATTTATTTGCAGGGGAGGGGGAGAGGCGTGAGCAATCGAATCGGTGGTAGTAACGCGCCCGGAGGACTACCGGGCGGTCCCCAGCAGCCGTTCCAGCAGCAGCAGCAACTCGACTATCAGCAGCAGCAGCAGAATCAGCAGAACATGCAGTCGAACTACGGCCAGCAGAACACGGGCTATCAGCAGCAGCAGCCGGGCCAGCAGCAGCAGGGACCGCAGGGATATCAGCAGCAGAATCCAAACTTCACCCAGTCCCAGCAGGGTCCGCCGGGCCAGCAGCAGCAGAAGCAGCAGCAGCCCCAGCAGCAGCAGCAGTTCGGCCAGCAGCAGCAACCGCCGCAGCAGCAGCAGCAGTACGGTCAGCAAAATCAGGGACCGTCGCTCCAGGGTCCCCAGGCGAGCAAGCCTATGCGGGGAATCCCCGCGGTCATACCGACCGCCCAAGCGAAAATGGATCCGCAGATGCAGCAACAGCAGCAACAGCAACAGCAGCAGCAACAGCCGAGCGCCGGTCCTAATCTTATGCAAAAATTCACTGAAATGGCGGGCGCGAGCGCGGGTGGCGACATACTGTCGAAAGGAAAAGAATTGATTTTCATGAAATTTGGACTCGGCAAGTGAGCTCGGGAGCTCGCGATTGGCGGGTAAGAATTTTGCGTTATTGTGAAGGAAACGAAGAAAAAAGAAATTCATTATTTTGTCGCGTTGCCGCGCGCCAGCCTTTCCTCCCTTTCGTATATCAGAAAAAAAACGCCCCACCCTGCCCCGCGTTCCCCATACGAATTCACGGATGGGCCGATAGCCCTGGGACGCGCGTTTATTATACCCAATGGATTTCCGCTTGGGAAAGCCGAGGAATAATAGGGGGATACATGTTTCACGATTACTCCTCTCAAATTATCGATTACGATAAGAGAAAAAAAAATGTATTAAAAAATACACAAACAGCCACGTTAATTTAAAGAGAAAACGAAGTTGCTAATAAATGCTGTTGCTGGGCGCGCGCCACAAAGCTGTTTTCGCTGCTGACGATAAACGATCGAGATGATTATGAATTATATTTAACGCGGATGCCTGGTGGATTATAAGATTGTAATGAGATCTCGTGTAACATATATACATAACGTAATACTATATATAATTTATTCGAGATTCGTATGTCTTTCGTCCATTCGATTCCAACGAGAGAGCGAGAGAGGGAGAGAGAGAGAGAGATATAGATAGACAGAGAGGGAGACTTTTAAAAAAGGGGAGAAAGAAAGAGCCACAATGCGTCCCGAACGAGAATACGATGCGATCCCCGCCGACCATCCACGTCGAACGATGACTCAACGATGAAAAAAATATATATACAAAAAAAAAAAAAAAATTTAAGAAAAAAAATAACCAAGTTAAATCACGTAGTAGATATACATTGCGTCGCGGGGAATCCGAGCGAGGAGAGCGCGGTGAGATCAAAATGAAAATTACTCTACGACCGATTCGAGCGATGAAACTTCGAGAGTTTAATTCCGAGCGATTTTATCGAACTACGCGAACACCCGATAAATAGATTATTATAGAATAATGCACGAGTCCTTTCTCTTACTAATCCACTATCGCTTCAATTAATTCGACTTCTTCTCGGCTATCTATCCACGAGTACAAAGTCTATTAAAATACCTGAGAAAAATTGTATCTCCAAATTGCCAAAAAAAACAAAAATATACTTACGGACTCCCCTAGGCGCGTCTATCGGCTCGTTTGGTTCGATTCGAATCGCTCTCGGATTTATCGCGTTCCTCGTAGCGGAGGCGGATCGTCACTCAGACAGGACTGAATGGTACTTTGCCGGATGATTTTCATTGTTTTTATTATTATTGACGATCAGACGAAGATCCACCACCTGTGTAGTGTTTATCGAGTAGAGAAAAAAATCGATGGGATATCTACGAGAGATCAATGTGCGAGATGTATATATATATACATATATATATATATATGTATATATATGACGAAACAGTATATAGTTGCGGGAGAGGAAATGAGAAAGTGTTAGAGAGATTGGTGAGATAGGCTTTAAAAATCGTTATGGCTAAAAAAAAGAAATAATAAACGAATGTACGGTAAGCGGGCGTGCCTTGAGATGCCTCAAACCCCTGACACAAACAATAATCATATCCGTAAACAATAAAGTTGTAATCAATAATTTATCGGGTGATTCCCTCTACGCTAAGAAGAATTATTAATAACGGGTGGTGGCGGACTGATTGAATGAAGGATTAAGAATGAAGAGAGAAAATAAATTTTAAAAAATGTAGAAAGGGCGCGAGGAATGCTATTATAATTATAATTTGTATTAATAATTATAATTATAATATTATAATAATTATAATACAATTATAATTGTAATTATGCTACTATAATTATTATTATTTGTCTCACCGCAGTAGTCTCTCCGTTATCGGGGCCCCGCGAGCTCCGAACCAAAGTTTCCCCCACTTAGCCCAATGAATATCGAAAAAACAGACGATGCGGACACGAATAACCGAAATTACGAAGGGGCTTACGAATTGACTCTGATTTCCTCGAGGAAAAATAAAAAGATAAACGCAAATCACTTCTTCTATCGATACGTATTATTACCGGAGACAATGATAAGGGGGAGAGCGTGTTGGCCGTGTCGCGTTACGCGAATGTCGGCAGTCAATATCGCGCAACGTCAATACACCAAAGATAAAAAAAAACTAATAAAACTAAAAAGTGAAGAGAAGAGGGGGGGGGTCTTGAAGTAATGTGTTAAGAAAAAAAAACGGGATTCTTCTAACGTCAAACTATGAATTTCGATAAATTAACATTTAATTCATCAACCGCAATGCACAATAGCTGCGCAGAAAATGGGCGCATCAATGCGCGTTTGAGAGATCGATATTGTAGAAAGGAGCCGACGGGGAGGGTACAGCGAAGAAGTTGTGACGAGAGAAGATGAATAAAAAATAATGAATGATACGAAGACCATCGTCGGGGGATAAAATTTGATGCTGGGGGGTCACACTGTGCGTATGAATAAAAAAAAACAAGAAAACATTAAATATGATGATGACGTATACATATATACATAATATACATATACATATTATATTTAACTATTGCAAATTGTTGTTACATCGCTACTTATATCGTATTTTGTACAAAGTATCCGACCTTTATTTTTCTTTCGCCAGAGAATCAGAGTATATGATAAGGAAGCAAAAAAAAAAAAGAAAAAAAATGAATTGATATCGACGAGACGGTGTTAAATGGAATGGTGAAAAAAAAATCTATTTCTCCCCACTAAATGCACCGTAACGCCGATCTCGAATCAGCGATGGAAAGGAAATTAAAAGATTAAAAGAAGAAACAAAAAAGCTACAATTCGTTCGCTCGTGCGAATTAAAAAACGATGATATACCTTGAATATATCTAGAGGATTATTGTGAACAGTGATGCGCGGCTATGTCGATATGTCTCAAAAAAAAAAATACGTTTCGATCATTGATCTCGTTTTATTAACTCAACGCCAGTTGTATACGTGCCATTCGATTATAGCGAGAATAAAAAACAGTTAAATAAATATGAGCAGGGGGAAAAATATATAAAAAAAAGAGATGAGAATTTGTGTGATTCGGAGTAAGAGATGTATGTTGTAAGAAGGACGTTCCGCTACTGCTGTGGGGAAATCGCATCGGGGGTCTTCTTCGACGGAATATAATGGCCATTGGTGGGAGCCCTGTGTGCGCTCTCGATACACCGTGAATAGGAATGCCCAAGAGACTGAACGTATCTCTCAAACGAGCGTTAAACGTGGATTATCCACACGTCGGTATAGTATGACAAAATACACATATTATACATGATAAAAAATACCCAAGATACACAGACGGCGACCACCGATCAACTCTACAATATGTATAAAAAAAACAATACCTTATCATAATAATGCTTCGAAGCGATGCGAATAAGAGGGTGGCTGGGAAATGGGAAGCAAAGCAAAAAAAAAAAAAAAAACATTGGAAATAACAAGATGAAACAATAAACAAGATAATATATGACGGCGTTGGCATACTTAGAAATTTAATATTTTCAATGTTACATAAACGAAGTTTTATTATTTTTTATCGAAGTTTAATTGAACGGCAAACGACGATTGCGAGTGTTTATTATCATTAAATTAATTCATTAATTGTATATCTCGTTGGGGATTGTGAGATCTCACTGTATAGTAATATTATACTATATGGCCCACCTTATGTTACGTGGAATATAAAAAAAATTTTGACATTCAAATATCAAGAGAGTCAGCCTTGGCTACATATCATACGGATTTAACGTGTCTAGTTTATTGTCGATAGAAGTTTTTTCGGCGAGTTGTTCGTACGGTGATGGGAAGATATTGGAGTAATGAGAGAGATTAATTAAAGTTAAAAAAAAAAAAAAAACGCTGAACCGCGTGCACAGGCTCGATCGGCCGAACTGAAAAGCGGTAGCTTTGCGGCTTGGGATCATTTGTTGAACGAGGAAGCAAAAAATTATTGATATTCGTGATAAAGGAACCTTATAGAAAAAAAAAAAAAAAATTAAAAAAATTAAAAACTTTAATGAAGAAACAATAAATCAAAGGCGATAAAGCGCTTCGACGGGATACACAGTATAGTATTCTCGGGTCCACTCTTATCCCAAAAAAAGGATTGTATAATAATCGTAAAAAAAAAAAATACTAGACAAGTTATGTAAAAAGAAGGAAAAAATTATACATGCATACACATCGAGATCGAAGCGACTCGTAAAAAAAAAAAAAAAATGAAAAATTGACTAAAAAGAGGATAACTTTCCTGCTATTCTGTACAGAACTTCGAGGTAGCGAGACCTCGACTACGTGTGTTCTCTCGATAGATCAGTTTCTTCGATCCACCCCCCCCCCCCCCCCCCCGACCCGTCTCGACACCCTTAACGTTCTCGTTCTTTTTTTTTAGTGCTACATACCGATTCAGTAGACGGAATCGAATAACAAAAAAAAAAAATCTCGTGCGCCAATTTATCGGTATACAAAATCGGTTGAAATCGTGCGTACTCGCAATTCGGTAATGACACAACGATCTTGTATAAATTCAGTTTTTCTCGTCCAACTTGCGTGTAAAAAATTAATGAAGCGAGCAAAACAAAAAAAAAAAATGACAAGATTAAAAAAAAATCACCTTAGACAATAATTATGGAATACAATCAAGCTGCGAGGGGGTGACAGTGAGAATTTCTCGTTGTTTTATCTTGTGTCATTTTTCACGATCGTTATTAATTAAAACAAGACGATGAAAAAAAAAAGAAGAAAAAAGGAAACAATGATCATGAAATTAGAAGAGAGCGATTTTTGAGATAGAGATATGTTCGCCAAACTGTACTATAGTTACTACGTTTATTTCGGTAACTTCAGGGGGTACGAATTTCGAAAATGCTTATTAATCTTGACCGAAGGAGGGGAAAAAAAAATCACACACACACACACACACCCTGCACGTCTCGCGTTACTATCGTCGTCATTATTATTGTTGTTGATGTTGTTGTTGTTGTTACGCGTACTACGTACCTCTCACAGATAAAATGAATAATAAAAAAAAATACCAAAGAAAAATATCTCTGTTGCGAAACGGGCGAAAAAAAAAAGATAAATGAATTGGAAACCGAAAGAGTAAGATAACGATAGATAAACGAGGCGTGCCCAAGAGCTTCAGTCCAGGGCGAAGAAACTCGCGACGCGGTTCAAATCTTCAAAAAAAAAAAATAATTCTTGTATAAATGTCAAAAGATCACTTCGGCTTTTGTAAAAAAAAAAAAAAAATATTATATATATATCGGTGTCGGATCGGTGTTAAAGGACGTTCAAATTTGAATTATAGAAAATGCGTAAAAAAAACTACTCCTTCGATTATTGATTCGCGATATATTTTTTTTTGTCCATATAGACGAAATCCCGTAACGATCGCGCGCGAGACTAAATCATTTGCTTTCATTATTAATCTATAAAAAAAAAAAGAAAAAAGAACACGTACGAACGAATAAAATAAAATTTATTAAACCACGAATGTATACCCTTGTGTAAAACGAGAACGTAGTGTCTAAGGGTTTCTATATCTCGTATACCGGATAGGCGAACGAAGTGTGAAAACACGGACGCGTGTCACGTCGATACATATAGAAAAAAAAAAAAAGTGACGTTAAGAGACGACACACAATTAAAAGCGAGAAAGTATCATGCGCGGCCGGTTCGAACGTTAGAGTTTTATATCAAATAGACACGCAAGATTAAAAAAAAAAAAAAAAAAAAAGAAGACAAACCTATAACTAATGTGAGACTCTGAGCGAGAAAATGAATAACGATATAATAAACGATGAGGAATTTTAGTGAGACGACGATGAAGCTGCGAGTGATATAGACGATTAAAAAAAAAACAACAACAAAAAAAAAATATTAAACGGAAAAAAAAAACAAAAGATATTGCTTAGTTGCAGTAAAGGAATACCCCAAAAGATTTCCCAACTTTTCTCTGAACGGTGTTAGTTAGTTCCGCCACGAAAAAAAAAAATAACAAAAAACCAAAAAAAAAAAAAAAATTAAAAACGAATAAACTGTCATTTTTTCTCTCGTATTGACACTAAAACTTATGAAATGGGCAAAAGAAAAAAAAAAAACGTAAATTAAAATACATACAAGAAAAAACGGACGTAGCGCAATCGAATATGTATACATCAATTATAAATATAATACACCATTACGTATATACATCTTTTAATACATGTATATCGCGTCGATTTAAGCATGCCAAATGATTAATGAGAAAAAGAAGAACCGAATACAAAAATAAAAAAAAAGCAATGGAATACAAAAAAAAATAGGATACTAAATGAAGAAAAATTAAATGAAGAAAACCAGTAAGAATGCAAAAAAAAGAGAAACAAAAAATCGCCACGCTGAAGTTTCTCATTGGGCAAAACTTGCGCTTTGTTTTTTCTATGAATCGCTTGTGACGAACGTTGAACCAAAAAAAAAAAAAGAAACGCGATAAACGATGATTCCTTGTTATCCCAAAAAAAAATAAAAAGAAAAAAATTAATAAAACGAGCGATAATACGACGACGGCATTATTGGAAGAGCGAGAGGACGAGAGAGCGAGAGAAAGATGATGCGAGAGCGAAAGAGAGGAGAGCAAAAAAAAAAAACAGCAGTCGTGAACAACAAAAATACAATGTTATTATAAACGATTAATTAATAAAAAAAACGAATCTTGTTTCTTGTTACTTATGGTACACCTCGTACGTTACTGGACAGAGTAGGCGAATTAACGAGAAAGAAAAAAAAAAAACAACTACAGTTACTCAGCCATTTTTTCGAGCGTTATACATATTTATTATAAGTCTGACAATTCTTATATTTTTTTAAAAATTCACGAACGATTACATTTCTTTTTCATTCTACGAGGGAACGAGTTTGGATATGACGAAATGTTTTCAATGGCTCTAAGGATCCTCCTCCCAAATGGTCTCGGTCAGGATCGCTATGTTGTCGAGGCCTCTCATCGGCGCGTACTCCAGAGTCCACATCAGGTTGGTGAACACCACTGCAACATTGCAAAAAAAATTTAAAAATTAAAAATTAATAAAAAATGTTTTAAATTCTAAAAATTATTTTTGTCTAAATTTGAAAATTCTAGGTGTAGAAAATTTTTTAAAAATAAATAAACTCACGCATTTCGCCCTGGTGCAGGTCGGCTATGAGCTCGGGACACGAGCTATTGCAAGGATTGATAGGAGTGAGTCTCAGCTGGGTCGCGCCTCTGAGCTGGGCGAGCGCTATGAGGCCCGAGTCGAGCTCGACTTTCTTGTAGCTCGGACTGTTGTAATCCGAAGACATGAGGACCCAGTTGAAGTGAGCGGGTGAAACGGTGCTCGACAGGAAGTACGGTCTCTGATAGTACTTCCTCAGCACCTTCACCGCGTTTATGTCGCAGTTTTGCCAGTGGACGAACCACTTGGCCACCTCCGGCGAATGAACTCTGCGCAGAAAGGCCGCAAGGTCCGAGGAGCCAGTCCGAAGATTGGAGGTCAGGGCGCAAGGAACCGTTTCCATCAGTCGCTCATTCTCGAGATAGAGCTGTGAAAAAAAAAAAAAAAAAAAAGTAAAACATTGGGTCGTCTGTTAGCGACGATTCCTACGTTACCGACGGCGCGGCCCGAGCCGCGACGCGCTGATGCAGAATCGCGAGCGATAGGGTTAGAAAACAACGCAAATCCAATCGAAAGATTTACAGTTGGTTGGTCCGCTAGGGTACAGTCACGACCGGAAGTAGTCAGACGGCACTCACGTGAGTGATATTGTCGAACCAGAAGTAATCGGTGTTCATAACACCCCAGGAGTCCATGGCGTCGGTGATGATGGCCGGTGCATCGCGACTGAGATAATTGTCGACGAGATTTCGATACCGGACGTCGGACAAACGATCTATGGTCTCCAGAGCCTCGCAGGTCTGAAATAAATACCAAATAATAAATAAATAATAATAACAATAAAATTTTTATATTAAATATTATTAATATTAATATTTTAATAATTAAATTTCATAATTAATTTAATAGTTAAATTTCATAATTAATTTAATAGTTGAATTTCATAATTAATTTAATAGTTAAATTTCATAATTAATTTAATAGTTAAATTTCATAATTAATTTAATAGTTCAATTTCATAATTAATTTAATAGTTAAATTTCATAATTAATTTAATAGTTAAATTTCATAATTAATTTAATAGTTAAATTTCATAATTAATTTAATCGTTAAATTTCATAATTAATTTAATAGTTAAATTTCACAATTAATTTAATAGTTAAATTTCATAATTAATTTAATAGTTCAATTTCATAATTAATTTAATAGTTCAATGTCATAATTAATTTAATAGTTCAATTTCATAATTAATTTAATAGTTCAATTTCATAATTAATTTAATAGTTCAATTTCATAATTAATTTAATAGTTCAATTTCATAATTAAATTAATAGTTAAATTTATTACCACACAGTCCTCCTCGGTAATCGGATAGTCGTTGTAGAACGGATTGTTGATCATGCAATTGTCGTGATAGAAGTGCTGCCAGTTCCAGAAGGGGAGCATTTTAATGGCGAGCAGCCGACTTATAGCCGAGAAGTGGGTACCGACAAAATCGAGCTGAGCGGCCGCACAGGCGACGGTGCCGATCACAATCAGGATCAGCGTCGCACGAAGGACGAGCTGAAGCCACGATCGTCGCAGGGCAGCGACGAGCGGCTGACAAATTATGTCCATCTCCTCCTCGGTGAAGCCGGCTTGCTGGCAATACCTATTTTTTGTTTTATATTTAAAACATTTTTATAAATGAGGAAGTCTTATGCAAATTACTTTGCACCAGTTTTTCATATTTACGAAAGCGAGCGATAATTTAAAGATGCTTTTTAATTATCATGTAAAAGAAAAATTGTAAATTTAATGTGCCAGAATGGAGGGTTTTATGCGAAAACTGGTACATTAAATTTAATGTACAATTGTGATGAAAAGTTAATGTACTTTTTCATTTTAATTAAAGTAAATTATAAAAATTAAAGTACCTTTATAGTAAAATTAAAGTAAATTATTAAAAAATACAGTATTTCCAATATTTTTAATAAACTGAACATTAATTTTTGTCACAATTGTACATGAAATTTAATGTACCAGTTTTTGCATAAAAACTTCCAGTCCGTTATATTAAATTTCATACGTATTTTTTTTACAGTCTATTTTGAGATTTTGAAAAAATATGAATTATTTTGTACTCACTTATAAAACGAATTGAGTTCATCGTCGATGAGCCTGAGTTTCTCGGAGTGGCTCATCTCGTGGGGTTCCTTGGTGTACGGTTTGCGAGGTGGTTTTACACACTTGTTACCCGACATGCTTCACCCGGCTCAAGATTTTCAACTAAAGCTTGGTCTCTCTGTCGGCGAATTGGTGCCACGTTCCGATTTGGAACAGAGGTCAGAATACAGCTAGAGAACGAGGAGAACTTCCTGTGTACAAATGCACCAGCGCCCGGTTTTCCTTACGCACCGAGAGGGAATGTTCTCTGTCCGGGTTTATCGACGCGGTGTCGAGGAGAGACATGCGCACACGCGCCGGCGCATTGCGCAACTACTCGAGGGGTGTGAAAATGTGATAAGGGCTTTTATTGATTTATCACACTGTGTCTCACGCGTGAATGAACTATACTGATTTATTTCCAGCTATATATGGACCGTATATATCTATATATAAAGGCCACAAAAATATATCCCGCGTGAAATGGGACGAAGAATAATGCGCGTAGAAAACGGAGAGCCAGATTACGGTGCATTTGCGTGTAACAATGCGAGCGAGGAATTTGTAAGTCGATCGCGCAAAGTTTGATGTCAGATTTGATATACTAATTTTTAATTTCTTTTTCATTTTTTTTTTCTTTCGGAGGCTTTTCTGATGGAAGCCTCCGAAACTCTAATCTGCAATGTTTTTTCTTAGGTCGAGCGTTCCACTCCTGTTTGAGGAGTTTGGAGCGCCTAGCACTAGTCACCCACATAGCGCGGATATATTATTGAAAGGTTACAAAAATATGTTATCAATGTTAAAAATATGTTATCTATAATAAAAAATATTTGTGAAATGTTTTAACACCATCCTGAAAATATTTTTTTGTCCGCAAGTAAATCTTACATTGAAATATTTTTAAAAAACATTTAGAGCTGTTTGTTTATGAAGGAATTTCGTCGGTGGATAAACAAAAGGCTGACGATAGTATTTTAACGAAAAATACTATCGAATATCTGGACGGTGAATTAGTAGAACATCTTTCAAGGAAGAGAATGAGCCGTATTACATGAAAATCGAGCAAATTTTTAACATTAAACAAATTGAACAAATCGAATTGAAAAAAAATTGAACATATTTTTCGAAGAAAACTTTTCGAAAATTATCACAAACCCCTCAATATTTTCGCAAATCCATTGGAATTAATGTTCCTATGTTAAGGACATCTGCCGTAACACAAATAACCATCCACTATAATCAATAGATGTGTAAAAGTTTGTATAAACGACTTTAAAAATGTAGCCCTACTTTGACTAGTTTAAAGCGCTCCAACCTCCTCAAACTCTAAAAAAAATTCGTACGAAATTTAATGTACCGGACTGGAAGTTTTTATGCTAAAACTGGTATATTAAATCGCATGTACAATTGAGATGAAAAATCAATGTTCAGTGTATTAAAAATATTGGGAATACTCAATTTTTAATAATTAACTTCAATTGTACTATGAAAGTAATTTAATTCCAATTCTTTACTTCAATGTCAATGTAAAAGTATATTAATTTTCCATCACAAATTGTACATTAAATTTAATGTACCAGTTTTTGTATAAAAACTCCCAATCCGGTACATTAAATTCACAATTTTTTCATTTACAACATGTCTGAACGATATCTGATAGTGAATTGTGCATAATCGTTTTATTCTGACAATGTTGAGCCGGCCGGGGATGCGCGGCCATTGTATCAGTTGCGCTGATCACGTGGGCCGGAAAGCGCGCGCGGTTCAGTCGGCGCTCGGCCGCCGCACACGATGGTCAGACGTGTGGCTTGTCCGCTTTTGTCCGCGCACACGCTCTTACTACTCGCCTGTGTTGAATCCAACAGAGGCAGATCGTCAATTATGATTGCGTTCAAGCTCGACAGTTCATTGGTCCACAACATTTGAATTATATTAAACGCATGCAAAACATGCGTGCACCGTACGATAAATGTTATGATAAAACTTTTTTTTTAGACCAATTCCACTGACGCTATGTTATCGGAGGATTGGAAACGTTCTTCTTCTTCCTTGTAGATGGTCTTTGCCAGAGGCCAAGTACCAAGTTCGAAAAGTTCATAGTCTAGTTCTCAATCTCCCACGTGCAGCACGTGAGAGTGAGAACGAAACGCACACAAGACTATCGGCCCAACACTATCAAACGTTTTCCTCAATGGTGGGGGACGCAATTGTAAGTAAGACTCATAAGAGTGATCGCAGTCGATAACAAGTTCAAAAGTTCTCACGCGTAGTGTTACTCCTATCAAACTTCCCGCCCATTTATTCATTTTTTTATTTCTTTAATAACTCTACCTTTGAACAATTTATTTCTAAAGTTCGCGGAAACGTCGATATATCCTCGCTGCAAGTGAATTTTCAGCTTCGCAACGATAAAGACCAAGAGACAATGAATGCGGCGAGGTTAATCGGTGAGTCTCGTTCGTGTATGCAAAAATAATGCAGGAAACAAAAATGCCACAACTCAATTCAGTGGCGAACCAATTCGCGTCTTTTTTGCAATTTGTTTATCTTTTACTGACCTAAAAAAAAAAAAAAAAAAAACATGAATGGAACTCACCGGCTACGTTCTTGAATGCAGTTCTGCTCTGTTCTGCTAAATCGAAAAATATTCGAATGTTCGAATATTCTATACTAACACATGTATACGCAGTTGAAACAGGCCTTCGTATATTCCAGATTGCTCTCAGTTCAGGCTTTAGTTTTTACACGAATCCACTCCGACAAGCGTTCATTTATTCTCCAAATGCACAAAATGTATCGCATGGAAAGAATCCGATGTACCGTTGGCAATTTTAGAAAACCCACTAGCAGTCGGCAGACTCACAAATAAAAGAACGCATGGCTGAGCACATCTGCATTTAAGAATCAACGTTTTAGTTTTTACATAAATCGACTCTGATAAGCTTTCCGATTATAATTGGATGCATCATTAGCAATTAAAAAATTCCAGTACCAGTAAACAGTCACAGGTAAAAGAACCACACAGATCTGCATTCAAAAACACATCGACCAAGATCGAGCAACGTGCAAAAAAATTAAACCGTTAAACGACTTGATTACAAAAAATGCACTTAACACGATGACAAATCATTTATCGTAATCGTGTTTTTTTTTTCTATCTATCCAAGGCTTGAGCAGAGCGTCATGGAAGCTTTCCGCCAACGGGCTCTCGAACGGAAGGAGCATAGCGTCGCTCTCCTCGCTCCCCGAGACGCACCAGATGCTGCGGCACACTTGCAGAGACTTTGCCGAAGGTGAACTCAAGCCCATAGCGGCAAAGATCGACAGGGAGCATTTTTTTCCTGCGGAGCAGATTAAAAAAATGGGTGAACTTGGACTGATGGCGATAGCCATTCCGGAATCGCACGGAGGCACCGGCCTTGACTATTTGGCTTACTCGATCGCCCTGGAGGAGATATCGAGGTGCTGCGCGTCCGCCGGAGTTATAATGAGCGTCAATAATTCTCTGTATCTCGGGCCTATAGAGAAATTTGGACGAGACGCCCAGAAGGAAAGGTACATAAGGCCGTTCGTGAGCGGAGACAAAATTGGCTGCTTCGCTCTCAGCGAGCCGGGGAACGGCTCCGACGCCGGTGCAGCGTCGACGGTGGCGAAGGACGAGGGAAACGGCTACAGGATAAACGGCACGAAATCCTGGATCACCAACGGACACGAGGCTCGGGGTATCGTGCTGCTAGCGACTACCGACAAGTCCATGAAACACAAAGGCATAAGCGCGTTTATCGTCGACTCGCCGACGCCCGGGCTCTCCCTCGGAAAGAAGGAGGACAAACTCGGCATCAGAGGGAGCAGCACTTGCTCGCTGATATTCGAGGATTGCCTCGTGCCAAAGGAGAATCTCCTGGGGGAGCCCGGAATGGGATTCAAGATCGCGATGATGACGCTGGGTACGATAGACCGAGAATTTTTTTCTCTTCGACCAAATATCTTATTTTTTCGACGCGTTAATCGCTACGAATTGGCGTTTAAATTTAACAAGCTTCGAGTGAAAAATTTACGTATCGATAGTGACGATGATTGGGTTTGAGGATAATTTTTTTTATTTCTTTATTTTCGTTCCAGATAGCGGAAGAATAGGGATCGCCGCTCAGGCGCTGGGAATCGCGCAGGCTTCGTTGGACTGCGCGGTGGAATACGCGGGCAAGCGAATGGCGTTCGGGAAACCGATTATAAGGTTGCAAGCGATACAGCAAAAGATCGCCGACATGGCGTTGAGGCTCGAGAGTGCGAGGCTTCTTACTTGGAGAGCCGCGAGTCTGAAGGACAACGGCGAATCGTACACGAAGGTATCGATGGAGGTCGAACGAGAAAATTGAACTACGATCGAGAGAGCTAAATTACGGTGATTGCAGGAAGCGGCGATGGCCAAACTCGCGGCATCGGAAACGGCGACTTTCTGCTCGCACCAGTGCATTCAGATACTTGGCGGCATGGGATACGTGTCCGATATGCCGGCCGAACGGCACTACAGGGACGCGAGGATAACCGAAATTTACGAGGGCACGTCCGAGATCCAGAGACTCGTTATCGCCGGTAGTCTGATCAAAGAGTACGGATTGAAATGATCACTGAATTTACCGAGTAGGTACGGACACGCAAACATTTTATTTTTATAATTTTTTTAATGAATGTAATAATGGTGAATAGTAATTTGCAATACTAGTGCGGTAAAGCGAACTTTATACGCACCCTGTAATGAGATGCGGTGAGTGCGACTCACTTGTCAATTCGTCTATAATATTCGCCTCACCGCAGTGTCGCATATTTTTTGTAACGAACGCAGGAGAAGTGCTACTCCGTGCCTGCTGATCGTGGCGCTGTACTTTACGCACGCTGGACCGTGCGTAAAATGCGTGCGTAACAGTAATTTATGATACTCGTCCGGTAAACCTTGAAAAACTTTTATCACGCTACTATCGGACCGAATTTTACTTAACGAGGCATGAAAATGGCGGTTTTACGTACGCGGAGCATGCGTAAATCTGCCATTTTCGCACCGCGTGAAGCAAAGTACTTTAGGCACGCTGAAGCGTGCGTGAAGTAAGATCGGACCGATGTGAGCATGCGCCGGGTATTTATAGCACGCTTCGCTCTCGGCAGCACTTTTCATGCATGAGTTACAAAAAGTTTTTTTATTTCACTCGGTGGGAAAATGGCGGTTTTTGAGCATGCTTCGCGTGCAAAAACCCCCATTTTCACCCCTTGTGAAATAAAATTTTGTTCGATACTCGTGCGAAAAACGTTTACTGAACTCGTGATTGCAATACACGCCTTCGGCGCGTGATGCAAACTCACACTCGTTAGAAAATTTTTTTTCGCACTCGCATCGAAATGTACTATTTTCATCCATGGTAACACGTCTCGGCGATACGGCAATTTCG
This sequence comes from Exephanes ischioxanthus, assembly GCA_958510785.1. Taxonomy (NCBI): domain Eukaryota; kingdom Metazoa; phylum Arthropoda; class Insecta; order Hymenoptera; family Ichneumonidae; genus Exephanes; species Exephanes ischioxanthus. Next base: position 2,820,214 of record OY294018.1, on the reverse strand, counting down.
GCGCGCACGCTCGTCGAAATCGCAAGTTTACGGAGGTCTTCGTTCGGCAAATGTGAAGAAGAATTGAGAGTAGAAAATATGAATTCAAATGAAATTTTTTTAGGACTCGAAGAATCGCGTCATAACGGTCCAAATTTTTCTACTCATCGAATATATTTACTCACCAGTGGATTGTTTCTGCTCATTGGGTAAGGAGGAAGAAACTATATTTTTTCTACGAAAAATTATACTTGTGATGATAGAAATTGAAGCGGATGACGACGATGATGGTTTTCTCTGTCTCGTCGAGGTGTCAATAAAGCTTCATCGTTTGCTATATCTTCCGATTTTATTAGCCTTATTATGACCACGTGACTGCTTGACATTATGTATATCCTATAATTTCTTTTTCTTCATCATACGCATACGTTGGGTAAATCATCGTTGGCCCTTTGGCAGCGTGTCGCGGGGAGCGGTAAACTCGGCACCGTCTGTTTTTTTTTTTTTTTTTTTATAGTCAGGAACAAACTAATAGCTATCTATCGAGTAAATAACTATCAGGACACAAGTAAATTTATGTATAATATATATCGCGCGCACAGTGAAATTCAATTTCAAAGAAACGACCGCACAAATTTATGTGAGTCTTTTTCATTCATATTTTTTTCCATTTATTACAGCTTCGTGACGATTGGAGCTTTCGAAGCGTATTTATAATTCGTCGTTTTCAGCCGTCGACGAAACGAAAATTGACGACTTTCCGGACGCGCTATAAAGCCTTGGATCTCTTTCTTTTATTTCCATTCACCGACTAACAATTAATAATATTGCTAGGCAAATTATAAGTGTACGCAAATAATTATTTTATTCCTTTTTTTATCATTCCTATTGTTCGTTGATCGGTAAGCAAGGATCGAACAATCTTAGATTGCGGGAAACGAATATTTAAATGGCGTTGATGCGGTCCATCTAAATTGTCGAATCTACCGACAGCACGGACAGTCAGAGAGAGATAATAGATTGAGAGAGGTACTTGTAGTACGTTTCATTTGTGCAAACGACAATTATACCAGACCCGATCCGTGTATGTAATTTTTTAATTTTTTTTTTTTTCCACGGTGTGTGTGCACGTACTTCATATTTTTTTTTCGTTCAAGTACCACCTTGATCTTAAATACATTTAAACTCTTTTATGTTTATATTTTACGATAGTCCCGTTCGATACTACTATAGTATATCTGTGTTTGTATGCTGTTATGTTTTCTTGTTCTTTTTTAATTTTAATTTTCAATTATTTTATCTTTATTATTAATACCTTATCTCTCGTTTCAATGGTTTCGGGGCGGAGGGGTGCGGGGTTCGCTTAATAATTAACAACAACAGTAATAGTAATAAGTCCCTTGAGATCGCTTCGGTGAATCGTACCAAGTACTCTCCCATCATCGGAATGCAAGCGAAGCAAATTAGCACGCGTCATTTCCACCTTTGAATTTCATTGTATGCATTTTTTTTTTTTTTCTTCATCATTTATATACAACGACGCGTCCCTCACGGCCATTTCGCCCACTCTTCACTTTACTCTTTGTAAATTATAATAGCCTAACTGTTATTCTTTTTTTTTTTTCACTTTCGTTCTCGCTCTCTACACAACACGCGATTTGCTCGCGATCACGCAAACTTTTTTTTTTTTTTACTTTACATATAGAACGTTTACTTAACTCTTCTCTTGCTCAATTTGTCGGCTCAAACGACCGGTAATGTCGGAATTATTAATACAGCGGCGTATTTGTTTTTTTTTTTTAATTTGTTTTTATTTTATAACTTAGTTAATCCCCGCGACAGTCTCTCGACAAAGGAGTGTCGCTCGTTGTCGAGGATTTCCAATCCCAGAGGAGAAAAATACCTATTGTCACGAGTAGCCGGTACTCGGATTCTGACAGTATATAATACACGAGATACTTGATTGCCCGAGAATTCGGAATCGTCGTTCGTCGATCGTGATCTCTCGAACGAACTTCAATTAATTAACGCACGCTCCACTTCGTGGCCAAGTGTTTTTATTAGCTTTTTTTTTTCTCTTATTTTTTTTTTTACTTTCAATATCTTGAATACGCGAGTATCGCCCCGGATACCCGTCGCGATAATAATAATCACGCAACGTTTATTATTCAGTAATGACTCGTGCCTATTGCTCTGAAAATCGTTTAATTACCCCCGTTTTTATTCGCAAAAAGTATCACGGATAATGAATAACGTTTTTTTTTTTTTTTGCCGACGTTGCCCGCTAGGCACATGCGCAATTAGTATGCGTTTTGCAGAGGGAAAAAACAAAAAAAGAACAGGACGAAACGAATACCGAAGTTGTACGAGTTATATCTCGGAGACACATTTTACAATCCTTTCGCGCGTCAACACAACGTTCTCCGCTCGAAAAAAAAATTTCAGTGTTATATAATCTTTCATGATTCTTCCGTTACGCTCTAGTCACAGCAAGCATAGAGGTTGTATCTTTTTTTTTTTTTTTTGTTCTCTCTTTGTGATGCCATTTCTCAATTGCCCGTTAACAAAACGTTAATAGCCTATTTTTCCGACCACTATATACCTATGTCAATTAATAATTATGTCATTCATCAATTAGCTAAATCCGATTTCCATGTGAACCTCTTTTTTTCATTATCATTCCCAATGTGTATTCTCATTTTTAATCCTATGAATATATCTCGTTGCCCAGAGTTCAAACACCCTTCGATTCATCTACAATATCACCCAAACTCACGGCGGCATCTTCGACATCGTGTAACCGTCGCAGTTTCATTTTTTTTTTTTTTTATAATACGTATAATTAACGTTACTCTTTGACTGTAGGTACATTTATCTAAAAACGCCTTGTTTTTTTTTTTGCTTTTTTCCTTGTTTTGTAAATGTAAATAAATTAAAATTCGTAAGTAATTATAATAGACACTGAATCTAAGACAGATTGAAGAATTCTGGAAACTGTCCCGATCCCGGCAGGATCGCTTATGGCTGAGCGAGCGTTACTTTGCGTTTTAATTATTTATTACTCTTTTTGTTTTTACGATTTTTTTTTTTTCTTCTTTTTTTTCGTTATTTTCTTTCAGGCTTCCTTTTCTCTGTCCTCCGCTGTCTATATGTGTGTGTGTGTGTGTCTGTGTGTATATGTCGGTATAGGGAGAATTGGTTTAGACTTATTTAAAGGTAGCTAGAGGAGCCTCAATCGTCGGCGCGCATGCCTCGCACTTCGCCCTGGTGTCGTTGCTGGAAGAAAAGAAAAAAAAATCATTGATAAATCACAGGACAACGTGACGAGGGTGAGAAAAATACGAGAAACGATGATGCGATATTTACCCTATCGAGCTCTTCCTTCGTATTGTCTTCGAGCGCTCTTATGTCCTCCATCGTGAGTCCGTACCAGCGATCTATCCAGCAGAACACCTGCCGGTGGAAGTTGGTGAAGAGACGCCTCTCCGCTTTCTGTATGAAGCTCTCGACCCGCGTCTGCAGCCCGAACCACTTGAACTCGCACGTCACGAGCTTGTAGCAAGTCATAACGGGCTGAACCTTGTTCTTCCAATCCTTGCCGACCAGCGGCCCTCGATCGGTCTTCCGCGACTGAAACTTGGTGGGATCCTCGTCCTCCTTGTAATCCGCGCTCGCTATCGGATCGTTAGCGATGTCTATGTGGACGACCTCGCGTATCTTCAGCTTGTCGGCGGACAATTCGTGCACGTTTTGCTGATTACCGACGTCGCCGATGTGAAATGACTCGATCATTATTATGAAGTTGTCCTTCATATATCCGGGATTCTGTGAAAAAATTTTAATGAAACAAAACAATTATATATTTTTTTTAACTGCAAAATGAAAAGAAAACAAAAACAGAGCTAGGCAGTACTTGAAGTACTAGTTTCGTACGTTAAATGTGTACTTCAAGTACTTTCGTATACTTTTTCATTACTTCATGTACTTTTCATATACTTTTCAATAAGTATAATTTTAACGAGAATTTAATTTTAAAAATGCAATAAAAAAAATGGGAAGTGTCCCCTCTTTTCTCTTATGTAAAAAAAAAAAAATTCGAAGAAAAATGAGGAGGGACGAAAAGGGACCCTTTTCGTTTTTACGATTTTTTTTTTCTATAAAAAAGAATTTGAAGAATAGATTTAAAGTAGCCTTAAAACGACAAATTACGAAAATTTCAGTTAGAGATTTTTTTACAATGAACGCCTTTTTGTTAAAGCCTAGATAAAGCTTAACTGCGAAAATGTACTCGAGAATCGTTTCAAGTACTCGTGATAATGTGTACTTTATACTTGAAGTATTTATTGATATTTGGCCCAGCTCTGAAAAAAAAAAAAATCTTGTGAATGAAAAAAAGCTGATAGTAGATCGTTACAGTTATGACTGTTTTGCAGTAAGGATAAGCGTTCCATGCTTCCTCGTGGATCTCCAGCGAGTTCTTTGGTAATAGTAGACGTATGAAGGCCGGAACTTTGCTCGCTAAGTGATAGATCTTGTAGGTGTACTGTCCGGAGGAGTATTTCCCTCCGAGCAGAGGGTAATCGGTGAAGGGCTCGTTCTTCAGTACCTCTATACCCTCGCCGCCTCCTGTGTTATTTTTACTAGCCTCCGCGACCGAGTACAGTTGAGCCACTTGGTACTGGAGGAAAAAAATGTTAAAAATTCAGTTTAAAGTTTACAAAAAAAAAAAACTTTCTCCTAGGGAAAATTATCTATTCAATTCGGACTGTAAAATACTATATAGTGTAGAGTGCATCTGTGGCCTCGAGATCGTTATGATCAGAGGCATTTTTTAAAATTTCAGATTAATGAAAAAAAAAAAAAATAGTTTCTACTAGGAAAACCTAACTATTCAATTCGTTCTGTAAAATACTATATAGTGTAGAGTGCATCTGTGGCCTCGAGATCGTTATGATCAGAGGCATTTTTAAAAAATTCAGATTAATGAAAAAAAAAAAAAAATAGTTTCTACTAGGAAAACCTAACTATTCGATTCGTTCTGTAAAATACTATATAGTGTAGAGTGCATCTGTGGCCTCGAGATCGTTATGATAAGAGGCATTTTTTGAAAATTCAGATTAATGAAAAAAAAAAAAAATAGTTTCTACTAGGAAAACCTAACTATTCGATTCGTTCTGTAAAATACTATATAGTGTAGAATGCGTCCGTAGGCTCGAGGTTGGTAGACGGCAAAGAAGCATTATTCCATAGTCTCCTTGATTACAGACTTCGAGTCAAACCAGCGTGACTGGAAGGTCTCGTTCAAGTTACAATCGGAGGATTTTTTTTTTTTTTTTTCAGATTAATGTGAGATGAAAAAACTTTCTCCAAGGGAAAACTAACTATTCAATTTGCACTGTAGAATATTATAGTGTTATTCCATAGTCTACTCGATTACAAACTGCGAGCCGAACCGGGGTGACTGGAAGACTTTGCCTCTGTCAGGTTTCAATCGGAGCACACTTTCTTTTTAATAATTGAAAAAAAAAATTCCCCAGGAAAGCTGATCATTCGATTAAGACTATAAAATACTATATAGCGTAGAGTGCATCCGTAGCCTCGAGATTATTACAGGACAAAGGTGCATTATTCTGCGGTCTCCTTGATTACGGACTGCGAGTCAGACCAGCATGACCGGAAGGTCTCGCCTCTGTCAAGTTACAATCGCCATGCAATCGAGTGACAGGAGAGAAAACATTAATATCATGCTGTCGCCGTGTCAGCCGATTCTTTGCCTCCGTCCGTACATTACACAGCTCTTCGATGTAATTAGAACACGCGCGACCTTTTTGATTCAAATGAGTTTTTCTGGATATCGCCAAGTCAGCAAAAATTACGTGTATAACAAAGATCGAGCAAAAAAAAAATTATAATAGTGTGAAAAAAAAAAAAATGATTCTCTATTCGTCGATCGAGAATTGCTGAAAAAACGGGCGTTTCGTCGTACACGAGCCTCCGGTTGTTAATAACACGTTGAACGGATTTTTTGTCGTGACGTACCTCCTCGACCGTGAGAGGCAGGGTGACGCGGCTGCAACAGAAAACATACATCCATGTGACGACGGAGCTTCTCGTTCGATCTTTGAGTTTCGGGGCCGAGAGTCACGCACGGAGACAGAAGTGGTGTCCGCGGCCTTGAGGCCAGCTCTCTTCCTCTCTCCCTAGCTCTCGTCCATTGTGCACGACGTATTACTTTCTCGCTCGCTTCGACGAAACCGAAGTTTGCCTCGTTCCTGTTCCCTAATCTCGAGAGAGAGTCGCGAGAGAGAGAACCGCGCGACCGACGGTCACGTTAGGCGGTCGCGCGGAAGGCCGCCAATTTCTTCCTCGCTCGCAGCGAAAAATCGATATGGCCAACCGGGGAATATGCAATTGGCCAGGCCAAAAATGAATATAGTTATAAAGATTAAAAAAAAAAAACTCGCTTAGGGGAAAAAAATGAAATGAGAAAAAGATGCAAAATATCGCGCAGGATAGTCCGCGCGATTGATACGAGCCGGGGCAAGGTGCGAGGGGAGCGACCCTTTTCCGTCTCCGATGTCTCTCGAAAATCGAAGGGAGACGATACGTAAGTGCTCTCTCCTTACGCGTAAGTCGCCGTCGCTCCGAATGTACAGTGTCGAAGTAAATCGTGCGAAAGTAAAGCGGAGGCGAGCAGGGATGACGGCCGACGAGCTGGCAGTGTAGGGGAGAAAGAGGGAAGAAAAAAAGAGAGAGAAGAGAAGAAATACCCGCGCGCCCCTCGACGGGCTGACACGCCGCGCGCGCTGCGTTAAAGATTAGCGACGACCATACTACGATAGCCCCGTGAGGCGCGCGGAGCTTCGACGAACATTTTTTTTGTCTCGCAACAAAGCGAGCGCCCGCGAACGATCGTTGCAGTCTTTGCGGGTCTTTTTTTTTTTGGACGTCGATTTAGGGCACGATTCCTTTGTACGAGTTGTGGTTGAGAGAAATGCGTGCGATTATGATCGACGAGAGGGAGAAGAGAGCTTCTTCGAGGCCATCGGCACAGTGCACCGCACACTCACTCTCCGTTCGTGTAACTCGCGTCGACGAAACGAAAAAAAAGGACGGCAAAAAAAAAAAAAGAAAACTCACAATTCTTTGATCAGCATTTTATTCTTCAGCGGAGCACATGGACCGGTAGCAGTTCTCTCTTACGTTTTCAATCGAGCGAACGTGAGATTATTGCGACCGCACGTACCGCGCACCAACACCACCCTCGGCCTTCTGGTAAAATAATCCCGAACAGAGACACTTGGCCCTCGCTCGTCCCGTTCGCTTTTATCTCTGCTCTCTCCGGATTTTTTCGAGGACCGCAATCCTACTTAACCGCGACACGACTGCTTCCCCGTACTGCTCGTACCGTGTAACGAGACGACACTGAGAGACGCATATATGCGCTCGAGCAACGTCCCAGACGAGGAAGGAGCGAGACGATACTGCCACGGCTACCGTTCGCCCCACCGACTGCGTGCCCGCCTACTCACACGTGCGCAGAACTCTCCCACTTCCCCCTACCCGCTCCTGACAGCAAAAAAAACACCAGTAACTCTAGTTACGTATGACGTCATTACAGCGCGCCAGCATCGGAGATGGGCGCCGACTTTGCGACCGGTCATTTCTTATTTTTGGCAACTGACCGTCAATTGACCGGTCCGGAAATGACCGCACTGTGACAACAGCGACATTAAGGGGAGGCTAAACACGTATGCGAGTACGAGAGAGATAAAGTACAAATTTGAATTAATTATTTTCTGAAACGATTCTATAAAATGAAGAACGCATCGTGAGGCGCACTGATTTAATCAAATACGCAGAGACGGTTGCAATTAGTTTTTTATTTTATACGATTGTTTCGGAAAAAAATGGATTCATAATATTTTGAGGTTATGTTGATATTTAATCCCATCTTAAGGAGGTTGGAGCGCTTGTCACTAGTCAAATGACTGTTACTTTTTTACGTGAAGTACGAGAAGCGTGCATAAAGCTAAAGTTTTGCGTAAGGCACGAGAACCCTGCGTAAAGTAATATTGGTCCGATGTGCGCATGCGCCGGGTATTTATAGTACACTTAGCTGTAAAGCGCTACTTACGCCACTCTCGGCAGGCACGAAAAGTAGCACTTTTCATGCATGAGTTAAATAATAGTAATTTACGATACTAGTGCGATAAAACTTTTCCTGACGAGCGTGAGTTTGCGGCAGGAGCCAAAGGCGAGTGCTGCAATCACACGAGTTCAGGAAAAGTTTGGGGCACGCGTATCGTACCAAATTTTACTTCACAGGGTGTGAAGATGAGGGTTTGGCGCACGTGAAGCGTGCGTAAAACAGCAATTTTCGCATCGAGTGTAATAAAAAAAAAGTGTGTATCGTGCTAAATTTTACTTCAGTGAGGGAGAAAAATTCGTTTGGAATCAATCTAACTGCTAAGAAGTTGAAAAAATGTCTGAAAAGAAAAAATGACGGTCAAATTGCAACTACATAGATGATTTCCCCTGTCTCGACAATATCTGTGACCCCAAACAAAAATTATGATAAGGGATGCTCTCGATTTAACGTTTTTCGTTATTATATCGTGACTGCGTATGCATCCGGTCGTCTGCTGGTACAAATTCTGCCCAAATAACGTCGGTGCGCATACGCAAGTCACGTTATAATAAAGAGACAACGCCGAGTCGAAATGGCACAACAAAGATTTTCTGGAATAAAAAAAGACGGTCGATTGACGGTCATTTGTTGGTCAATTGACGCTTGCAAAAACTGACCGTCACGGCCGACCATCTCTACTGGTGGGAACTTTTTATTTCTTGAAGTTCCCTGAGCTTATACAGCGAACACCTCGGCGCCGCGTGGGTGGGACGTGCCTCGATATAGTTCGACACTGATAAGGATCATGAAGATTCGAAGGTTTCCGATAATAATACATGCCATCGTTAATTACGATGCGGCGGACGCTTATGATTGTAGTTCCGGTTGACGAGGAGACAGTCTTGCCTTCGCCGTTGCATTGTTCCTCTATCGTATAATTAGAAATGAACCCACCATCGGCGGGTCGATCGTAAAAGTAGCTCGGCCGCAACTCCTCGAGCAAACCTCGTGAATCTGCGTGAATCAGCCGAGGCATCTCACCTATTCGATCTACTGGCGATTGCGAGAAAATGACGCAAAAAGACAAACATGAATCATTGTTAACTCTTTTTTTCTTTATTTATCTTTAAGGTATCAAGCCGAAGAAAAGGCAACGTTGGATCGTCCGGGGCGATAGAGAAAGGGAGTTTTATCAGTCAGCAGCGCGAGCAGTGTGGGAGCCGGGGCTGCAGGTGCAAGCGTAACCAGCTGCGCTCCTCGCGACCCTCCTATCGGCTATTTCGGAACGGTTAACTCGATCCCCGTCGAGTACGGACTTTTCAGTGGTTCGTTCAATTTCCAAAAAAAAAAAGAACCCAAAGAAAGATAAAGAGCCAAGACTGACAAAGGGGTGAAGCGTGATTGATTTTCCGATCGTAATGTCGTACGAAAAAAAATGTGTTCTACGTGGGCTATCGAGCCAAGAGACTTTGTCTCGCGAATAGCGCTAGAACAGCGAACGGTCATTAAAGTGATATAAGTTCCATTCCTAGTCCGCGTAACGATCGATAGCGGAGCCCGTGGAAAACGAGAGTCTCGACGGCGAGTGTGTAGTAATATCTCGATAGTCCGAGAGAGTGAACGGGGCTCGAAAAGAAAAACAAGACTCCACTCACTAGCACTCTCTCTCCGTCCGTCTCTCGGACGGCTGACAGCAAAAGCGTTGTGCGAGACTCTCCGTCCCACTGTGCGACAAACACGCGCTCGAAAAAAGGCGTTTTCCCCCCGTCGTGCCATCCTAATTCCGCAAACTCGTGTGATTCAATCCGGATATACATTCGATGAATGAAAAGACGATTATCGCCCGAACGAGATGAAGTTAGCAGTGACAAGGGTCGCGCGCGGCGTGCGTCGGGCGAGCACACGATTAGTTCGCACGGAGCCAACAGAGCAGTCGTCGACGTGATCGCGCGAGAGCATTCATTTTTTTTTTTTCATTCTTTTCCACCAACAGTGTAAACGACCGCCCTGCCTGCAGCGAAAGTAACGCGAGAGAGTATATATATATATGTATGTACACCGTGCGGCAATCGGAACATTGTCGAGCGGAATGCGCTGACAAGTGTTAAGAATTTTCGATCAACTCGTCCGTGCTTGTCCCTCTCGCCGAGGAGGAAGCATAGATATAGTCGCACGACGGGGCAGAGAGGAACAAGAGGAAGGCGACGAACGTTCGCCCGTAACACGTTGTGTACAAAGAGAGAAAAGTAAAATGGTTCGGACTTTGCGCGTTAAGATGTTGAACGGTTAGTGTTGCGTGACGAGTGCACAAGCCCGCAGCGTTACGATCGTAAAAGTAACAATCCAGCGCATTCCGACGTCCAAAAACTCCGAGTCGCGCATCCGACGCACGATCGAACTATTTATAATGCCGAGGGAAAGCATTGAATTACCGATATCAAAGGAAAGATTATCGCCGCGGCGACCGAGCCGACCGTGAATTTAAATAGATTGGCATAAAAATTAAATCGTGATAAGAAAAGGAAACAAATCGTCGAACAGCGGAGAACGAACCGACGTTCGGGGGCGCTTCGATAATAAATTCCGACACTTTTCGTGTCGCGAGTCGGCGATTTTTTTATTTAACTTTTTCTATCGATCGAATCCGCTGGGCCGGAAGTTTATCGACGATGGACGAGTGCATGTTGAACGATTTGCTCGAGTGCTCCGTCTGTCTAGAGAGGCTGGACACGTCCAGCAAGGTCCTACCTTGTCAGCACACGTTTTGCAAAAAATGCCTCGAGGAGATCGTCAGCACGCACAGGGAGCTCCGCTGTCCGGAGTGCAGGGTTCTCGTGGAGGCCAAGGTCGACGATTTGCCGCCGAACGTTCTGCTCATGAGGATACTGGAGGGCATGAGAAACGCCATGCCGAAGGGCGCAAAGACTCCGGTAAGGTCCAATCCGGGACCTCAGAGACTGTTCGGAGGCCATCAGGTTTCTCCCGCGCCTGCGGTCACCGCCAACCTGGCTCCGGTCGTCCTCGCCGTCGATCCTGCCAGGCATGCCAACGCCTCCGCCAAACAGGTCCATCTACATAATCAGCCCTACGGTCGAGCCATTTACGACTACATCTCCAAGGTTCCGGGGTAAGTGGAGGAAAAAAATAAAATAAATTTGTTACTAATTAATTAATTATTTTGATTAAGGAGGATCACCCATTTATATAAGTCGTATTCCAATCATAGTATGGAACATACGTTATAGATTTCGCTATAAAGTTAACACGTATATGTACAACAATATAATAATAGAAAATTTCCAAAGTCTGTGATTTCAAGCGTAGCGTTTTATTTATTTATACAATTTTATTTCTATTTATTTCAATTTGTTTCAATGTATCGCTTCTTTTACATGATACATTGCAAGTATGTGACAGACAAGAGTGCTGACCAAGATGGTAAACTTGCGTTTATCACAAAGGTTTCATGAGAAAAATAATCATGAACCAGCAAACAAAAATACTCTATGTAATAAAAATCAAAATACAATTCAACAGATTATGAAGTGCTATAAATTAAAAAGAATATGGTTATAACTGTAAATACATTTATATACACTGTTGTGTTTGTATATGTATGATTTGTTGTCTATTTTTAGTTTATATATTTGTTTATTTTTTTATTTCAAAGTTTTTACCAAAAATTCATTTGGCACTTTTGCGACGGTAACCGAGAGTAACATTTTAATGTACGAGTAGTCGGTCGATGGGAGTGTCGGGTCGCATGCTTCTGTCTACTTTATACTCTATCTAATTATCCGTCCATATTCACTGTTATTAATTTATTATATGTTTCCATGAGCCAAAAGAAAATATACATGGTAACGTACTATGTTGCATACATTATTGAAATGTCCTGTACTGCTTTTATCCATTAAAGGAGCAATGCATCGATACATTAATTATCAATCAATCAATCAATCAATCAATCCAAACAATGTAGACACGGGAGAGAAAGTATAGTTGCATTCAGTGCAGTGTATTCAAGACAAAAGAAGATAAAAAGTCTCAACAGAGGAAAAAACCAATAATAGGGAATAATATTTGTGGAAGAGAAAATTTAGGAAGTTATTTATTTATTTTTATTTTATTTACTTATGTATTTATTTTATTTATTGCCGTTATAATTGTTTATGCGTTAATTTGATTTTTATTGTTCAAAGGGATTTGAGCTTCAAAAAGGGAGATATAGTGGTCCTGCGCAAGAAGATTGACAACAATTGGTACGTCGGAGAGTGTGGAACTAATCACGGAGTCTTTCCCCTGTCCTACGTCCAGGTGAATATGCATTACTCATCACTTGCATAAGTCGTACGATCGCCGTTAGCGTTACCGCGCTCTTATCTCCGTTATGTTGTATTTGCGTAGCACAGATAAAGAAATAAGGTCACGGCGACAGTTATGTATTTATTTTTTATCTAGAGGATTAGTCCGTGCGTACAAAATATTAGAGTTCTAAATCGGTAACTCGATGCAAAAGAAAACTAGTAACAAACTAACATTCTCCTGATAGTATGAATGAAATCTGAGCAAAAATTACGAGACTTTCTATTTTTTTTTTCGTTTTTTTCTTTCACATTTACTGATAAAGGTCATGACGCCGTTGCCGCCGCACGTTCCTCAATGCAAGGCCCTGTACGACTTCAGGATGACCAACGACGAGGAGGACGGTTGTCTCACGTTCAACAAGGTAATTTAATAATCTCCGCGCGACGTTCTCGGGAAGATAAAAATAAAGGACGACAAAAATAAATATGTGCATCGATTCGCAATTCGCAGGGCGAGGTGATAAGCGTTATCAGGAGAGTCGACGAGAACTGGGCGGAGGGTAAATTGCTGGACAGAATCGGTATATTTCCTCTCGCCTTCGTCGAACTGAACAGCGTCGCGAGAGCCCTCATGAAACTATCCACGAAGTGAGTATTTCGTCGCGACTCGGTAAACTGATTGAAAAAAAAAAAAAAAAAATGATTTCGATCGATTTCCGCGTGATTAAGGTAGCACTTGCAGCCAGTCCGACCTCACGTGAGTTCGGAGAGAATTGCGAACACTTAGGTTGCCGCTTAATTTGTTGAGCATTTTTTTTTTTTCATTTATTTGTCAATAACATTTTAGAATTATTATTATGCAAAATCAATCTTTTCAGCACCTTCCATATGCTTGATCCTTTTTCGGATTTTCATCCCATCGTGAAGTGTTCGCAATTCCTTTCTCGATTCTTTCTAAACTCACCTGCGTTCAGACTGTTCGCAAGTACCACCTTAAGGTAGTCCTAGCGGACAGCCTGAGCCCACATGAGTTCAGAGAGAATTGAGAGAGAATTGCGAACACTTCTCGATGGGATACAAATTCGAAAAAAAATCAAGCATATGGAAGGTGCTGAAAATATTGATTTTACATAATAATAACTCCAAAATATTATTAACAAATGCATTAAAAAAAATTGTTCAACAAATTCCCTGGCAACTTAACTTTTTGTTCATATAAAAACAATTTGTTAATCTTTTTGAATACGTATGAATTTTTTCAGAATTTTATCTAATTTTTGAAAATCACGTTTTTTTATTAACTAAAAACGCAATTTTCAAAAATTAGACAAAATTCTGAAAAAATGCATACGTATTCAAAAAGATTAACTTATTGTTTTTATATGAACAAAAAGTTAAGTTGCCGGAAGATTTGTTGAACAATTTTTTTTTTTCATTCATTTGTTAATAACATTTTGGAATTATTATTATGCAAAATCAATCTTTTCAGTACCTTCCATATGGTTGATTTTTTTCAGATTTTTATCTCATCGCGAAGTATTCGCAATTCCACTCTCAATTCGCTCTGAACTCACGTGGGCTCAGGCTGTCCGCAAGGACTACCTTAACTCTTGCTTGTTGGATTTAACGAGAAATCGTTTTATTGTTTCAGTGTGCAGCCCGGACCATCGCGAGTTGCACCACCGACTCCCACCAACGAAGAGACGACTCCCTTGATACCGACCGATCATTCCCGCAATGTTCAAACGACGAGTCAGCCCCGACCGCAAATGCCGCCGGTCAGTTCCGAAGATTTGTTTTTTTTCTCTCCATTTATTCTTGAATGTATACTGAACCACGATGACGATTTTAGGCCACCGTTCTGCCGGTTTCGGACACAGGATCGACCGTTTCTTCGGGTGGAAGTTCGACGACGACAACGCCGAACACACCGAACAGTTCGAGCACATCGAGCAGCTCGAGTACGGCGCCGAGCAGTCCGAGTAGCCCGGCGACTTCCCCGCCGGCAGTCGGCAGCCGTCACACAGTTAAGAGACACAGTTTCACCGCTATGAACACAGGTCACCAGCCGCATCCTCATCACAGACACAGCGCCGAGATTCTCAGTCCGGCCGTCGACGCAAGCCTCACCGGCACTTCGCTGAACAGCAGCGGGACCAACGAGGTTTTCTCACAGTCCCAGGTACGATAATAAAAATATTAATCAAATAAGCAAGCGAATATTTATGAGGCATTCCCTGCCACTTCGACCTCCACCTAACCCTTCACATCTTCGATGGAGCCTGAGATTTTTTATACGACTTAACTTACTCTCGAAAGCACACCGATTTTTTTTTGTTTAGACTAAAAAAGAAAAAACTTTTCGGAAAAATCTGAAAAAATGCCCAAAAATGCAGCGTTGCATATTAAAAAAGGTCAAGCGATAACCCATAATCGACTGATTTTTTCTTCAATTTTTGCTTCACTGTTTTTTTCGAAATAATTATATTTTTAAGAATCAGTGCTTTTTAGAGTTACTTCACTGATATAAAAAATCGCTGGCCCAATCCAAGATATGGACGGTTAGACCCAGGTCGAAATGGTAGGGGAGTGCCTCAAATATATGTTTTTACAATGCAAAAATGAACGAATGGTTTCTTCTTCCAGACTAGTGGAATCGCGGATCACGGTCTTCGTCACAGACGAAGTGGGAGCAGCGACATGGTGCTCGCCCAGCCGTCGCAGAGTCTCCCGTCGAACTCGAACGGCAACAATCATTTGCCAGCCGCTTACATAGCTCTCTATCCATACAAGCCTCAGAAAGCCGACGAGCTCGAGCTGCGAAAAGGCGGCATATACATGGTGACGGAGCGTTGTCAGGACGGCTGGTTCAAGGGCACGTCGAACCGAACGCAAAAGTGCGGCGTCTTTCCGGGCAACTACGTTGCACCGGCGAAGTGCCAGCGGGGCATCTGTCGAGTGACGACGAGCACAACCGCACATCAGACCTCCCCGCTCTCGACGGCGCAAGCTGGCACGGAGCCGAGGCTCACCGTCACCTACACAAAGAGTAAGGGCGCCGCGCCACAACCGTACAACATCAGATCTCTGCCGCCTCCTGAACTACCACCTCGAGCCATAAGCCCGTCGCCGGCCGTGTCGTCCTCCTGGCACGGACAGGCCCAGGGACAGAGTCCTCCGAGACTCTGCGAACACGTTGCTAATCCTCTCGGGCGCAGTCACAGCGCCGTTATGACCAGCGCAAGCATCGGTCAGTCTTTTTTACCTCCGACCAACGAGTAAAATTAATATTTTCGTCCATCAGACGGTGTATTAAGTTTGTTGCCCTAATTTGTGGTTGAATTCGCTTTTTCGGTACGTCGAAGAGATCCAAAGAGCTCGATGTAATACAACCGAATATTAATTTTCGAACTTAATTTTACTTGCGTATTGAGGACGTGGAGCGTTTTGCATTAGTCAAATGGATGCGACATTTTTAAAGTCGGTTATACAAACCTTTACGCATCTACTGATTATAGTGGATGGTTATTTCTATTGTAGCAGATGCCGTTAACATAGAATCACTTTAATTGCTATGGATTTGCTGAAATATGAACTGGTTTGGGATAATTTTCAAAAAGGTGCACGTTCGTTCAGTTAAAAAAAAAATGATCCGTAATTTTTAATCGATTTTGATGCATTGCGGCTCATTCTCTTCCATGCTCTAAGAATTCACTGTCTAGATATTTGATAGTATTTTCCGTTTAAAAATTACAGCCTTTTGTTTATTCGTCGACGAAATTCCTTCATAAACAAACGGCTGACATTTTTCGACGGAAAATACTATCGAATATGTGCACGGTGAATTCGTAGAGCATCTTTCTAGGAAGAGAATGAGCCGTAATGCATTAAAATCGTGCAAAAATTGCGGATCAATCTTTGAAAAAACTGAACGATTATGTACCTTTTCGAAAGTTGTTACAAAACAGTAAATATTTTTGCAAATCCATTGCAATTTATTTTTTTCTAGTAAATATAAATTTCGAATAACAAAAGCACATTACTCCTCAAAGAGAATTTTGCCGAATTTCGATATCATTGATATTTTTTTAAATAAAGCGATTTTTATACCGCGCAATGTAAGTACTCGCTTGGCGAAGATTCCGGCCAAAACGTCCGGAATCTGCTGAGAACCGGTTAAGAACATCGGCTGTGATACAAAAATAACCATCTACTATAATCAATAGATGCGTAAAAATGTTGTATATACGACATTAACAATGTAGCGCTCGTTTGGTTAGTGTGAAGCGCTCCAACCCCCGTAAATTTATTGTACGGGTTCGGGCATAGAAATTTCATGCGCTGAATACAAATTTTCGCACAGAAATTTGCTTCGGTAAAATTATCGGAGATATTCGAGATTCGAACTATTTATTGATAAGTTATTGTCTCTCCCACAGCCTCGCCGGGAAAAACTATGCTGCCACCGTCGGCCGCTCCGAATTCTCCGGCCGCGACAGCCTCGTCCGACATGAATAGAAGTCCGAACAATACTCTGCGAGTCGCGAGCTCGGCCACTCCACCGGCTGTCGCCGCAACCACTCCCACGAACACTAAGAGTGAAAAGGTATGAAACAATAGCTTCGACACTCGATTCGGAATCGTCGATGGCATTCTTTTGTTATATTCGTTTATTTATTTTTTCCAATTTTCATACAGCCAAAAGAGAAGAAGGAAAAGGGTGTCTCGTTGATGAGACGTTTGACAAATATAAACAAAAAATCCAAATCCCCACCGCCGACAACGTACTCGATGGACAATCCAGTTTTCGAGGACGGCAACTTCGTCGCTTCCCTCGACGCCGTACATGTTCGGTAAGGGAATGAGATATCGATTTAACGGCTCCAATAGCCTTTTATTTGTCACATGACGCACCGTGTCACAGCTTTCATCCCCCCCCCCGTCGTGCTATCGATTTATAGTCAACCGTGTGCCTAGTGTCGGTATATTGTTTTTATTGTTTTTGTGGCCTTCATTATTATTTAATTTTTTTTTTTTTCATTCACCACACTAATTGTGTTCTTGTGTCAAGTGCCGTTTAAGGATGCTTCACACATGCATACGCAACCAAAAGTTTAATTCCAATAAAAATGTCAGTACTTCGCGATATGCGAAAAATCTGAAGAAAATCAGCCGTATTAATGATGTCAGGACCTTTGATTTTCCCCAATAATAATGCCAAAAAGTAATTTATTTAAAAGTGAATTATTTAAAAGAAATGGATTTTTAAAAACATCAGACATTTTTTAATTCTTCAATTCTAAATGAATTTCTTGATTTTTTAGAATTCACATGAATTTTTTCAGAATTTTCTTTTATTTCAAAATGGTCCTTTCTCGAAAATTTAAAAATTGATGTAGAGACGAGACTTTCAGATATGTATCCGTATCACAACGCTACAGTACACACAACAAGTTTCGAGGCGATTGCGCCAACGGTACCGCAGTTATGGTGTTTAAAAAAATTCAAAAAAATGTAAGAAAATTCTGAAAAAATTCATACGCCTCTAGAAAATGAACGAATTAATTTGAAAAGAGAAAAAATAGGTTCACGGATTACTTGTTGAACAATTTTTTTTAAGCAATTTGCTGATATCTTTTTGACATTATTATTATTATGCAAAATGAAGGTTTTCGCACCTTCAATACAGTTGATTTTTTCAAATTTTTTTACCGACAGTGTTCAAATTCTCACCGAACTTTACGTTAGGCTGGGAATGTACGTGTGATGCATCCTTAATCGAAGTCGACTTACTGGCATGATTCACAAACTAGTTAATTCCGATTGGGTTCTCCCCCCCCCCCCCCCCCCCCCCCATGAGCTCGTGTGTCGCACGCACCGTCATGCCTAACACTGTGCTTGAGTGTGTATGTATTTTTTTTTTTTTAATGTCGCTGCATTTGTCATCATGTAATTCCGAAGTAGCAACGCATTGAATGCAAAACGATGTTTAATTTCATTAACGGCACCGCCGATGTCCATGCCCCTTCGAGTCGTTAATTCCGTGGGAATCATCGGTCGGGTTAGATAAACGGGAGAAAAAAAAAAAAAAAAAATGGAATAGAAATGTCTCGCTCTAATGTCCCGTGTTAATGGGCGATCGTTCAGATCGGGCTCTTGCCCGAGTCAATTGCTACAGGTCGGACCGAGCCAGGAATTAAATACCCTGACGAGCCATCATCGTTTGTATCCAGGCACGGTGCAGGGTCACGTTACGACTTCCCAGAGAGTAAAGCACAAGGAGCGACCCTCGTTGCCGGTATCGTTCGTCCAGAGGTAGGTTTTTCCACCCCGACGACTTCACGACGAGCTGCGTTTACGGAAGACCTCGAGCGCGGGCTCTCCTATCGCGCAACATCGCGGTCAAGCTTGCTGATGTAGTTTCGGAGTTACTTTCTGTCTTATTTTTTTTGTCGTTCGTTTTGTTGCATATGTACCGTCTGTTTTTGGCACGTTGTTCTTTTTTTATTTATCTATTTTTTTCTTATGTTTTGTTTGCTTCACACTATAATACTTGCTGTAAATTTCACGAGCTTCGCCTACACCGTCGTCACAAGCATGTGCCTCTCGTATTAAGAAACACTTTTTTTTTCCTCGAGATTACGGCGATAGAGACTACGTCCATTCGAATTCCGTTCTTAGCTCGCAATATCGGCAAGACTTGAGAATACTTCTCACTGGACGGTTTCAGTGAGTATGAAACATTACAGAACGGTAGAAATTCTCGATGAGCTTGTCACGTTTCGTTAGAGCAGAATCGTGGCGGATGTCCCAGTCGTCGAGACTTTAAGGAGAGTTGAAGTAAAATTGAAAATTCGTCGATGCCTTTTATGAAAAATGATTAATCAAGGAATACGAAAATATATCATATGAAAAATTATTAATCAAGGAATAAAAAGAAAAATCTTACAAGATATGAATATCGACAAATGACTGGGACGTTTATACCTGATTTATTACGAGAGCGCAGTCGTTGTCGATCCTTACTGACGAAAAAAAAAAAAAAAAAAAAAAATTCCTCCGATAGATCCGGCGAGGCGGGAGGAGTGGTCGGAGCGACGGTCGGCAGTCACCATCGAAAGAGCAACTCGCTTGACGCGGGCATGGCCAAGGACAGCAAGCAGCAATCGGCCACTCGAGAACGGTAACGAAAAAAAAAAACTTAACATCTTTCTCGGCGCAAATTTCTTTACCGACTTAATTTTTTTTTCTAATTATACTCTTGTAATTTTTCGTTCGAACAGCGAGCGCGTCTACAGATTCCGTTGCATCGTCCCGTATCCACCGAACAGCGAATTCGAGCTGGAGCTCCGGGTCGGCGACATAATATACGTGCACAAGAAGCGCGACGACGGTTGGTACAAGGGAACCCAGCAGAGGACCGGCCGAACCGGACTCTTTCCCGCGAGCTTCGTCGAGGCTTTCTGAGACACGACTCACGGTCGTCTCGTGCTCGAGACTTGCATATGAATCGTCTGTCTGGCTATTAGCAACGTCGCTCACCGATATCAATTATCATTGTCGACGCTGTTAATCCGGAGCGAGTCGACGCAAGTATCGAGGGATTCAGGACAGAGACAACCGATCGAAATTCAAGGCGAAGAATTAAAAAGCCCGCCGTGATCACAATAGCGAATATAATGCCAGTGAAAAAAAAAGAAGCAAAAAAAAAAAGTTTCTCAACAATGATCATGTCAAGAAGCGTAAAGTTTCGTCGCACGAAGAAACACTGCCACGACATAATCAAATACATCGTAGTTTACGCGTTTGCGATGAAATTCCGAGAGTTTCGCGGAAATAGTATGATAATATATTTGCGTGCAATGTTTTACACTGCCCTCCATCCCCGCCCACTCCGCGCAGTGTAATAGTTACGAGTTCGATGAATTTCATTTGCTCGTCGAAGGAAACGCGAGAAGTCAGGGGTTCGGGAACAAGCCGTCGCGCGAGGTTAATCGCGTGACGAAGAGGATTAAGAAAATTGCGTATGAAAAAAAAAAAAAAACAAACGGATAAGACTAAGATCTTTGAGACTTACAATGCCATTTATAATGATAGTTAGAAAAGACCACGAATCCGTGTCGCTCCGGACCACGCGAAAAAAAAAACTCCTCTTCGCGTCTCAATCTTATTCACGCTTTCGTGTAGGTTACACACTAATTATTATACGTACATACGATGCTTATTATATAACGAAGATACGCTGCGAGAAAAATTTAATTATCTCCGTTGCAATTCATCGTCGCGTCGCACGTGTACGTTGTCCTTTTGATAAAGCCGCAGCTCTTCGAGCGAGGCACGCGCAATTCAATGGCATTCAATTTTTTCTTTCTTTTTGATATACCAAAATGTTTTCGAAACTTTTTTTGAGTTCGACGATTTTCTTTTAATTTCGTTGACTTTGATGATGTTTTTTTATTCGATTTTTTTTTTTTTTGATTAATCGTCTTTCGTATCCACGAACAACGTTCAGTGGGTACCGGACAAATCGTTTTTACGTTTATTTATTTTTGTTATATAGCGAAACTATATAAATTGCACAAATCGACGAGTCCTCTGTAACAGGACGAACGACAAGAAAAAATATATATATATATATCTAGATAGGTACCGTCTTTAACACTTATATACTGTATTATATAATATCGTTTCGTCTAACGATCATCCGTACCTAAAGTTCGCCGAGGGCGCCGAGTTCCAATTTCACAATTGACTGATGGGACGGTGGCGCGCGCGAGTTACTTTTTTTATTATATTTTTTTTTAATTGCCATAGAATCTTGAAGCGACAATGAACTATAATACTCTTACGATTAAAGTATCGGCGTTTGCAGTTAATTGTCACAAGAAACAAACCCGTTGACGCACACACTTGCGACACCCTCACGATCGATCCGTTCCGATCGTCGTCGGCGGATCGTCGTCGTGAGATATTATTTTAGCCAATAGACATCGTATTACTTTGTAAATTATATACGTCTACTATCGCTACGCAATAACGATACTCTCAGAGGCGCAATGACCGTTTTAAGATTTTTCTTTTTTAGTCGAGTGCCGCGAGCATGGCTCTCCGTGACCGAGTGTTCAAGCGATCCACGTGGATTAAACAAACGTTCACCGCGCATCGAACTTATCTTCGTTTAGATAGAAGTGTGTAGAAAAAAAAGAGAAGTTAATCTAAGTAACATGAAATCTTGTTTAATCACGATTACAAATTCGTCGAATCAGTCAAAGAGAAAAAAAGAAATCATCTCTGTTTGTGTTCAAAAAGATGTCTTATTATCGTCGTTCGTATACTGGTCGGTGTCGGAGAGGCGCTTGGGATTGTAATTGTCTGTCAGGCGCAAACTGGGATTTTTGCGCATGGGAATATAGCGAAAGAAACTTCTCTGTGTAAGGTGTTCTCTCATTGGGGGTAATACTTTTTTTTTTCTCTCCCTCATCGACCGCGACGGTGTTCGGACGAATCAGTGGGTGTGTTGTACCCCGGAAAAAAAAAAATCATATTTATAATACAAGCTCGTTTTTCTATGACCGTAGTTTCGTAAATCACGTATTACTATAAATAGGAAATATGTAAAAGATGAAGATAAGATTGTCGTAGCCGCGAGGCTTGAACTCGGGACGACGGTGTGCAGAGTGAAAAAAAAAAAAGTAAAATTGTTTCTCGGTCGATTATCTCCGGACACCGGAGATACTGACGGATAATCAATTGCAAAGTCCACGGGCTCGAGCGTCTTCGAGACTTTTACGAGTTTCTATGGAACAATTCGTAACTCGAACACGCCGATTCTTCGTGCAAAAGCAGCAGTATTAGCTTGTATAACGAGTGGTATTTCATCATCTTTTTTTTTTTTTTTTTTTGGAGCACAAATAAACTACGATCTTTTTTTTTAATTCTCCATCAGCATTAACAATTATTTATTCTAGGCGTATACGTAAAAAGAATTGTGAACTCTGCTCGTCTACTGCTAAACTGTTCGTTTCTTTTTCACTGTATGATTGTAAACTAATATAACAAAAAAACACACACACACACACACACATACACAGAACATTTTTCGTACGGTATCGTGAATCATGGGGTATACGATCTAATAGTACATAAATGTTTTATCGATTGTGTGTATAAACAAGCGAAAAAACAACAAAAAAAATGATATTGAACGAAACGGCAAGAAGCACAAGACGAATCGTCGATCGCGCATCGAGAATTCGTCGAACGGTTTATTAATTTATTTATTATTTCGTCTCACAGAGATAACCGATTGAAAAATTTATCTTACCCCAGTCCATGAAACATGTAAAAGCTAGAATTGTCCGTTACCAGTGTGTTATATACGATATTTAAAAAAAAAAATGCAAAAGCGACGTTTTAGAATCGGCATTTATGCATTCGATTTTATTCGATTATGCATGTACCGATTTTTCAGTATAAGGATATTGAAGAAAAAAGAAAGGAAAAGAAAGCCCGATTATCTCATAAATTCTCTCGATGTTGTGAGCAGCGTTATTTACACACGTAGTATTGTCTAATATATTTAAAAATAATCTGCAAAACGGATGTAATAAAGGAAAGTGATGCGTATGAACGTACAAGAGAAACCTTCGATAACGCCTTTGCGCTTTTTATTACTTACTAGACTATATTGAGCGCCCTTAAAGGTTCCTTGGCGCTGGAGCTCTCGCCGCATATTCCTTAATTTAGTTTTCTGTCACAGACTGCATTCGAGATACATTCCAGATACAAATTTAAAATATTCTCTGAATCGTCATTTCCGGTTTCAACATGTAATTTTTTGACCGGTAGTGACGCATTTTCGGTACGATGTTACTTCTGGTCGAAAAATAAAATTTTCTTACCGGACGTGAGTTTTTACCGGTGTGATGACGTTACTTCCGGTCGAAAAATTTAATTTCAAGCCGAAAGTGAAAGATTTCCAGTATGACATCACTTCCGGCCGAAAAATGAAATTCGCATACCGGAAGTGACGTATTTCCGATATGATGACATATCTTCGTTATGACGTCACTTCCGGCCGACAATTGAGATTATCAACCCGAAAGTGACGTACTTCCGGTATGACGTCACCTTCGCTCAAAAACTGAGATTTTGAAACCGGACGTGATTTTTGCTGTAAATTTTTTTTAAGAGTCCGACGATTTTTCCTGTCAATTGAAAATATTATTGTTACAAGTTTTCTCGATCGTTTTTGCCATTGCAGTGTTTCTCAACGGCTGGGAGCGACGCTGAGCGGAAATAATTCAACGATCACAAAATATCGTGCCCGGAGCCGCAGAGCTAACACTGTACTTCATTTATATTTTCTGCAAAACACGACGACGCGTCCTTCGGGCTCTATTAATAAAAAAACGGAAATCTGGCGGAGCGCATGCGCGGAAATCCGGTACTTCATTGCCAGAACGAAGCTCATCGTCGGATGTTTGCAAGATAAAAATAAAATTTCAGCAAAACAATAGACCCAAGTCAATCGCAACATTGCATATCGCGCGTTACTTCACATCCGATGGTGGATTATAATAATTAATAAATTCAAGGACGCCGAAACGAACTGCACGGACGGTAAACAACCCAGAGTGGAATCACGCGATTACCACGACCTTGCAAAAATAGAACGCTCATTCTATTTCCCGCATTAACATTGGGAGAAAGATGAAT
Organism: Exephanes ischioxanthus; assembly: GCA_958510785.1. NCBI lineage: Eukaryota > Metazoa > Arthropoda > Insecta > Hymenoptera > Ichneumonidae > Exephanes > Exephanes ischioxanthus. Next base: position 2,796,079 of record OY294018.1, on the reverse strand, counting down.
AACAAAACGGTTAAGTTACATCGAACGGATAATCAATCTATAACGCAATAAACGGTATTCTGTTCTGCACAAAAAAAAAAAAGAAAAAAAAAATTAGTATGAAATTTAATAAAAAGTGGTATTTTAAATTCCTTGTACAATTGTGATGAAAAATTCATGTTCGATGTCTCAAAAACATTGGAAATAATTTATTTTTAATTATTTACTGTAATTTTACTATGAAAGTACTTTAATTTTAATAATTTACTTTAATTTCAATTGAAAAGTACATTTATTTTTCATCATAATTGTACATTGAATGTAATGTACCAGTTTTTGCATGAAAATTCCAGTCCGATACATTAAATTTACAATATTTTTTGACAGTGAAGAGAAATAAAAAAAAGCGGCAGGGCGGTTACAAACGAGTGTACGCGTAGGTCGGGCGAGTGGTGCGTTTGTTAGGGCAGGTCGTCACGCAACTCGTCGCGTGTCAAAAACGTTTCGTGTGCATTTGCAGAACTCTACCCACAAAGTTGACCCCATTCGAACGTTCTCCCAGTATAATTGATATAATCGGCACAATTTTTATTTTCCCAATTGGAGTCGCATTTTCAGCAATCTCATCATCGCAAAGTATATCATCAAGCAATATACTTCGATAGATACGTACGCGAACCGCCGCACAGTGTGACATCTTCGTGGTACAAAAACAAGTGCAGCTGCGCGTTCGTATATGTTAATCAGCCGATCGTACGACGCATGTACGAGCGCCAAGTCATCAAACATATCTCTGGCTTCCTTCGCTTCCGAGTCTAAAAAAAAGCATCGGGACAGTCACGCGACCGTGCGTGCATGCGTAAGCGCCACAGCGTAAAACTCGTATCGAATTATTCGCGAACTATGTGCGTCAGCTATGTGTTAGCAAAAAGACCGACCAGCCATCGAGGATTTCGCGGCATTCGGGTCGAACACTCGTGCAACAGAGAAAATAAAAGAGGGCATCGTTTCCTCGCGCACCGCCGATACTCGAGCCGCGACAGAGGTTAATTGCGCGTCATTAGAAATTATACAAACGCCGACACGCCGATACCGACGAGCGGCGGAGGAAAATTTTTCGCGTGACTGTCCGGCTGGCGCGACGATTGGATCTAGCGATCGGGCGACGGCCAATGTTAGTAGCATCCGAGAGCTCGCGCAACGCACGTTGATTATTAATAATCGACGAGCCGGGACAGTCGTCGATTATTATAATCTTTTTTTGTTCTTTGTTTTGTTTTTTTTTCTTTGCACATGGTGAGTGGTCGGCGACGTTCAGTACACGACACGACATCTGCCCGCCGCGCCGCTTCGTTATATTAAACGCAGTGCTACTCAATATTTTCTTTTGTATTTATTTTTACTTTGTTCCCATCGTCGATCGCGCGAACGTTACGTGGCCCGTCGCCCCGCGCACTGACGTCTTTCCGGCAAGATTCGCGCACGTGAACATCGGCGGGACCCACTCTCGCCTTCAGTCTGTCGCCGTTAACGAGCGAAGCGCCGCTTTTGAAAAGAAAAGGAAAGGTAAATCTCTCGGAGCTTGGATTTATTCGTCGATTGTCGTGCGTTTCTGAGATCGAGGCCTCGAAGAGACATTGTCGAGCTTCGCACCGCAATAAAGTGACCAGTTACCGTGAACCTTGCGAACCAATGAAAACAAAAGAAAAACATTAGCTCGTCCAATGGGGAGCGTAGTCGATGCGTCGAGAAGGTCGAGAACGAGAATCCTTTCGCTCCGTGTCGACGCTCCACGGATGTGACGGGAATACATACATTAACCATTGACGAGTTTGTCCCACGATCATCAACCCCTCGCTCGGTCGGTAGGGTGTCGAACACTTCGAAAATTATATTCGACGATTTCCGAAGCTCCCGAACGATTGATTGACACGGGAGATAGAATAATAAAAATGTCCGTCTCCGAAGACGAACGTCTGCGAACGTACTCGTTCGATTATAGGCCAAAAGAAGAAGGCGCTCTGACAGCTGCGTGCGAAGTTAGCGAAAAAAATTAATAAAAATGCGTATGTTGTTCCGCGGAGAGACAGCATGACAACTGCTTATCGTATTTCGTGCGCCAAGCCGTCACTTACAGAATACACGAACTCATAGTGCGGGGCTTTGACACATTTTATTCTATACAGAGTTACAGAAAATATATATGCGTCTGGTTTATTCTCGAGCGCGTCGGCTATACCTGTTGGTGGACGATTGCGTTGTTCGAAAAATAGAAAACCACCGCTGACCTGCGGATGAACGAAACGTATGGTGATATATATATATGTGTATATATATATATATAAATATGGGGCATTAACATTTCGACCTGGATCTCTCTAACCCTTCACATCTTGGATTGGACACGCGGTTTTTAATATAACCGGACTAACTCTCAATAGCACTCGGTTTTTTAATGAGATTTTTAAAAGTTGTTTATAATTAATGAATAGCGTGTTAAAATGTATAAAGAGAGTTTTCCCGTCCACTACCGTAAATAAATAAATAAATCAATAAATAATTAATTTGTTATGACAAAAATGAACTTATTGATCGGCGCAATTAAAAAATTTGAATAATTCTGAAAAGTCAGGTGTCATAAAAAATGTTTAAGATTTGAGCCGGAGTAGGCCGACATCATCTACGATTTTTTTTTTTTTTTTTAAAACAGTTAAACAAAATTAGAAGAAAATATCAATTGATCATGGGTTATCGCCTGATCATTTGTAAGTGCAACACTGTATTTTTGGGCATTTTTACAGATTTTTCCAAAGTTTTATTTTTAACTTACAAAATGTAAAAACTCTTAGGAAAAATCTGAAAACATGTCCAAAAATGCAGTTGCATATAAAAATGGTCAAGCGATATAACCCATAAAGGACTGATTTTTTCAAATATATTTTCAACTTTTTTTTGTCAAAAAAACATTAAAAATAGAAGGTGACGTCCGCCCACTACAACTCAAATAAAGTTTTTAAAAATAATATGACACAACATTTTTCAGAATTCATTCAGATTTTTTAAATTGCTACGATCAATAAGTTGATTTTTTAATCGTAAATAATTATAAATTTTTTTTTTTAATCTGATAAAAAAAAACTGAGTCCTTTTGAGAGTTAGTTCAGTCATCTAAAAAATCGCGGTCCTAATCGAAGCTGTGAAGGGTTAGATCCAGAGTGAAATGGTATGTAACACTCCATATATATATATATATGTGCGATACATTATAAAAGGGATGTCAGGAATCTTAGTCGCACAACGCCGTTAGTATTAAATCGAACATAAAATAAAGAAAAAGAGAAAAAAAAAATTATAGGTCCATAAATATTCCGCGGAGAGACAGGCAGACAGCTCCGGCTTATCGTCTTCCGTACGTCAAGCCTGACCGAGTACGCGAACTCAAAGTGCAGGGCTTTGACTCATTTTATTGTATATCGAGTTACGCAAAATATATGCGTCCGGTTTATTCTCGAGCCGGTTGGCGCGAGCGGTGGGCTCGAGCCCAGGTAACAAGAAGCCATCTGGTTCGAAAAATTGGCCTAAATGGGTTACACATGTCCCTCCCGATGGTAACTATAAGGGACCCTACGTCCAAAAGTTAACTTTTTGGATGCATCGTAAAAAAAATTCGTATGAAATTGAATATACCGGCACGGGAAGTTTTCAGGCATAAATTGGTGTATCGAATTTCATGTACAATTGTGATGAAAAATTAACGTACGATATATTCAAAAGTTCAGAAACACTTCACTTTTAATAATTTAATTTAATTTCACTATATGAGTACCTTAAATTCGACAATTTACTTTCATTTAGTGAAATCACTGTACAAGTCCATTAATTTTTTATCACGATTGTACATTAAACTTAATGTATCAGTTTTTGCAGTTTCAATTATTTTCATTACTTTGTATTGTTTAATATTCTCCTATACTTTCTTGTTACTTCAGTTTAATTAGTTGTCGTTGTAATATAGTTTGATTTCAAGTTCATGATTTGTTATTTGCATCGTTTGATTGTATAGCGCGGCATTTCGTTTGTCAGTCGGCGTATGTTTTGGGCACGTTGGCCTTAGTGAACTTGCCTCAGGACACGAATAAAACGACACTATTCTATTCTAAAAACTACGAGTCATACGCTTTTTTTTACGGTGGGTGATAACTTTCGGATACTGTCCAGACGGACATATGAGACCCGTTGAGATCACTTTTTGATGACGAATTTTTGTGCTACCTGAGCTGTTCGAGAACGATTGCATTGTTCCAAAAATATAAACTCGACTCGGCGGGGAGAGGAAAGACACGTTGTTGTCCATGAAAACTACCGCTGACCTGCGCCTGAACGAGATATATATATATATGTATATGTTTATAAGATGGATGGCGGTGGTCTTCGTCGCTCGACGCCGTTATAATATTAAATCGAACATAAAAGGAAAAGGCGTTTTGCCAGCTGGGGCCCGTTCAGTAGCTTACTTTGGACAACATAGAACGGGAGAGACCACTGCGCTGGTGCGAATTTCAGAGAGAGAAGTTAGTAACCCGTGTATGATTCCTGAACGCGGCCCTGTGTGCGAAGTTCGTGAAAAAAAAGTTCGCGTATAGGTTGATAATTATTCCGCGGAAAGACAGCTTCTTATCGTCTTTCGTGCGTCGAGCCTTCACTGTCGGAATTCACGCAGTCAAAGTGCAGTCGAAACGGGACTTTCACTCATTTTACTCACGCGCTTTCGCAGAGATTACGCTTCGATATTTCTTTTCTTTTTCGTTCCTTTTATTTGTTTATTTATCGTATATCGAGTTACACACAATACAACATACGTCCGGTTTTTTAATCCGGCGAACGATTGTGTGTCCGGCGCATTGTGCGAAAAGTAGAATATAAATATAATAAAAATAGAAACTAGACTTGGGGGGCGCGCGTTGTCCGTGAGAACTACCGCTGACTTGCGGATGAACGAAACACACACACACACGCACGCGCGCGCACACACACGCACGCGCGCGCGCACACACACACGCGCGCGCGCGCGCGACACACACACACACACACAAAATCTTTATATATTATATATATATATATATATGATACATTGTAAGATGGTCGCCGGCGATCGGTCGCTCGACGCCGTTATAATATTAAATCGAATAACCGTTTTCACGTTTCTTTCTAGTTGCGTTAACGAAGACGAACGAATACCAAGATGACTCTGGCGAGAATGTTTGTTTCCATTGTCGCTAAAACATCGCGATTCGCCGCAACAAGACGATCACCACTGTTCGGCAGCAAACAAAACTTCGTAATGTTTTTATCTCTCTATGGTCTTCGTGTCGAATGAAATATAATACGAGCGATGACTTGAAAGTCTGCACACACGCATATGCGATCGGACGTATAACGAGGAATTAACAAAGGACTAATGGATGTGTTGTTTTTCTCCGCAGCTTGTGGGAATGGTGGCGTGCCGTTTCGTCTCCACTCATCACGTGACGAAAAATTTGGAACTCATTTCCCAGGACAACAAGACCCTGGTTGAAAATGGCGTCAGAACGGCCACTAACAGCTCATCCAATCCGCCGCTCCTCGTCATGCTGTGCTGGCTCATGTCCAAGCGCAAGCACATAATGAAATTTGTTAATCTCTACGCGGAGCAGGGCTTCGACGTGATGACCGTTTCCGTTACTCCTTGGCAACTCATGTGGCCGGTTAAGGGCACGAGGGTAAGGGGGAGGGAAGAGCATTATTGGTTCGACGATTAGACTTTTTTTTTATCGATAAAAAAAAACACTTTTTTCCGACCGAAATCGTCGAGGCAGACCGAAATCGTCAGCAACAAAGTCTGTGAGGCATTTTTTTTTTAAATTTTTTCATGTACAACTTTTGGAGTAAACGTTAATATAGTTGGGCTCTTTGTGCCACAGTTGGGAGGACGTTGGTAATTTTATTTTCGTCAAAGAAACTTAAGATTCTTTGACGAAAGTTTTTAAAATTTAATTTAAAAATTTTAAAAACAAAAAAGAAAAAAGATTTAAAACCAAAAAAAAAATTTTAACTTCTAGTCCCTTCTCGTTTTTGTTTAAAGATATTTTTATTTAAATAAAAGAAAAACGAAAACGGGAGATTCCCGTTCTTTTTTTATGGCATTTAAAAAAAACAAGTACCCGGTACTTCAAATACTGCCCATCCCTCAAATGCATTACAGTTTATGTATTACCGACTGAGCCCGGTTCCGGCCGGCAGGAAAAGGTTTCTGAACGCCAAAAATTCCGTTACAGGTCATCGCCAAAGATTTGCTAAATTTCTTGGATCAGAACAAGAGTTACGAGCAGATAATGCTTCACGGATTTTCGGTCGGCGGTTACATGTGGGGCGAGGTATTGGACCTGATGCAGAGTGACAATCAGCGATACGATAACATTATCGACAGAATAGTCGGCCAGGTTTGGGACAGCGCGGCCGATATCACCGAAGTATGCATCGGTACGCCGCGTGCTGTTTTCCCAAAGAACGCCGTCATGCAGAAAGTCCTTGAGAAGTACATGGAGTGAGTTCGATCCGTCAACGATCAAGTGATATTTTCTTTATCCCTTAAGATGATGTAAAATACCGCCGCCGGTAACAAAAACTAAACTGAATGCCGTTTCGAGACCACGGTACGCCGAGGTAAAAGAAAATTGTCTTTCCCTGGAGAATCGGCAGACGCAGGGAAAGATAATTTGCTTTTTGCTCGGGGGTCTGCGATCTCGAAACGGCGTTCATTACAGATTTTGTTACCAACTGAGCCCGGGAAAGTGGGCGGGAAGGTGTTCCACATCACTTTGAGGGCATGTGGCGCAGACTCAGTCGGTAACAAATCGCCTTCCCTGTTTTCTAAAAAAACGATTGATACGACGAGCAAACGCAAGTTAGGTTTTCATACTTATATCTATTGACTACAAAAACCTAATTTGATTTTGGTCGAAGCATCAACTATCGCGGAGAAAATAGAGAAAGCGATTTGTTACCATCGGAGCATCGATACGTATGTATCACATGCCCTTAAGGTAGTCCTTGCGGACAGCCTGAGCCCGCGTGAGTTCAGAGCGAATTGAGAGTGGAATTGCGAGTACTTCGCGATGAGATAAAAATCTGAAAAAAAATCAACCATATGGAAGGTACTGAAAAGATTGTTTTTGTATAATAATAATTCCAAAATGTTATTAACAAATGAATGAAAAAAAAAATTGTTCAACAAATCTTCCGGCAACTTAACTTTTTGTTCATATAAAAACAATAAGTTAATCTTTTTGAATACGTATGAATTTTTTCAGAATTTTGTCTAATTTTTGAAAATTGCGTTTTTAGTTAATAAAAAAACGTGATTTTCAAAAATTAGATAAAATGTGTGTGTGGCGCTCCGCCGTGAGCGCCACTGATACTATCTCTCTCGCTCTCCATAGTGTTTCACATGCTCTTGATTGGAGCCGTTCTGACAAACGTAATCCTTCGTTTTCCAGATACCACATGAAGACCTTCCACTCTCAAGCAACCCAGTACTACATCCGGTCGAGTCAGCAGTTCCACATGAATCGCGTTCGCACGCCAGCTTTGTTCATGCTGAGCAATACAGATCCGGTCGGAGCCGTGGCGAGCAACATGAGAGTCCGAGATTCGTGGGACTCTCTCGGAACGCCGGTAATAATCCATCCTTACCTAATAGTACTTTTCACACCTTGCGAAATAAAATTTATTATGATACTCGTGCGAAAAACAATTTTTTAAGCCTTCAAGTACGAAGGATTTTTTTTTGCCGAGAGCAAACCGAGAGCGATCATGCCTTCTTTTAAGCACAAAAACGATACGGGTGTTCGTAATAAATTTTCTTCTGCGTTATCAAAAAACGACACTTCAAGGTACGTTTGTGAATTTTTACAGATTTTTTTTTAGCATTTGAAATTGTTATTAGAATCGTTCGAAGGTTGCGTCTTAACAAATTCTAGGTTCTCGTTGCAACACTGTGATTGCAACACTCGCCTTTGGCTCGTGCTGCAAACTCACTGTCGTCAGAAGAAATTTTTTGCCCTGGTATCTTAATATACTATTTTGTGATAAGTACACAAAAACTCCCATTTTTTATGCCTGTAGAGTGTCGAAAAATAACTAGAGTGTTAAAAAAAGTGTGCGAAAAAGTACCCAGTATTAAAAGCGTGAGTAAAAAAAGTAACTAGTGTCATCTGCGCATGGGCAGTATATTTGTCGCACGCTTTTCAGGCTATTTTCCAGGCACGAAAAGTGGGACGTGTTATAAAAAAATTATGATATGTAATCACGTAAAAAAAAAAATCGATGTTTAATTGGTGCGTTTAACTTTTCGCAGACGTACGTGAAAATATTCGAAAAATCACCGCACGTCGGGCACTACCAAAAATATCCGAAAGAGTACGTGCATGAGCTGTACACATTCCTGGAGCGACTGAACATGATAAGAAACGAGAAGCAAATACGAGCGCGTCTCTGAGGTCGACATGTGTTTTCAACGCCGCTCGATCGGTTCCGTATAGATCAATGATCGATGCTTCGTTGCTGCCAGCTCAACGACGAACTTAATATCGGTTAATTGAAGATTACGGCGATGAACTTTGATGCGCGACGCTCCGTCGCGGTTTCCCACTCCCCGCCCGAGATCGCGCGACAACATAGCCCGCGATTAATTCGGTGAATCGTTGTCAATCGTGCGACATTTTTCGCGTTCGATCGACGCGACGAATTTGCGTATATTCAAGAGAGCATGTTGAATGGCGTTAAATTCAAAACGAAAAAAAAAAAAATGAAGAGAAAAACGATAGTGCAATCTTTACCCCTTATCACCTCGAGTCGTGTGCGAATATATTCTTGTCGTTGTAACTTTTGCCCTTCGATATTCACGGTTCTCTATATTGACTCTCTGCATCATTTCGTAAGCAAATTTCTTTGGCTTCCCTAGAGTTCAATAGTATTTCCCACATTCCCAATCATAATTCTACTCCATGTCGTATAATATATGGACGATTTACGTAACGATCATTTGCCGACATAATAAAGGAAAAAGAAGTGCCTTACACAGTCTTTTATGCCTTATGCATGTGCGACTCAATTAGACAGCGGCTCCGACCTATAAACGCTCTCGCGAATTTTGTACCGGAATGTAAATGGCATATTTTACCGTCACTTGTGATTTTAAGTTTTAATAAAAAATAAGTGTACCAACGTTTGACGATCGTCGTATATATTCTCCGAAAATGCTCTATTCGTACCGTCAACTATTCGTCGTACTTGGTCCGAAACGTATATTCTTAGTCTTATCTCTAGTGACTAATTCATCGTTATCAGTGTCGTTGGAATTTTTCTTTTTCGGTTTTCTTCGTTTCTTCTTGGGTCCGAGAATTGCCTCGATCTCCTCGTCATCCTTGCCCTCCATTATCAATTTCTTTCTCTTGTTTATCATCTTCTTCTCGTAAAAATCCGTCTCGTCGAGCTTGATCTCCGCTTCCCGTTTGGTGACCGATATCTGCGTGAATATGTTCACGATCTCCTTGTCTAAAAAAAAATTATTATCATTAATGTACAAATTGCGAAATGGGAGAACAAATTTACACTGGGATTCGAGAGGTCATTGCTGGACGATGGTCAGAGATCAATGAAAACTCACGAAGCAGAAACGACTAACGACCGCATTATCGTTTCCAACATCAAACACTCTGGAAACTTGTTCCATACGAGAAGAGACAATCTTGTATATTCTGTCGCGGTCTTGGCTGAACCTTTAGACGAGCGGGAGAAAATCTCTAAGAGATCACGACGGGTTCCAACATAAACCAACCCCAATACTTAATGGAAATAAACCGGCGATTTCATGTCGTTTTACCTATCACTGACTGCTCAGGCAAAAAAACAATAACAAGGAAAAGGCGAAATTTAAATTTGGTCGCGCGAGGTCAGGAATTTTTTTTTATCCTCCGTTTTAAATTGCCACCCCGTTTCCTACGCCTACTGACCGTCTATCTTGTATTCCGTTAATTTCGTGCCGACAGTCTCCTCGATAGCGTGAAGCAATTTGATGTCGTGGGGCGTTATCAGGCTAATGGCCATGCCGCCTCGTCCGGCCCTGGCGGTTCTTCCGACCCGATGAATGTACTCCTTCGGCTCGTTCGGCACCGTGAGATTGATGACGAGCTCGACCAGGGGAATGTCGAGGCCCCGAGCGGCCACGTCGGTAGCGATCAGGATCTTCGAGTGATTGGATTTGAATTTGTTGAGGGCTGCCAGACGCTCGCGCTGTTTTATCATCGCGTGAAGCGCGACGTTCGGGAAGCCGACCTCGTTGAGTGTCATCGACAGAAGCTGGCAAAACTTGCAGGTATCCGTGAATATCATAATGGAGCCATTCTCGTTCGTGCCGCGAAAAGTTCTTATGACCTCGACGAGATAAGCGTCGCGAGCCTCCGTCGGGCAGAGAACGTAGCGCTGGTCGAGCTCCTTCACCGTCGCAGTTCCCGTATCGTCCTTCGCGTCGAATTCGAAAACCCTGTTCGTCGCCACTCGCTTGACTTTGTCGAGGGTGTCGGTAATCGTCGCGCTGAAGAGAAGCGACTGTTTCCTCTTCGGCAGCGCCCCGAAAATCGTGCTTATCTGCTCGTCGAAGCGGCCGCCGAGCAGCTGATCAGCCTCGTCCAGCACCAAGAATTTTATCTTCTTCAGGGTGAACGTGTCGCAGCTCTCCAAATGATCGGCCAGTCTTCCCGGTGTGGCGACGACTATGTGCGGCCTCTTCGCCAGCTCTTGGGCCTGAACTATCATGTCCATTCCTCCGACCACCACGCATTTTTTCAGATTTATTGGTTTACCTATTGCCGCGAACTGCTCTCCGATCTGTTCGAACAAAAAATCGTCGTAAATATTACGAGGACAATGATATAAAAAAAAATACAAAAAAATCGAGGGCTGAAAAAATCAGGTCTCACTTCTAAAATAAAGTTTAAAAAAATGTTTAGTTTAGACGCAATTTTCAGTGTTAAAAATTCGTCTGTGAATAAAATAAGTGGTAGCAAGTTTATCGGGAATATTTATAGCCAATATCGCAAAAATGAATGTTTTTTGCGTATTTTTTCTTTTACTACTACGAGTAAATTTTCGATTGACTTCAACTCGGCGATTTACCTGAAAAGCTAGTTCTCTCGTCGGCGTAAGAACAAGGGCGAATATCCCGTAAGGATCCTCGCAGAGTTTCTGCAATATCGGCAGAGCAAAGGCCAGCGTCTTTCCGCTTCCAGTCTTGGCGCATCCTATGCAATCCTCGCCGTTCAGTATATGAGGAATGCAATTTTGCTGAATCGGCGTCGGTTTCTTGACACCTTAAAATATATATATATATATAAAAAAAAACAATCGCTACCGTGAAGAATCTTATTAACGACAGCATTGAAAAACTATCGACGAACGGCCGAACGAACGAACCTATGTTTGTGCACTGCGCGACGAGCCACGAATTCAGCTTCAAATCCGCGAAACTCGTTACTTCCTTCGTCATTTTTGTTTCACTAAAGCCCGACGTAACATTCGTCGCGGTGTAGACCAAAGCGGTTGCGGATTTTCCGCTCAATTCGAGAAAAATATCATTATTTACGACCGATGTGCGACCGACGATGTCGCACGTGTATCACCGACTTGGAAAACGCAGGTTAGGTCGACGCCGAACAGCTGATTGGTCGGTCCATTCACGCGTATCGCAGAAGAACGGGGGTAACGGCGATCAGTGGCGTCGATCGCTCTAAGCTCCAAGGAGCCTTTTTAACCATTCTCTCAAACATTCGACACTTTTAGCTTCCCAAAAAAAAAAATATTGTCCTTCGATGTCTCGTTGAGATTGCTCGTGCACGTTGGGACGTCGCAGTTCGGCGCCGGAAGGTTGCGAACGATGTGGGCGAATTTTTAAGTTCCACGGAATTTTCGGAGCCGCAAAGAACACTATTGTGCAAGGTTAGTACCTAAGTATGTGTTATTCGACTCGTACCGCGGAGGAATGTTTGTCCTCGAAACACCCACGATTTTTTCTCAACCAATTTTCTTAAATCCCGCGCACGTCGTATTTTGCGAACGTTAAGTTTCGAAACATCGCTCGAATTCAGAGGTTATGTTGGGCAATTGTTGTTGTCTCGTGTTTTCGATTGCAGATGCCTCGAAATCGTCAGAGGACGACGAACAAGGGAAGATGGACGAAGGAGGACCTCGAGAAGGCGAGACGATCGATAGTCGAGGGAAAGTCGTCGATTCGTGAGGCGTCGAAAAAATTCGCCATACCTTTCGCCACGCTGCAGAGAAGAATGAAGACCGACACGGAGATGGTAACGACGGGTCCGAGTATGGGCCGGAAAGCGGTGCTCAGTCCCGAGCAGGAGAGAATAATGGTCGAGTCGATAAAGCTTCTGGGAAAACTTTTTTACGGTCTGAATTGCCAGCAGATACGCTACGTGGCGTACGAATTCGCCGAGAGACAGGGAATAATTCACAACTTCAACAAGGAGAAGAAATGCGCCGGTCGCGATTGGCTCGAAGGTTTTCTGAAGAGAAACCCAACGGTAACGACACGAAAGCCCGAACCGCCGAGCGCGAGCAACAGCAAAGTCGCTGCGTTCAACAAGCAGGACATAACGCTGTTCTTCGAGAATCTCGAGAGGCTGACGAGAGAGCATTACTTTCAGTCATCGAGAATCTACGCTGTCGACGAGACGGTGATAACGACGATTCAGGAGCCGGGCACGCTGGCCATACCGGGAGTTCTGGTGGAGAAGGGCCAGAAGCGCGTGGGCGGCGGAACGAGCGACGAGCGAGGAAAGAATTTGACCGTCGTTTGCTCGATGAGCGCCGCTGGAGCTTTCGTGCCGCCGATGTTCATCTTTCCTCGGCAGAGAATATCCCAGCAGCTCTCGGTCGGCGGGCCGGTAGACGCGATCTATCTCTGCACGAAGGACGGATGCATAAATTCGAATCTCTTCCTCGCTTGGCTTCAGCACTTCAAGATTCATTCCAAGTCGTCCAAGGAGAATCCCAGCTTGCTCGTTCTCGACAATCATCTGAGTCACATATCGCTCAAGAATTACGAGTACTGCGAGAAGCACGGTATCGTTCTGCTTCCGATACCTCCGCACACGTCCCACAGGATGTTGCCGCTTAACGTGGCTTTCTACGGACCGCTCAAGAAGGCATTCAGAAAAGAATGCGACACTCACATGTCGAGCCAGGGACTGAGGAACATAACGCAGAACGATCTAGCGACGATTTTCAACAAAGCCTATTGCTCAGTTACCGACGTGCAGAAGGCGACCACGGGATTCCGCGTTACCGGCATATACCCGATAAATCGGGGTGTATTTACGAACGAGGATTTCGTCTCGTCGAAGGCTATGCAGTCGTCCGGCGCGATCGGACCCTCGCCGCAGAGCGGTGTTCCGGTCGTTTCGTCGGTGAGCCAGCCGACGATGGGCCACTTTCTGTACAACATCGCCGACAATCCGTCGGCGAGCGTCGAGCCCTCGACCGCGAACATGCATATCATGTGCGGCGACAACAACGTCGACGATAATCCATTCAAACCCTTTCCGCATTCGTCCACCGGCGATCCTGTCGTCTACTAGTGTGCCAACGCACGTTAAGTACGAAGAATGAAGAAGATGAAAACGAAAGGAAACGCGAATTATCAACGTGGCTTCGAACTACCGGGATGAAGTGCAAAGATCATCTTAATCAGAACATTCCCACGTATGCAACGCGTCGCACGTTATTACGATACAGTTTTTAATAATTATTTATGCTAGGTTAAATTAAAAATAATTGTACATTTTATCAATAAGTATCGTATCGTTATTGAAATACTTCTTTGTATAACTTATTAGTGCAGTATTAGAATGTCCATTTGCTTTATAGATTATCATGTTACATGTCGTCGCTATAATATATAAATTTCTGACACAATGTTTTTTCAATTACACTACATTTGTATTTTTCGACCGTCATAACCGAAATATGTCACTTCCGGTTCGAAAATATCATTTTTAGACTGGAAGTGATGCCTTAACAGAAATACGTAACATCCGGTTTCAAAATCTCATTTTTCGACTGGAAGTGATGCCGTAACAGAAATACGTCACATCCGATTTCAAAATCTCATTTTTCGACTGGAAATGATGCCATAACAAAAATACGTCACATCCGGTTTCAAAATCTTATTTTTCGACCGGAAGTAATGCCACAACTGAAATACTTCACTTCCGGTTTGAAAATCTCATTTTTGAACCGGAAGTGATGTCATAACTGAAATACGTCACTTCCGGTATGAAAATCTCATTGTTTCACCGGAAGTGACGTCATCGCGGGGAACGTGACTTCCGATTTGAAAATCTCATTGTTCGACCGGAACGTGTGTAAGCGGCATCTTCATGTTTTTCTATAATGTTGTAATTTTTGAGCGATTATCATTATCAGTTTGGGGGAAATCACACCCTGCCCCCTCTGCTGCTTGAAATCGCAAGTTCCGGATAGCTGCGGTCGACTTGAAACATGCGGACAAGTTCGAACCTAACCTGTTCGATAGAGCCGTTCATTCAGCGCTACAATATCTCATGCATTTATTACTGAAGATAAAGTTAAAACTTCCAGACATCAATTTTGTCGCTTCTATCGAATAGTCAAAAATTTAACAAACAAAATAATGGGCAAGAAGGGTTATAATTGGCAAGCCAGACACGCACCGACCGTCGAAATCGATGATTCCGCAACGAAAAAGGTATAGTAGATATTTTCGTTTTCAACATTGTCAACAATTAATTTGACCGTAAAACCGTGCAACTGTTTTTCTCCATTATTTAAAAAAATATTCCTCCATATTTGTCGTTACTGAACTTTATCTCGAATTTCGCACAAATATCTGTAGAAATTATTTCATGATTTTTTCATCTGGCTCTACTTCTTATAAATAAATACTGTATGTAGACGATTTACAATTGTTTTTAGATTTTTTTTCCTGTACGATAAGCGAACAGAAATAATTTTTTTTTTAATGATCCTGCTCATTATTTACATGAAATTGCAAAATTCTCAGATAAGCGTTGACATCGAGCATCGTCAGGAGAGCTACGATACCTGCAATGCCTTGGTCCTTCCGAGTGCCAAACGAAAAACCAAGAACAAGGACAAGAGGGATACGAACGTGCGTTTGCTGTCGAAGAAACGCAGAAAACAATTGGAGAAAGTAGTGGAAAGAAAGCAGAAGAAGCTACGGGTAAGATCGTTAAAATTTCGATCAAAAAATCTATTGGTAGATTAGAATAGAATAGATTAGTATTGTTTTATTTGTGTTCCGAGCAAGGCGAGCCCTCAAAGGACACCGTGACCGAACATGCAACGACGAGTGATAACTTAAACATGCAGCAAAAATGATAGAATGAAAATAGCAACAAAAAAACAATACATTGACATTGACATTGATAAACAAATTATTTTCTCGTAATTACTACTTTCAATTGCAGAGAGCAACCCTATTGGAAGACCTTGCCAAAGTTCAAGCGCCCGCTGAAGAAATCCAGCAATACCTTTCTATAACGACTCTGCAAACCAAAGGTTTGAAGAGGCACCTGCAGGAATCGAATGCTCCCGAATTCAGGCCGAAGGACATAGATAGCGACAAAGACGATGAACCGGAAGATACTATAAACGCTATAAGAGGCAGCAAAAAGAAGAGACTAGCCCTACTGCGGGAGGAGTCCAAGGGAGACGGTAATGCAGATCCCAACGTTGTTGGCCTGAATGTAAGTCCATTCATCCGATAGACACGAGTCGCCGATTTTTCTGCAAATATTTTGCAGCTTCGTTTTTATTTAAGGATTCGAGCGAGAGCGGCGACGAATCGAGTGCGAACGATGATGACGAAAAAATCGTCGAAGAACCGGAAGTGCTGGAAGAAATCAAGCCGCCCGTTGCGGAAGCGAAGATCTCGAATGAAAAGCCCGTAGCGAAGGTCGTTCCTCCAGTAGCGCCGGAATCGACAGAACCAAAGTCGGCGCGGAAAATGCCGATGAGTCAAAAAGACCGAGTACCCGCGGTATTCGTCGCTGTGGACCGCGAGCCGGAAATACAGGAAGCGAGATTGAAGCTTCCGGTTTTGGCGGAGGAGCAAAGTATCGTCGAGGCGATAAACGAAAATCCCGTCGTTATAATCACCGGTGAAACCGGAAGTGGTGAGTTTCTGTAGCTCCGAAAAATAATTCATATCAGAGCTGAGCAAAGTACCAAAAAGTACTTCAAGTACAAAGTACAAAGTACAAAGTACTTTTTGTACCTGAAGGGTTTCTCAAGACCTTTTTCTAAGTACGTTTCGCAATCCTTTTTTTGAAGTGTTTTTCGAAATTAGGTTCCTAGCGTTAAGTGTTAGCTAGGCTTTAGAAAATAAAGTGCAGACTAGTTTGCACATGGCTTCCTCAACGTAAAAAATTGCTAACTGAAACTTTGGTAATTCGTCGTTTTGAGACTATTTTTAATCTATTTTTTTCACTATCATTTTCATTTAAAAAAAAAATCTATAAAAAATTCCATAACAAATTTGATTTAAAAAAAAAAAATGAAAAGGGTTCCTTCTCGTACGTACTCGTTTTTTAAATGGAATTTTTTGAAAATAAATGTAAACAAAATTGATTCTCGTTAAAATTATGCTTATTGAAAAGTGTAGACAGATAATATATTAATAGAATTAATATATTAATAGAAACTGGATGCCTATCGAGTATTCGTAATGCGAGCGTATAGTTAAAAAGTACTTGTACTTGGTACTTCAAGTACGCACTTGAAGTACCGAACAAGTACCCGGTACTTCGAGTACTGCCCAGTTGCAATTCATATTTATACTCGCACAATCCGTTTTCTAAAAATAATTTGTGTACTCGATCGATTGCAGGGAAAACGACGCAAGTGCCGCAGTTTCTGTACGAGGCGGGATACGCGAAGGATCGAATGATCGGAGTCACCGAGCCGAGAAGAGTGGCGGCGATGTCGATGAGCAAACGCATAGGACACGAGATGAATCTCACCTCCAAGGAGGTATCGTATCTGATAAGATTCGAGGGAAACGCGACGTCGGACACGAGGATAAAATTCATGACCGACGGAGTTCTGCTCAGGGAGATACACACGGATTTCTTGTTGACGAAGTATTCCGTCATTATACTGGACGAGGCGCACGAACGCAGCATCTACACGGACATCCTCATAGGTTTGCTGTCGAGAATCGTCCCGCTGCGAGCCAAGAGAAACGATCCGCTGAAGCTCGTGATAATGTCGGCGACTCTGCGTGTCGAAGACTTCATCGGGAATTCCAAGCTCTTCAAGGTCCGTCCGCCGGTCATAAAGGTGGAGTCGCGACAGCATCCGGTCACGATCCACTTCAACAGACGGACCAGCGCCAACTACGTTCTCGACGCCGTTCGCAAGGCCGTCAAGATACACACGAGGCTGCCGGAGGGTGGAATTCTGATATTCCTCACCGGTCAGCGCGAGGTAAACACCGTCGTTCGCCGATTGCGCAAGGCATTTCCCTATCGACGAAGGAGATGGAACGAGCCGACGGTAAAAAACGACGAAGCGGAAAAACCCAAGGACGACGTTGTGGAAGTCGAGAGCGAGAGCGGCGATACCGATGAGGAATTCAACGCCAGGTCGGCGATCAGGCGAATGAAGCAGAAGCGAAAGAGCATGCCGGTCGACTTGCCGAAGATAAACCTCGACAATTATTCGGTAATTCCGACGGACGACACGCAGGAGGATCTCTTCGACGTGGAGGACGCGGACGAGGAGGAGGAGAACATCGACGAGGACGAGGACGAGGACGAGGACATTTTGGACCTCGAGTCGTCGACCTCGCAGCCGCTCTGGGTCTTGCCGCTGTACTCGTTGCTGCCCGGACACAAGCAGGCGAGGGTCTTCGAGGCCGTTCCGGACGGTTGCCGATTGTGCGTCGTATCGACGAACGTCGCCGAAACATCGCTGACGATACCGAACGTCAAGTACGTCGTGGACAGCGGACGCTGCAAGACGAGGATTTACGACAAGGTGACCGGCGTGAGCACGTACAGGGTCTGTTACGCCAGTCAAGCTGCGGCGAATCAGCGAGCCGGTCGAGCCGGCCGAACCGGACCGGGCCATTGCTACAGACTCTTCTCCTCCGCCGTCTTCAACGACCAGTTCGAGCTCTTCAGCGAGCCGGAAATAAGACGCAAACCCGTCGACGATCTGCTTCTGCAGATGAAAGTCATGAACATCGACAGGGTGGTCAACTTTCCGTTCCCCTCGCCGCCCGATCTCCTGCAACTGAGATCGGCCGAAAAACGCCTGCGAATACTGGGAGCGTTGGAAAAAAATTTACCCAACAGACCCGAGAATTACAGCGCCAAGGTCACCGCTCTGGGACGCAGCATAGCGGCATTTCCGGTAGCGCCGCGCTACGGCAAGATGCTCGCAATATCGCAGCAGCAGAATCTGCTGAGGTACACGGTGTGCATGGTCGCCGCCCTCTCCGTGCAGGAGGTCCTCGTCGAGGCCCACGGGACGGACGGCGCGGCGAAGACCAAGTGGCTGCAGACGCGACGCTTCTGGGCCGGAAGCGGAAACAGCTTGCTGCTCGGCGATCCGATGGTGCTCATCAGAGCCGTCGGCGCCGCGGAGTACGCCGGCTCACAGGGGAAGATACAGCAGTTCTGCGAGGAGCACGGACTGCGACCGAAGGCCATAACGGAAGTGCGAAAGTTGCGGCAGCAGCTGACGAACGAGATCGTCGTCAACATACCGAGCCTGGATCTCACGATAGATCCGAGCATGTCGCCGCCGAGCGACAACGAGGCGAGGCTTCTTCGCCAGCTCGTTCTTTCGGGAATGGGCGATCAGATCGCGAGGAAAGTCTCCCCCGACGAGATAAAGGAGGACCAGGACAAGGCAAAGTGGAAACACGCTTACAGAACGCTGGAGATGGAAGATCCGGTTTTCATGCACTCGAGCTGCGTTCTACGAAGAACGAGTCCCGAGTGGGTGGTCTATCAGGAGGTCTACGAGACTAACAAGATGTACATGCGAGGAGTGACGGCTGTCGAGCCCGAGTGGTTGCCGAAGTTCGTGCCCGGGCTCTGCACCATGGGCGAGCCTCTGGCCGATCCGCCGCCGAGGTACGACGACGAGACCGGCAAGATTCTCTGCCACAGGGCCGGAACCTTCGGCCCTCAGGCGTGGCAACTTCCGACCATGGAAATCGAGCATCCGACGAACAAGCAGGGAGTCAAGCTCTTCGCGAGATTCCTTCTGGAGGGGAGGATTTTTACGAAGCTGAAGCGCTTCGTGCCCTCGATGCTGACGTCGCCGAGCAGCGTCGACGCTTACTGGGCGAGGTTGCTGCCGAGGACGGAAACTATCGTCAAAGTGCTGCTGACCGAGGGAGTCATGTCGAGGGCTCGGTTGATCGAGGTTTGGACCAGGGACAGGCACTTCCTGTTGGAGGCTTACAAAAAGTGGCTGCCCGAATCGGCACACGCCGAGGTCACGCGCTTGTGGCCGCCAGGAGTTTGATCGACCGAGGATTGCAACGAAATTAATTGTCTCGACGCTAGCGGGAATATGTGCGATGCTGATAAGTTCGTCAAAGTTCCCCGTTGTTACGTGCGTCATCTCTGTACCATAGACTATATAAATTATCGTTTCTTACGTAATTGTTGGCATTGATTTAGAAGATAATAAATTTAAATGAATCGTTATTTTGATAGAAAAAAAAAATCACAAAAATTAATTATTCGGTAGAGCAACGTGACGCCGTTCTGAAAAACTAATGGGAAAACTTTTTACCGAGCTTCCGGCGATTTTTCCTAAGCCGTCGACTGTTACTGCGCCAAATTGCTGCCGAGACCGGAAATGATAATCAACGTTTGCTGGTCGAGGGATCGGTTGATCGAAATTTGGGCCTGGGACAAGATAATTTTAAGAAAAGATCATTTTAGAGGCTTACAAAGAATGATTGCCCGATTATGCGTACAGCGATTTCAGTCTCGTGCGACCACCTGGAGTTTGAGAAACCGAGTTAATAACCCGAGGATTTAGGTGGACGGAAAGAATTATCTTGTTTGTACCGAGAATGTACACGATGCTAATATCGCAGCGAATTGCGTTCGAAACTTTGTCTGTAACGTGGCAATCGTTGTTACGTGCGTCATCTCTGTACCATAGATTATATAAATTATCGTTTCTCACGTAATTTTTGTCGCCGACTTAACAGGTAAACTTAAATAAATCGCTATTTTAATAGGAAAATGAATTATTTGTTAAGCAACGTGACGCCGTTCCGGAAAACTCACTGGAAATATATTTTCCTAAGCTCGAGCGCTTCGTGTCTTTGTTACTGTCGTCGCCGCACTGTAAAAAAAATTGTATGAAATTCAATGCAGCGGACACGAAGTCTTTGTGCAAAAACTGGTATGTTAAATTTCACGTACAATTGGGATGAAAAATTAATTGTTCAGCGTATTAAAAACATCGGAAATACTCTATTTTTAATCATTTACTTTAACTTCACTGAAAAAGTGTACTAAATTTTCATCGCAATTGTACATTAAATTGAGTGTACCAGTTTTTGCATGAAAACTTCCAGTCCGACACATTAAATGTACTATTTTTTTTACAGTGCGAGCAGCGTCGATTCTTACTGGGCAAAATTGCTGTCGGGATCGGAAACGATAATCCAAAGTCTTGTTGGCTGAGGCAGTAATGTCGAGGGATCGGTTGGTCGAAATTTGGGCCCGGGACAGACACTATTTTTTTTTTATAGTGCCGGTTCCATAAAAAAATAAAAAATAAAAAAAATAAAAAAAATATAAAAATGCTTGCCCGAATCCGCACACAGCGAGGTCACTCTGGTGTGGCCGCCGGTAGTTTGAGATACTAAATTAATGGAGACCGAGATTTATTGCGACGAAAAGAATTATTCTCGTTTCTAGTGAGAATATACGAGGCTAATATCGCAGCGAACTGCGTTCGAAACTTCGTCAAACTTTGTCCGTAACGCAGCACTCGTTGTTACGTCCGACTTCACTGTACTATAACTACATAAATTAATCGTTTCTTACGTAATTTTTGTCACTGACTTAGCAGGTAAACTTAAAATAAATCGTTATTTTAATAGAAAAATGAATTATTTGGTAAAGCGACGTGACGCCGTTCCGAAAAACTCGCGTGGCTCTGTGCGGAGAGGAGCTTCGAGGATTGTCGGTTCGAATCCACGTGATCGGCATCGCGAGATGTTTCGACACGAATATCCACGAATATTCGATTAATGACTGACTATTCGTTTCCTTCTCCTCCGTCATTGCGAGAAACGAACGATGAAGCGTGTAGTTGACCGAACTACGGGCTGCCGGGAGCCTGGGCGTTTTGTCTCGAGGGAACGTCGACGACTCGGTCTTTCACTCTATCTTCAGCGGCTTCTTTTCCTTTCTTTTTATCGGATTGTTCTTGCAGTTCTTGTATACGTTGTTTAGATCGAATGCGGCTTTCACGTTGTCCTGATAGAGAAATAAAAAATAAACGTTTCAGACTCGAAGATCGAAATGGAAATTTTTTGATTTTTTCATTTTAAACATTTTTTTCACTTACCAGTGAGAAAAGAAATTTGACCAGCTTGCCCTTGCTGTCCGCGTACGGCCGTCTCTCGATCTCCTTTCCCTCCTTGAAGAGAATCACAGTCGGCAGCTGCTTGCTCGTACTGGCGTCGCTTACGTGATACTTCGCAGCGGCGTCCGGATAACGACCGATGTCGACTTTGCCGAATTTCAAATTCTCCAGGGCGTATCTGAATATAATTAATTATAATTATAATATATTTTTATTTTATAATTATAATTATAATAAATTTATAATTTAAAATAATAAATAAATTATAAATATAATTTTAATTATAATAAATGTTAAATTTTTTTTTTCGCAATTGTAAGTTTCCTTCTACAAGGTGCTCTAGGTATTCGCTTACTCGGCGGAGAGCTGCGAAAATATCGGAGCGAAATTAACGCAAGCGGGATTCCACGCCGTATAGAAAGCCACCAGCCAAACCACTCTGTTGTCTCTCAATTCGTCCTGCAAGCCGTTGGCTCCTCTCAGGTAGATTATGCTCTCCGGGCCTTGATAAGTCGGCTCCGGCACTATCAACCCGCATACTGTAACAGGAAAAGCTCAAATTAGAACGTAAATATAGATAGATAAATAGATTCGTATAAATAAATTGAAAGAAAATATTAAAGAGTAATGATTTTTATAAAATGGCACATGTGCCGTTAATAAAATAAATATTCTAAAAAAATATCTCAATTGTTTGTTATTAACAAATAAATGAGCTTTTTTTTTAATCTTCCAGTCCATAGATAGAAAATATTATAATCAAGGATCTGTTCAAATTTCAACTCAATCCGACAAATAGATTTTGAGGTACGATGTCCGTTGTTAATAGTTATTGATTAATTGTTAAGAACTTCTTTGTTAATTGATATTAAAAAAAACTCATACTTCATAACACCTTGTATTAACTGTGTGTAAAAACCCAACCCTGTCCTTCTAATACCCACATTAATTTTTTTTTTTTTTTTATAAATCAACCTTTTTTTTAAGCAATCCTTGTGCTAACAACGTCGTAAAACGACACCACTAGGTCTCGTATTACTGAGGCTAATAAATCGCATTTACTACTACTACTACTAAAACAAATTTTAAAAAATAAAATAAAAAAAAACAAATAAATAAATAATACGACTCACGAATGAATAGAATAGCAAAGAATATTCCCATTCTTATATCAGCGTAGAACCACAGTATCAGATTGGCGATTTTCGTGTAAACGAAACTGGACGTCAGATAATTGATCATTGTGACGCTCCCAGCTTTTCGTGTCCTCATCATTATCACGATCATCAGGAAAAATAGAATCTCCGTTTCTTTCTGCAAACGCACAAAAAAATAAAGCAATGAACACAACGAACGATCGTCAACCGATTTATCATCATTGACAAGTTTTCGTTGAACGAATCGTTAAACGATCGTTCCGATTATCGTCAATTAAGCGTACGACGATCAGCTGTGCGGGACAACAGTCCGGCACCGATCAATGAAAAAAAAAAAAAACTTACCCCATCGAGCTCGCAGTCGGCTTGGGCGAAGATGTACTGACAAACTATGGGTAATCTCTTCGCGACGAGATAAGACAAACTCAGAAGAATGTTAATAAGATAATATGGCTTTATCAACAACCGCAGATCCTTCTTGAAAGACATTTTCCCTCTTGGTCGGCGAGGCCGATGTGTGTTTTGATAAAATCGACGTTAACAGAAAGATAAATAAAAAGAAAACTTGTGCGTTGTCTCGAGTCGGGCTGAGCCGTTGGCCGGACGCGACGGAACGATTCTCGCGGATGCTCCCGTTCACGGTTTAATTAATTAGTCTATTTCCTCCCAGCCTCTGTTGTACGAGCAGCTCGCGCGAGAACGTCGGGAACTCAAGGCGTCATCGGACCCGGAGTAGCGACCGGAGACTGGAATGAAATTAGGCTACGGCAGGAAGTTTCAAGCAGTGTCACCTATAAATAAATCGCTGCTCTGTCCACCGGCCTCAGCTGCTAATTCTAGCTGGATCCCGCACGTGTGCTCGCTTACCCGCTGCCGCGCGACGCAATCAGCTGTGCGTTTATAACGACGGTCGAGACTTTTTTTTTTACCATTCGTTTATCATTGTCGTCTCAGGGACGACGGAAATTGTATTCGCAGTGGAAAAATAAAATAAACAAAATTACCTCATCATTCGAATCGACTCGACGCAGCTAAATTTTTTCGCACACTTTTCTATTGGCGCGAATCGCGCTGCATGGTAGTGGACGACACTAAAAATAAATTGTAAATTAAATGTACCGGGCTGAAAGTTTTTATGCAAAAACTGGTACATTATATTTAATGAACAATTGTGATGAAAAATGAATATTCCTTTTAACGGAAATGAATGTAAATTATAAAAAATAGAGTTATAAATGTTATAAAATGTTTAAAATATTATAAATGTTTTTTCTTCACTATTACATGAAATTTAAATACGAGTTCTTGCATGAAAACTTCCAGTCCGGTAAATTTCATATAAATTTTTTTACAATGATGTTTTTCTT
Organism: Exephanes ischioxanthus; assembly: GCA_958510785.1. Taxonomy (NCBI): domain Eukaryota; kingdom Metazoa; phylum Arthropoda; class Insecta; order Hymenoptera; family Ichneumonidae; genus Exephanes; species Exephanes ischioxanthus. The sequence continues at coordinate 2,771,832 of OY294018.1, read as the reverse complement.
CTCTTGATAATGGCGTATTTACAAGCGCTTGCTTGTTCTGTGTGTAATTATTGATTATCGATTGTAAACAGATTCATGAGAGCATCGCGTCAACAAAGATGGCTGTAAACGACATAGAAAAGAAAAAAGAAAAAACTTAAGTGATATCCACTTATCGGGTTACTGGCTGTACATTTCCACTTATCGATCGAGCAAAGGGCAGACGGTTAAAAATTGCTTTTGCGTCCCGAGCTCTCAGTGATTTTCTCTTGGGCCATCGAGAAACGCGCATCTCCAGCTGGAAGGATGGAGCTTGTTACCCGGATGCAATTGCTGCTCTTCGTAGGGTTTAATCTGCTGGCCGCAGCGTCGTCCACGAGGGCCAGCAAGAATATTCCCCTAGTCGTTATAACTTGGAACTATCTCAATGCTACGGAGAAAGGTACGATGGAGTTGAATGAATTTGTGTTTTAAAAAACAAATAAATGTGATAAAATAGTTCCTCGGTACAAATTTGCAGTTTATTGTAATTCGCAGCTTGGGAAACATTGTACGCCGAGAAGAGAAGCGCTATAGATGCCATAGAGGAAAGCGGAAGCTTGTGCGAACGAATGCAGTGCAGAGGGACCGTGGGATTCGGAGGGAGTCCCGATGAGTCCGGGGATACCACCCTGGACGCAATGATTATGGATGGGTAATTTTTGTTCTTCTTTTTTTTTTTCAAGCATTGCTTTGAGATACGCTCAAATGACGATTTTTCCAAATTTTGCTACCTCTTTATTGCAATTTTGTTACTGTTCTTTTATTTATTATAATTTAATTTGCTTCTTATTTCATTTATTGATTTCTTTAACGGATTTCTCATTTGCTATCAGTATGAAATAAATCACAATTTTACAGCTCTGAATAACGATTTATAAACGTTTTAACGCTTAAAATGACTCTTGATTTAATTTAATTAATAACATGACTAAACACATTTTCTTGCGTGAAATCCTACTCATATCTTAATACCACTGTCTTTGCCATTTTTTTAAAGGCCTCGAAAGAGAAATTTGTAAAATTCAATGCCGATAATTAATTTCCCAGTCTGACCATTCGCAAGAGAGCAGAATTTGTATCGGTATTTGTGCAATTTTGCTGCTCATAGAATAATCGCGTCGTCCCTAAACAAGTACCTCGCCGTTGAATTACTGCATTGGTCTCTAGACCAATCCAGCCAGCAAGAATCGTGATTCGCTGAAAAAACATACAAAAAAAGAGTAATTATAAAAAAAAAAAAAAAAATTGCTCCAAAACAGCGTAACGATGGATGTCGGTGCGGTCGGTGGGATACGAAACATAAAAAGCGCTATATCGGTCGCTCGCAAGGTACTGGAGAACACGAAGCACACTTTGCTCGGCGGTGCCAGCGCAACGAAATTCGCCAGGGAAATGGGATTCAAGGAGGAGTCTTTGAGAACCAACGATTCAACGCAGATGTGGCTGCGATGGAAGAGCAACAATTGCCAGCCGAATTTCTGGAAGGTAAAATAGAATTCGTGACTCCGTTCCGTGGATCGTGTAATCGATGTCTCTATAAAAATCGTATTGCAGAATGTCAAGCCCGATCCGATGACAAAATGCGGGCCTTACACACCGATAAAGGGCAAGACGGAGTCTCAGAGCGGCGAGGTTTACCCGCATTCCGACCAGGACAATCACGACACGATCGGGATAATAGCGCTTGACATGAACGGAAAGATCGCAGCTGGAACGTCGACGAACGGTGCGAAGAATAAGATCGAAGGACGAATCGGCGACTCGCCGATTCCGGGCGCGGGAGCTTACGCCGATCAAGAGGTCGGAGCGGCTGCCGGAACCGGCGACGGAGACATAATGATGCGATTTCTGCCGAGGTATCGAGTTACTTCTTAGTTCGAAATTGTTTGGATATTAATTATACATATGGGTAATTTACTGTCGAATATTGTTCGACAGCTTTCTAGCCGTGGAGGAGATGCGGAGAGGCGCCGATCCTGCGAGAGCTGCCGAAACCGCTATCAGAAGAATAGCGAAGCACTATCCGACATTCACGGGAGGAGTTATAGCGTTGGATAGGAATGGATCGTACGGCGCGGCGTGCAATGGAATGCCGACGTTTCCGTTCTATGTCAGCAATCAGCTGTTGGGGAAACCGACGATTCACACAGTCCCGTGTATTTAGCTCGCCGCATCGATGAATTACGTCGATTTTCGTTTTAACGAAGATCCCAGGTAGCGAAAAGACATCTGGTATGAAAAAAGTGATCTGAATGGGCATGCGGCCGTCCGTATGATTTACCGTTTAACTTTAAGAACGTCCAAAAGTTAACTTTTTGGATGCGTGGTAACTTTTGGCCACCGTCCAGACGGACATGTGAAACCCATTGAGATGACTTTTTGATAAACAATTTTTTTGCACTATCTGGGATACTAAAGCGATGCTCTATATATCATACAAAAAAAAATTCCACGTTGGTTATTCGTACATTTATATTCAAATATTTTCCTGTTACAATCTGTATACGATTGACAAGCCGCCGTGCAAAATACATTTTGATTAACTAGAAACTTATCGCGATTTTTTTGTAAATGCTGGAAGCTCCTATAAACAAAGAATTTTTTTTTTTATTCCATCGCGTTCGAATCTCGCGGCTGACGGATACGTTAGTTGCGAAATCGCCCGCTTGGCGACAGCACTGTTTAATGTTGACAGACGAACAAGATCCATAATGGACTTAACGAGGATGTTTATTTATCTAACTAAGCAATAAACAGTTTGATCTTCCTTTCGTTCTTTTATGTTTAAATCGACGCGCTACGCTTGATTTAGTGACAAAGAGCTAGCAAGTCTCGCGGGTAGTGAAAAGTTTTCTTTTCTCGACCATAACCTCAAAAAGTCTGGTCGTACTTAATTTTTGGTTACTTCCGTTGTAAGTAATAATTCATCGGACAATTACGGAATAATAATGCTTCCGTGCCTCTGTACAAAAACTTTACTAGACCGATCGATAAACCGTCGAAAAATTCACAACTTTCGTATTTTTTAAATTCACAGTCAAGAAAAACCAAAAATGCCCGACACAATGGAGGAAGACATGAGCATGTCGGTTCGTCTGACGAACGACGATTTCCGCAAGCTCCTGATGACCCCGAGAGCTTCGGTGCCGTCTTCGACACCCGCGTCCGTCCCGGGAACCGCCAGAGACGCCGCGGCCAAAACTGCCCAAACTCCGTCCATCAGCGGCGGCAACCGTGCCGAGCTGAGACGAAAGAAGAAGAGTTTCTATGCGAAGCTGAAGAAACAAGAGGAAGATAAAATGGCAGAACTGGCGGAGAAGTACAGGGACAGGGCGCGCGAACGCAGGGATGGCTCGAACACGGAGTTCCCTGCGGAGGATCCAATGAACAGCGCCAGCGCCTACAGAGCCGTAGCGCCGGACGTCAAGTCCGGGATGGATGCGGCCGAGCGCAGGAGACAGATGATTCAGCAGTCGAAATTCTTGGGTGGAGACATGGAGCACACTCACTTGGTGAAGGGCTTGGATTACGCCCTGTTGCAAAAAGTAATTAAATTTTTTTTGTACAATGATGTTATTTTAATAATTTTTAACGAAAAATGTTGTTACTCAGCATTATGTATTACATAGTGCCGTATATTCAAAGTCTATACTAGTGTTGTATATTCAAACTTTATATGCCTCGTGTTCTCGATTCACAACTTGAGTTTTGTGTAAAGAAGTTACTCAGTCAATAAAAATTGAATTCACTAATTTTGATAATTGTTAATCGATAAATCGATTTAAGAGTGTTAGTTGCATACACGTTCATGTGAAGACACACCGCGAAGTTATTTATCTAGATGCAAATTTTTATAAGTTATAAACTTGCCTTCTGTAAATTGAAATAATAATAATAATAATTTAATGAGTGACGAATTAATCGATCGATAACTGAGTCTACTCGGAATCGATGAATCAGTTAAAGAACACAAGACAGTGCAAATTTATTTATCAAAATTCAGATTTTTCAAAGTTGTAAATGAACTTTCTGTAAATTGGAATAATAGCAATAATAATAATAGTAACGAAGCGGATTACTCAGGTTCGATTGATTTTTAGGTACGCAGCGAGATAGAGGCGAAGGAGAACGAGCAGGAGCAGGAGATGGAGAAGCTCGTGAAGCCCAAGGAGAAGGAGAAGGAAAAGAAGGAGGAGAAGCGTCCGGAGAAGAAGCCGGACGAGATGCAGTTCAAGACGAAGATCGGTCGGAACATTCACAAGACGGTGATGACGATGAAGTCTAAGCAGGTGGAGAGAAACGAGCTCTTCACGCCGGGTCGTATGGCGTACGTTATCGAGCTGGACGACGAGAACGCGGAGGTCGACATACCGACGACTCTGATACGCAGCAAGGCGGACGTACCGACGGTGGACGCGACGCCGACTCTCACCACGAACGACATCGTGATAAACAAGCTCGCGCAGATTCTGTCGTATCTTCGTCAGGGCAGCAGACACGGCAAGAAGGGAAAGAAGAACAAGGACGGTCGCGCGAGGCCGGAGGAGGGCGTCGAGGCTGAGGCCGCGGCGAGGACCGCTCAGGAGGACAGTATTTACGGCGACATAGGCGACTACGCGCCGTCGGTGAGCAGCAAAAAGGAAACTGCCCATCAGCGCGATCAGAAGAAGAAACAGGGCTCGTACTTCAACAAACCCGCCGAGACGAGCACGAGCGTCGACGAGACAGTCAACGCGCCACAATTGCCGAGCATCCTGGCAGCGGTCGGCGAGGGAATCGGACCTCTGAAGAAGGGGGCTCTTCTCAACAAACTGGCCGCCGAGCCCGAGGGATACGCCGAGTGTTACCCGGGCCTGGACGAGATGCAGGACGCGATCGACGACTCCGACGACGAGGTCGACTACACGAAGATGGACCTCGGCAACAAGAAGGGACCCATCGGTCGATGGGACTTCGACACCCCCGAGGAATACAGCGAGTACATGAACAACAAGGAAGCGCTGCCCAAAGCGGCCTTCCAGTACGGCGTGAAAATGGCCGACGGTCGACGGACCAGGAAGTACAACAAGGAGAAGAACGAGAAGGCCGAATTGGATCGGGAATGGCAGAAAATTCAGAACATCATGAACAAGAGGAAACCCTCGTCGAGCAACGCGGAGGGCGCCCCCGAGTTCAAAGTTCCGAGATACTGAGAAGGCGAGCTTGCAATTCGTCGATCGGATTGGTCGGCTATCGACTATTTTTTATTTAGTCAAAGATTTCCCCTGTATATTGAATAGGTTTAATGTCGGCGATCGTGCGAAATGTAAATTATAACGCGAGGATTTAACGATCGCTTTGTAATATTCGCGATATAGACGAAAGTGTCGATGGGTCGTGTAGCGCCTAAAAAAAAAAAAATTGTAAGAGAAAATATATGTATTATCGATGACAATGATCGATTTTTTTTTTAGCGAATATACCTAACACGATTCTTCTCAATTAATTTCATTTATTCACGTAATCATTTATTTAAATACTATGTAACATTTTACGTAAGATAATATACTAAACTATATACATATAACCGGTACCCCTTTTTTGTTCGTTGTTTACCTTCAAACTTGCTCTAGTATGCTCCGACGATCCTAGCTAGGATAGTGAACTAAGCGAGACGATCCTTCCTCACATTCCTCTAATCAACGATTGCTGCTCTTTCGCTTCGACCCTTTCCTAAAGTATTACGAGTACACTTGTTTTTTTTTTAATCAGATTCAAGTAAACTACATTAAGCGGCACGATAGAGGAACTATTTCGTAAAATCTTTGTTGGACTATCGACCTCGGATAATATAAGTCGAGTTCTCGAAAGAGAGAAAGAATTGAATATAAGGATTTTCTTTTTTTTTTCGATTTTATAGTTACTTTTACGCACATCTATCAGCATATTCTTAGCTTTTGAGAAGCTCTGTTTTGTTTCAATATTCATTAAAGATGGCAGGGTTTCCTCGTCTTTGAATAATTGGCATTGGCTACGAGACTAACTCCGAGGTTCGAACGGCTTGCTTGCCCCGGACAGCGTGACCACGTGGAAGCCTAACGATGACGATATACTCTTCGAAGCGATTCTCTTTTTATTTAGTTCTTACCTTTTTTTTTAAACTTTGGAGTCAAAGGGCGAACGATCCGTACGTCGCTGAAGCTCGAACGAAAATTTGTGAATCGTCCGGCGGACTGATTTTTTTTCAAATACCACAAAAGCGTACGAACGACGTTGCTACGTAGAGAAGCGTAATCGGCTTAAGGATTACAATAATCAAAAATAATAATGATTAAACTTAAATGTCGCGCTGAATTTGAGCGACTTGGAAGCAACGACGCGCATTCTCCCATTCTCGCCGCGTCCCGGCGCTTTTAAGCTTTTTTTTTTAGATCTCGTGTTTCAAGCTTTTTTTATAATGTCGTGTTTCAAGCTGTTTTATAATGTCGTGTTTCAAGCTTTTTTTAATCTCTTCGGGGAGGTTGATAATGAAGTTTTATCTATTTTAATTGAACGGGCGGTCCTTTCCTCGGTTTCCCGAAACGAAACAAACTCATCGACGTTTGCGCAATCGCGGTTCCGAATGCGTAATCGATTGTGTGATTGTGTGCGTTCGAGTGTGACGCTTCACGCCGCGTTCGGAAGCACGCCCATGGCGTAGGTGCTCCCTATTCCCAAAATAATTAGCATTACGAGCATGAACATGAAAGGCGTCGAGTGATTCGCCGACGACCGAACGGTCTTCGGTGAACCGTCGGCGGTGAAGTTTCTGCCCCAAATACCAAAGGTCATCAATCCCTTGCAGCTCTTCCTCAGGCTGTATTTCAGATTCGCGTGCGTCTGATTCAAATTCGTCGCGAGGAAGGTGAAGTCCGTGGCGTTCAAGGGCTGAAGATCCGTATTTATGCCCATCGGCATTCGATGGACGCTCGGACCGACGGTGAAGTTGCCGGCAATCACGATCGAGTTGAACGTCACCGGATGGGCGATTATCTCGTTTATGTCGAACCTCTTGCTGCAACTCTCCTCGGTCTCGTCGGTGCACGATATTATGCTGCAGATCTCGACGCCTCCGGTTCCCTTGCCGGCGAACGAACGAACACCGTTGAAAACAGCGAAACGATATCTGAAATAGTAATAATAGTCATTATAAAATTATTATAATAATTACATTTGAAATCGTTGGTTGCAGACTCCAAAAATAAGTTGTAGATTTAATGTACGCCGAGCTTGAAAGTTGCTTACGTTACTCGCATTAATTGAAGGCTAATGTATTTTTTAATCGTAAAACAAAAATACCAGATATTAAAATTATAAATCTTTTGCCTGGAAATTTACAAAAAATGTGCATAAAAAATAAAAATTTTGTTGCAAAATTGCAACGCACATGTGTTCGAAAATAGCGAAACGATATCTGAAATATTAATAATAGTCATTATAAAATTATTATAATAATTACATTTGAAATCGTTGGTCGCAGACTCCAAAAATAAGTTGTAAATTTAATGTACTGGAGCTTGAAAGTTGCTTACGTTACTCGCATTAATTGAAGGCTAATGTATTTTCTTTTTCTTGAAACTAAAATACCAGATATTAAAATTATAAATCTTTTGCCTGGAAATTTACAAAAAATGTGCATAAAAAATAAAAATCTTGTTGCAAAATTGCAACGCACATGTGTTCGAAATTTCAACAACAGTGTACGTTAAAAAAAAGCTTCCAACACCGTTAATTAATTTTCAGCAAAAGTTGTTTTTCACAGTCCAATAATAAATTCCCTTGAATTTTTCTACCGTTCAACGCCGACGGACGAATGACATAAAGATGAATGATTATCGATCCGCCGATCGACGTACCTGTAGTACTTGACGTTGTTGGGACTGAGGCTGTTCTGGTGGGTCGTGTCGGTGGAGAAGTCGCAGCAGAGTCCGCGATCGCAGAGGGTGAGCGAGTAAGTGCCGTTGGTGGGCGGGAAGAGTTTGGTCGTGTAGGGCGCGACGTCGTCACTGAGTAGTTTTTGCTGGGGCACGGGCTCGGCGCCGTCGACGGTGGGTATCTCGCTCGCGGGGAAGATGTAAGTCATGGACTCGGTGGGTTGGGCGCGTTCGTTCCGGCGTCCGCCGACGATCCGCGGGATCTTCGAGACGAGCAGGGCGTTGACGCGTTTCTCGGACCACATGCTGTTCAGCGAGCCGTCGAGACCGGCGTAAATACCGCTGCCGCCGCTGCCCTTCGACGGGTCGTTGTAGCCGGAGCCGAGGAAGTTGACGTTGTTGGCGTACGACCAGGCGGACTGGATCTCCGGTGCGGTGAGGAACGGAAGCTCGGAGAACCACTCGCTCGAGAAGACGATGTCTGTGACCTTCGACTCGCGGAGAAGCTGGAGGGCAGGTTTCTCGAAGAGTATGTCGAAGCATATGAACTGGCCGAATGTGACGTCGAAGTCGGTGCGGAAGGTCGAGAGCTCCGGCTCGACGGTGACGTTGAATCCGGGCTCACCGAAGAGATTGTACTTCCTGTACCTCGCCACCACCATGCCGGTACGGTCGAAGACCACGTTGGTGTTGTACAACTGGTAACCGTCCGTGTTGCACGTCTTCATCTCGCCCGTGCATTTCGCCTTCTCCCGTACGTTCACCACTATATAAGTGTTGTATTGCCTCGCCGCGCATGATATGGCCTTCAGTGCCTACCGACACAGAAAAATCGATAGAAACTTGCGCTCTTTTAATTTCACGCTCTCATGACCCCCTCGCACAACCCTCTATCTATATCTTCTGAAATCGTTATACGATAGGCTCAAGGATTATTATTTGCGTGAAAGGTTGAAAACTGCGAGATAAAAAATTAATAAACAAAATGACAAAAATTTTAGTTGCAAAAGTTATAAAAAAAAAAAAATATCTTACCTGCATAACTGTGGACGTATCGTTCTTGCATGGCGTCACGCGATCCTTGGGATCCGGAACGTAGGAGCTGTGCGGCAAGTAACGGTTCCTTTCCTCGGCCGGAAATGATCTACCGGCGGTCAAACTTCCCTCGGGGAAAACTATTATGTCGACTTCCTGAGGGTTCGATCGGAGGGCATTAAAAAGTTTCATTCAACAGTAAATTTGTGTGTACATATATACATCTAGCTATATATATAAATATATATTTATATATATATATATATTTATATGTATACATACTTATGTAAAACAAATAATTTTGTTTATTTTTGTTATCTAAAAAAAAAGAAAAAAGCAAAACGAAAATATATACAACTAACGGATCAATAATATCAATAACCAATTTCTTCTCATTTTCCAAAAAAAAAACCAGAAACAAGATAATAAGAAATAGAAAAGCAAATTGGCCCACCTATATATATAAATAATTTTTAACCGATAAAATGAATCATTTTTTTTTTCATATATATATATATATATATGTATGTATGTATGTATGTATGTATGTATGTATATGTAGTTGTATTCTTCAATGGATCATCAGTTAAGAAAATTGGCAAAGTTCCCTTACGTGCTCGCTGGCTTTCTTCAGAAACTTCACGTAGTTCTTGGCATTCTCGTTCGCTATGACCGTCCCATTGTCACCCTTAGTCACCGGATGGTACTCCACAGCCGCACCTACGTAGTACGGCGACGATGAGGACGATGCCTGAAAATTGTTTTTATTTTTTTGTTTAATCTAAAATATGTTTCTTGGTACTTTTTTATCATCAAAAATTTGTTCTCATTTTTAATTCTATCCTCAAACAAAAAACTGACGAACTACGATGTAGATCGAGTTTGCATATAGACGAGGAAATTCCAACCGTCCCCAACAGCCGTTTTCGCTATCGTATTGATTTCCGTCATAACGTTTGTGGTACACGGCGTAACTCCATCTCTCCCTCTCTCTGCACGCTCGAGAGTTTCGAGTTTGTTCGAAACACACAGGCCCCGTAACACGAAACACGTCTCGGTGCAGCGCACGCTTTCCTCGATTATAAACTATTGATTAACGGCCAGTCTTAAATAAACTTGGCCGTGCAAAAAAAAAAAAAAACGAAGATACTCGTTCAATACTTTATCTTGAAATTTTTTTCATCTTCGACGAACCTCGGCGGGTTCTCCACTTTCGACACGCAATCGGAGTCGTCACAGTCCAATACAATACGATTAACATCAATAGTTCATAATAATAAATTTTTTATTTAATTTTTTTTTACCTGAAGCGTTATCCGTGCTGAGAGAAGGATGCCGAAGAGGCACACGAAACTCTTTCCGCTCATTCTTCGAATTCTACGGAGAAAAAAAAAAATTGAAAACGTTGAGTAAAAAAAAAAAAAAGTAACCTATCGATCGCAGGTTCGAGATGGAGGGAGCGATTGATATATACAATGATTTCGTTTCGAGAGGGAAAGAAGACAGAGCGTAGATCGTTTAGTCGATCGCGGGGCGAAACTGGGCCGTGCGCAATATAATCTCTCACTGGGTTACTACGACGAAGCGCTCCTTCCGGTGTCTCGGGCGTTAGAGAGGAGCGAGCGAGGTGCGCGCTTCAACTCATGCGCCCGAAAACCATTCGGCGCGAGCTTAGCGGGCGAGGGGGGGTCGCGGCTCGAGAGTAAGGTACGAGATCCGCGAAGAGAGTTGCGTAGAAAGGACCGTATGGATCTTCACGCCTAATCGCTAGATATATATATATGTCGCTCGGTCCCCAAAACGAACCAGTACGAGTAAAAAATGTCTTTACAAAAAGAATATAACAATAATAATAACTATACAGAAAAAAAAAAAAACTGGTGTCGAGAGAACAATGTGAAGATATAATAACGGAGCGTGTTTAGATAAAAAAAAATTTTAAACAATAATAACGATAGAGAAAAAAAAGTGTGGTTTAGAAAGAAGAATTCGAAAATATAATAACGGACCGTACGTATATATAAAAAAAAATAAAAAGAACAATAACAACGCTAGAGAGAAAAAAAAAAGTGGTTTCGAGAGAACAATTCGAAGATATAATACCGGACCGTATGTATATAAAAAAAAAATTAAAAAAAAAACAATAACAACGATAGAGAGAAAAACGTGTGGTTTCGAGAGAACAATTCGAGGATAATAGCGGAGCCTAAATATAAACGAAATAAATAAAAAAAAGTAATAACAACGATGGAGAGAAAGAAAGTGTTGGAGAGAACAGTACGAAGATACAATAACGGAGCGAGGATCGTTTACGGGTGCACGAGCGCGCGCGGTCCTTCCGTCTTGGCGAAACGACGGTATGTGAGAGCGTCGAGAGCGTCGGCGGGGGTAGAAGAAACATCGGCGGCGCCCCGTCGAGCGGCCGCCGCTGCCGGAGGAGAGAGAAATTGCCTCTTCTACGTCGAATCGACGCGCCTGACCTCGCCGAGGTCGCGCCGAGGTGGGATTGACTAGAGAATCTTCGCGCATGTGTCCCGGGTCAATCCCGACATCCGTGAAAACCCGACCGAGAGAACCGACCAGCATCCCTCGCACGCCCGTTCGATCCTCTCCGCGGGAAATACACACCGTGGCGCGCAGCCTGTGCACGGGTTTTCGAGGTCTCCAGTGTCTATTTGTAGGCCAGGCTCGATCGGTAACGTGGACGGCGAATCCCTCGCTTTGCTCTTCCCTCGATGTCGCGGCTCAATGGCTGGAAGCAAAAAAAAATTGGAAAAAAAATAAAATTAGAAACAAAGTGAATCATCGATTGGTCGAGGCTGCGTGGGCTCCCCCCTCTCCGCCCCCCCCCCCCCCCTCCCTCTCCGGCCGGCGTCCGCGACCACGGACAATTCGCCGTCCGTTGTCCCGAGTCGACGCCGCTCGGCCACGGAAAAGTTTGTAACGCCGCCCCGCTGTCGTCAACTGCCGAACAACCGCACGTACCGCGCATTCGATTCAGTGACCTGCCGAGACGGGAAACACTCTTCTGCTATGTATATTTCGCAATTTAGTTTAGGTGTGTGTGTGTGTGTGTGCGTGAGAAGCGGTTTGGACGTAGCAGCACGAAACGCGCTGTAACGATGTTTGAGGAACGACAAAGTACTCGCTCTCCCATTGTCGGACTCGAGGCGGCTCAGCCTGCTTTTCGACCTCGCGTGATTCGCGAGTTGCCACTTCCCTCGACCATTTTTCGACGAAGTGGAACGATCGATTCTTTTCTTTTTTTTTTTGTGTATTTTTTTTTTTATCGCCGTTGCTTCGGCCGGTGTTACGGTTTTGGTCCTGCGAGCTCGTGCTAGAAAAAGTATTACTCGTTCTTTGACCCTTAGAGGAGGGAGACTCGCGCTGACTGTGGCTAGGCAGACCGCGGCCTCCGCGACCTCATCTATTCGATATTACGAAATATTAACTTCGCATATTCAAATAGTCTTCTATTCGAAATATAAATGTCGGATATTCGAATAGTCTTCCACTAGAAATATAAATGTCGGATATTCGAATAGTCTTCCACTCGAAATATAAATGTCGGATATTCTAATAGTCTTCTATTCGAAATAAAAAGGTCGAATATTCCAATAATCTTCTTTTCGAAATATAAATGTTGGACATTCGAATCGTCTTCTATTCGAAATATAAATGGCGGATATTCTAATAGTCTTCTATTCGAAATATAAATATTGGACATTCGAATAGTCTTCTACTCGAAATATAAATGTCCAATAACAACACACGCTACGTATTGACGATAAAAATATAATTTTACACAAATACAATATCGTGAATGTTACTCTTCGAAGACTATTTTTCCGAATTTCTATACCGAATTTTTTTGCTTATTCGTTTGGAATGCAATGTGTGCGCAAATTAAGTCTACGGATATGTAAAGCCGCCAAGATAAGGCAGCGAGCGCGTGAGACGGGTTTTTGTCCCGCAATAAAAGTATTAACCGAGCCGCGGAATATTCCTTTATCTGCTGTTACTCACTGTTCAAAGTCCGTTCAGCGATTGTAGGAGTAACCGTCTTTGCGCAGCTGGTTGAAATACGATCGAGCAATTACAGCCAAATAAAAATTGCGAAAAACTGTTCCTCGAGCCAGTCGAGGGAAAAAATTCGATACACGAAGGCAGCCGGGGACGCCGGCGATCAGCTGTTCGGAACACACTGTAGTCTTTCGCCACGCAGAATGCCTTGTAGAAGAGCTCCGTCGGTAATGCAGGTTTTCTCGAGCAGCAACTTTTACTTCCGACCGAGATATTTATTTTAAACCACGAAATAACCACGGATGGAAACTTAGTCCGTTCTAGAGATCGAGATCGACCGCTTCTCTGTCGGAGAAACTTGTTTCCCTACACGTGTCACTGGCAGCGAAAGGATTAATGCAAAAAAATCAATGCCGGGTCGTACCTGTTAACTGCTCGTCGAAGCACGGACTGTCGACGCAGCCGAGACGGCAGATTGAATGCGTTCGACGCTCTACTGTTTATCTCCCGCGTTTACGACGCAGTATCTCCGAATAGAAAAAAAAAAAAAAAACACATCGATACGATGGATGTAAGTGAGAATTGAACAAAGGCCCGCTCGTATGTACGTCTCTCGATGTAAACCATAGCGTTTATGACTGCGTTAGTAAACACGAATCGTAATAATAATAAGATGGACAAATGTCTCGAAGTATCCGCTAGCGAGATCAAAACTTCATTGTTAAGGCGGCCTCGGTCGGTAAGGTAGAATTGGTGAAGGAAAAAAAATAAACGTATTAAAAAAAAACCATCGATATGATGAATGTAATTAAGAGTTGAACAACGGTTTTTCGCTCATGTGTCCGCCGCTCAACGTAAGCTATGGAAACGATGACTTCGTCACTAAACACGAATCATAATAATAATAATAATAAAATAGATAGATAGATTCGTTTATTTCGTGTTCTGCGGCGTAAGCCCCCTAAGAACAGCGTGCCACAAAACACATAAATGTCTCAAAACTTCATTGTTCGGGCGGCCTCTCCGTCGGTAAGGTAGAGTCGCTGAAAGGAAGAAATAAATGAAACGAATTAAAAAAAAAGAAAACGAAGTAAATTAAACTCGTTGACGAGTTTCGTCCGAGGGGTGAGGGCAGTATTTATATTTTTAAATTAATATATGTATATATATATACATACATGAGTGTACGTACGTGACGCAGAGCCGTGCCTGACGGCGCCTGATTCTCCCTGCTGGATCGAAGCTCGCGCGGGCGTGTACCGGGTCATCGTACCGCAGGGGCCGCGCACCTGAAGCATGCATACACGTATATTCAACTTGTGCACCAATCAATAAACGCTTATGATTCTGACGAGTGTTTCCATTTATAAATAGCAACGAAGTTTTTCGAGAGGTCTACGCGCCCCTTTCCTGCCGCCGGTGTGTAAAATAAAATTTGCCGATGAATAAAAATATCACTTTAAGGATGCATGTAAAATTGATCAAAATCTCAGTACGTCGCGATATGCCAAGTCTTTAAAAAAAAATCAGCCGTATTAATGTTGGCAAGACCTTTGATTTTGCATAATAATAATGCCAAAAAGTTATTAACAAATGATTAAAAAAAAATTAATTGTTGAAAAAAAACCAGACCTTTTGTTTTCTCATTTTAAATTAATTCGTTGATTTTTTTAGAATCCATATGAATTTTTTCAGAATTTTCTGACATTTCAACATTTTTTTTTCTCGAAAATGTGAAAAATCGATGTAGTGAAGCATCCTCAAAAAAATAGCCTCTTAAAGTTTCGAAGCACGGTGTATCACAGCTGATACACCTGTTTGAATTCAGAAGAAATGCATTAATAACCAACCGATGCATTTGAAACTTCATACTTGCAAATATATATATATCTCTCTATAATATAAAAAGATTTCGCCGCTGTCGCCGCCGCCGCCGCCGCCGCCGCCGCCGCCGCCGCCGTCGCCGCCGTGTCAAGAATCGAGGGGGGGCGGGGGGGGGGGGGGGGGGGGGGGGGGGGGGGGGGGTAGAATAATAAGGGCCTAAGTCCATCCTTAAAGGGCCTTGGAATTATAAGGGCCTAAGTCCATCCTTAAAGGGCCTAAGCCCTCCCTTAAAGGGCCTTGGAATTATAAGGGCCTAAGTCCATCCTTAAAGGGCCTTGGAATTATAAGGGCCTAAGTCCATCCTTAAAGGGCCTTGGAATTATAAGGGCCTAAGTCCATCCTTAAAGGGCCTTGGAATTATAAGGGCCTAAGTCCATCCTTAAAGGGCCTTGGAATTATAAGGGCCCAAGTCCATTTAGCTTAAAGGGACTTGGAATTCTAAGGGTTTAAGTCCATTTAGCATAAGGGGATTGGAATAATGAGGGGGGTAAAAGACTTAGAATAATAAGGGCGTGAGTCTTTTTTTTTATATATGTATCTCTCTATAATATAAAAGGATTTCGCCGCTGTCGCCGCCGTGTCAAGAATCGAGGGGGGGATAGTACTTGGACGCGGTCACCCATCCAAGTATTGAACCCGTCTTTTGAAGTATTTGGAATAACAAGTGTTTACGTCCAGAAATGGGTGCGAGCGCGCGAAGCGCGCGAGCCACAATAACCCACTAGTATATATATATATATAATGTTTGCTTCAAAGGGTTAATAATCTTATCGCCGTTTCCGTACAACGAGCTTGGTAACGAGCTGGTGCTCTGGGGGAAGTCCCGACACCGTCCTCGATACACGAGTAAATTTAAGCGATGAGTCTGCGAAACAAAAAATGATCCGATGGGATGTTGCACGCGCTCGGCAATCTGGAACGGTCTCGGACGCCAATGACGATTCGAGAATTCACCCGAACACGCGTATTTGTTGCGCAAGTGATCAATGTTGTTCCCCGGCTGTGCGATAATTGTTCGCAATCGGGAAGGACCTCTGAGCTCGAAACCGACTCGAACCGGCTCGGACGTGACGCTAAACCGCCTTATCGGCGACCCACGACCCAAAAAGAGATTCTTTCTACGTGACCAACCGGTTTGCACCGGTACACTGGGCATTAGCGATTTCGCGATCCGGTTAAGCCGCTACAATTTCAAACATCCAATTTTATTACATCATTTTATTTACCAAACATCGAACTCTCCGTTTAAAATTTGCGATTCACGTTATTACGATGTTTAACTTTTTCTTCATGAAAAAGAAAATCGATATCGAATGCCCATTCAAATGAAAATTGCATTTTTTTTGTGAATGGGATTTTCGACACGATTTTTTTTCAAGGTAATAAAAAAAAAAAATTAACATCTTAATAAGACGAGTCGCGTGATTAATACGACTAGAAGAATATTGCGTGTCAAGAATATACTATTAAATCCGATCGAATAAAATTATTAAGGTGCAAAAATTATGAAAAGTTTGACGAATAAAAAATTTCACTTAAAAAAAAAAGAACAAGAAATGCATTTAATTTTGTCTGTGTACAATCCGGCAGAAGATCCACGGACAAATTCGCGATGTATTGGGTCGATTAATCGATAAGAAAAGATGCATCGCGTAGTATCGAGGAGGAGGGGTTGAGGTCCTGACCCTCGTGCGGAGATAGCGCCGCGTCTTATATAAAGTAGTGCTCCCTCTCCTACGGTTCAGTAAACTTTCAGAGTGGAACTGACGGTCGATAGTTTCTAACAGTCGCCGTGACTTAACGTCGATCCTGCCTATCGCTCATTTCTACCTTCTCGCCTCGGCGCTTCGGACTAACTCGATAAATAACAATTCGGTTTTAATATTAAATCCGATGCTGACAACCAGACCCTTCGTTTATCTTCCCAAACGAGCGTTCGCCGTGTACTCCGTAAGTTTATCACTATAAAAACGAAATAACAAATAATAATAATAAATAATACCAATAACAATAAATACGTTAAATTGTAAATTGCTCGCCGAAATTTTCGAACCAGTTCGCGGAATTAATTCGGACTCGTAGATAAATATTTACATTTACGAAAATCAGAACGACGATGTATAATAACAAAGATAGTTTTTATAGGAATTGATAAACTCTCCATATGTTTCGTTCGGAGGATAAAGTTATTAAACGATTCGACGAAAGGGTTAAATTAGCTCATACGATATTTTTTTTAAATCTCAATTTGTGGATCGATTCGCAGGTGGAATTTAATAACGGTGTGGGTATTTCAAGCCTCTGTAAATAAATCCGCGTACGATTCGCAAACGGCTTGGACACGTTGAATTTAATACCTCGTTCGAGCCGAGCGTTGATATAACCGGCACACTGTTATTTCGTGTCTCTTGTTACTTCCAGCGCTTTATTTGATACACCGACGAGAAGCTTTTGTTCGCACACGCACTGTAGAAATTAATCGGAGGTACGTAATAATTGGCACGTAAAATTGGTAATTCGTACGCACGCTGACTAACAATCGCCTCATTATTTCTGTCCGATAGCTATGAGATAACTCGATAATATAAATAAATAAAAAGGTAAAAAAAATTATACAATTGAAATTGCAAGTTCGTAATTCACTCAATCGGCGATCGAACGGCCCGATATATTTATTTTTTGAAAAGGGTAAAAATAAATGAAATTGCAATTTTGCCTGTAAATTGACTCGATCGCCTCACACCTCATAATCAATGGGTAATCATCGACAATGTGAATGAAATTTCATCGTTTATCCCACCAGACGGCGATGGCTCAGTTGAAGGTAGCCATTATAGGTCAGAGCAACTTCGCCGCCGAAGTTTACAAGCTGCTGAGGCAGGACGGTCACAAGATAACGGGTGTCTTCACCATACCGGACAAGAACAATCGCGAGGATCCTCTCGGTGAGAATTTTCGAAAAATTTCACCCTTCGACCTGCACCCGTCCCCGGCGAATCTCAAAGCGTTCAACTTCATCGACTTAATCCAAATCCATTGTCAATGCACTTTTCTGAAAAAAAAAAGAAACAAAATATTAAAAAGTTTTTCGTGGCAAATTAATGTTAAGAAATTGTTATCTAAAAAGGTACTTACAAGTCAAGTTCTTTGCGCGATCCTAGACGATTTTTTTTTATCTTGACTTCACTTCGATCGCAGCGAGCACGGCTAAGGCTGACAACACTCCGGTCTTCAAGATCAAGGCCTGGCGGAGCAAAGGCGTTCCGTTACCCGAGATACTCGGACTCTACAAGAGCATAGAAGTGGATCTCAACGTTCTTCCGTTTTGCAGTCAATTCATTCCGATGGAAGTCATAGATCATCCTCCGCACAGAAGCATCTGCTATCATCCATCGATTCTTCCACGGCATCGTGGCGCCAGCGCTATAAGTTGGTAAGCCATGGCATTATTATTATTATTATTATTATTATTATTATTATTATTATTATTATTATTATTATTATTATTATTATTATTATTATTATTATTATTATTATTATTATTATTATTATTATTATTGTTGTTGTTGTTGTTGTTGTTGTTGTTGTTGTTGTTGTTGTTATTATTATTATTATTATTATTATTATTATTATTATTATTATTAGTTTACAAAATTGTATAATTAGAAAGGAAAATCGATGACGTGCATGTGGACGGTAACTAATAGCAGACGGGGAAAGGCTGCACTCACACGTGTCTGTCGGCCGTGTGAGCCGAGTCGCGAGACCGCTGAATGTTGCATTTCCTGATAGCTATAAACCGCTTTGGAGCATTAACCGGTTCACGTCGGCTCTCCGAATCGAATTTCCAGACATCGGACGTCGATTTTTTTTTTCCTAATTCAATATTCATCGAGCATTACGATAGATCGACGACTAAATCGACTTGCCTCAGATGATTGTAATCTTGGCTCAATGTTGAGTCATCGAACCTCAAAGGCTTCAACCCAAATGCCTTCTTGATATTTTTGCTTGTCGTCTCGGACGATTGCTTCCTTAAGTTAAATAACAATAATAACAACAGAGCTGGGCAGTACTCGAAGTACCAGGTACTTGTTTGGTACTTCAAGTACAAACTTCCTCAATCCCTGTTTCTATTGATAGTTTTTAATATTAATAGAACTACTAGTAAAATACTTTACTAGTAGTTCTACTACTGGTAAAGATTAATAGAACTACTAATAAAATACTAGATATTTTTGTTTGTCGTCTCGGCCAATTATTTCTTTAAGTTAAATAACAATAATAACAACAGAGCTGGGCAGGACTCGGAGTACCAGGTACTTGTTTGGTACTTCAAGTACAAACTTGAGGGTACTTCCTTATGATTTCAAGTATTTTTTGAGCGCACGCTCACATTAAGGACACTCGATGAGTTTCCGTAATCCCTGTTTCTATTAATATATCATTATCTGTCTAATATGTCCAATAAGTATCATTTTAACGAGAATTTATAATTATATTTAAAAATTCCATTACGAAAATTAGAAGAGATGAGAAGGGATGCTTTTTATTCTTTTTTATGGATTTTATTTTTAATGCAAAAAAAGTGAAGAATCGATTAAAAATAGCCTCAAAATTGCGAACTACGAAAATTTCAGTTCGCGATTTCTTACAATGGGGAAGCTATGTGCACATTACTTAACACCGTTTTTTTTTTTTAAAGCAAGAAGTACTTCCAATTGCGACAAGTACTTGAGAAATACTTCAAGTACTTGTGATATTTTGTACTCTGTACTTGAAGTATTTTTTTGTACTTTGTCCAGCTCTGGGTAATAATAATGACAATGTGAAATGCCAGGATTAATTTGAATATCGTGGCGATTTTCTAGGACTCTGATCGAGGGCGACAAGGAGGCGGGTTTCTCGATATTTTGGGCGGACGATGGTCTCGACACCGGTCCCATCCTCCTGCAGAAGTCGTGTCCGGTGAAGACGAACGACACGCTAGACAGTCTGTACAACAACTTCCTGTATCCCGAGGGCATCAAGGCCATGGGGGAGGCTGTGAATCTCGTGGCGAGAGGCAAAGCCCCGAAGATCGTTCAACCCGTCGAGGGGGCGACCTACGATCCGTTGCTAAGCAAGAAGGAACTCCAGCGTCTCGACACGACCAAGTCCGGCGATGGCCTGCACAATTTCGTCCGAGCGTTGGACAGCACGCCGGGCGCGTGGACTCTCCTGAACGGCGAGGAAGTTCGGCTCTTCGGATCGTCCGCGTGGACGTCGGAGAGGCCGGGAGGCGAGCACGTCGAGGTCGACGGACTGAAGGGCATCATCCACGAAGCCGGACTCCTCATCCAGGCTACAGACGGCACCTGCATCAATATCGAACGAATAAAAATCGGCAACAGAACCATTCCGGCCTCGAGGTACGGGAAAATGGACGAGGCATCGATGAGCGTGGATTTCACTGAGGAGGAAAAAAAATCTGTCGACACGATAAGGCAAACTTGGGCGAATATTCTCAATGTCGAGGTCGAGGACGACACAGACTTTTTTGCTTGCGGTAAGTGAATGGCAATTTTTTTGTTTAAGTACATCAATTTATTAAAATTTAATTTAATTTTTAACTCTTTTCGGCAATAAATTTACGGTCATTTTTTTATAAATAAACAAATCAATTCATAAACATTTAATTTCATTGTTGATCTTTCGATTATAGATAAATTTATAAAAATTTAATCAAAATTTTTATTTAAAAAAATGTAATTTAAATTTTTATTTAAAAAAATTTAATTAAAATTTTTATTAAAAAAAATTTAATTAAAATTTTTATTTAAAAAAATTTAATTTAAATTTTTATTTAAAAAAATTTAATTTAAATTTTTATTTAAAAAAATTTAATTTAAATTTTTATTTAAAAAAATGTAATTTACGTTTTTATTAAAAAAATTTTTTTTTGTAAATAAATAAATAAATCTTTACCGAACCGATCTCGGAAAGAAACGAATTGATGAATTGACGATTGAAACAGGAGCCGGAAGTATGGACGTGGTGAGGATGGTCGAGGAAGTGAAGGATCTTCTGGGCATCACGATGCAGAACACCGACGTGTTCATGTCGCCGACTTTTCTTCAGTTCGCGACGGCGGTCGTGCTGGCCGGTAGAGGAGCTTCCGGTGCGGGCAGGGAAGCCAAGTACGATCCGGTCGAGGTTCGAACGAACAACATGGACCTAAGATTTCCCAGACAGCTGTTCATCGACGGGGAGTTCGTCGACGGCCACGGGGAACCCATAGCGTCGATCGACCCGCACGACGAGCGGATTATATGCGAGGTGGAGAGCGGCTCGGCTGACGATGTCGATCGCGCCGTCAAGGCTGCCAAGAGAGCCTTCGACGAAGGGGAGTGGAGTAAAATTAGCGCCAGAGAGAGAGGCGCTTTGCTCTTCAAGTAAGTCGCTGCAGAATTTTCCGCCACTCTATAAAAAAAGGCAGTAAAAAAAGACTAATTAATTTGCACGATGCTCAAGATCGCTCGTGCACAATTTTAAAAAAGCCTTGTACATTTAACAAACGTTCCTCGTCCACTATTTTTGTCGCAACAATTTTACTACTTTTTTTTATCGAAAATATTCCATCGTTCGCGAAAAAAATCGTAAAATTAACATGACAAAAATGCTGGATCTTCGTGGACAGGAGAAGTTTGTTTAATTTACAAACCTTACTTACTGTGAAGAGAAAAAAAAAAGACTAAAAATTAATTTTCACGTCGCTTCCTCGTTTCTCAAGATCGCTCGTACTCAGTAAAAAAATGTCTTGTACATTTAACAAACATTTCTTGTCCACTAACGTTCACAATTTTTTTCGTATTCATTTTACCAAAAAAAAAGATAGTAAAATTTAACATAAAAAACGGTCGATCTTTGTGGACCGGAGATATTCATTAAATGTGCAAGCGTTATTTACTGTAATTTCTCGATTCTAACCAAACAAAAAAATTCGAGTATTTTCTTTTTTACAAAAAAATATCTCAAAATTCGTTTTCTTGCTCTACGAAGCGACTCATTGAATGGACGGTCGTATAAAAAATATAATCTTAATATCCCGTGCGTCGCAGATTGGCGGATTTGATGGAGCAGCACAAGGAGGAATTGGCGACGATAGAGAGCATAGATTCGGGTGCGGTGTACACGCTGGCCTTGAAGACGCACGTTGGAATGTCGATAGAAACTTGGCGATACTTCGCCGGCTGGTGCGACAAGATCCAAGGCACGACGATACCGATATCTCACGCTCGTCCAAACAGAAACTTGACATTCACGAGAAAGGAGCCGATCGGCGTTTGCGGTCTCGTTACCCCGTGGAACTATCCTCTGATGATGCTCTCGTGGAAGATGGCCGCTTGTCTCGCGGCCGGTAACACGGTCGTCATGAAACCGTCCCAGTGCTCGCCGCTGACGGCTCTCAAGTTCGCCGAACTTTCGGTCAGAGCGGGAATTCCCAAGGGCGTAATAAACATCGTGCCCGGAAGTGGTTCGGTGACCGGTATGGCTATCGTCAATCATCCGACGATAAGGAAACTCGGTTTCACCGGCTCCACCCAAATCGGCAGGACCATAATGAAGAACTGCGCCGACAGCAACTTGAAGAAAGTCTCCCTCGAACTCGGTGGAAAGAGCCCGCTCGTCATATTCGAGGATGCCGATCTCCAGCAGGCCGTCAGACTCGGGATGGGAGGCGTTTTTTTCAACAAAGGAGAAAACTGCATCGCCGCCGGTACGTTCCTATAATCATCATAATCAATCCAATATTATATTAATGTAATTATAACCGACAGCGGTGGATGCGCGGTTGGCGCACGGCTCCGGTGGTCTCCCAAGTCAAGCACAATCGTTCGCGGTCAGTGCTTGGATGGGTGACCGCTCAGCCGTGCGCTAGCCGGCGCATCGACCGGTGAGCGGGAGGCGCTTTCTTCTGAAACCTTTGGTGTTTCTGCACTTTACTCAAGTGCAGAAATACCTGAGGATCGGTAGAAGATCGCCAGCTGTACCGAGATGGGTTTTCCGCAGTTTGCCTGTGTCCTCGACGAATGCGGTACAGTTAGGGGGAAGCAAGTCGGCTGCGGACGCACGGAATTAGAGTAGGTTAGCGAAGTGCGGGTAGGAAAGTGTTAGAATAGGTACACGGTTAGGCTAGGGGGGAGCTAAGGTAAAAACCCCTAAGGGATGTACCTGGAACGGAACATTAATAAAATAAAAAAAAAATTTTTAAATAATATAATTATAATAACAACTGGGC
This sequence comes from Exephanes ischioxanthus, assembly GCA_958510785.1. NCBI lineage: Eukaryota > Metazoa > Arthropoda > Insecta > Hymenoptera > Ichneumonidae > Exephanes > Exephanes ischioxanthus. Next base: position 2,748,696 of record OY294018.1, on the reverse strand, counting down.
TTCGATTTAATCGACATGAACTTTATTTATTGTGTTGATAATGACTGTTAAAAATTGTATGAAATTTAATGTACCGGACTGGAAGTTTTTATGCAAAAACTGGTATGTTGAGTTTCACGTACAATTGTGATAAAAAATTAATGTTCAGTTTATTAAAAACATTGTAAATTCTTTATTTTTAATGATTCACTTTAATTTCAATGAGAAAGTATATCAATTTTTCATCACAGTCGTACATTAATTTTAATGTGCCAGTTTTTGCATAAATACTTCCAGTCCAGTGCATTAAATTCATGATTTTTTTACAGTCATTTTTTAATAATAATATGTTAATCTGATATATATTTTAGAAAATATTTGTTTGATGGTTTAGATGTTTGTCCCTTTCCCCAGCTGAGCTCCTTTTCGGAGAAGCCGACGCCCCTCGGTTTTCATAACATATAGAATGAATTTCGAAATCCCAAAATTCAATTCTATATGCTACAAATTCGGAATATCGTTTTTTTTTTTTGCACTTTTCGTCTGCTCGGCTTTCTTCACATTGTTATTTAATTATTCGTCACCCGAGGCATTTCTGCCGCGAGTCAGTCCTCTTACAGAATGGATTTCGGAATTCCAAATTCCATTCCATATGCTATATTTACAAAAATTCGGTTTTCATAGCATTTAGAACAGATTTCAAAATTTCGAATTCCATTCCATATGCTATATTTTCGAAAATTCGGCTTTTATAACGTATGGATGGAGTTCGAAGTCCCGAAATTCCATTCCACATTTAATGGATTTCATAACTGCTAGTAATAATATATTTTGAGAACAATAATAATAATAATATATTTTTATAATAATAATAACATTTTTATAATAATAATAATATTTTTATAATAATAATAACATTTTTATAATAAGAATATTTTTATAATAATAATGATAATATATTTTTACAACATAATATTTTTTTACTGACTTACGTTTCGGTACTGAACAAAAAAATGTTTTAATTTGAAGGTCGACTGTTCGTGGAGGAGAGTATACACGACGATTTCGTGAAGCGCGTCGTGGAGGAGGTGAAAAAAATAACGATTGGAAATCCCCTGGACCGTAAGACCTCGCACGGTCCGCAGAATCACAAAGCCCACATGGACAAGCTCCTGGATTTTGTCCGTCGTGGTGTCGAGGAGGGCGCGACCTTGGTCCACGGTGGGAAGCGGCTCGACCGGCCGGGCTGGTACTTCGAGCCGACGATATTCACCGACGTCAGCGACGGCATGTACATCGCCAAGGAGGAGTCGTTCGGTCCGATAATGATAATATCGAAGTTTCAATCGAGGGACACGGAGAGCATGATTCGCCGAGCGAACGACACGGAATTCGCCCTGGCCTCGGGAATCCTCACCAAGGACATCAGCAGGGCAATGCGCTTCGCCGAGAGAATCGACGCCGGCACCGTGTTCGTCAACACTTACAACAAGACCGACGTCGCGGCGCCCTTCGGCGGCTTCAAGCAGTCCGGATTCGGCAAGGACCTCGGCCAGGAGGCTCTCAATGAATATCTCAAAACTAAAACAGTCACCATCGAGTACTGATAGTTACATTATCGTCTATCGAAAAAAGAGAAGGCAACAAATTAATTAACACCTCATTGTTTCATAGTTCGACTCATCTTGTATATTCAATCGGATAAACTCACGATCATTTCGATCATTTAAAAAAAATCACCTCGGCCAGGACGCTCTGACCGAATATCTCAAAAGGAAAACAGTCACCATCGAGCACTGATGGTTACATAATCGTGGATCGAAAGTGAGAGAAAGCAAAAAAATTATTAACACTTAATTGTTTCATAGTTCGCGGAACGAAAAAATGAAAAAAATTTATTAACACTTCATTGTTTCATAGTTCGCGGAACGAAAAAAAGAAAAAAATTTATTAACACTTAATTGTTTCATAGTTCGCGGAACGAAAAAAAGAAAAAAAAATATTAACACTTAATTGTTTCATAGTTCGCGGAACGAAAAAAAGAAAAAAATTTATTAAAACTTCATTGTTTCATAGTTCGACTCATCTTGTATATTCAATCGGATAAACTCACGGTCATTTCGATCATTTAAAAAAAAATCACCTCGGCCAGGAGTCTCTGAACGAATATCTCAAAACGAAAACAGTCACCATCGAGTACTGATGGTTACATAATCGTGGATCGAAAGTGAGAGAAAGCAAAAAAATTATTAACACTTAATTGTTTCATAGTTCGCGGAACGAAAAAAAGAAAAAAATTTATTAACACTTCATTGTTTCATAGTCCGACTCATTTTGTATATTCAATCGGATAAACTCACGATCATTTCGATAATTAAAAAAAAAATCACCTCGGCCAGGAGGCTCTGAACGAATATCTCAAAACGAAAACAGTCACCATCGAGCACTGATTGTTACATAATCGTGGATCGAAAGTGAGAGAAAGCAAAAAAATTATTAACACTTAATTGTTTCATAGTTCGCGGAACGAAAAAAAGAAAAAAAAATTATTAACACTTCATTGTTTCATAGTCCGACTCATCTTGTATATTCAATCGGATGCACTCACGATCATTTCGGTTAGACAAAGAAAACCGTGAATAATGCTCATATTATTATATATATGCAGGATATATATATATATCATATTTTGGTACTCGAGTTTATACATATAAGTAACTGTCGATTGAAAATGTATTATTCAATTATTCGTATTTATGAATTGATTAAAGCAAGTATTGTGACAAACGTTTCGTAGACGATTTTTTCGTACAGAGATCGAAGGTGTCGAGGGCTTTTGGAATTTGAGACCTCGCGTTCCGAGGAGCGATACTCTCTGGTGGAGAAAAAAAAAAGAAGACGGACTCCCACGCATGCCGTATGTGTAAACACTTTTTGTGCCTGCCACTAGGCCTGTGGAACTCTCGGCTGTTTCGAGCGCACCCAGATGCTCTGACAAAGTTTTTTTTTTTTTTTTTGCGTCAGTCAAGTGTACATCAACGTCTCTCCCGCGATAGCTTCGACTCTACGCTTTCGTCGGTCAAGTTGAGAAATTTAATTGGAACATTGAAAGCCAGATTAGAAGATATAAACATTTTTTTTTTTTTTTTTGCTTTTTTCGCTTCAGTCAAGTGTACATCGACGTGTCCCGCGATATGTTGGGCTCCATGCCTTGGTCGGTCAAGTTGAGAAATTTAATTCGCACGTTGAAAGCCAGATTAGAAGATATAAAACAATTTGATTTTTTTTTCGCTCTAGTCACGTCTATCAACGTCACCCGCGATAGCTTCGACTCTACGCTTTCGTCGGTCAAGTTGAGAAATTTAATTGGAACATTGAAAGCCAGATTTGAAGATATAAACATTTTTTTTTTTGTTGCTTTTTTCGCTTCAGTCAAATGTACATCGACGTGTCCCGCGATATGTCGAGCTCCATGCTTTGGTCGGTCAAGTTGAGAAATTTAATTCGCACGTTGAAAATCATATTAGAAGATATAAAACAATTTGATTTTTTTTTCGCTCTAGTCACGTCTATCAACGTCACCCGCGATAGCCTCGACTACATGCTTTGGTCGGTCAAGTTGAGAAAATTAATTCGCACGTTGAAAACCATATTAGAAGATATAAAACAATTTGATTTTTTTTTTCGCTCTAGTCACGTCTATCAACGTCACCCGCGATAGCTTCGACTAAATGCATTGGTCGGTCAAGTTGAGAAATTTAATTCGCACGTTGAAAACCAGATTAGAAGATATAAAACAATTTGATTTTTTTTTCGCTCTAGTCACGTCTATCAACGTCACCCGCGATAGCTTCGACCACATGCTTTGGTCGGTCAAGTTGAGAAATTTAATTCGCACGTTGAAAACCAGATTAGACGATATAAAACAATTTGATTTTTTTTTTCGCTCTAGTCACGTCTATCAACGTCACCCGCGATAGCTTCGACTACATGCTTTGGTCGGTCAAGGTGAGACATTTAATTCGCACGTTGGAAACCAGATTAGAAGATATAAAACAATTTGATTTTTTAATTGTTTTATGATTTTCGAAGCATGTAGCTTCGACTACACGCTTCGGTCGGTCAAGTTGAGAAATTTAATTAGAATATTAAAAACTAGATTAGAAGATAAAAATCAATTTCTTTTTTTGCTTTTTTTTCGCTTCAGTCAAGTATTCATCAACGTCTCAGCGGTAGCTTCGACTCTACACCTTCGTCGGTCAAGTCAAAAAATTTAATTAGAACATTGAAAGCCAAATTAGAAGACATAAAACAATTGGTTTTCTTTTCGCTGCAATCAAGTATACATCAACGTCTCCTGCGATAGCTTCGTGTTTACGTCGCTCAAGTTGAGAATTTTAATCGAAACATTGAAGGCCAGATTAGAAGATATAAAACAAAATCGTACGCGCCCTGCTCGGTAAGTCGGGGCCAACTAGATGTCCGGTCGGTTAAGGAGGGGGGGGGGGGGGGGGGATGGATATATTATTAATATAAATTGGTATGCGAGAAGAAGTCACGCAGCGCGACGGAATGCCGGCCCTCTTTGCTTATCTCGTGTCAGCGGGTCACCGCATTCTCCCTCACTGGCCTCTCTCCCATTATTCCACGCATATATTATATTCTTATTGTCGAAATAGAATCTCGTCCGGGTATACGCTAGGATCGCCCACGGATGCGCGAACGCAGCCTATTCATAGCGGGTTTATACATAGATCAAAGCTTGGACCGAACAGCCCTTTGACCCTTTCCCTCCTGCATTGATGCTCCTGCATTAATTACCCTTAGACATTTCCTCGATCGATATTTCCGATGTACCTTAAAAGTTTTTTTTTTTATTGCCTCAAAGTTGAATGAATTTACTGTAAAAGGATTCCTGGAAGAAATGTCTACAGTCATCAACATATTTCAACCACTTTCCGACGAGAATTGTTGTGCCGAGCTAATAACATGGTCTTTGTGTGATTTTCATTTCTATTGTATGATAAATATTTTTCAGGGGGAATTTATATTTTATAGTCCTTTGATTCGACCCTATTTATATTTACCACTATTTTTCGTATTCGCACGGTCGATAATAAAGATTCGATTTTATGTTTAAATATCCCTTAAACCCTTTCCCTCCTGCGTCGATGCACCTGCATTAATTAACTTGGAATATTCCGACATCCCTTTAAAGTATATATTTTTTTTCATTCAACTGCCTTAAAGTGGAATACATTTTTTGTAAACAAAAAAAAATTGACTGAGCTACGGGCAGAAATAGCGATGCATCGAAGGGAGGCCAATGTCTACAGTTATCGGTATATTTTAACCTCTTTCCGACGAGAATTGTCGAGCAGCAGAGAATAACATCGTCTTTGGGTAGGGGACATATACACAGTTATACCTGAAGGGTAGTAGGGTAAAGAAACGTGAGTCCGTCCGAGCTATGTCGAGAAAACTCCCGCCCAATCGAGCCCGAAGAAACGTCGAACCCGCGGGGGAATAACGGCGCAGCTGCGTCCCGTTTCTCTCTCTCACAGAGCACATAAACATCTCGAGCCTGCCTCGTGCTCGCACCTCCCGACCCTTGCCGTCTGCGTTTTCTTTTCCACCTTATACGAAACCGCGTTCGCAGCCTTTCGCCCTTTCATCCCCAACCGCTCTCATGGCCGAGAAACCATTCTTACAATACGTGTACTTACGTCGCGTTGCGTGAGGGCGACCAAAGTTTTTGGCCTTTGACGAGACACACTTTTCCCTCGAAGCCGCGACTCCGTCTATCTCGCACGATTCGACCGGACGAGCCGTCTTCGAGCTTCACTCACGATTCGATGAAACATTTTCATTCTATTTTATACTCGATTTATCAACATCTCCGACAATCTTTCGTCACGTCGACGAAAATCGTCGGACGCCGGTCGAGCGTCTCTCAACGCAGATGCCGGAAAAAGTTAGGTTAGTTTCTCGGCTTCTTGTTTCAACAGTCACGAAATTCATTGTTTCCGGTTTTTTAAAAAAAACAACAAACAAAATGCTACTAACTCTTCGGGTCTGATATTCCACTCGCACAGTCGACAAGAACGAAAATTAAACTCGCGACAATGAGCGGCGCGAGTAACGGTTGGAACAAAAGCAGTTGTCGTTTCCTCCTAATTCGACGGGTGATGCGCTCGCGGCCATTACGCATCACGCTAGCAAACATAACATAGTGTAACAAGCGTGTAGCCCCGTCTGCTGCTTAGCATATTCATGGTGAACCGGAAATGCAAATTCATCGAGTTGCCCCGCGGCTGGCGACTTGATCTCAGTACACTGCCCTCTGACCCTTCGCAAAACAAAAAAGTATTGGCAGGAGTTGGAGGTTTTTTTTTGTTTCGTTCACTTTGCGGACCAGAAAAGCCGCGCCGGAAGTCCGCCATGTTTCACGATCTCTCAGCACTATTTTCCTATGGGACAGCTGTAGAGGTCATACATACAAAAGTAAAAAAATGTTTGATCGAATTTCATCGTAGCATAAAAAACAGATTAATATTTACAGTCTAATAAAAAAATGCAAATTTGGCTTGGGGCTGGCTTCACTGTAAAAAACGTTCATATGAAATTTAATGTACCGATACTGGAAGTTTTTATGCAAAAACTGATACATTAAATTTAATGTACAAATGCGATGAAAAATCATCGGACTTTTACAGTAAATTAATTATTTGATTTAAAGAACTTCTATAGTAAAATTAAAGTAAATGATAACAAGTAAAGTATATATAAAGTTTCTATCATACTGTATTGTTAACTTTTCATCACAATCGTCCATGAAATTTAATATACCAGTTCATCCATAAAAACTTCCGGTACCGGTACATTGCATGTCATACAAATGTTTTTTACAGTGTAACTTGACTATTTAGGATTGTGTTGTAATTACGAAGGTTGTGAAAACATGGACCTGCAGCATTTAAGATGGTTTCCGCGCCACCGGGAAAGCGCAGAAGACACATAGAAAAAGAAATGTCCATCGATGCAATCTAATCAAGTTTGGGCGATGGCTAATGGATGCACGATCGCGAGCGAGCGTAATCTATCGAAATTCTGGCCGGCCGGAATGCCGAGGGGTCCGGACATCGAGACGAGGGGTCCCCGTCGACGCAACCGCTCGACACCCCGAGAGCATGCGCTACAGCTAGACGAGTACAATATACACATGTATCGCCACTGTGACGCACCGTAACGGAGACTCCCGGAGGATTTTCTCTCTCGGTCTTTCTCGGAGACTCTAACTAACAGAAAGAAAATAAAAAAAAAAGAAACAAAACGAGAGCGAGCAAAACGTTGAGCGAACGGTCGAAAGACGGAGGGAGAGAGGAAGCGGGGCCACCACGTGTTCAGGGGACGCCCCCCTCGATCCGCTTCTCCGCCTGGCTCACCCCTCGCTCCCCGAAACCGATTCAGTTTCCCTCCGAACGTCACGCCAAGTGGTTCGCGCTGTTTAGCCTATTCCGGACCAGTCGCTCGCTTATCCTCCATGTAAATATTAACGAAATATTTTTTTTTAACTTCAGTGACATTTTTAGAACCTTTTTTTTTTCTAGGGAATACGTCGAGTTGCGAATTGAAGCGATTCGCTTTGTTTTTATTGCCCAGTGATTTCTTTTGTTTATTTTCCCTCGCGGAGATCGATCTGCGTTTCGAAGCACTTCGGCATTTATCGTGCGCGCTCTCGGCTGTTAGCGGCGTGTTTTTGCCGTGTCGGTATCGCTCCGGCTCCAGCGACGGCGGAAACGGGGGAGCGCGTATCTTTGCTGGCCACGCGCTGCCGAACTCTCAACTCCTCTCGGTGTGCACGCAGCGCGCAGTGCCGGGAGACCGCAGAGAGATTACCCGAGATGATCAACGCCTGTCCCCGAACACTGTGCGGAGACGGACGCTACAGTTTGTATCTGATCGCGATTAACTCCGGGCTATCGGTGCCGCGCGCGACCACGTCCGTTCGGCTCTGCGAGCCACGGCCTTAAACACATTGTTTATACTCGGACGACTCGACCGAAGGGAATTCACTTATCGTATTTTTACGTAAAGTTAAAAAGAACATAATTAGATAGAAAATAAAATGCACAGCTACAGATTCCCGGCGAAGCGATAAGATACCCTTTTATCTGGAATCTCGCCTAAGGCCACACGTTGGTCTCAGGCAGCAAAGCCTAAACTCGCGTCCGGTAGAATTTTATTTTTCTCGGCAACTGAGATCGTAGATAGTTTTTTTTTAGGGTTGTCTGTAGGAGAGCGTGTTTGTTGAATTCTGAGTCGAAAGATACTGAGAATACGGAACAGGTGATGGAGGCTGAGTGGAGGGAAAACTTTAGGGGGTGCAACGGACCGGAGGGGGAGGGGGGGGGGGATTCTTCGCGCGTGAAGTACGTTATGGCAGATGTCTTCTTTGGTATTGTGCGAAGCAGTGTCTTTCTCACACTGAGAAAGTGTACGATAACTTTCTATCGAATGATAAATATTTTTCAGGGAATTCATATTTTAATGGTTCTTTTTAATCGATCGTATTTGGATTTTCGACTATTTTTCGTATCTGCTCGGTCGATAATGAAGATTCAATTTTTTTCAAAATAGAAATATAGATATCGCAAATTAAACGCTCAATTCCTCTCCATTCCAGTTTAGCTTTTACCCTGCCGAGGTCTCTCGAATACGGGTATATAACATAAAAATGTATCACTTGCAGTGAAACATAAAAAACATAAAAATGTATCACTTGCAGTGAAAGCTATGACTTGAGTTTCTCTGCAAGAAAATGGCCAATAACGTTCTATTGTATGATTAATATTTTTCAGAAGGAATGTATATATTAAAGTCGTTTGAATCGACCCCCATTTGTATATTCTACTATTTTTCGTATCTGCTCGGTTGATAACGAAGATTCAATAATTATTTTTTTTTTTTACAGAAGTATAAATATCGCAAATTAAATGCTGAATTTTTTTCAACCGTAGTTTAGTTTTTACCCGGCCAAGATCTTTCGAGTACTGTTATATAAAATACACAAAAAATCATCACATAAATCTTCCTATTTTATGATAAATATTTTTCAGAGGTAATTTGTATTTTATAATTTTTTTGAATCGACCCTCTTTGTATTTTCCACTATTTTTCATTTAATATTTTTTTAATAGCTGAATGCTCAGTTTTTCTCGAAACCAGTTTAGTTTTAGCCCCCCCCCCCCCCCCCCAAAGGTATTTCGAATACGCGTACATAAAAATATCAAAAAATGTATCACTTACAGTGCAGGCTACGACCAGAGTTTCCGTGCGAGAAAGACGACTTCGGTACACACGAGAAGGTACGAAATACGCCTGGGGTACGAAAGGCCTTCGCGCAAACGTTATATCCCCCCTGGGCCCGGGCACTCGTCGACTGGGTCAAGGGATGAGGCGGCCATGTGAGCCTCATCCTTCGCTAACGAACGTGGAATTTTCCCGGCAACTGTGTCAAGAGTGACGAGACCTCTCACCGTGGGGGGGGGGAGGTTGACTCTTCGCACAGGCAACCCTCCGACTTTCTTTCTCGGCCCTCGTTTCTCCGAGGGCCGTGCGGAAAAAAAATAAATAAAAAAGTCCTTTTGGCCAAGTCCTACGAGCACTCGGCCCTAAGGGATTTTTTTTTTTTTTTTTTTTTTTTTTTTTTTTCCTCTTTATTCTGTACCCAAAAGTCTCCTGCCCTGGTCGGTTCAAGCCACGCTTCGTATCTCGGTCTACGCGATTACCCGCCCCTTCCTGTTTCCTCTCCATCGAGTTCAGTTAATCTCCAGGCCACAACATCCTGCACAAACCGACCTAACCAACTCATTCCATATAAATCTTACTCCTTTTCACGACGATTCTTCAGTTTAAGTTCGACTCTCGTGACGCGCCCTTCGATTACTCCGGGCCGCTCCTCGACTCTGCACCGGTGCACAAAGTCAACGGCCTTTTTATTTTTTATTTTTGTTTAAATTAATTCTCGGCCTCCGATACCCTAAATCGGTCGTTTTCTGTTCGCCGCACAACAATTCAAGAGGCTATACTGCAAACAAATTTTTTCAATGTTAACGTACAAAGTTCATTAATTTTTTATACACGAAATTGTTTATATCAAATTTTGTGTAACCGTGCATTGATTTTAACTCGTACCGCGTACATTAAAATTGATCTATCGATCTCGGTGCAGAGAATCTTAAAATAGTGTGTACACATTTTGAAGACATTTTTTACAGTGTAACAAATCCAATTTTTTTCTATTATTAAAATGATCAAAATTTCATTTTTGCCGAAGTTTTTTTTTTATAAGGCCGAGAAATTATTTTGCTGTCGCCGATTCGATTGGAATTCGCACGAGGTATTTCTTTTTCTGAACAAAATTAATTAAACATTTACGCACAAAATCGTTATGTCAAATTCAGTATAAACCGAGTATCGATTTTAACTCGTACCGGTACATTAAAATCGATCCATCGATCTTGGTGTATAAAATCTTAAAATAGTGTGCACACATTTTTTGTGAAATTTTTTTACAGTGCAACATATCACATTTTTGATATTATTAAAATGATCAAAATTTTATTTTTGCGGACACTTTTTTTTAACAAGGCCGAGAAATTATTTTGCGGTCGCCGATTCGATCGAATTCGCAAGGGGTATTTTTTTCATTGGCTTCGCTCCGAAAACTATAAAATTCACGGCCAGTCACGTTGCGGCTCGTCATCGGGCACTTTGCTCTTTGTAACGAACGCTAGCTGCCCTTTGAAGGGCAACAGCGTGGCCGGCACAATCATCGAGCCTCGACTCACCGCCATCGAAGAAATCGTCAAGGGCACGAAGAAACGAAAATAAAATAAAAAAAGATCTACATCGAAAGGTATTTCAATTGAGCTGAAAAAATCTACATTACATTTAGTTTTTGTTTAATTTATTGTATTTTTTTTGTATAGCTTGTTGATAACTTTAATTTTTTTTCTTTACTTTCAGATTACTAAAACCATCGCGGATTTATTTGTGGCATTCACGGCCGATATATCGAGCTCAACAGGGGGGGGATTAACTAGTGAAAATGAAACTCGAAGAGAAACTTTTTTTTTTATAAATTAATTAAGAATACAACAATACTACTGTCTCTGTGTATCCCGGACGAAAATTCATTTCAATAAAACTATCTTATCGTGTTGCACAAAAGGGACCTTATCAACATTTTTTTTTTTTTTTTAATACATTCGACCAACCGCCCTAGTAAATACGGAGAAACGTCGCCGTTCTCTCGTTGAACGTACCGTTTCCTCCCACCGCGAACATCAACGTTGCTCCGCAAACTGTTTTTTTTTTTTTTTTTTTTTTTTTTTTTTTTTTTTTTTCATATTTACAATATTCCAGACTGAAGATCTGGACAGACAAGCGAATCGAAAGCATCTCAAGTATATCGAAAATTAAGATGAAGCTCGTACCGGCAACTCGTTAAAAATTTTACTCTACCGCGAGGACGCGATTGCGTCGCTCTCCTGTTGGCCGCCAGGGCGCGAGGAACATTTCTTCTTTTTTCTTCTAGTTTTTTCTTTTTTTTCTTGAATTTCGGCGAAACATCGTCCATCCGCAATCTCCTCGACCGATGCCCAATAAATTCGTTAATTAATATTAGAACGTAATATATTTATTATAAACATTAACTCTATTGATAATTTTGGTTGCTCGTGAGCCGCGAAGACGCGACTAAATTTGAGCCCATTCAGTATCGAGAGAGCCGAATTAATCTCTCGCTCGATTTGTTTCAACAGTAAAATTTTGCGTTAGTTTGGTTTTTCTTTTTTACGTTTCTTAAAATTGCCATGGGAAAAATATTGTTCGTAAGTGTCGCGCGACGAGATTTCATCAACGTCGATTATTGTTCGATTCTTTTTTTTTTTTTTTTCTTGACACGTTTGATGCATTTGGCTTTATCGTCTCGTGCAAAAGTTGTCACGAGAGAGTTATACTCCGATGCTCGCTCCGCGCCGCGCGAAGGCAGCGTCGTCGATGAACGAGCCGATCCCGACGAGCGCAGTCGTGTTCGTTTCTTTCTATTTTTCCGTGTTGGTTTCCCTCGGTGTCGAATCCTTCGTCCTCTGTCTCTCGAAGGCACAATTAAAAAATCTTACATCGAAACGCGTGCCAACGTAAGAACCCCTCTCCCAATACCGTTACGTAAATTCCTCGGTACACGGTTCGGTTAATCAACGTGCGCGCGCGTATTATTATTCACTAAAAAAATTTGTCACCTATGAAAATTCAGTCTCATTACATCTAGCGTAGTTATTGGGCCGCGACAATGAAACTCCAATTTTCTAATCGTTATTTACACTTAATCGAAACGTTCCCATCGTCCTTGAAGAAGTTCCACCATTTTTTTCTTTTTTTTTTGTTTTGTTATACCCTCGTTGCGGATTATCCAGAGTACCGAACGAACGGAATAGCGGAGAGATCGTCAATGAGTCGATTAAAAATAAAACAAACAAAAAAAAGAGAAGAGAAAAAAAAATGCAAAAAAAAGCTCATTGTTATGGAGTGAACGTGTGTCTTTGAGAACATGGGGTGCGTCGCATATGTGGCGTTTCTGCTTCGGGAACAAGCCTCCGAGTTGCAAAAAGCGCGACGCGCGCGTAACAATTGTAGCGTCGAAGTATCAATCGTTTAAAATTAAACAAAAAAACAAAAAAAAAGAGAGAAGAAAAAAATCAATGTTTCGATCTTTAAAACGACAAGTGTCCAACAACGCGTATAGAATTGATTGCTAAAACGCAAAATAAACGAATCTCGAACGATCGGCATGGGGCGATCGTCTTCGATGCTCTCGTCGAGGTGACGTCACTTCGAGCTCCGAGAGGTGCGCCTTACGAAATCTGATGATCGGCCATCGTCCGTCTTCGCTACTGGTCGTTCGACTGCTGGTAATCCTGTTGCAATTGCTTCAATGACGTGTGTGTGTGTGTGTGTGTGTGTGGAACTGCTAAAAAGTGCTTTTTGTTGTTGTTGTTTTTATGGTTTTTTTTTTTTTGTTTTTTTTTAGCTGACGAACGATTCCCGTTGGCGACGAAATCACCAAAAGTGCGACTGTACGTAACCGCCCCCACCGCTCATGCCGATCGGATTGAAACGATGAGGATGTATCTTTTCCATTCTCATTGCTCCGGGACCGCCGCCTCCGCCTCCGCCGATAAATCCACCGTGGTGACCGCCCCGCGGCCCGTATCCTCCTGTCCGGGCGATCATTCCCGGACCGCTGCTAACGCCGCCGCTCCCGCTTCCGGAAACCACCACTCCGGTCGATCCGCTGCTCGTGCTGCCCCGGCCTCGACCACCACCTGAAAAATTAATGTCCCGTTAAAACTCTGTCACCCGTACGACTCATTGCGTCTAAGAAAAAAAATAATAATAAAATGAACAATTAAAAAAAAAAATTAATGTTAAACAATTATGCTATATCCTAGCTACGACACAACGTGACTGAGGCTTTGCAGAATAGGATGAACACCCGGAGACTATCAGTCGATTATGTATTCTTAATGTACGGGACTCCCAGTAATTGACGCTGATGAAATATTCGATTTAAATTGAATAGCGAGAATAGAGCTATGCTTTCGTGACAATAAAATAGTTTGCGTCAAAGCCGATGGTTCAATTGCTGAGAAATCCACATCGTGTTACTTGTAATTCGAATATACACACGGACACGCACGCGCGCACACACACGTAACAGAGATTTCAGATTGAGAGAGAAAATAGTAGATTCGTGAATTATTCAAGTAATATAAATAAAAAACAATTTAAATAAAATGGAAATATATATAAAATATTAACACGTACAAAATGTATAGATAATTAAAATAACGAAGTCGATTTTAATTAGTGGTTTCGCGATGAAAATTAAAAAAAGATCTTTCTCAATCCGCCATCACCGAGACATAGTTCTGTCATGCAAAATTACCTTTTGGGCTGATAAACAAATTTACAAAGTCGGTTATTTGAGTAGTTGATTTTTTTTATTATTAGTTTTCATTCGAGAACTATGAAGTGAACAGAGTTGCGAATAATAGAGGAGAATGATCGAGTTTATATAGCGTCCGGATTTACGAAGAACGAGGATCTATATAGCCACCTCCTTGTTAAACTCTGTTTCTGGCAATTTTCCACGGAAGGGAAGAAACACGTATATTGGCACATGGGCGGCCAAGTTTTCGTCAAACAGAGCAGAACAACGGGTTTCATTTTCGTCCGGAAACGCTCGAATCGCGCGACGCTATTAAAATTAGACGAACCGAGGCGTTCTGTCGATCGCTTATAGTTTTAATTGCGCCTTCGGTAGCGGCACAGCGCGTTCGAAAAAATTCACTGCGTCTAATTTACTCGTGATTATATTTAGTAACGATAGATATATTATTTTTTTTTTATGTAACGGTGATTGTCACGGGGGAAATCGCCAGTTCGACATTTCGTTGATGCGCTTCGCTTTTTTTTTCGTTTCCTTCTTCATCTTTCATAGTCCTTTACGTATGGAGTGATGCGATTAACGATCAACGATTAACAACATAGAAATATAAATATACAAACAATTGCATAATCAATTACGAACATTGGATGTTTAACGACTATAACATTATCCGCAATAACGCTAGACTTTTGGATTGATTTACATATATATATATATATATATATATATATATATATATATATATATATATATATATATATGTAGAGTTAATAGATGAATCTTCGCTAAACGACGTTTAAAAAAAAACCCTTTTTTTACGCAGAGTACTTAAGGTACTTTAATTGCCGTCCGAGAACAAACAAACAAAAAAATTATTGAATGTATTAGTGAGAATGTCGCGGGCATTCTATCGTTTCCTTATACTCCTAAATCCGCAATGTTCGTTCCACAAGTTTGATTCCTCTCACGCCGTATTTCTTTTTTTCGTCTCATACTATGTACGATATTTAAAGCGCTATCCTGTTTTTTTATGTTTGTTTTTGTTTCTTCTTGTAATTCCTACATATTCCTCTTATCCTTATCACAGCCATCGTTAGCACTACTAGACTTCTGTTTTCGTCCGTGGCAGGACCTGTTCCTCACCCTTCAGGCGTTTTGACACTTCGATCCGTTGGGCCTTACAATCGTTTGTTTTTTTTTCTTCTTCTTACTACTTATACTCGTTTAAGCCTAAAAATCAATTTTCTTTTTTCCTTCTTTCGTCGCCATTAAACTTTACCGATTTATGTACAGTTATCGTTTCTTTCCTCCGAAATAGCCAAATTACACGAGTTTGCCGCTACGATGTGATCCGACACGCGTTTACATGAGGACGTCGAGAACGTCGCCGTCGACCGAATCAATGTTCGTTGAGCAAAATCGTCGAAGAAAAACAAAAAATCTAACAGGTAGAGTTATATCGTAGATAGTGGCTTATGATTATCGTACAACAGTAAACACGGAGTAACGTCTCGCCTTACAATAATCGCTACGGTAGTAGAATAATCATCAGTTCTTTGTCGACTGCTCTTCGTTCGGTTATTTTGATTTTTTTTTTTTTTTTTATGGAATGACAATTATTCTTCCGAATACGGATTTGAGCACGAAGTGGTCGATCGGCCGAGAGGGAGAACAAGCGACCAGTCGTTTTCCAAGGAGGCCAAACAATTTTTGAGGACGTACCGAAATTCGGACAATTTAATCGCGTTTTAATAGAAAGCCCCTTGGCAAACGTCGGGTCGTGTTTTTTTAGGCCAAATACCAGCACATTCGCAGTACTTTAATATTCCTAAGAGTCGCACACGATTCGACTAATCGTTGCACCGCGCGTCCCTAGTCGAACATTCGTCTAAGCTACGGAGACTTTGGTGGACAGAAAAAAGAGTAGACGACGAAAGTCGAAACGCGACCCTTTGCTTCGCGCGGCGAGCTTTTTGCGAGACGTAGACAGAATAATTTTACTATTGAATATTTTCCACGCATCGTTTCGATTCGAATCTATTACACATTGCACAGAAATAAGCGAATCGTACGCGAGAGAGAATCGCGTTCGACTATTTATACACACTTTTGATGGAGCGTAGCTTGCGAGGAATTATACACATACGGATCGCGTGGCTCAGATCGGAGGGACGCATTTTTTCGTCCACGGACATAAAGGGCCGTTACGACTTAAGTCACACGATATATATGTGTATATATATATATATATATATATATATATATATATATATATATATATATACATACATACAGAGGTAATAGAGAAAAATTGGGCGAGCCGTACAAGCTTAACTGTCCGCAATGCAGAGTCGTTGGTTGTGTAGCTCGTCAAACTTGTGATTTAATGTAAATTGGTGAACTTGACTCGTTGCCCTTTGAGATGCATTGCTCGAGAAGATTTATATTTATACATATATTTTTTTTTTACTTTTCTCTGTTTTTCTACTAACAACGATTCAAAGAGGGCCCCGTTTTCTTGCAGCTCGAGCTAATGCGGAAAAAAGAGCATAATCTAAAATGTTTACACGAAACAGTTTATCGCCCCGATCACAAATTCCACTGCTAAGCCAATGGGAATAAAGATTGTAATTCTGTCGAAGTTTGTTTTTAAATATATATCTACGGTATGACTTTTAGAGTCGGATAGATGAGCTTTTTTTCACTGTCGCCTTTGTACATCACAATCGAGTATTGTTATGGAGATCACTTCTTATCACGCGTCGGTTATCTTTTTGTCATTTAGCACGATTTGATTGTTAGCTCTTTTTTTTTTCTCAATATCTCTCTTTATCCCTCTCTCGCTCTCTTCGAGTCTCCAAGGGATCGCGTATCGTTACAATATTACAGACTTGAATATTTTTCTTTCCTCTTTTTTTTTTCTTTCCGTTTTCTTACAATCAATTTTGCTTCGAAACAGTTTTCGCCGTTAACGCCGCTTAAAGCTATGTGTATTCGGTTGTGAAAAATTTCGCGTCATTTCGTTAAACACACGTCACAAGCCAACTCAGCCCCTTAATTATGATAATTATGATAGTGCTGGTATTTTTTCCGTGTTGCATAGAGACACTCTCCTTCGTCGATTGGTAAGCAATGAAATAGAAATGGAAGGTTAAAAATATATTCAGATCGACGTGACGAATTGGAGGGGAAAAAAAAATCGTAAAAAAAAAGGTTACGGTTTGTCTCTGTAGCGGCAACAAGACACAGCCATGCATTTCGATATTGAATGTTAATTCGGAAGAGAAATGAGAAGAAAAAAAAAAAATGAAAAGCTCAATACGTGTTTGCAGTCAGCAGCCAAACTCTCGTTCGCGAGAGATCTATGCGATTAATGCATAAACCGGTTGTCCGGTATTCATTTTTTTTTTCAGGCCCGACTACCAAGCCACAAAACCTAAGTGATGTCGGCGAAAAATGTTTCATGTCACAATTCTCGCAACGACTGGAGATCGACTTTTGCAAGTGAACATAGTACAGTTTAACGCAAAACAAAGTGATATATCGTCAATGGAGAAGGTTTTTCGAAACGCAGTCAAACGGTAACTTTCACGAAAAAAAATATATATGTATATTTTTTTAAACGATATACACGATGCAGTACAAAAGTTACTTTTGACACAAGCAACGGGTGAAAGAACAATGCTACTCGTAATAAAGACTTTGGACAATAAAAACAAGTAATGTGGAAATTTGTCTTTTTTTTTTTATATCGTCTCGATGGTGATAAACTTAACGTGAAGAAATTATCGATACAATTTTGGAGATATATTTATGTATATGTAAATCGACGCATTGCCATTGTCGTCCAGCATGGCGAGGTCCAGTGAAGAAAAAAAAAAAAATATGATGAAAAAAAAATATCGACAAAAAAAAAAAGTCAAAGAAGAAGAATACGTTGGCGCCGTTCAGAGTCTCTTTACAAAGGAATCCCATGAGATCGGACGTTCTTCGAACGTTGAAGTGTTCGTTGCGCTGAGTTGGTTAGTGCGCGATATCTTTTCGGTTTATAATTGTTCCCAACGAGCAATATAAAAATGTTGCTGTTGCTCATAATTCACGACACACAAAAAACACACTTGGATCGATGCTTCGGTTCGGTTTTATCCCGGCAGTGACGACGTCGTCCTTTAACGAGATTAAGCTCCATCGCCGCTCGATTTGCTTCCGTTTATCCGATAAATCACGGACACGCTCTCCGCCACGGGGAGCAATAAATAATTGGTATGTACAGCAGCAACCGTGCGCGCAAATCTCGTAATAGACAAAAAAAAAAAAAAACATTCAACAGAAAAAAAAGTGAAAAAAAAAAGAATCAAAGTAATTAACTTCTTCCGCTTATTGCAGCTGCGTCGAGTTGCGCGCAAATTCGAAGGTTTTGTCAGATATAACACATTGCGAGCTAGTGCGAAAAGCTGTTGGGATCCGACTTAGAGGCGAACGGCTTATCTGGCAAAATAGGTACGGATTAGAATGACGAGAATATATGCGATTATGTTTTTTTTTTTTTTTATGTTTTGTGCAATATTATATCAAATTATTTGCTGTACAATTAACAAAAAAAAAAAAACAGCTAACTTTGGAAGGTCGCTGTGAAACTCATGCCAAAGATATATCTCTAACTAAAACGTGTAGCAAGCCACGAGCTAACATCGGTTAGTCTACTTGTGTGAATGAATCTGTTAGAATGAAAAAAAGGGAAGAGAAAAGAAAGAAAAAACTAAGAGATTAATCAGAAATCTGGCAAATGAACCGAAAACAATTAGTCAACGAAAAAAAAAAGAGGGGTTTAGATGAACGAATAAATGGAGGGGGGAAAAATAAATAAATGAATGTCGAAGTTAATGGATGAAAATAAAAGTAACGTAAAAATAACTGCAAATAAACGAGTTAAGTAAAGAAAAAAAGAAACGTAAATAAAAAAGATAAAGTAAAGAATGTCCTATGCGATAATACCCCCGGTGTTCAAAAGATGCAAGTTTTCGATAGTGAGACTTTTTTTTTAATTAAAAAAAATAATAGTAACAATGTCAGAGAGCTACTCACCACGACTCTGGTTGTAGCCGGCCTGCCAGCCGGCGTAGTAAGCCGCCTTCTGTTTTCCATGCTCCTCAGCAATTTTAACGCAGAGCGGTTCCGATCCGCCGTCCGGTATCGTCCCGTGGAGATGATTTATTGCCTCCTGAGCCTCCTCGCGCTTATCGAATCTGTCAGAATAAAAAAGATATTAAATAAACAAAAATAAATAATACAAGATAATTAGACTCGATCCGAACGGAAGAATCTCGATCGCACAATGCGATCGAACAATCCGCCTGGAATATCGTCGATCGGATAATAAAAATAAATGAAAGTAAATAATACAAAATAATTAGACTCGCTCCGAACGGACGAGTCTCTACCGCACAATTTACATGGATTATTGTCGATCGTGTATATATATATTCTTAGAAATATTTTCGTGATGGAGCATTTCGGGTGACTTGGCCGGCCGACTTTCCTAACCGAAGTAGGTCACTTATAGGAGAGACGTAAAATGAAATTGTGCAAGGGAGACGCGAAGCCAGGTAGCTCGAGCAGAAATACTCTGGCGACGGAACAACTTCGTGAAATAAATATATATAGGCGGGAGAGAAAGAGAGAGAGAAATGCACGATGTTGGAAGTTGAAATTGCATAATGTTGCGTTCAATCACGGAGAGCTAACAGCTGTCCATTGCTTTTGAATTTCATCCAATTTCTAAAATCGCGCGTAAGCGAGGGAGACACGGAACACGCTCGTTTATCTTCCCATTCAATTCATTTCGTTTATCTCTCTCTCTCTCTCTCTTCCATTTTTATAGAAGCTCGAAAAAGCCGACTCACCTAACAAAGGCCACGCCGCGCGGCAGACCAGTCAATTTGTCTTTCAGAATATTCTTCTGCACAATTCGTCCGTACTTGTTGAATATATCATCGATTTGGCTCTCCGTTATGTTCCTGTAAATATTTCGTTTTTTTTCTTTCTTCTTTAAATACAAGACACATAAACGCGACGAAAAAATAATTTTCTTTTTTTTTTAGTCGTAGATAAAAATGAGAAGTATATGTATACATGTATGCGAGGATGTAAAAAATCGCGACAAGGAAAAATGTGCCAGAGACAAACTGTGATAAGAAAGAAAGAAATAATAATAAAAAAAAAAAGAGATTGAGAGAACGGAAAAAAAAAAAATATATAAAAAAAGCAAAATAAATCATCATTGCATCTCAAATTTTTTGAAGGCAATAATATACCTTGGGAGATTCGTGACGTAGAGATTAGTTTCTTTGATTTCCTCCCCAGAAGGACGTGCAAACGACACTTTTAATCGCTTGTTCTGAACTTGCAGACCGTTCAGCGTGTTTATGGCAGTAGCTGCATCGTCGGCTTTGGCATAGTTCACAAAGCCAAATCCGTAACTATAGCCGGTCTATGGTTGAAACACAAAAAAAATATATAAAAAAAAGTAAAGACAATTTTTTTTGTTTTCAACATTTCGCGAGCGAGATAGGCTGCCGGTTAACAAAGTTTATGCAACGACAAACGCCGGTTCCGTCCAACTCGCAATTTATTTTTTTTTTCGCTAACGTCGTCGACGCATGAGCCGAGTAAATTTTTTATTTAAATTTATTTATTATTATTATTAAAAGAAAGAAGAAAATTTCATTACACTCACTTTGTAGTCCTTCATGACTCTGCAGGACTCGACCGGTCCGATAGTAACGAACATACTGTAGAGCTCCTTCTCGGTCATGCTCTGCGGCAGATAATTAATGATAAGATTGGTCCTCGGCTCGTCCTTCATTTGCATGTGCTCGTGCTGGTCGGTCATCTTGCGGTATCTAGCGAAGTCTCGTCCTGCCGCTAGATTGGAATCGCCCTGCTGGTTAGTAGCTTCAACGGACGGATCGCCGCTCTCCAAATGCTGTTCGTACTCTTGAGTCTGCGCGCTCCAACTGACATCGCCGACGAGGGTAAACCATCGACGGAGAATCGGCAAATACAAAAAATATAAACAAATTCATTACTATGTCTTTTTCGGCGGAGCGCCATTATCGCGGCCGGGGCGTCGCTGCGAAAACTCGTTCTTTTCATTTCTTTCAAGCGATCGATAAAATAAATATAAAATAAATGTGCGATATTTTTTTATTCAATTTTTTTTTTTTTTCTGATGTCAGAGACCTGTGTGTCAGAAACAAAGAAACAAATGCAAGTAAGAACAAAAACTCATTCGATAGATGTTAAATCGGGTGTGAAAAAGGATGAGCAATACAAAAAAAAAAAAACGTGGGGCGAGAGGTTCATGGAAGCGGAAATTTAGGCGCCCTTTTTAGCGTGAAAACTCTACGGCGTTCGAGGTTAGAGAGGACTCGGAGCGGCGCCGATGCCCCCAGGCGAGAATCGTGCCGATATTTCCAAACCCGATATACCGCGCGCTTCGGCGACAAAGGGGCGACCCGATTAAAACGATAGATCACCTCAGTCCGTTACAGTATTCCGCGTAATCATTCGAGCAATCACCAAACGACTCGCTGTTGTAATACATCGAGCACCGATGTTTACGAATAAATCCGAAAGCGTGTGTGGCGCGCCCGTGGAAGAAACCGACGCGTAAGGCGGGTTAAACTACTTTGTTGCGACACGAGCGTATGAACCTCAAACTATCTCAGGAAGGAAAGAGGGACAAAAAAAAAAAATAACGAAAACAAAAAAAAAGCTAAACAAAAACTGCGCGTATATTCATAACAGGAGAGGCGACGGATAGAGATATGTAAACAGTCACTTGTTTCACTGTTTTCGTGGAAAAGACCCGGGAAAACGCGCGGCGGGCAGGGGGGGGAAGGGGGGGGGGAGAGAGAGAGAGAGCTCGGTCGAGGCGAGCCGCGAGAGAGAGAATAACAGATACATATATATATATATACATAGAGTGGCGCTGTACGGCGAAGCCGTGTGAATCGACCAAGCTGTCAGTGCGCCACGGGTGGGAGGAGCCTAGGAGGAAAAATGCGAGCACGCCGCCGAGAGACGGCGAAAACTATAAAGAGAGGTGGTTCGGGCGAAACTTGAACTTTCGAGGGTAAAAAAGAGCGATATTGAGAATCTGAAGAAACGTACCTGTCCCCTGTGTATGGCGCGAGAGGCAGAGGAGGCAAAGCGAGCGTTTCCCCGGGGATGCAAAGGGGGCTTTTTAACGTGGGAGATGCGAAGGGGGTGGAAGAGAGTCGGGCGCGAGCGAGAGCAGCGGATAGGCGGGAGGAAGAACACCGACGAAGCTAGGCAGCACGCAAGGGCCAAAGAACGCGACAGGCACTCGCGTCACGCGTATGCAGTTAGTATGATGCACCGAAAAAAATTATGTAAGAACATTGCACTGATTTTGTAGACGTACGTGATGTATGTATGTTTGTCACGATCCGCGTACTGGACGTAAGTAAACTGTGACACTTTTCGCTTGGAGGTTAAAGGCAGCGGAGCCGATTTCCGTTTGCGTGTGTGTGTGTATGTGTATATGTCGACGGAGGTCGGTGTGTGCTGAGACGGACGAACGACGGTGCGAAGTAACGCGGACAACAGCTAACGCCGGAATGCTCGCTGCTCGCGGAGTGAGCGCGGTCGGCGGACTGAGCCCCAGCCCTGACCTGCCTCGCAGACGTCGCGTCGGCGTGCGCGCGCAGCCCTTCGTCTCTCTAGGGGTCTTTCCCTCCATGGCGCGCGCGGCAAAAGCGTTGCACCTCGCACTTTGATAGTTAATCGGTGGTGCATTTCGTGTGGTATAGCGATAACAGAAATAGTACGAATGCAGCACTGCGCGGTATAGCGAGGGGTTGCGCTAGGCGGTACGGTTAAGTATCGTACGTAAGCGCTGGTAAGCTTCGCTGCTCGGTAATTCGGAAGGCGTAATTAAAAAATTATGCGCACGAATTAATAATAATTGCGCGCGCAGGAAGCGCTCGCTTTACCGACTGGCGGACGAACCCGCTTACGACGGGCCGAGGATTAGGCTTTTTTTTTCGGTTAGAAAGAAACGACTTTCGTACCTGATTGTGTCCGTGCTCCACGAAGAGTCCGCAAACATCGCAAGCCGGCGCTCGGATCTCGTAGTTTTTCGCTGTCGATGTCACTCGATCGGGACTTACGAGACGGTGTTTGTCGATACTGCGTTCGCGACCAACGTGGGGATCCGGAGATGACAGGACTCTGTCAGACTTGCGGAGTTATCGTCGCGGACAGTCATTTTTTTTT
Organism: Exephanes ischioxanthus; assembly: GCA_958510785.1. Taxonomy (NCBI): domain Eukaryota; kingdom Metazoa; phylum Arthropoda; class Insecta; order Hymenoptera; family Ichneumonidae; genus Exephanes; species Exephanes ischioxanthus. The sequence goes on along the minus strand of OY294018.1, from coordinate 2,725,397 downwards.
AACAACGTTGCGTTTTGTTCGATACATTCGCGCACTTGTTTCTGGGATTTGCAAGGTGCAATATCCGGGAACGAGAATACTTTGCTTAGAGATTAAAAGACTCGAACTCGACGACAATTTGTTGGGATGCGACTTGAACGTTAAGTTCGGGAACGGGGTTGAACCCTGCGTTTGTTTTCTTGCGTTTATCCGGCACTCGCGCACCTCCGACGTACGTCTGTCCGGCTACCAGATGCGAATGCAACTGCGAGGTCACGGGACACGCGCAAACGTTTATTTGTGCCCTGTGCATATTGCGTACCTCGGTCATGATCGCGTCCATCTGTGCGAGGAGACTGATCGACGCTTTATCAGCAAATCGATCGGTCGCGAAAAATAAAATGGGAATGCAACTTTTCTTTTTCTTTCTTTCCAACAGCCCATCTTGTTTCTGACAGTCAAGCGACGGACGAACGACAACGATTGAGGACGTAATAAGGCATGTTTAAAAAAAATTAGGCTGCGCTGATGAATGAGTCGTGTACGTACCTCGATTGAAAGCTCACGGGATCGTCCGAGCTCTGTTCCATCTCGTAAAAATCCATGCTGTTACTGGCGCGAGCATGATATCAACGTGCAAGGCGATACGTTGCTTGCCGCAATGCGCGATTTTTGCCGTCGCGGAGACTGTCGAGACTCGTTCTCGTTTCTTTACTTTGACCGCTGCCTTAGAGACCGGGTACGCGATGGCGCATTTTGCCGCTAATTTCACGACTGCGCGCTGAAACCTCGCGACTATCCGAGATCCATAACACATGGAAAAAAAAAGATGAAAAGGAGTAAATGGAAAAATGTGAAATAGAGAGAGATTCGTCTCGCACAATTCGTGCCGGATAAGATACTTTTTTATTTAACGATCGATGATGCGTGAAAAAGATATGGACACCGATGGAGCGATGATAGTTTACAAATGCGTACTAATAATATTGGTTCTTGGGTACAAAAAAGTTGCGTTATTATAGAAAAAGTATATTTTTTTTATCTATAGAGATTCGGTAACAACCGACGAGCGTCGGTTTTTCGACGAACTACGATGGTATCATTCGTTAATATGATGATAAAAAAAGAATAAAAATAAAATGCGTACAAATAATATTTGTTCTTAGGTCTGAAGTCGCATTATAGAAATGCATAGAAAAATCTATAGTTTCCGCGACAACCGACGAGCGTCGATTCTTCGACGAACTACTATGTATCGTTCGTTAATAAGACAATAAAAAAATGCGTACAAATAATATTGATTCTCGGATATAAAAAGTTGCATTGTACCAAAGTATTAAAAAATCTATAGAGATTCTGTGACAACCGACGAGCATCGGTTTTTCGACGGTGTATCGTTCGTTAATAAAACAGTAAAAAAAAAATCAAATTAAATGCTTTTCAATAATATTGGTTTTTGGGTGCAAAAAAGGTTGCGTTTGTATAGAAAAGTATTAAAAAATCTATAGAGATCCCGTGACAACCGACGAGCATCTATTCTTAAAAAAAAAAAATAAAAAAAAATGCGTATAAATAATATTAGTTCTTGGGTGCAAAAATGTTGCATTATTGTAGAAAAGTATTAAAAAATATTTAGAGATCCCGTGACAACCGACGAGCATCGGTTAGTAAAAAATTTTAAAAATAAAAAATGCGTATAAACAATATTAGTTCTTGGGTGTAAAAGTGTTGCATTATTATAGAAAAGTATTAAAGAATCTATAGAGATTTCGCGACAACCAACAAGCGTCGGTTTTTCGAAAAACTACAACTAAACGTTCGTTAATGAAACAATAGAAAAATTGAAAAAAAAAAAAATCAAAAACGAATCTGTATTACGTTGATTTGAACTTTTTAAAACCTAAGTTATAAATACAATGTTTCTCGGAGCTGTCTCGTTTCTCGCCAGCGAAGCGTGCAGCGATCGTCGATCGATTGATGATAAACATTATCGATAGATAAAAACGCGATTTTGATATTGCGAAGTATTAAACGGCAGTCTATCTCAGCGCCGAGAAGCCTCTCGCCTTGACGAAGCGAAACGGTCTGCTGGCTTCTCGTTGTCCACCAGCCTTGGGATTGTCCGAGATGGGTGTGGTGTCATTCTCCTTGCCCCAAGCTCTCCTCGGGGATTCAATGCCGAAAGGACTGTACAGCTTGGTCGGCGTTCTGCCCAGCAGGCATCTGGACCGAGTCTGCGGAGTTTGACCCTTGCATGCACTGTTGCCCGGAGACTGCTGTTCGTCCAAGATCTGACGTCTACGCGTCGAAGTTCTAAATTTCTTTGGAATCGAAAGAAAATTGTTAGAAAAATGGAAAAACAATACATATATATTTATATAATGCAAAATCAACCATCGAACAAAAAGCTCAGTGAAAAATACTTTTTGAATAATTTGATTAAAAAAAAAAATTTATAACTGCAATCCGCTGTCTACGGGTCAAGGTTCTAAATTTCTTTGTAAATAAAAGAAAATTGTTCGAAAAATGGAAAATAAAATACGCATATGTATAATGGAAAAGCAACCGGTGAGCAAAAAGTTATCTGCGAAAAATACTTTCCGGATAATTTAATTGTATTCAAACAAATAAATTCTATAGCCCCATTCCATCGTCAACGGCTCGAAATTCTAAATTGCTTTGCAAATGAAAGAAAATTGTTAGAAAAAAGGAAAAAAAAAATAAAATGAAAATATAATCGAAAATCAACCGGCGAGCGAAAAGTTATCAGTGAAAAAAAATAATACTTTTGGGATAAATTATCTGGATAAAAAGAAAAAAAAAAACGATATCTGCATTTCGCCGTCTGCTCAACGGTTGATTAATCGGAGACGCGTTCGACGTACGGCGCGAGATAAAAAAGAACGAACCTGGGAGATCGTTCCGATGGTGGTTCGAACGGACGATATGGTTTTCGACAATTTTTCCGCACCGTTTCTGAGCGCCCGCCTCGAGTCGGCCGAGACATTGCCGAGGCTCAGATTGCTCCAGCCTTTGTCCGACCATTCTTTGTCGACGTTCGACTTCTTCACTTTCGAGCATCCGTCGCTTTTGTCCTTGTCGAAGCGGTCCTGCAGTCTCTGACGCAAATTTCGGTGATTTCGCGACAACTGGGGTGAATTTCGATCCCCCAGTGCCTCGCGGTGAAACGTGAAGGAGACGCTGCGCGTATCGGGCCTCATCTCGTTCACCGAATTTTCTTTAATAAACCTTTATTATAATCTCGATCGGCTTGTCCGTTCGAGCATTAAACGGAGTGCGACAATGAGAATTTTTCGACACCGAACTTTCGTACTTTTATGATTGTTTTGTGTCAAAAGTCATTAACGGAGAGGCGACTCGCGTCCGGCTGTCGGTTCGTGCTTCACGACCGTTACACTTCTCGTTCACGGTGCGTTATTATTTCGTTGGCGTGTCTATACCAGTCTCATGTCACTCGCAACGGTTTTTCTTTTTTTTTTTCTTTCGCTTTCAATTTTCGATCGTCTCGTTTGCTCGTGGACGCGAAAGTGAGCTTTTTGATATTCAACGTGCCAGCGCGAGTCTGGGATGAAACTTTAATCGATACGGTCCCATGAGTATCGTCGGCGAGCGGCGATGCTAGTGGCGGTACGGACTACCCTCTCGCTACTTCTGATTTCCGACGCCGGATTGCCCAGATGCAGGCAGGTGCAAGCTCCCGCGCGCGTCCTTCTCTCGCGTGCTCTTCCGTCCCGCTCACACACGCCTGTCGGCCTGTGTGCTCTGCGTTGCTCTGCATGCAGAAGCAACAGCGGGACTGAACACGGCGGCGCGTCGCTCACGCAACTTATCGATCCGTAACGAACACGCGGCCGTTACGTTCAACTGTATACGTTCGGAGGATCCGTTGGGACGGAGAGGACGCGCTGCGATCGCCGATAATGGATGCTGGACGGCTTTGGAGAATTTTTTTTTAGATACTTCCGCCTCCCGCGGACTTCCGGTCTACCTATTGGACCAATGAGTTTAATAAATTGTATTATTGTTATTATCTTACGAGGAATTTTTTGGTCTAACTTGAAGATCGAGGGGATGATGTTTGTCGCGACTGCTCGATAATTGTTTGAATTAAATATAGTTGGTAAAATGTCCTTTTTGAAATATTCTCCGCTTCAGTTTTTTTACCCTTAAATTGACAATAAACCAATCTAAAAGTAGACTCGACAAACAGCTGTCTATATAATGTAGGTAAGATTATAAAAGATGCAGATATAAGTTATAAACTTCCTTTCAGTAAATTTTAATAATAATGAAATTAAGTGAATTCGCGCATGATTGCGAATCGTTTAACGTCGCGCTTGTCATAAACTGTTGCATGTTCCAGCGTTTCTTTGAGAGACTAAATTCGAGCTATTTAACTCTGCCCAATGTGCGATATTTCCGGACGGTTTTCGAGATTTTTTAAAAACTTTCGCCTCCCGAGGACTTCCGGTCTACCTATTGGGCCAATGAATTTAATTAATCGTATTATTGTTATTGTCATTATTCTGCGACAAATTTTTTTATTCGAACTCGAAGATCGAAGGCATAATGTTGTCGCTTCTTTGAATTAAAAAAAAAATGTTGGAAAAATGTTATTTTCAAAATATTCTCCGATTCAATTATTTTCATCCCTAAATAAATTAGATTCGCGCGTGTTGACGAATCGCTTAGCGTCCCGCGGGTCATATGAACTCGTTACTCGGTGCGGCGTTGCTTTGATGTGTGCAATCGCCATTCAATGGTAGAGCTGTTTCGTCCAATTTAACGGTCGCGAGGTCATCACCTATAGTCAGATGTTCTATTACTCCTGCGGCCAGCGCGTCCGCTATTATATTTACAGTCGTCCGAAACCGATCTCTGAAATTCAAGCGAATCATATGGAAATATATGTTTTTTCGTGGAAATTATTAATCAAGGCGATGTTGGGACATACACCAGGCAGTCGATGGTTATTATGAGCATAACATCGTTGGCCGGAATTCCAATCGATTCCAGAACTAGAATCAGCATCACGTAGCCACCGTTCGGAAGACCAGCTGCTCCGATACAGGAAACCGTGCACGTTATACTGTTAAAATAAAAAAATGTAAAAAACTTAATAAATAAATAAAAATTAAATACATTTTTTGTTTAAAGTGAAATTAAACAAAACTTAGATCATGGTATGGATACTGACCTAATTGCTATTACCCTAATTAATGAAACATCCAATCCTCTCAGTTGGATGATAAAAATTGCTCCGATAGTTTCGTACAACGCAATACAGTCCATGTTTATAGTCGCTCCCAACGGAGCTACGAATCTCGAGACTTTTCGATCTATCCCAATTTTGTCGAGACATCTTATCGTCACTGGTACTGTAGCTGTGCTGTATTACATATTAATTAAACCATCAAAAAGTGATTAATAAGCTAACTTTTCGATCGGGTTAATTTATTCGATAAATTGACGAAGATGATACCTGGACGATGTTCCACATGCCGTTACAATTGCAGGTCCAATTTTCATCAGAATCTTGAACGGGGATTTGCGAGTGAATGCAAAATATACGAAAGGAAGAACGATAATTCCGTGAATTATCAGTCCGGCGAATACCGTTAGAACGTAAACACCCAAACGCGATAACATTACGAGAAGGTCGTCGGATTCCAGCATTTTGCCTGGTATGAGGAACAGCACGCCGATCGGTGCGAGCCTAAAAAATAAAAAAAAAATAAAAATGTATCCAAACTCGCCATTTGCAAATAGAAGAAAATAAATAAAAATTGATCTTTCGTTTACATAGTCACCCATTCCATTATCATCATCATCGCGTCGGAAATACTGTTGAATAAATTTAGCAGCGGTTTTCCACCCTCGTCCATGTGTCCTATCGCGATTCCCAGCACCAGACACCACATTACCAGACCCAGGATGTTCGTTCCGTCCGTGTCCTTGGAAGATATCTCCCACTCGTAAATCGATACATCTGTATAAAAAATAAATAAATAAATAAATAAAATTTTATATAACAATAAATATATGTATTATATTAAATTAATTAAAAGTACTTTCGTTCATGTTGTTTTTCGGTGCGATCAAAATCGTTTGATACTGAAAAAATGAGACTAGGTCAGTCAGTCAAACGCGCCTTTCGGATTTGACGAAACCGTACAAAGTACCTGATTAATGCAGGCTTTGAAGATATTGTCCGTGAACAAATTACTGCAGGGAAAAAAAACAGAATTTTTGAAACGAAAAAACTCTATTACGAAAAATAATTATATCCGTTTACCGTAGCAAATCCAAGAATACATCAGTCGTAATGAAGTTCTGTGTCCGCTGCGGCAGCGTTGAATTTTCCCACCGTTGAAGCTCGCCCGGTCGGACGGTTTGCGAAAGAATGACGCTCAGGACTATTCCGAGAGTCGTAGTTAAAGTGTAGTAATAGAGCGACTTTATTCCCAGCGAGCCTGGAAAAAGAAAAAAATATTGCATCAATGATTTTCGCAAAAAAAAAAAAAAAACAATTTTTCGAATAAGCATGGCTATAAGTCTCGAATGAATAGCAGATTCTTACCGGATTTGCTGAGATTGCAGCTGGCACTCACTACGCTCGACACGACTAGGGGAAGAATCAACATGTTGACGATTCGAAGAAAAATCTCCCCGGGAAATTGAAAATACATTATCCGACGTTCGTCCCACGGTTGTTCGGTGAAGTTTTTCAGCACGAGGCCGAGAATCGCACCGCAGCTTATACCGATCAGTGTCGCGATCGTCAAACGATGCTTCGATGCGCATCGATTAAATTTGTTTGCCATCGCGGGTCGAGATTTAATAAAAATTAAATTAAATTAAAATTAACTGAGAATTAAAAAAAAAAAAAACACTATAGTAGGAAACGTTCGCAGCTTCTCCGCGTCGAGTTAACGAAAATAACACATTATAACTTACACGCCCGAATCACCGGAACTACTCGGCTGTACTATAATCAATTATTAATTAGACAATCATTAATGCCGCACGCGCGCACGTTTCTACTCGCCGTTCCTCGCAACTATGTTCCGCATGCTAATCAAACTGGCAACATCGACCGCTTAAACGGCAAGTCTTACAACATAAGTACAAGTGTCACTCGGCGTCAAAGTATGCGGATTTGAGCGAGCTTTAGACCATTCCGAGATAGGAACTAAGTGTAAAATGGTAAATTGGTAAGAGCTTCAATTGCGGCAATGCCACAAATCGACTACGCTTACGTGTGTCTTCCTCAAACGTGGGAAGCCCACGTAACAATTCCCTACCGCGGATATCGTTGCGAGAAATGGAAGTGGTCGTTATCTCCGCGTGCAGGGAGCGAAATCTGATACGCGATACCGCGACTCGATTATAACAAGTTTCTTCGCTTATTATATACATTATTCTAACAATCGCGACTTCGTATCCGCCGGTTTTTCTTAACGAGGTGTTACACACAAGGTGATTTATAGGCCGGCTCGGTACATCTTCATAACTGGAAGGATGACGAATGAGAGGTGTAATTTTACAATTGCCTTTATGCTTGTACAAGTTTACCAAGAGTAGTTTATTCGGTTACTTGCGCGACATTCTTTTTTTTTTTTTGTTTGATTCCTTTTTAGGTTTTTTTTTGTTTTTCATTTTCTTATTTTTTGTTTTTCAATCGTTTTCTTTCTGCTTAGTAGAAATACTTTTGTTGATGTTACATGAGCATAATAATATGTTGTGTGGTACAAAGGCGTAACGGATGATGATCGATTTAGCTGGTTCTCCCACGGGAAGAACACGTCAGGTTGAATATCTTCATTTTCATAATTTTTTTTTTTTTTATCATAATTGCTGCTATAAATTTTTCGAACGATCGACACGCGAAGTCGCACGTGGCGAGTAACTCAAGACTCTTTACATTATTATAAAGTAATCGCAAACTCATGCGTTCTCTTGGTGCGATTTTTCTCCCGAGGAAAAAAAAAATTATCATACTTATAATACATTTTGTCAAAGCGTTTTTTTTTTTTTTCGCGTACTTTGATCCATATAATATCTGCTCGAATGCTCTTACTCGTTCGAGACAGGTTTTATTATTATTTTTTTTTGTTATTATTCTTTGTACTTGCATCAACAGGCCGACTCTATCATCTTCAATTATATTTACCTACGTGCGGCCCACGGGCTTTGCCTCGGTGTCTCGCACGTAAAAAAATAACAGTCATTCGACGTTGGGAACGAACGATATAACATTATATGCATGCCCGCTCGGCAGTTGGAGCGCAAAATCCGCTTTTCTCGCGTTTTTTCTTTTTGCGTTTTTTTGTTGTTTTGAAACCCAAGTTGGCACGTCGTCAACTCCGAAGTACAATTGTCGATCAACGAACGACGATAAAGCGAAAAGCACTTAGGTTCTGCGATATATTTTCTATCAATGCCGTTCACGGGACGTCGGAGCCTCGAAGAGAAAAAAAAAAGTAAAACAAAAGTTCATTCCAGCAAGAACATCGAGTCTTCGTAGCTATACATTTTTTTTAGAACAAATCGATCGCGAATAAATCGATCGTAGATACGGAAAAAAAATCGTTACTTTTGTCGCGATCGCTCTCGTCAAGGATAACACGGTTCCCCTAATAAGTTGTGTACTCTTAAAATCCCAAAGATTACAGTTAATATTTTGTGATTCGGAGCTGCGGCTCTCTCATCCTCTCGTTCGAATTTCTTCGCATACACGCGCACGCATTCGAAAACATCAACATTCACACGCACATCGTCGAATTTTATAACTTTTTTTTTTTTTTCATTTTTTTGACAGTATATTTGTGAAGGCAAGCAGAAATGGCACACTGGAAACGCGATAAACATATCGTTCGTAGTTCGTCGAGCCTTATTGTTCCGCGTCTTTCAATGCCGGACCTTTCGGTCACTGGGCACTGTAAAAAAAATTCGTATGAAATTTAATGGACTGGTACTTGAAGTTTTTATGCATAAACCGGTATATTAAATTTCATGTACAATTGTGATGAAAAATGTATGTACAGTACATTAAAAAGTTTAGAAATACTTTACTTTTAATAATTTACTTCAATTTTACTATAAAAAGTACTTTAAATCTAAAAATTTACTTTAATTTCACTGTTAAAGTCCATTAATTTTTCATCACAATTGTACATCAAATTTAATGCACCAGTTTTTGCACAAAAACTTCCATTCCGGTGCATTAACGTTACAATTTTTTTTTTTTTCACAGCGTAGCCGATTCGACTCCTTCGGCTAATCCATTGCACTTGTATCGCCGAATTAAAACATCAAATGGAAAGTAAAAAAAGAAAAATTATAAAGAATCGAGCAATAAATAGACGCAGGCATATACAATTTTTTTTTTTTTAGTAATACGATTCTTGAAATGTCCCAAGAATTCTGCGGATATGTACATAGTTTTGCGTACGACGTGGCGCACGCATTGTTTGAAAAATACACTCCTGCTGCAGTCGCAGGATTCGTTAGCTATTTATCGTGTCAACGAGAAAAAGAAACCCTGCCCGATGTTCGATGAAATACAAATCGGCATACAATCGATTGTGCGAACGAATAGTCCATTAATTTCTCACGTCAATCTCCGATTATTTTCTGTTTCATTTTTTTTTTATCGTCTCATTTTCATGCTTTTCCTTCATTGCGTCATCCGCGAAACATTGTCCAGCGCAGAAGCAATCGATAAAATTTACTAACGTTGTAACAAGTTAATTTAACTTAATGACAAATAACGCAGCCGTTTAAGTCGTACCGTGAGAAAAGTGCTGGATACGTAGACGAATACTTGAGAGACTCGACCGAGACGAAGGAGACACGGTCTCAACTATACATGAAGCGTGTTTTTTTTTTTTTTCTTTCAAATATCTTTTGTTTGTATGTTTGTCTGTTTTATTTCGTTGTAAAGACACCGATACCCTACGCGACTCCATCCCTCGTTCAATCGTTTGCTCTTATAATTCGCATAATTTTACTGTTTTTCGCGTTTTGTTTAAAAAATATATATATGGATATGTAAGAGACAAGTGTATGTGTGTGTATGTGTGTGTGCGAGGCGGCAGAAGATTAACTACGACAAACACGATATCCTTACGTAATAATAATAGTAGTAACGATAAATTTACGATGGCACAGCAATTAACGTGTTTTGTGACTTTCACACGTTGATCGTTTCATGTTATGTTTCCGTTTTTTTTTCTTTTTTTCTTACTTTTTTCTTTTTCATTTCAGTATAAGTTTGACAGTGAATAAATTCTACGAGGCTTCGCCTACTTTAACTATTTAATATTAATATCACAAACGTTTATACTCAATGCGTTCGAAGTTGTGCTCGGGCCGCATCAATGCCTCGCGTATTCAGCACTTTTCTTCGATAACGAACGGTTTCTCCCCCTCCTCTCTCTCTCTCTCTCTCTCTCTCTCTCTCTCTCTCTCTCTCTCTCTCTCTCTCTCTCTCTCTCTCTTCGTCACTCTCGTTCGTCTTCAGCAATGAGAAAAGATGCGAACGACAATTTCGTCGTCAAAGTACCTCGTGTGACGCAGACATTCCGATATCGTAATAAATCACGACGGTTTGCACGATGGAAATCTTTTAACGCTTATGCACGATATCGGCTTGCGCCATCGCCTCTTACTGTGATGAGAATTCGATTTGTTCGGATTGCTGCCGCTCGATGAACTCTTCTGATCGACGCTCGTACGATCCAATTCCTGAAGTCTTCTTTCCTCTGAAAAAATTAATAAAATCGATAATAATCAAGTTTTGACGAAACACTTTAGGCACAACTGTAATCAACCGGGTTAGCGGCTTAAAGTCCCATCAATCTCATGCCCTTATCAACTCTTCGTTCGGCGATTTTTATTATTTATTTTTATTCAATCGTCACAAGCTTTAAGGATGCATCACACGTACATTCCCAGCCAGAGCTGAGATTAAGTGACAATTTGAACACCCCCTAACGGTATAAAATTCTGAAAAAATCAACTGTAGTAAAAGTGACGAGAACATTAATTTCCCATAATAATAATGTCAATACTTTATTAACAGATTGCTAAATAAAAACATTGTTCAAGGAATAATCGGTAAACCATTTCCTTCTCTTTTCAGATGAATCCGTTGATTTTTAAAAATGAGAAAATAAAAACTTTTCTGATTTTTTTTTACCGTAAAAAAAAAAAAAAAAAATTTTAAACTTTTTGGTATTATTATTATGCAAAAACAAAGGTCTTGGCATCATTAATACGGTTGGATTTTTAAAGATTTTTGGCATACCGTGTGTACCGAAATTGTGATCGACAAACTTTTGGTTGGGCTAACGTGCGAGGCTCGTCGATGCATCGAAATAGTCTTCGTGAAAAAGCTCGGTCCAACGTGATTCTCCGAACTCCCGAGCAACACTCCTCGCAAAACCTCGTGTGAAAATAATACCTAGGATGCACAAGTTCCATCGCCCGATTAAACAGTCGCGGAGGTATCTCGGTTACAGTATGGTGCAGGTTTTCGACAAGAACACTAGAAGCCGGTTTGACAAAGTGCTTTCACGCTTCCGCTTATCATCTGGAAACAATTAATTGAACACGTTTTTTTTTTTTGTTAAACCATCGTAACGCCGATAAATCCATTTCTGCAGGCCTAAATTCGAGCTCCTTAACTCCGCCCAATGGGTGATCTGGTTAGTGGTTATGGAACAAAAAATAACAAAAAAAAATATCGTCAGGCAATAATTCTCGTCCATTGCAGGACCCGGAAAGCCGCAGCTAGCAAACTTACCAAGCACGAGGATTACCGAACCAGGCTCGCTAGTGATTTGCGCGACCACACGCTAGTGGAACAATGGAGTACACAGTATGAAACTAAGGCCCTATCGAGCTCAGGCAGGACGGACGGTAAGCGTAACGGATACGCGAACGAAATGGAAAAAAAAAAAAATGATACATGGCTTCGAAAAAAAATTCCAAATGGTACCTTTAACCCAGCAACGTATGTTTTTTTTTTTAAATATCGTTTTGTCGTTGCTCACCGTTAAGTTGACGCTCCGTGTAATACGTCGGATCCGAATCAACGCCGTAAAGATATTCCATCAAGTACGGCAGAACGGTCATGGTATGCCATTTGTGACCTCTCAAAGGTGGTATTGCGACCTCGTCCGGCGTCCTCGGGGGCCAGCAGATCGTCCACGGATGTCGTCGTATCTCCTGTAGCGTGAACCTCTCGTTCGGATCTTTCTGCAGCATTCCTTCCAAGAGCGACGCCAACATTTCCTCAACGTCCTCCGGTATCGAGTAATCCCCCCTTCCTATGTTCTCGTACAATCTATAAATATTGTCACCCTCGAACGGATAGAAACCCGTCGTTATATTGTATCTGAAAAATGTTAATTCGTGGACAACATTATTCGGCGAATAGTTCGCGTTTGGAGAAAAACATTTATTTCACACGTGCGAAAATTGCCATTTTCACACCTTGTGGAATAAAATGTTGTACGATACTTGTGCGTAAAACGTTCTCTTAACTCGTGTGATTGCAACACTCGTCTTCGGCCCGTCCAACAAACTCACACTCATCAAATAAGTTTTTTCGCACTAGTATCGTAATGTACTATTTTTTGTAAGAGAATACGTTACACAGGGACTTTTCTACTTTTGGAACTGAAAATCACGAGTGTTGCAAATTAATAAGGTCTTTTTTTTAAAAGAATTTCTAATAATTTTTTCTCCGCATGGATCACGACACATGGGCCTAAAGTTGTGTCAATTAGCATGAGCGGCATATGGTGGCACGTGAAAAATAACATTCTTTTTAAAAAATGTATTTCCAGATTATAATTATTTTTTTTCTAAAAAACATTACAATATTATTGGGGATGCATTAAAAAAATCGAGCTGTGCCCGTATATTTTCGAAGATATTACGAGTTGAAGGACGTTTCAAGCTGTATATGAACGCACCCATTAAGAAACGGCGACCATGTGACGTAATAAAACCAAATAATTGCCGTATATAAAAAAATGAACTCACAATGTTACGCCGCTGCTCCATATATCTACTTTGAAGCCTGCAAACGTTTCACACCCGTTCGCTATCTCGGGTGGTTGAAACGCCGGCGAACCCTGTCCCGTTGTACACGTGTCATCTTTGGCAAACATATCCAAGGCCTGCAATCCATGTTAGGTAAGACTTATCCGGAGCATCGTTATTTTTTTCGTTATTTTTTTTTTTTTGCGACTCCTACCTCGGCCACTCCAAAATCGCTAATCTTCAATGTTTGATCCAAGGTGAGCAGCAAATTTCCGGGCTTTATGTCTTTGTGGACGATCCCTTTGCTGTGAAGATACTCCAGGCCATCCACCAACTGGGTGAAGTAGTTGTGGGCCTGCCATATAGGTAATTTTTTACTAGGCGTACTCTCCAACATATCCTGGAATGAAATAATCTGTTATTAGGGCGTCTATCCTCAATCACAGGCTGCAATTTAATATCTTGGTGGTGGCAATTTTTCAACAATTCGTTTCAATTTGTTATACGAACAATAAAATATTTTTTATATTTATATTTTGGATAGCCATGGATCGCAAAAAAAACTATCCCAAATGTTCCTGACTATTTTTCAAATTCCCAATATCTCTATGATTTTATGCAAAAGTAGTAATTTGTGTAATAAAAATAAGTTTTTGTAATAAAATAGGTCATTATTTACATATGAAAATAGGTATTTTTATATTATATCCCAAAAAAATAATCTGTTATTTCTTTGTCCATTCTCGATCACAGGCTACAATTCAATATCTTCGTGGTGCACATTTTTCAACAATTCATTTCAATTTACGCCACAAAAAAAAAAAATCTTTTCACCGCCAACCAAATTTTTGGACCAACAAAAAGAAAAATCCCGATGCCTGACAATTTTTCGATTTGCCAATATTTCTATTATTTTACACACAAGAACTAATCTCCCTAATAATAAAAATAAAAATACAAATCTGACTAAACAGACACTCCCACCCAACAGCCTAAGATCGTGTATCATACCTGTAGCCCGCATACGCAAAACTCCATAATAAGATACATCTTCTCCTTCTCGTCATTGTACAGAACATCGATAAGCTGGACGACATTTTTGTGCTTCAATCTCCTCAACAGTTGTATCTCCCTGTAAACAAACTCCCGTACATAAGTCATCGGCAACGACTCAGAGACACCCGAAAGCAGTAGCGAAACCTCTGGCCTCCCCGAACTCCGAAAAAAACAGTAAAAAAAACATACCTCTGTACATTCTGCTCTCCGTTGGGTATCCTCCGAAGTTTCTTCTTCTTCAATATCTTGACCGCCCTGCGGCAGAGGGTCTCCGAGTCGAGTACCTCCTTGACTTTGCCGTAGCTCCCCTCGCCAAGTACATCGCCCATGACGTACTTCCCGATCATCTTGCATCGCTTCTTCTTCTCCTCGTATATAATCTGATCGGAATCGACCCTATGGAAGAACATGTTGATCTCGTCGAGATCGTAATTGGGCTCGTCGTTTATCCACGGTACTGGCTCGATTTCACGAAATATCTCATTGTTTATCTCCTCCTCGTCCGGATCGCATATATTTATCCTATTGTCCATCCTATTTTCGTCTGATCCTTTTTTTTCCCATAAACTATCGCCGCGATATCGTTCAATTATAATAAATAAATATCGTCTAAGCTAAGGCTGTAGAAAATCGCGATGTTTTAACCTATAATACGACCGGCACCGACATTCTTGTATTGTATCCAATCTCTCTCCCTCCTCCCTATCTGTGTACCGACTCTGCCCTATCGCGTTCGTTACAAACACTGCTGCGTTATCAACAGCGATAACTCGGAGGCTTCGAGCTCCGCGCTGCTACGCGCTGCTCCGCGCGTTCGCTTTACGTGTATGTAGGAAATAAATGCATACATATGATCGCGCTGCGCGTACGTAAATCGTGTACACAGGCTGACAGTGTCGCGCAAATGTTTTCGTCGCATTCGTACATCGCGCTGCAACGTACAGGGAGAACTCGTGCACATCCTAAGTCTGCGGGGGGCAGCTCACGTGTAGTGATGTGCCGTGACGGTAATTTTTCGTAAGTGTCAATTGACCAAAAAATTATCGTCAATTGACCGTCTTTTTTGATACCAGAAAATTTTTAGTGTGCCAGATCGTGATTTTTGTTCGGGGTGACAGATATGGGGTAACGGACAGGTGCCCAAATACGAATAAAGCCCTATTGCCAAAACACAACCCTGTACGAAATCCCCAATGCACTACATTCCGAATGCCTTGGCCATGCTTGGCTTTCAACAGTTACAACGTTCGCTGAAATATTACTTTCTCGGGTAGCATTTTTTTCTTTTTTAATTTTTTGTATTTTTTTTTCATCTTGGCAGTGAAATATTCATTTCGATATGTATAACAAATCAAAATAATATCTAACAAACGTTTTAATGAATCTAACAATCAGTTACAAACGACAAACGATTACATATTTTTTAAGTTACAGAACTCAAAGTTAACCCGCTAACTTCGCTGAGTTATGTTCGTGTCGCTCCATTGGTGTACTGTGGTTCACTGTGTAGCTAGAGATGTGCAATGACCGTCATTTCCTGTTGACGTCAATTGACACGAAAAAGATCATCATGACAAAAGACCGCGTCAAACACATTGTTTTACTCATCCCTGTGTTCCTTAATTCACGCGTTTCTTTCACTGGCAGCATTCAAGATAAACTCCACATTTTTTTTTTGCGGGATCACTTCCGAAAGTGACATCATACTGGAAACACGTTACTTCCGGTACGGAAAACTTGACGATGATAATCCCTGTCCTTATATTCAAAACCCTCTTATCATGTAGGCAACAGATTTTCGTGACGATGAATATTATGAGCGAGCCGACTATCGGACCAACGGTCTGTTAGTCCTTGAACAGTTGGACGGGGGGATTTGGGAACCCAGCGGTCGAGCTTTCGAGCTCGACGACCAAAACAAACAACTTTTCGTGCAAAGTTAGATGCATATTTAACGGAACGTCCAAGAATATTAATAATAATAAAATAATGTCCAAAATATTTGTCTGATGATTGAGAACGGAATTTCGGTAGTCAAGCTTAATATTAAATTACGACCAGGCTGTTTCTTTGTGTCAATGTTTACGGGCCCTGCAAAGGGCCTTTTGATATCGCAAATCTAAATATTTAGGTCTTCTTGCTCGTCTTCTTTAGTAGCAAATCTGGATGTATATTCGGCGGCACAACTGCTTTGTAACTCATCTGGACAGAAGCTCGCTGAGCTCCTTGTCGCTGTGTATACAAAAAATGTTTACTACGATCATCAAACAAAGACGAACACAAATTCATCCAAACATTTGATTCACGATAGAGAACAGGATATTCCTTCGTTCGAATGTTTGTTGGCCCTCAAAAGGGCCGTTTCGATGTTGTAAGTAAATCCAAAGATTTACGTGTTCTTCTTCGTCTTCTTTGGTATTGGCAGCAAAACTGGCTCAATATGCGGGACCACACCACCTTGAGCGATCGTAACTCCGGACAGAAGCTCACTGAGCTCCCCGTCGCGGTGTATCGTCAGCTGGATATGTCTCGGAGTGATTCTTGTTTTGTTGTGATCGCGAGCAAGGTCCCCAGCCAGCTCGAGAACTTCAGCCACCAAATATTCTAACACCGCTGCCATGAAGACCGGTGCTTGACCGCCAATTCTCTCTGCGTAATGTCCTTTACGCAACATCCTGTGGATCCTGCCCACTGGAAGCTGAAGGCCAGCTCGTTTCGAACGAGATATTCTCTTCATCGTTGTACTGTGGCTGTAACGCCGAAAATCGGCTATTTATGCCGTCTCCGTTCCCACCGGGTACCGATCATAACGACGAAACCCTCAGCGCGCCTTCTGATTGGCGCGCTCGTTGTTCGCTTCTCTGCTTCTCAATGATATTGGTGTGCAAAAACAAACAAGTTCAAACCTTCATTCTTCGAAATTTCTTGAAGGTCTATGATATATTACTAATCGTCAACGACCATACCAAGTTGAAAGTACCAGTTCTCGTCCGATCACTGAAGTCAAGCAGCTTTGGGCGCGGTCAGTACTTGGATGGGTGACCGCTTGGGAACACCGCGTGCCGTTGACTTTTTTTTTTTTAGGATCTCATACATGAAACCCTAAAATGTCAAAATTATTAATTTATTATTAGAGAATATTTCACGTTTGATTTTCATTATTATCCACTCGAAATGCTGGGCGTAAAGGAAGGGGATTGTACTGTGTCCAATAAAACGTATGCTTTTTAACTGTTAAATCGGCTAGTCGCACTTCGCGTGGAACTTTCTTTATTGGAAAAAAAAAAGAAAAAAACAATCAATAAGAAACGAAGAATCGACGAACTTCTCTCGGGGTATGATATAGTTATACAGTGCTATAACGGCTCTCTCTGTTCCTCTCGTTGTTGTACATGTTTCACGGTACTAGTGTCGCTGTCTCTCGCGGCGTCGTGCCCTCGGAGTTGCGAAGTATTCATGACGACGGTGACAACGCATCAACGCCCGGCAAAACCTTTCCCTCCAGCAGTTCTAAACTCGCACCTCCGCCCGTGCTAACGTGGCTTACTTTATCCTCGGTTTTCCACTTGGCGGCGCAGGTTGCCGTGTCACCGCCTCCGATAATCGTGATGGCACCGCGAGTCGTCGCTTCCACCACGCCGTCCATCAGACTCTTAGTTCCCTTGTTGAAATTCTCGAACTCGAATACACCGGCCGGACCGTTCCAGACAATTACCTTCGCTCGCTTCAGCGGTTCTAGAGAGGGGAAAAATTAATAAATCATTATCGGAGTCTGAATGGAGCGCCTCTCTTATCGAGAAAAAGTTTGTTTTTTTTTCAATTACCAGCGAACAACTCTCGGGATTTAGGGCCAACGTCGAGACCCATCCATCCGTCGGGAATGCCACCGGCCACGTCGGCCGCACCCACAGCCGCGTCTTCCGCGAATTTGTCCGCCGTTACGAAGTCAACGGGAAGATGCATCTGAACGTTGTTCTTCGCCGCCTTTGCCAAGAGATCGTTGACGATCTTGGCACCCTCCTCGTCGAAAAGCGAGTTTCCAATCTGTAAAATTACGACCAACAAGACGTTAATTATATACCCTGATTTTTTTTTGCGTATTTGCGTATTTGCGATGCATGAACCATGAGCCGACCTTCATGTCTTTGCTGACTTTGAGGAACGTGTACGCCATGCCACCGCCGATTATCATCTCGTTAACTTTGTCGAGCAAGTTGTTTATCAGCTGTATCTTGTCGGCGACTTTGGCTCCTCCGAGAATAGCGAGGAACGGCTTCTCCGGATTGTCGAGGGCTTTGGCGAAATATTGAAGCTCCTTCTTCAGCAGAAAACCGCTGGCTCTGACGTCGAAACCGTCGCCCATCATGGAACTGTGGGCGCGATGAGCGGTACCGAAAGCGTCGTTTATGTAAACGTCGCCCAGCTTCCTCAAGGACGCCCGGAACTCCGTGACCTTGTCCTTGTCGGCTTTTATCTGCAAGATGTAATTTTTTTCGTTAAGATTTTTCGTACAACTAAACATTCTCAACGCAATATCTGATAAACAATAACATTCTAATTCAAACTTTTTTTCGTCTTAGTTCTACAATTGTTATCCCACCAAATTATAAGCACCCATTCAATACCCTGCGGTATCTTTTATATCGCTCTTTGATTATCTGCAAGATGTAATTTTTCATTTACAATTTCTGTACAACTGCACATTCTCTATCTCATAGTTGATAAATAATAATATTGCAACCGATAAAACTTACTAATTCAAACTTTTTTTGTTTTAGCTCTACAACAGTTTTCCCCCAGATTTTAAGCAGCCATTCGATAGACCTTGTTATCTTTTATCTTGCTGTATGATGCAATTAATTGTGCAAAAATTTATCTAATATTTGATAAGCTATAATATTGCAACCCATAAAACATAGGAAATTTTTGTTGTTGTAGCTCCGCAATTGTTTTCCCCCAGATTGTAAGTGGCCATTCAATAAATCCCAATTCCTTTTATCTCGCTATGCAATACAATCAATTGTGTAAAAATTGATGCGTTCTCAGAATAGAATCGGATGGATGAGACGAATGAGGCTCGTTCGAATTTTGTAAAAACAATGTAAACAACAACCTTGCTGCCGTCGGGTCCGACACCCTTGCCTTCCTCCTCTACGTGGAATCTCAAATTCTCTAAAAGAATGATAGTCCCCGGTGCCGGGTCGGCGCAAGCAGCTTCCACGGCTGGTCCGACGCAGTCGTCCAGGAATTGAATGTCCTTGCCCAGTAAAGTTTTCAGCTCGTCGGCAACGGGTTTCATTGTGTACTTCAAATTTTTTGAGCCGTCCGGGCGTCCCAGGTGGGACATGAGGACAATGGATTTGGCCTTTTTCTCCAGGGCATACTTGACTGTGTCCAGAGCGGCGACGATTCTCTGATTGTTCGTGATTTTTCCGTCCTTCAGGGGAACATTGAAGTCGACTCTGTATGAAGTACATAAAAAAATGTACATTAGTTAAATAATTAGGCATATCGATGGAAATCGTCGAACAGGGAGTTTATTCAACACATTACCGTATGAGGACCCTTTTGCCGGTGATATCGACTTTGTCGATGCTGAGCTTGTTCAGAGCCATTTTTTTCGCTCTCGAAGCTTGTGCGTTTTTGTCACGAATATTATCCTCGCCGGACGTGTAACTCGCGACTGTTCGGTGCTTGGACGAGGTTTCAAAACCGTGTCGGCGTTCGGTTAGATCGACGAGTAGTAACCGTGACGGTCTCGCGATTTGGCGGAAGGAGGCACCAATGTCAAACGAAGGGCGTCGAAGGTGGCGTCCTCCCGCGAGACGTCGAGCGGCGCGCATCTTCGAGAGAAAATTTGCTCACGCCGTTTTCATCGGCTCATCGTCACTGAAAGAAAAAAAAAACTTTCGCGCCTCAGCCGTTCGTTAATTTGCATTAGGATAGCCTTTCGCAATCGCAATGAAAAAAAAGAAACGCTATAATTTGGGAGAAAGAAACTCACGCGCCGATAATGTTTTATCGCACGGTGCGAGAGCGTTCGGGTGCGCAGGCGCGGCTGCAGCGCACTTCGAATGGCGTAACATCATTCGAACTATTATATGCATATATCTTGCCCATGGAAAAGAAATCACTGAGAAACTTTAATTAACTGTTTGTCCTACGTGCAATGGTTTCTTGCTGCAACAAGATATATCGTACAAAGAAAAAAAATTTTACAATTTAGGAGGAAGAAACTCTCGCGACGATAATGTTTTATCGCACAGTGAGCAAGGGCTCGAGTGCGCATGCGCCACACGCTTCGAATGGCATAACGTCATTCGAACTGTTATATACGTCTTGCCAATGTAAAAGAAAACATTGACAAATCTTGATTAACTGCTTGCTCTTAGTACAAGAGTTGCGTGCCGCGACAAGATATATCCTGCAAAGAATATTATTAACGACCTGAAAGTGGATTATCGAGAACGTTCCGAATAAACAGGAGCGTTGTTCATGATTGATGACTAAAAAATTAGATCATCCGTCACACGCATACAACGAACGATTTCGCTTTTTTTACGCTTCATTCCGAAAGACATTGTCAAAGTTCCGTCGACATATATCCGGCCAGGAGCGCAGGAGTTTTGAGGGTCGCACAAATGTAGGTCATTGTATGGGATGTAGGTGGATTCGTCGGGGGTGTCGCGAGTTACGCGTGCGTGTATGTATGCTATTCACGTCGGCCTAAGAGCCCGCCCGGCTCGAGTGGGCGCTGCTGTAGCGACGGACCGATTGTACAACAGAAACACACGACAATGAGAGCCATTTACTGTGAACCCGTGGAGGCCGTCTCTTGGCACGGGTTCAAGCAATTAGGGCAATTAAGAAACCAAAGGGAAAAATAATAAGTGAACGCGGAGGACAAAAACTCGGCAATGCTCGTTAATGATCATGTTCTGCTGGAAAAATTTTATTCGCACATCGATGGAAAGGTAATCCCGATGCAAGATTCGAGCGCGTCTGTAAACCTGCAGCTGGAAAATCTATGCCCGAATTAGTCGCTTTTTGGACGGGATAAACATCTCTGGCTGTCGAGGAAGCAGACACGAAATAACCTGACAGTCTGTGACCCATGTCTCGCAGCTGCCGTCGAATAAACGTCCGCTATCGTGGTTATGTTTTCCATCTGACCCAGAGGGTCTATTCTCGACGCTGGCCCAGTGTGCCTTGAGGGTAGAGTCGCCTTTTTTCGGACATTTTCAGGTGTTTTATCAGGAATTTTATTAAATATACATTTTTTGTGTTTATTGCAATGAAACTGAGTGAATATTTTTATTGATATTATTCCACAATGCAGGCATGTTTCGTCACCCAAATGTACAAATTCCCGAAAAAGGCGAGTCCACCCTCAATCAGTTGGCGTTGTGATGGGCGGAATAACAAGGCAGCGATGTCGACCCTTTCGCTACCGCTCCGGAATTATGATTACGACAGATTTATCTATAGGCGTGTTCGAAGCAATTGGATCCGGTTATTTGATAAGTTTACTTGTATTATTATTTCACAGTTTACTTTTATCATTTTTGGCTCCTTTTCGTACGTGTCTTCATCGTCAAAAACATAGCATTTCCTGCGGCTAATTGCCCAGTTATCGAGTGAATAACGAGTTTCAGCTGTGAACTGCTCGTGACACAAATTCGCTGACAAAAAAAAAACTTTTTTTTTGTTCTATTCTCTTCGGAATAAAGCAACCGCCGCGAGTATATTTCGAGACCCTACCGTGCTTTAGCAGAGGTACACGTTTATCTGGGACAGTAGAGTTTAAAATAGGGAATGTCGAAGCTAATGCCCAGTAGAATATGTATATTATCGTACTGTATAGTTTAGTTTGTTCTTCGAAAAGATAATCCTGCCCTCGCGAAAATATCGCGTTGCAGCGAGGCTCCCGATGACTTCTTTCTTTCTTTCGGCGAATATATATAAATGGGTTAAAGCCTTGACGCAAGTGCGGGAGCCTCGTGTTCTAGGAAAAAAATAAAATAAATTTTAAAAAGGTGACATTTGGCACGGAGCTTCGGTCTTTTCTTTGACGGGCGAGCCGACAGTGGGTTTTTCTCACGAAAAGGCGTCAGAATTTCGTTCCAGTTGCGCCGTAGAACGGCCGACCGACGAGAGCCCACTTGTGATATTTGGCAGACTGCGTGTCGTTCAAGCGTCGAACTTGCTCGATTGACCGGCAGAGTATCCAATGTCTCGGACGATCTTGTGTTCCCGGAACGACGCCGCGTGTAAGTTGAGAACGCTCTAAGACAGAAAAAAAACACCAAAATTGAGATCCTTTCTACACATGCCGTCGCACATTTTATAAAAATACATTTTTTCAAGGCCATACTATATTTCTCCCGAAAATTAAGTAAAAACTAAATGTCCGAAAAGATCGATGAAGCTTTTAATTCGCACGACCGGCGAAATAAATAATCGTCCAGCACGATTCGATCACCGGACATATCGATCGATATATAGTTTGGAAATCCTAATTCGATTCTAATTCAATTCTTGTGTTTCCGGACCGACACTGCGTGTAAGTTGACACAGTAAGCCAGAAAAAAACAAGAAAAAAAAAAAAAAAAAAATTGAGATTCGTCCTTCACATGCCGTCGCACATTTTATAAAAAAAAAAATTTCCATGGCCATGCTATATTTGTTATGATAATTAAATATCCGAATAGATCGATGAAACTTTTCGTACGGTCGGCGAAATAAATAATTGTCCAGCACAATCCAATCAGCTGATAAATCTATCGATAGAGCTATATAGTTTGGAAATTCGAATTTAATTCTTGTGTTCCCGGAACGACGCTGCGTGTAAGTTGAGCCACTCTAAGCCACCAAAGAAATGAGATTCTTCCTTCCACATGCCGTCGAACATTTAATAAAAATATTTTTTTCCAAGACCACGCTACGTTTATTACGATAAATAAATAAAAATTAAATATGCAAACAGATCGACGAAACTTTTCTCACCACCAGGCGAAATAAAGAATCGTCCAGCACAATCCGATCAGCTGATGAATCGATCGAGCTGTATAGTTCGGAAATCCTTCGTGTGACCGAGTGCCCGTCAACTCGTAGAGTTGTCATCGGAGTGAGAGTCTCGTTGATCGAATGCCAAATAGAAAATAGGATATGTGAATGGCCCGAGAGAGTATCTTAGCGCGGTTGCAGCGGTAGAGGAGACACTGTCTTTCTCGCTCTCCGCGTTAGGGGAAAATTCGCCCGACTCGTAGGTGGGGGGGGGGGGGGGGGGGGGGGTGGACGGTCTTGAGGAGAAGAAGCAACAGGCGTGTGCCGGGCGAGGCCCCCTCCGACTACAACCTGCTCGATGCCGATCGCGCTAGACAACCACCTGGGCACTGCCGCTTCGTGTACGTCCGTGCTTCCTTGTGTGTACCCTCCTAGTCGCTTCTCGTCGACGACGACCGCTACGCTCCGCCGCACTCGCTCTCTCTCTCTCCTGACGCCGCAGCGCTACGTGCGAAGTCGCGTCGAAAATAGACGAAACCTCGTCGAACGCGGGGGCGAACCACGATACGCCCAGCCACTTTTGAATCTCATACCGTCCAGAAAAGCGAACTTTACACTTCTTCTTCCGTCCTATTCACACAGACATATAATACATACTCGCGTTAATTTCGATAACCCTCTCGCCAGTTTTTCGCTCAGTCGAAAACGCGGCGTCGGGTTATATCCTGGTCCATAAACTCACGCTTTATATAGATATATATTCTTCTTTTTTTTTTTGAGATTATTATGATCTTGTTATTGCCATCGTGGTGTCCCGAGGTCTACAACGGGACAATATATCTACAATGAACGGAAGCACAGGTATACCGACGGCCGCTCGAGGCACACGTCTCGCAGCGGCTCTAACAGGCACGTCGGAAGCGACGTGTTATAGTGGCGTTCGGGCGAGAGGCGGGCCGCGTGCAAAATAGACCTAATTTCTAACGAGTGCATGAGTATAACACGCACGATTTCGAGGCTACTTATCCCCCGTGAGTTTAACTGCTGTATTACAATTTACGTATCAAAATTCCCCGTGCGTGTAAGAAGGAAACTCAAGGAGAATCTAACCTTATCGGAAAACATTAGATTTTTATTCTGGCACCTCGGGTACAGTAGTTTGACAATAATTTACCAACGGAGCGGAAATATCCGTGCTAATGTGTCGATGATGATTCGAATGGCAGTTCACCGTTTCTTTGCAAACCGATTCTATAACGCGTAGTTCCATTCAATACAAACCCGAACCGACACTGCTACGCGTGTGTAGTGTCGGTTTGTTACCGGTTGTGTGTGGAAACGGTGGGCTGCCCTTCGACTCGAAACTTTAACCAATGAAATAACAATGGGGCAAAACGGGACAGTGAGGGCAAAACTCACTGTTCCAATGATTTTTAAATGTCCCATTTTGACCTAATGATACATCCGGATCTTCAACCCCGTTTTGCTCCACGGACGACCATTGCCAATATCCAGAAGTTATTGGAAGATTGCGTTTTGTCTCGTAATCCCGTTTTGCCCCTCTGTGCCATTTTGCCCCGCTCTCCCCTACGTCGTTCGCTACATTATCCACTCCCACGTGGGAGTAGGGAGGACGAGGGGGCGGATGAGCGTGAGCTTTGTAAAGATATATTTACATTCGACTATAGACAAATTTTGATTCGAACGTTCGATCTCGGAGCCAGAGGCCCAAGGTCGACGAGTGGCTCGTGACCGGGCGCCGGGAGCGTAGCCGCGCGTGAGATGTCGAGAGCAACGAGAGAGAAAGAATAATTGTTAGGTACGGAACGCCGCCCAATGCCAGTGGGGAAAACTGTCCGATTAGGCACGGGACACTCTCCGAGCGCTCGACGCCGCTTTGCCCTCTCGACTCGGCTCTCTGGCAACGAGTCTGGCAGCGCTAGGCTTCGCGATCTTCGAACGCTCGACCCGCTTGTGTTTTCCCGGCACCTCGCCGCTTCTCTCAACGACAGATACGAGGCACATCCCCGCGAGTAGGAAGGCACACTTCGGCTAAACCGTGCGCTTCGAGAGTGTCGGCCGGACCAGTCCGCGCTTTTAGATCCGCAAAGAGGTTCGCGAGATATATCGTTAGTCCCGTCCGTCGGTACGCCTCTGTCGCCACTCGCTGGCGGAGGAGCTGCTCTCTCATCGAGTCTCCGCGAGTCTCTGCGAGTCTCAACCGGTGTCATCGGACTCGGCGCAATCTTGTTAGTGCATCCTCGGTATATCCAGCACAATATCGTTCCACGCGCATATCGCGGACACGATCGGCGATTCTTTACGTACATTGAAATAATGAAGTGGTACGTGTGTTGTTATTTATTTTTGTTTGTTTGTATTTGTTTTTCTTTTAACGTTTTTCTTCGATCATCATTGTCGGACTGTTTTGGACGTGCAGAGGCGGAACGTGCAGAGGCGAATTTGGTGAATCGTTGAAAACTTATTTTTGCCTGTTTTGCACAACGATTCCGACATAGCTTGTTTTTTCGAGGCATTGGGAAAGATTGACTACTTTGTTGGGGACGATAACTCGCGGTGACGACAGTTCTAACTGCGTTTGGCATTTGGACTGGCAGGTGGATGAATTTTCCTTGTCGTGTCGTGATCGTCTGATTATGCGCGGATGGGCACGAGTTATTCAGACGCCTTCGCAGCTGGTCCGCGCGGACTTTGCTTGATCGTAGAGAAAACATTGGTTAATCGATTTTTTTTTCTCTACCAAATTTCATTTCAACATAGTGTGACAATTAAGTCGAAGACGTTTTCGCGAAAATTTCTCGGTTACCTTCAGTTTTACTCGGTTGCGGATCAATTTTTAGGTCGAATTCTCGCAGAGATCGGCCGTCCTGCGATAATCGGACAAAGAATTTTTTTAAAATAAAATACAATTTCTCGGTTCGCAAATAGTCTGCAGAAAATCCTCAATTTCGAAGCATGCTTGTCCGTAATATAATCACCGGTAGAGTTTGGCTGCGTTCGTTAATTATCGGTTACTAATAAAAGTTTCCGGCAGCATCGCGTACGATGCACCGAGCTCGTTGTCGGGGGAGGGGGAGGGGGGGGGGGGGGGGGGAGTTTGTGATTTTCATGACCAACGTTTGTAAATATTTTCACAACCGAAGACCTTTTCACAAAGATTCGCGGATCAATATTTAGGTTGAAGTCTCGAAGAGATCGGCAGCAATAATCAGATAAAGAACTTTTTTAATTTGATTGTTTTAATAAAAATAATTAAAAAATTCAGCAAACACAAGTAGTCTGGCGGTTAAACAGTTTGCAGAAAGTCGTCTGTTTCGAAGGCATGCTTGTCCGTAATATCGTGGCCGGTTGAGAGTTGAATTTGTTTGGCTGAGTTCTTTAATTGCCGGGTTACTAATAAAAGTTTCCGGCAGCCCGAGTTCCGTGACTCGTTGTCAGGCGGGTCTTTGTGAGTTTCAAGATCAACGTACCTTCGCAAAGATCTTCGCAAGCTCGACATATAATAGCCCGAGAGTTTCGGTGGTGAATACATATAAAAGTCGAGCGTTATTTCGGGAGGACCCCGGGGCTTTTATATGCACGCTACTTTCCCGTGAAAGCAAGACCCGACTGTACAACCCAGGCCGGCCCAAGCACACTCGAGATCTTTGCACTCTAGCTCCGGCTCTCGACGCTTTCACGCCGACTCCGGGCATCGGTCTGTCGCAAACGCTCTTCTGTACAAGCTATTTCCGCGAGCGTGAAAATTCGTATGAATAATAAGATCGGGCTGGGATGTATCGTACTCGGGACGCACGAGCGAAGACTCTCGCGCCATAAGCGCCTTTATAGTCCTCGGAAGCGTCGAGCAAATTTATTCCGAACATCGATCGATAAAGGGGCTGTTACGAGCCTCTTTACGACGCCTTGTAGCTCCCGACAGATTCACTTCTCGCGTCGCTCCAGCGGCGAAAACACGAACCTATAATGCATTACCGAGAATAGCGCACGGATATTAAACAAAATAAAACCCACTCGAGTTCTATATCGGATTATTCGAAAGTTATAAAGAATAAACCTCTTAGCATTTTTTTCTTTTTTCTTTTCATCGTTGCATAATCTTAGTTCAACCTTCGATGTAGCTCTCCGTGTAATAGACATGTGCACAGGTGCCTTTCCACGTTGATATTTTTACGCGCTGTGAAGCGGAAAAACAGGACGATCAATCGCCTGACCGTTATGATAAGTCTTTCTTGCCCTCTCTCTCTCTCTCTCTCTCTCTCTCTCTCGCGTCTCGCACATTTCTTCCTGGCTGAACTAACCCGGAGTGCGGACTGAGAGTTTTATTTCGGAAAATAAAAAAATGTATCTCTTCGAGATATTTTGCGATTCTAGATGCTTGCCAGCGGTCGGGATAAAACTATCGATGTTAGGTTACGGCTTGTCGAGAAGACAGGTTGTCATCGGCCTCACCCAGCTATTATTTATTCCTATAATAAGTATACTCATTTTTTATCGAGTCTGTTCGTCGGTGGTTAACGTCTCTGCGACATGTATCGCGTGTAACTTTGTCCGTACCTCTGAAACCATAATTCAGCCGTTTCTGTTGCTGGGTATATTTGAGGTGAATTTCAAATGCATTTAACACGTATCACACGTTCCGCAATTGACACGTTTATGGGACTGGTTGCATTCGAGATACATTCCACAGAAAAATAAAAATAATATTTCTGGAACGTCACTTCCGGTTTGAAAGTCGTACGTTTGAAGATGTCACTGAATATATCTGCTTTACATCAATTTTCTTCTTTGGCAAGTATTCGTCAGTGCACCGCTTTACCAAGAAAACAAAATGCTTCGCTTGTGGAATTTTATTTTTTAAGTGAACTTCGTCGAGCCAAATTTGTTGATGAAATTTAGTTCCGTGCAGATATCCTTAGGTTCAAGTTTAAACCAGAAGTAACGTTATGCAGAAAAAGTTCGAAACATTTCGTTGGAAAGTCACTTCCTGTTTCAAAATATCGATTTTTCAACGGGAAGTGACGTATTTCCGCTTCGACGCTACTTCCGGTCGAAAAAATGAGATTTTCAAACCGAAAGTGACGCTTTCTCGCGTGACGTCACTTCCGTTCGAAAAATGAGATTTTCAAATCGGAAGTGACGGTTTCTCACGTGACGTCACTTCCACCCGAAAACTGAGGTCTTCGAACCGGAAGTGACGTTACAGAGAAATTGTTAAATTTTTCTCCGGAATGTATCGCCGATGCAGTCAGTGACATAAACGGATGATTTAAGGAACACACGGAAAATACTGCCCGGTTTGACGTAATCGATACATTCATAAGGGGCGAGGAAGAGGGAGGGGTATTTTCTCGATGACGTGAACTCGTGTCGTTAATCCTCGAGTAGCGAATCCTGAGAGGCTTAAAATTTGTTACGGATAATAATCGCTTGTCGTGCGCATGGCCGAAAGTTTCGTTGTCGCTTTGCGTCGTTGGGTTTCGTTTTCGACTGTCCGGGTCTACTTAACAGTGAGCCTGCAATGCGGCGCACGTGGCTCGGGCTCGACCTTTACTTCTGTGCCCGAGTGGCTGTGTTTGACAAAGATCCATACAAATGTACTCGGAACCTTCCGTTTGCCTCGTCACAGAGCTGCCCGCTGAGCCTTAACTTCGCGTCTCGATCCACTCCCCCTTAAAGCTCGAGCAACAACAATTATAGATGAAAAAAAAAATAAAATAAAAAGGTAGTTCGACTTTACCGCACAGGCACGTTTTGCCGAGAGGCGAACATATTTATATCGTGAACGGCAACATAATGCTGCGAGATCGATTTTTTTTTCTCGGAAACGCTTCTAAATTTGTACCAGTGAGAAACGAGCTTCTTTCACCGGTCTCGAATGAAAAAAAAAAACATCTAGATTTTAATAGAATTCTCACTGCAAACAATATTTTCAATAGCATGAAACATTTACGTTACGTATCTCGAGGCTGCTCTCGTCACGGCAATTAACTTGCTTATGGATAACAAATCGAAGGAATAAAAAGCGTGGCTACCTGCGCTTCGTGTCCGATGGCCGGGCGATCGCGGAGTCGTCGAAGCCGCTGAAGAATCATCCGACAGCCCAGACGACGAGCAGACGTTTAATTTTGATTTACATTTTATTCATAATTCCACAAGGAAAGTTAATATTATCGTGCCTCAAGGCCGCGGCCCTTGCCGCAACAACTAGCTCCTGTAACGGATAAATCGAAGAGCAGGGAGGGGGGAAATGCTTTGTATCCGACGAGTGATGACAGAGCTGATAATCGCGAAGGCATCGAAGGCCAAACACGGCAGCGAGGTAACGCAAAGTAGAGGGGGGACGGGATTGATTCGACGAGGCAGAAGTTCCAAAAATCCCCGGACTTTCCTCCAGCATCAATGCGGCTCCGTGGCCCAAGGTATTCGCACAAGAATGCGACAAAGATTTAGCATCGACTAAAGCAGCTGCAGTCGGAGAGAAGCTCCTCGATGAGGACGATACATTCGTGACGGAGAGAGAGAGCTCTCTCCGTGCGGTCATTCGATATATCTCGAAACGGTTGCATCGATCGGACGAGACGCGCGTCGGCGGCGGCAGCAGCGGCGCGGCGGCGTAGCGTGTGGGCCGGTCGTGGGTTTCTGTAATGGAATGAGTGCCGCCATCGCCCGACGACTCGACCAATCCCGGATAACGTAGGGAAGATGGCTGCGGCAGGAGAAACGACGACGTTCGACGATGGGCTTTCGTGCGGCGCTTCCGCGGCGGCGAGCACGACGTCTCGCGAATAGATCGATCCCCGAGAAAAGAGAAAAGAAAAGCCTCGGCGCGGATCTCTCCCCTTGGGTGTACACGAGATAGACGGATTGTTTTTTCGCAAGGAGACGAACTTCCTCGAACGAAAGGCGGAGACCGTAGAGAGAATTTTTTTAAAAAAGACACGAAAAAAAAAGAAACTCCCCGAGCCATTAAACAATTACGAGATGATAGTGAACGATAGGAGTGTTTGATATAACGTGAAAGTATCGAGAGAGAGGATCGCTCTGTTTCTTTTCCTCTCGCCTCGCTCCCGAAAGCTCACCGGAGAGGTGGGCGAGCGAGGGAGAACGAACGAGAACCGATATACCTATACAGCAGGTACGGAGGAGGAGAAAGAAGACAGAGAAGCTGGCTGTCGGGCAGGCCATCAGCGCCTAGCAGACGACATTGTTAGTAAAAATAAAATGTCATTATATTTGGAACTCGTGGTGTATACCGAAGGCGCGTGGGGCTTTTTGTGGAAAGTTGTGAGTTTAATGCCACCGCGTTCGATGCCACCGCTTAATATCGAACCTGTACGTGTGCGCGGGTGTGAGATAATTGTTTTTTTTTTTTCTTTCGAGTACCCGAGAGCCCGTTTGATACGGGAAAAGAAAACCGCTGACTTACGATCCTCGACCGTAGACTCGATTATCAAACGAACGTGTGCCTTTTTTCTTTTTCATTTTCGTTCGATCGTTCGATTGTCTCTCGACGAATTTTCCTAGTGCTTTTTTTTATCTTTCTTTCTTTTTCATTTCTAAAGTGGGAATGGAAAGTGGCCGTGGCGGACAATAATAACGTGATCGGAGATTTTTTGTCTTTTTTTTCTTTTTTTTTTCACACGGGGTGGGAGTCTCCGGGCCGTAGGAAATATAGATGGACGGTGCCGACACACACACTGAGTCCAGCGGCGCAACCCCTGTAACTCGGCTGCACCCTTCGCTCGCACGCAATCATGGCTGCCTAGCACGGGGGGCGCCCTCGCGTATTGACCAATTTTCATCGTCGTGCTCCGCACTCTCTCTCTCGGACGTTAGGTTAAAATCACCTCGTGTGTGGGCAGTCTCGCGGGAGAGAGGGGGGAGGTTGGGGGGGGGGGGGCGTATCGTAGTTTTGCCGTTCGACAAAAAACTTAAGAAACAAAAAGTTAAAAAAAGGGGGAAAAAATCGACGAAATTTTCTTTCGGTGTTCAGTGCCGTTTCCCTGTGTGGTTCCGAGCCGGCTCGAAACACTGCTGCGGGGAATATCCTTCGCGCAATCCCCCCCCCCCCCCCCCCTTCCCCTCCGGAACCGTAGAGGCCCGTCCGTCTCGCTCACTCGCGCTCCGCTGCCTGTGTACGCCTCTCGGCCCGGTGACACACACCGTGTCATGGCAGACCTGCTGGCTCCGGCGCTCAAGGGTTGCTTCGATTTTCCAGGCATCCTAATCATCCCGGAAAATTGGTGCTGAGACATGTAGGCGACGAGAGCACGGATCAGAACAACAACATCACGATGACTAGCGAGGACCTCCTGCAGCCCGGCCATGTGGTCAAAGAACGATGGAAAGTGGTCAGTAAAAAAAAAAAAAAGAGAAAAAAAAACATTCACCTTCTCGTCGATTTTTTTTTCCCCTCCTCAGTACTCCAGGATTTTTATAAACGAGACGTTTCAGTAGAGAATTTATTTTTTGTTTTCTTTTCACGCGGTTTTTTCGATTTATCGAGTCGTTAAAAAATTGTCGAACTTTGCACTTTTGCCACACCTGGTGACGCGGTATTTTTTTTTCAATTGAATTTTTTTTATTTCTTTTTTGGCAATTTTAAACACATTTGTTAAATGAGATTTTTCTTTTTTTTTTTGTTTTACCGGTACTGAGCCTTTATCGTTTTGTTGGACAGATGAGAAAGATCGGAGGCGGAGGGTTCGGAGAGATTTACGAAGGCCTCGACCTGATGACGAAGGAGCAGGTTGCTCTGAAAGTCGAGTCGGCCAGGCAGCCGAAGCAGGTTCTCAAGATGGAAGTGGCGGTCCTCAAAAAGCTCCAGGGTAAGACCGATCTTTCGTCGCAATTAATCCTTACGAATGGTTCGAGCAGCATTTCTATGATTCTCTTTCAAACCATATTTTTACTTCATTTTTTTTCCAAACTTCTTCAGGTAAAGAACACGTCTGCCGGTTCATAGGGTGCGGACGAAACGATAGGTTCAATTACGTGGTGATGCAGCTCCAAGGAAAGAATTTGGCGGAACTGAGGAGAGCTCAGCCTCGAGGTGCCTTTTCTCTGTCCACGACCCTGCGTCTGGGTCTTCAGATACTGAAAGCAATAGAGAGTATACACCAAGTGGGCTTCCTTCACAGAGACATCAAGCCCGTAAGCGTCATAAGGCGAAAATACAACAAAAAAAATAGAATTTAGTTGTAAGCGCGAAGACGGCCAAGTCGTTTCGAGCCATTAAAGATGTTGCACACGTACATTCCCAGCCAAAAGTGAGATTCAGTGAGAATTTGAACACTTCCCAATTGTATGGAAATCTGAAAAAAATTAACGGTATTAAAGGTGCCAAGAACATTAATTTTGCATAATAATAATTTTGCATATGTCAAAAAGCTATTAAGAAAATGCTTTAAAAAATTGTTCAACAAATAGTCAGTACACCTTTTTTCCCTTTTCAAATGAATTCATTGATTTTATAGAAGCTACATGAATTTTTTCTGAATTTGCTTGCAATTTTGAATCTTCCGTTTTTGAAATTTTGTTAAGGCCATGACTACTTCGTCAATAACTTTTCAACGTCATTATCATGCAAAATCGTAGGTCTTGACATCATAAACACGGCTGATTTTTTTCCAGATTTTTGGCACATCGCGAAGTCCTGAATTTTTTATCGTATTAAACTTTTGGTTAGGAATGTATGTGTGATGCATCCTTAAGCAGCGACTCTTAAATCACCTGAGCGATATCTCCGCACTAGTTGCCGTTCTCTATGTACTTTCGACGCGCGTCGTCAAAGATCGGATGCCGATGTATGAATAGCTCGTCAAGCGTCCCGCCCGCGAAATATCTCGTGTCTGTTCGGTATTAATAGGGCAGAGATATAGCACGGCAAAAAAAAAAAAAAAAATCGTTCGAATTAATTCGAGCGCGGCCGTCAACCCGTAGATTTCTAATTACGGACGATGAGATATTGCGATGCTCATTGAAAATTTCTCTGTTTCAGTCAAACTTCTCGATAGGCCGTCACCCGTACAACACGCGGATGGTTTACATGCTGGACTTCGGTCTGGCTCGTCAATTCACGACGGGCACGGGGGACGTTCGGCCGCCCCGTGCCGCCGCTGGTTTTCGCGGCACCGTTCGTTACGCTTCCGTAAACGCTCACAAAAACAAGGAAATGGGCAGACACGACGATCTCTGGTCGTTGTTTTACATGCTCGTCGAATTTGTCAATGGGCAGCTACCTTGGCGAAAGATCAAAGACAAGGAGCAGGTAGGCCTTCAATTTTTCTCATTCACAACATTTTTCCGCACGGTCGTCGAGTGGGCGGTTCGAAACTGTAGCGACGATTTTTTTTTTTCTCGGTCATTCAGGTGGGAACTTTGAAGGAAAAGTACGATCATCGCTTGCTCCTGAAACATTTACCTTCCGATCTTCGTCTCTTCCTGGAACACATTCAGGTATGTTTGCGTTGTTCAATTCCATATTTGTTCTTTTGAAATTCCTCGCGGAATTCCATGTCTCGCGACTATAGATAACGATGTTTATTCATCCGCAACAACCATGCGAGAATGAGTTGTAAACCCAACGCACGTAGGCACCGGGGTGCGAAGTGTGCCGACTATTTGGCTGGAGTTCAAACCGTTATGTGCGATAAAGCGGCCAAGGTCCGCCGGAAGAATATACTTAGCATTGAAATACGTCATCTCGATGAGATTTTTTTTTTTTTCGTTTCATAACGACGTTACGGCTCTTCGTGATTTATGTCGCGAGCCGGTAACGATTCTCCATGGGGATGAAAGAAAAGAAAAAGGAAAACGCGCTATTGAATATTGCCTGGCAGCGTGTTGAACTTTCCGCTAGGAGAGAATTTATCGACCGTTCGACCCGTTCAACCGCATTACTTTATTATACTTCGTTCGGTCGCCAAACTTTTCTCAGCTTGATACGAATCGCGCCAATTTTGAAAAAATTAATTAGGCGCTCGTCGTATCGAACCCAAAAATTAATTGAAACCTTTATACATTTTTTTTAGAATTTGCAATACGCGGACAAGCCTGATTACACGATGCTGGCGAGTCTGTTCGAGCGTTGCATGAAGCGCCGTGGCGTTAAGGCGAGCGATCCTTACGACTGGGAGAGGCCCTTGGTGGCGAACGAGGGTCTACCAACAACGAGATCGTTACCAACGGTGACGGCCCCGCCGGCGCTGACGACAGCCACGACGATCAATCAGGCGCCGACGACGCCGAACGTCGACACGAACAATCAGGAGAACGTCGAGCCCGACAACAGAAAGGAGGTGGGTGTTAAAAAACATTCTGAGAAAGACCATTGAGAAAGGTTGTTGTAGGATTATAATGAGAGATCAAATTTCTTGAATGTTTTGAAAAAAAAAGAAAAAAAAAAAAAAAAACACAAATTTATTGGAGATCGAATAAAACGGTGTGCACAGTTAACTTTCCTAATCGTCTTTCGCAGGGAAAGATAGATTACGAAAGTTTATGCAGGATAATATTGGGAACGGAGGGATCTCCTGTTCCATTTACATCCGCAATAAGTAATCATGGCCGGGACAAAAATTGCAATGCAACCATACAGATAACGGACAACACGCATCAGCAAGGAGGGCAGCAAGTCGCGGCAACCCCACCGGTACAAGGTCAGTTCGCTTCAGCGACTGGTCAGCCTATAATTTTTATTATCGAATCGATTTTTTTTTTATAACACTTGAAAAACACCTTATTCTCTTTTTTTTCTCGGCGATCGTCGACAGGTTCCCCGAAGAAGCGTCGAGCGGTATCGATGGCCGTGGAGCCACAGTCGCCGGTGCCACCGGCCGAGAAGCAGGTCGACCACGAGGGTGACGCCCTCATGGCATCGGCGCGCTCGGCCTCCGAGGTACCGCGATCCAAGACCGTGGCAAACGCCGCCGCGCCCCTTCGGAAATCGGCCAGCGGCGCGACTTTCGCGAGACTGCGGGTCGTCGCGCCGCCGGAAACTAATCCCGGCGAGCCACCCAGTCCTAGGATACAGACGGAAGTCGACGCTTCCTATTGCTCTTACGACGTCACGAACACCAAACACGTGGGAAATCAGAGTCCGGTAATGAAGCGGTTCACTTTTCGTTGCACAATTTTCGATTCGGTTTTTGTTCTTTTCGCTTCCTCATTGAGGAATCTTCGTTTCCTGTCAATTTTTGTTTTTTTTTTCGAAATTTTTATGTCAATGTTGTAAAATTTTGAATTAAAAAAAGAAATTCGTACCTCATAACAGGCGCATGTTTTCGATTCAAATGTTGAGGTAGAAGCTAAATAAACGGTGGATTCGTGATCAGTGCAAGAAATAACGAACTTTCATTTTATAGGGAATTTTCGTGGCCGCAACTACACTTCGTATTCTTCTTATTTTACATGAAAATTAAAAAGTATATCTGAATTATCATCGGTTTTCAGAAATAATTTTTTTTGCTTCGTACTGGAAACTTGTTTTTCATAGATATGAAAAATACATTGTGCCTCGTACAATGTTGCGCATAGCTTCCTCTGCGAGAAACCCAAAAATCGATCGACAAACTTTTTCATAGAGAAAGCTATATGCAAAATCGTAATAAATTAGGAATTCATGTGCAAATTACTTTGCACCATTTCTTATCTTTTTTTCCTATTGTTTTACTTAATTTTATTATTTCCCTGCGAACAGGTCACGGAGCAGAGAGAACCTCTGAGAAGGGAGCCCAGACGACGAACGGAGCCGAGGCAACAGTCGAGAAGCGGACGCTCGGCGATGAGAGACTGTTCGATAACACAGTTTGCCCAGATCGACGACGACAACGTGTCGGCGCTTCAGCAAGTCACGCGCGGCGGCGGCGGTCTGACGCTAGCTTCCCAGTGGAAATCGCAGTTCGACGACTCCGAGGAGACCGACAACGAATGGAAGGGAGAAAATTTA
The DNA here is from genome assembly GCA_958510785.1 of Exephanes ischioxanthus. Lineage (NCBI taxonomy): Eukaryota > Metazoa > Arthropoda > Insecta > Hymenoptera > Ichneumonidae > Exephanes > Exephanes ischioxanthus. Next base: position 2,689,306 of record OY294018.1, on the reverse strand, counting down.
CAGAGTCCCGAACACAAGGGTGCTAATGCACCCTCTATAGTTCCTCAGGTAGGGGTGAGTCGAGGTTCCTCCTCGCGCGAAGTCAGAGGCGTTTCGATGTCCAGGCTTTTCATTTTTTTTTCGCCGGGAAGATATCAAAATTTAACGCACTCGTGGAACGCAAGTTCTAGAGCCGACAGATACAAGTCTGCGACGTACGAAATAAAATGTGACCGTGAAGATATCTGCACGACATAAAATTTTATCCTCGGCAAGTCTCTATCGATGTACGGCTTTAGGAAAAAAAAATGCCACTTGTAGAATTTTATTCTCTAAGGGAACTTGCCGAGCGAAGTTTGTGCGATGCAAAACACGGCCGTTATAACTTGATGAAATTTCGTCTCGTGCAGATATCTTCAGAATCATAATAAATTTTGCAATCTTCCCGAGTGTTGGGCATATTCATCGTTTCATCGCGAACCTGAGTCTTCATCATTCTCGAGGATCATAAAATATATCGAGTAATGCTATTATTTATTTATACGAGCAAATATTTGTTAACATTCTAGCCTGGCCTGGCCTGTATCAAGATCCTCGCTTGACACCTATCTTTCGCCGATGCTACTGTGAATCTATGCTTTGCCCACCTTCCGCTATGAGTTCTGAATGACCGCACAAGCTTTTACCTTTTTTTTCACACCCGCACGCTGGAACGTCCGCTACTGTGTCACGCATGGCTGTCTGGCACAAATTTCCTCTGGTGCTTTAGCGTTCGATCGATTCCGAGTGGTAAAGTCATTTACCAGCTTGCCGAAACGAAGAACGGATTATGTAAAAGAAACAAAACAATTTTATTTTCGCTTTACCGTTAATTTTTCTTTTTTTTTTAATACGATTTTGATAGCGTATCAATCAAGGTTTACGCACAGAGAAACAGCATAAGCAGGCTTCATTCAAACTCTGTGTAAAATATATGCGGCAAGCTGCACGTTTCCACAACTCGACGTCGTCTTCGAAGCCAGTACAGAAAAGAAAAAAAACAAAACATGTACTCAATTGTCACCTTATATTATTGTTAATAATAATAGTTTTACGCTGCGCAAAAAAATTAATCAGGTTTGGCATTATATTTTTTAAATATATTTTTATAGATACAACCAAAAAAAGTTGCATGCTTTCTGCTACCTCTGTCGACCGCACGAATGCCTGCATACTTCTTTTTCCTTTTTTTTTCGTCTGCATAGTTTATCTGATGTATACACATGTACTTGTTGCTCGAGTGAGGGATCGATTATTCGGTGAGTAATACCCGGCGTATCTAGTCCACAGTTGGTAGTGAGGCTGTAGCTACGGTAACCCCGTCGCCAGGATGTCCCGATGCAAAATCGTCGGCGAGTCAGGCAGTATCGGTAACGCCGATTGTATCCCAACAGCAGTCCACGGCGATCGGGGCAGGGACAACGCAGAACGCTCTCTCACGGATAAGCGAAGACTCGCCGAGGCCGTGCGCGCCCCACAGATGTCTCAACATAACCGGAATCGAAAAGTATCCGGAGCTCCAAGGAGCTCTGCCTCGAGCCTGGAGCGTACCGGCGCTGGCGCCGCACGTTCGTGCCAATCTCGAAGCACCGCTGGTACGTTCTTCACGCTGCCATAAATCTCCGGGAAATTTATCGATTTTTTTGTAGGTCATTTTTTGTAGGTGATCTATATAGATCTTCTAGATCATTCTTGATCTATTTAGATCTTCCAGATCATTCTTGATCTATATAGATCTTCCAGATAATTCCTGATCTCTATAGATCTTCCAGATCATTCATGATCTATATAGATCTTCCAGATCATTCTTGATCTAGATAGATCTTCCAGATCATTCTTGATCTATATAGATCTTCCAGATCATTCTTGATCTATACAGATCTTCCAGATCATTCTTGATCTATATAGATCTTCCAGATCATTCTTGATCTATACAGATCGTCCAGATCATTCTTGATCTATACAGATCGTCCAGATAATTCTTGATCTATACAGATCGTCCAGATCAATCCATGTGTATAGATCTTCCTCAATATCACACATATATAACGAATTTTGCTTTGGTCCCCCAAACAGGTGCAGCAAGCAGCATTCGACGATTTGCTGTACGAAGTGGACGTCATGAGGAACGTGGCGATGCGTCACGACGAGCCGAGAAGCAGTCCCCCACCGAGGCGAGCCAGTGTTCCTGCGGTTGCTTTTTTGCCAGCGTCAACCGTCCCTACTACGCCCGTCGGCGACGAGGAGGAGCAAGCAGTCGCGGGAAGATTGGAGATCCGTGTCGTCGACTCGACCGGAGGTGCTACCGTTGTGCAGACGAGTGCCGACAAGGAACCACTGCAGAGTGAGCTTCGATCGCAAAATCAATCCTCGATCAAATCGATAAATCTGCACGATAACGATTCTCATTTTTTTTGTCTTTATTTTTAGAAAAATTAACCAACGGAACTGCCGGCAGTCCGGCGAGTCCGAATCCCGGACCGGAGGAGCCCTCGATATACTACGACGCGACGGAGAACCGTCCAGCAGCGAACAACAGTTCGGTGAACAAAGCCCCGTCGACCGGCGCATCGACGCCGGTCGCGAGCGCTGTACCGCTGCGCGAATCCAAAGACAATAAAGAGCGCGACTCGTCGAGCAGACCTCACAGTAGTCTCAGCAAGATTCCCGTACCGGTGAAGAGTCCCCGCTGCTCGTTGTCCGAGTCGACGCCCGAGACGACGACGCAGAACACGAAGACCGGAACCGTCAGCGAGATCGAAAAATCGCCCGCCCACATCGTTCAACAAATTAAGGATCGAGATATCGGTTAGTTACACTGTCTGTCGAATGTTCATGTTTTTTATATTATATACTTATTATATATATGTATGCATATATTTTTTATATATATACATATATATATATAAATACACACACACACACATATATTTATTAAAGCCACTTTATATTGCGACTACAAGGTTCGCAGCATAGTTGTATATCCACGTTATCGCATAATGCTTAAAAGTATACTCGCACTATTGCGAATTTCATAGTATATAGCCTGCATCTTCTTTTTTAATCGCTAACGAGTAAGGGGAATGAGGTACCTTCGTCTTTTTTTGTTTTTTTTTTTTTTACAAAAATATCACCAACGTTCAGTCATACATCTTCAATGGCCCTGAAGATGCCTGCATGACACGAAATTTCATCTTCGGCAAGTCTCCATCGATGCACGGCTTTAGCAAGAAAAGAAAAAATTGTTCACTCATAGAATTTTATTCTCTAATCGAGCTTCCCCAGTGAAGTTCGCGCGATGAAAAACACCGCCGTAATGAGTTTGAAATTTAGTTTCATGCAGATATATTTAGGGTCGTCATCTTCACGCAGAGTCCGTGTTTTTAATTTTTCACACTCATACCTCAGAGAAACACGCGAGAGCGAGACGAGCGACGAAAGCCAGACGAAAAAAAAATCTGTTCGGTGTCATTTAGATCTTTTCCGTAAAGTTCATTTGGTTTTTTTTTTCCATTTTTTATTTTATTTTTATATGTTTGTTCGTCAGAAAGAAAAATTATCGTTATCATTGCCCGTTATAGTTGGGTTTGGCAATTATATTTTATTTCGTGCTTCTTAGCGTTACTAACACCGGTAACTTTTAGCTATCAAAGGTAAACCGTTGTCAGTACATACGGAGGCACCGGCACTGAGGCGCTGTGCGACGTTACCGGACGCTAGACCGAGCGTCCCACCGTTAACGTCGACGAGCTCGACCGAGGAGGAGAACCTGACCGGCTGCACGCCGGCCCTGCGTCGACGACGCCAGAGCGAGAAATACGTCACCGACGCCAGTCAGCTCAATCTTCGGTTCCAAAGACCGCAGCGAAGGTCGAGGCCCGCCTCGGAGGTTCTGCCGAGATTCTATCCGAGGGGCGTGCCCTCCTATCTACTCGATGCAGGTAAAAGAACTGAGGAGAGCAGTGACAATGACTCTGACAGCAGCGGCCCGCCGAACACACAGCCACCTCCACCGCCGTCGTATCTGCCGCCTCACGTGGCCGAGAATAACGCTAGGTACGATAGACATCATCATCTGATTACTGATTACCGTAGCTATTCTACTACCACGTACCATTTATTACTACGTACAACAATATCGCTACAATTTTTTTTATTTTTCTACTTCTTTTTATTCCTCTATTGTAACTACTTGCCATCTTTGCAAGCCGTGTACGAAGTTTCTGTATCGAGTTTCGCAACGTTTTTTGTCAAAAATTTTTGTTTACATTTGTGTTTTGTCTTTTGATTTTTTTCGACACATCCACTCACTCTCGAGTTAATCACGGCATATTCATCGAATCAAAATTACAAACGCTACATTTATTACTACGTATAACAATATCGCTACGATTATTTTTTATTCTTATTTTTTAAATTCCCCTATTGTAACAACTATTTGCTATCTTTGCAAGCCGTATACGAAGTTTCTATATCTAACCTCGCAACGTTTCATGTTAATCATTTTTTTTTTTACATATGTTTTTGTCTTCTTTCATTTTTTTTTCTTATTTTAATTTGTTTCGACACACCCACTCACTCTCGCGTTAATCACGGCATATTCATCAAATCAAAAACACTACGGAATATTATTGTGAGAGAGATTCGTCGATGACTGTTCGATACCGTCTACTCGTAGGGCAACTATGCATAGGGCGATGTTCAGATTTTGTTAGACTATATTTGTTCACTGACAGTGAACAGTCTGTTGGCTGCGCGTAAAGCGCGGTTGCTTCACACCGAGTTTATGCCTCGACAAATGAAACTTGGTTACAGCATGAGCGAAAGATCTTTCACGTTGACTAACAAGAACGCAGTTTGATTCTTCATTTCCCTTTTTTTCGAGCTGTTTGAGATTTTTGTTTCGTTTCGCGAGTAGACAGAAAGAGATATGTGGGCAAAGGTTTGTATAGAATAATAAGTACAGATTCTCCAGCACCGATCATTCCTCGAGTTAACAAAGTTCGATTAGACGATTTAATATGCATCTTGTGTAATTATTATCATAGTCTGCCGCAACACGTGGGGTTTATCGTTGAAGCATGTAGTTCGATTCCTCGTACGACTTTAATCACAAGTAGATGGCTTTTCTTTGACGAAGCATTATCGCTCTTGTCTTCCTTCCTCCCACCGAACCGTATACATAATTTATATCCCCCCTCAATGAATCGATAAGAAAGATATTTCAAGGTAAGACAAAAACTGACTTTTCGCGAGTCCGCTCGATGAGACTCGAGAATGACCCTAAAGATAATCTGCATGAAACTAAATTCCATAAAGTTATAACGAACTGTATTTTGCATCGCACAAACTTCGCTCGGGGAAATTCGCTAGGAGAACAACATTCTACAAGTGAACAATTTTTTTGTCTTCCTAAAACGATGCATTGAGCATTTTTTTTTTATTTAATCCTAATTTTTATTTTAAATCGTTTACTGCTCGCTGTGATGATCCATTAATCATGAAAATAAATAAATTGCCAGAAACTTGCCGAAGTTGAAAATTGATGCAGATATCTTCAGGGTCATGAATCGAGGAGTCTGATCAGCGAGACTCGGGGAGTCCGAGCACACGAAACTATAAAAATAAAAAATACATAAAAATTAACTATCGATAGAATCGGAAGATAGCAGAAAATGTTCACGGAAGGAAAAACTGTTTGATTTGTTGCAGATGCCGTAGATTCAGACCAGTCCCTGACGCAGCGGTAGTCAGCAAAGAGTCGTGAGGTTTAGTGACCGGATTCTGCAAGAGTCTTTGTTCGCGTTACAATCAACAATGTTCTACCACAGCCAACTAGGAATGTGATACCTTTTTGGATCAAATAAGTATAGAGCCTTTCTGGTTACCGGAGACGAAGAAAAAAGAAAAAAAAAAAAAACCACGAAAGATGGGAATAAGTGAGAGTCGCGAAACTCAAGGATCTTTTTAAATGCGAAATGGAAACGAGACGATTTTATTCCCCGACGGAGAAACGAAAAACAATGGAGATCGAAAAAACGAAGGGATAAAAATGAAGAGAACGAAGAAAAAAATATTGACATTGTACTTACGGGGTATGATACAGTGTGATTCGTCGATAATCTTAAGGTTATTTAACAAAAAGTTGGATATTTTTTTTCTTCAATTTCAAACGGTTGTAAACGGAGAGCTCAAGGAACTTCATCTATAATCCTTGTATGAAACAAGTTTATTTTCAACGGATCTCGGCGGATCTCAGGAAAAAAAATATCAATAACGGCGACCGTGCCGGCTGTTGCTGTTGTTGTTGTTCTCCTTTTTTTTTATCGGGTGTCAATTTCACCCTTCTTATTGCAAAGCGTAGACCGACGCGTCTGTGAGTTTCTGGTCGATAATTGGTAGACGCGCGTAAAACGGAGCCACGTCCGGCCGTGCAGGATCGCCTCACAGCTTGCGCCCGGTTGTTGTACAAAAGAGCATACAAGAGAGCTTTCGTGAATTCTACGAAAAAAAAATCACTCATCTTCATGTATTTTTTTTTAATGCTGGCTTAGGTCGTTAAGAAAATTTCATTGAACGGGCGTTCGTGAGACGGCCCGTAGGAAAAAAAAAAATAACTTCGCAGCATCCATCCTTGTGTCCGTAAAATCAAAGCGAAAAATCTAATCTGCAGTACTAGATAATGAGGAAGTGTCTTACATGCTCTCGCTCGATAAGATATTAACGGGATAAAGACAACTAAAAAAGAAATCCCGAGGGTGACTGCAGTTCGATATTGTAAAAGAGGAACGCGATTTTATCTGGTAGAAAATGAATTTAGATGTAGGAATCGAGAAACAACAAAAACAAAGAGAATAAGAAAAGCAAAGAAGGAAAAGAAAAATAAATAAATAACCATGGGCGAGTGTGCTAGTCTCGGATAACCCACCGTTAAGATTCAACAGAATGCAACAATTTTTGGATGTTCGCTCAATCTAAGAAAAAAAGAAAATTAAAAGAAAGGAAAGAACAAAACGTAATGTTACAAACGTAGGGGTCCAGCAATTACCGCTCTTCGTCAGTCACAAAAAGATAAATAAAAGAAAAAAAGCAAAAGTAACTGCAAGCAACGCTTACTAAAAAAAAAAAAAACGGAGATAGGTGAAAAAATGGTCCTTCGCGAATTAATGAAATAAAAAACAAATAAAGCAAGTGATGTTAACGCTTGTTTCCAGTGGTACGTAAGGCTAGTCAGTTTATAAGCTCCGTGCACGACCGTGCCCGCGGGGCATTGTGATCTGAGATCGAGTCTGGAGTTGTATTGCTTATCGCAAAAGTTTAGAGGAACGTAAGTTTTATAACTACTATACCAAACCTATGTCGTTAATCGTATTGGAAAGATAGAGTTGAAGAAAAAAAAACATATGCAATGGTTAAATAATTGAAACATATACCAAAAAAAAATATAAAAAATAACAAAAAAAAAGACGTAAAAGAATTGCAATAGTAAATATGTATGTCTAGTTGATGTTAACGATTACCGCTTGTTTCTCATTTTATCGTGGAAAAATATCAAAGGGCGTTACGCACACGATTGGCCACTAATTAAAGAAAAGAAAACAGATCAACTGAACGAGTAATTCGTCGAGTGCACACCCCGTCGCGCGCTTCTTAGCTAATCAAAATCTAGTCACCGAAAATATTTGCAACATTGCTTCGAGGCGTATGTTACTCACGGGTCGAGAGGACTTTTTACTCCGAAGCATCGCAGTCTTTTAATTTTAATTTAAGTTTTAGCTCGTAAGGCTTCTCTCGCGTGCAGTGCAGCGCTGCACACTCGTTTCTTTTATTTCGCGATACTTTGAGGTGACCAGAAATTGGGGAAAAGAAAAGCTGCTCTCCCGACACTCTGATAAAATTTTTAGTTGGTATGATCTTTTATTAACAAAGCAGAGCTGCAACAGAAAAATCGTACGCTGTATCAGTTTTTTCTTTACTCTTAACAAAAAAAAAGCGATTTAACAATGATTTTAGATACTACTTTTGTTTTTCCGCTTGAGAAATACATCACCGCACGATTAACGCGCGAATCGTTTGGAATAAATGTTCGAAAACTAAATCGACTAATAGCTCGAATCCGCATAATTTCACTCGGGTATATAAATAGACGAATACCGTCTTAACGTTTAGAGGAAAAATTCTAAAACGCTAATAATATGCGACTAACCGAGCGTCTCGAGATTGTCCCATGCGCCAAATTAATGATATTTATTCTACCGATTATTATTATCCTTATTATTATTGATTAGCGACTGATCAGTATTGTTATGGAAAAACAAAAAAAAAACCTAACGAACTTTTACCCGTAGCCCGTATGATTACTGATTCGCTTCCATGACGAAAATATTACGAGAGAATACGTGCAATAAATAGCGACAAATTAATTTGTATGCCAAAAGCTTCGAGCAACCCTTAGATGAGAAGGATTAAGAGATATTTGGGAAAAGCGCCCAGCAATATTGTAATTGAATTTAGCGTCGTTTGCACCGTAAGAAATGTACGTAGATTTTCAATTAATAAGGCGACGGATAGTGCTGCTTATCCGAATGTAAGTGCCATTGAACTTTCAAACTATCCTCACCCCCCCCCCCCCCCCACCCCCCCCCCCACCTTGCCCCCTCTTCCCCCAAATATCCGATGAATTGTTAACGTAGACAAGACGTCGAAAGAAGTGTTGCATTCCGTTGACTGTAAACCGCCCAAAAAACAACAACCATCGTTTAGGTTCCTGTAAATAATAATAAAAATAATAATAACGCTAACGTAACCGTAATCGACACGATATGAAATTATCAGTAACAGATTAAATTAACGATCAATATATATATATACATATATACACATATATATATATATATATATTTATTTATTGTATCTTTTCTCCGCTTTGTGATCTACACGATATAATAATGTAATAAGGAATACGAAAAGGAAAAAGGAAAAAAAAGCAAAAAAAAAATACGTCAGTACATGTGAAATGTAACCCACGTTTGAATTCTCTTGATCTGCAAATCTTAACGGAGAGAAGTGTACTATTAATTCGTAATTAAGGATAAACAGACAGAGGAAAAAAAAGAAGAAAAAAAAACAAAAAAAATAATAAATAAAAAAACCTATTGTAATTATATTAAGTATCGCGAAAAAAAATAGTAAACAGAATATTATTGTCTATGGGTAATAATTGTTAGTTTATTATTAAATTATTGAGAATCAACATCGGCGACTATCGGTTTTGAAGTGAAGTTCGCGAGAGAATGAACTATTAAAACGAGAACAAAAACAAAGAAAAAGAACAAAAAACCGTGCTTGTAGCTTAAAATTCGTCAATAAATGAAAGGGAGAGAACGTGACTATGGTGCTTCGCGATACATGCTTCGCCGATATTCGGAACGAATCATGATAGTCATGCTGTGATTTCCTGCGAAAAAAAAAACAATGAAATTCAATCTCTCCAAACTCAATTTTTTCAATGTAAAAGGGGTGCGTTCTTGAATGCAGATCTGTTCAGCTGTGCGTTCTCTTATTTGTGAATGTCCACTGCTAGTGGGTTTTTTAAATTGCCAACCCTACATCCGATTCTTCTTCGAATACATTTGGCCGTTTGGAGAACAAAAGATCGATTATCAGAGCAGATTTGGGTCAAAACAAAACCCTGAAATAAGAGCAGACTGGAGTATAGGAACGCCTATTTTTGCTGCGTATACATGTGGATACATCTCGAATATTTCTGGATTTCGCCGAACAGAACCGAACTGCATTCAAGAGCGCACCCAAAATGTGTGCTACGCCTGACGATAATCCAGGTGGCAAAAAGACATCTGGTATGAAAAAATTATCTAAATGGGTCACAGATGTCCGTCCGGATCATAACTATAAGTTATCCTATATCAAAAAGTTAACTTTTTGGATGGGTGCTAATTTTCGGATACCGTCTAGCCGGACATATGGAAGCCATTGAGATAACTTTTTGATAACTAATTTTTTTGTGCTATCGTGTGTTGATAAGTGGCGCTTGCCGTCCAGCCTTGAAAATGAATACGTTGGAATAACGGACTGATTGGATTGGTCCGTTCCATCAGACACTATTATTATCCAACAGAATGAACGAACCAAATCAATTCGTCATAACGTAATCATTTCCACGACCCGGTGAAAAGCCCCAAAGATTCACGTGCGTTCCATCCCTTATCCACCGTGACCCCCACCACGTCTTCCGCCGTACACCAGTGCTGCTTCGAGCAGCAGATCAGCCGGTTTGTGTGAATTTACGCGTGCCTCGAAAAATTTTCGACAAGGTTTCTAATGGAATAAGCGCGATTGTCTTGCGAAAAGTATCGTCGCTTCGTCGCTTTGGCATCCCGGTACACCGAACGATTCGTTATCCGCAAAGCAGTAAGTCGTCGAACGCCCAGAATCGACCGACATTCAGGCGCTGAACATTTTTAGGTTATGTCGCGATGTTTTGGTCGTAATAATTTTCTTTCGTTCGTTCAGTCTCGCAGGTAAAATGTGGCCCGTCGTGTTCGGCGTGCTGAGAAGGTACGTGCCGTACGTGACTCTGCCGTTCGCCGGAATCGTCGGCTATCTGGGTTATCACTTAGAGGGTTGGGTCTCGGATCGTTACACGCCGGCGACCGCGCCGATAAATCAGCAGCGGGAAGAACGCTTCCTGGAGAACATAGATTCGTCTGTCACGCGAAAGAAGCACAATCCGCTGGAAGTCAACTTGTCACCCTCGTTGTCTTCTTAGTCGCTCGGTTTGCCGCTATCTCTATATATGTATATATTAAGTATTTTTGTGTAGATAATAAGAGCATCGAAAACAAAAAATGCTCGTACGGCGTTTTGCGGAAAATTTAATTTAAATTGATAATAGGCTCGACGAATTTGCGTGAGGATAAATTGAGCCGAGGGTATCGAGAGTGGAGTATGTTCTATAGATATCTTTTTACAAAGAGCTTTTATCATCCACGAGGGAGATGCTGGCAATTACAGACGGCGAGTCTGCTCGAGACGTCGGTGAAAAAATTTTAAGCTCTGCTATCAGATCTTACAATATTTTCAGCCCTGTGTGTTTGCAATGGTATTTAAGGATGCATCGCATGTACATTCCCAACCAAAAATGAGATCCAGCAAGAATTTGGCTCTACATCGATTTTTAAAATTTTCCAAAAAATATCTTTTTTAAATGTAAACAAAATTCGGAGAAAATGTATATAATGAATTCTGAAAAATCAAGGAAATCATTTAAAATGTGAAAATAGAAACAATCAGAAAAGGTTTTCTGATTGTTTGAAAACAATGAATTTATTATAATTTGTTAACAACTTCTTGTCATTATTATTATGCAAGATCATAGGTTTTAACATACGCCTGATTTTTTTTCGTCAAATTTTTGGCGTATCGCGAAGTACTGCAATTTTGATCGAATAAAACTTTTGGTTGTAATTTATGTGTGATGGATCCTTAAACGTAAACGTATTGTCGGGCGGAAAATTTACCGTTTATCGTCGACTGATAAGACGGTAAGCCGATTACCTTTTTTTTTCTTGGCTTCTCTCTATTTTGTCGCTCGAGTATGTATTGGCGCGCCGATCAGGGTCAAGAATGGGCCAAGGGCGCATGAGTGTTGGGTGTATTAAAAACGACATTGTACAGTTGACACGGTTTCATGGAAAATTTATTTCATATTATTGTCGTTGTGATTTTCCCGACAGTAGTGCACGGTCGGCGGTCGGCGGTCTTCGATGTTCGGACAACTTATGGGTGACGAAAAAAGAAGAATGCGCCTACGCGTGAACGCCGAACTTGTAGGTCACGACGTGACGGTACTCGCTGCCCGGTCTCAAGATGCTGTTCGGGAAATTTTTCTGAAACCCGAAACGAAGGCCAGTGTCAAGGTAAATTAAAATTAAATACATCGATTTTATGTTTTTATTTGCAAAATGTTCACCTGATTGACGGCATCCGGATAATTCTGAGTTTCCAAGCATAACGCGCCATGTTTGTAGTAAACCTTGCCCTCTTTACCGACGACACCGGTAAGTCCCACTTCCGGTAAGAAATTCGAAGTGTAGAGCTGTACGCCCGGCTGATTCGAGTGAACTTCGAGATAGCGTCCGGAACTCGGGTGAACGACTTTGCCCACGAGCGCGACTTTCCCCGACGAGTTGTCGTCCGGCAGGCAGAAGTTGTAATCGTATCCTCCACCGGGAACTTTGTCGATAACATCGCCCAGAATAGTTTGGTTCCTCAGATCCATAACGCTGTTCGCTACCGAACGAATCTCGCCGGTCGGTATGCTCTGATTGTCAGTCACGGTCCAACGATCGGCGGTCAGCATTATCGACTGCTTGTACAGCTCCGCTGCGTTTGTTCCCTGAAATTTTTTCAAAGTCGTCATCTACCATAGGTTCGAAGAAGTTCCGTTCGCGACACTATTTTCGGGTACCCGATAGTTGGTTTCAAAGAGAACAAAAAATGGCGCCCAAACAGGGCTGCGTTTTTTTTTTATCAGAGAAAAAAAATTAAGACCCCTACATGTCCGGCAATATTGAAGTAGCTGTGGTTCGTGAGATTGATCGGCGTAGCTTTCGTGGTCGTGGCTTTCATCTCGATCGTCAGTGTTCCGTCATCGTCGAATCTAAAGATGGCCGTTGCCAAAACGGCTCCCGGATATCCCTCGTCTTTATCCTCGCTCAGCAAGCTCATAACGACCGAGCCGTTCACGACCGCGGCTTCCCAGATCTTGGCGTTCCATCCCTTGAACCCACCGTGAAGACTGAAACCTTCCCGATTCTCGCCCACTTTGTACTCGACACCGTCCACGGTAAATCGAGCCTTCGCAATTCGATTCGCGACTCTGCCGACCGTAGCGCCGAAGTATGGATTGTCGGAACTAAGATAACCTTCGTTCGTCAACGTATCATTAAAAAAAAAACATCATTTTTATCAAACTTCCGGCATTTCTTTTTTGCCAGCGACGTACAACATTTTTGACAATATTAAGATTTACCCTCGATATTGTCAAAGCCAAGAACGACGTCATCGATTTTTCCGTTCTTGTCGGGCGTGCGAATCGCTCTTATCGTCGCCCCGTAAGTCAGAACCTCCACTTCCTGATTGTTCATGTTCCTCAGTGTGTACATCGACACGTTTTCCGTGCCCACGGTACCCCATGGCTTAACAGTTATTTGCGTGTCGCACGAAGCCATGGCCTGTCCGCTGTGAATCGTTGAATTAAATTTAAAATATTGCAAAGGACGTGGAAAAAAAATAAGAATAATAATACGTTTGGTAACGCTCTCGGTAGGCTTCGCGAGGTATACAGTCGTTCGACGCCCGGCAAAACAATGATAACATTCTCGGTTACGTAATCCGATAAACGGCTTTCGAAGAAGCGAGCTATTATATCCGGCGTTTTTGAAACAACGTTTCTTGACGCGATCACGATGATTTACCAACGATTTTTTTTGTTTATTATCCGGATAAAGACGGCTCGAGAATTATAGACGTCGACTTACGTTGGTTGGAAAATGAAGTGAAAATTGAGAAGCTTCGGTGCGGTGCGGTCGAGTCCAAGCTGTGACCTCGCAGTTCAAGATACTACTGGCAGACGAGGACGAGGCAGAGAGAGTATGAACTTTATTGCTCGGCAGTATTTGCTATCGGCCGTACGACGAACGAATCTAATCAATTGTACGCTCTATTTTTTATTTTGCTTTCTCGAGCATGATCGGGACTAGAGTATGCGTGGCGTACGGAGAGTTTTCGGTGAAGCTAACCCACGCGGGTTTATAACCTCGAAGAGAAGCATTCTTGCCGGCCGGTCGGCTTCACCGTGAGGGCTGGAATTAACGCGCGGAGAGAAACGTAAAGTAGCAGGCAATTGGCAATTGACGAAATTCGAAGGGGGAGCTCGCGTCGCATCGGCGAAAGTATATCGCTTAACCCTTCTTTCGAAGACATTAGGTTAGCCAGCTTTCTACGTAGCTTATCTTCATTATTGTTCCGCGAAGATATAATCTTTTTATTGATTTAATAAAAGGCAAAGAAATTCTTTTAGTTAATGTGAACTTGTTGAGTTCGTACATCAGAATTTTCGAAATCTATGACTGTCCGAAACATTGGGTCATAGTGTCCAATTATAAGGACATGCTGAAAAACCGCGTCCATAGACTAGTACGTTTGGACTCTCTTGTTATTTTGTTCCGTATTAAAAAAAAAAGATATATATATTTGTAAATAATCGATGTATTTTGGAAACTGGAAACTATCCGTTTGAAATTGGTTTCAGTTACTTTCACAAAAAATGTGTTCTTGACCAATTAATAACTGCTGGAATCTCGGGATGCTCTTAAGGGCATGTGGTACAGACTCAGTCGGTAACAAATCGCCGTCCCTATATTCCCCAAAACGATTGATACTACGAGCAAAAGCAAATTAGGTTTTCATACTTATATCTATTGCCTACAAAAACCTAATTTGATTTTGGTCGAAGCATCAACCATCACGGAGAAAATAGGGAAAGCGATTTGTTACCATCGGAGGATCTATACGTATGTATCGCATGCCTTAAGAGCATGTAGAACACTATGGAGTGCGAGAGAGATAGCATCAGTGGCGCTCTCGGCGGCGCGAGAGAGACACACTGAGAACGTGTTTCACATGGTCTTAAGGTAGCTATGTCGCTTCCCGCTCATCTCGCATAAGTTATCGAAAAGTAAGCGAATATTGCAAGTACTTCTCGATGATATAAAAATCTGAAAAAATTCATGCAGATTAAAGGTACTGAAGAGATTAATTTTGCACGATAATTATTCCAAAATGTTATTAACAAATTAATCAAAAATGAATTGTTTAAGAAATTGCCCGGCAAAACAACAATTTTTTTCTATAAAAATGATTCATTTATTTTTCTGAAGACGTATGCATTTTTTCAGATATTTCAATTAGTTTTAATTTTTGTGTTTATTCAGACATTTTTTCGAAATAAAAAAATTGAAAAATCAAAGCTGAATGAAAAATCTTTAAAAATTCATACGTATTCAGAAAAATAAACGAATCATTTTCATAGAAAAAAATGGTTGTTTTGCCGGGCAATTTGTTAAACAATTAATGTTTTGATTAATTTGTTAATAACATTTTGGAATTATTGTGCAAAATTAATCTCTTCAGTACCTTTAATCTGCATGAATTTTTTCGGATTTTTATATTATCGAGAAGTACTTGCAATATTCGCTTACTTTTCTCGAACTTATGCGAGATGAGCGGGAAGCGACAGAGCTACCTTAACCATCTGAGAATTGATACCTCTACCTTATAATGTTTCGCGCTAGCGTTCGGATAACCGAGCGTTCGGATAAACGAAGTCATGCAGCGATATCAAGTATAACTCGGAATCGCCGATAAAAATCTACACTATTACTGCTATCATCTTATCAAATCGTCTTCGCAGAAACGGATTTTTAGATATACGATGGAAGCTATTCGATAATCCAAGGACAAGTTTGATAATTGGCGAGAATATTAGAGAACGTGGGTACGCGTATAAAATCTCGTAGAATCAGTGGTTATTACAGCGTCATGGAATTTTTTTTTATCAGTCGCAAGAATCGGCACGAGGAAACCAACTTGGACGGAGATAATAGTCGCTGTCGTCCTGCTTAATAAATAATAACGATCTTCATTCGCGCCGAGGAAAATTGACGCGTAGAACTTCCTTCCCCGACGATATCATGCACAGATGCCGAAGCTCGGAAAACTTATATCTTGGATCAATATTTACCACCGCGACGTGAGGGAAACAGGAATTTATGTATCTGCTCGCAGATCGACATCAATGCCCCAGATTCAAGTCAATTTTCCGCGAAGCTTCCTCTATGAGGCAGCCAAAAATACAGAAAATGCTTTCTTATAGAAGAAGCGTTGCTAATAATGGAACATTATGAGAAAGCAATAAGAAAATTTCAATATTCATCTTTTATCAGGAAGTGATATGAAAATTGCAATTTACAACTTTTATGAGGAAACCATATGAAAATTTGTATGTTTAACTTTTATGAGGAAACGCCATGAAAACTTTTATTTTTAATTTTTATGGAGAAGCGATATGTTTTTTTATATTCGTACGCAAGCCTATAAAAAAATGGTCACTGTCCATTTAAAATTATTTTTGATTTTTTTTTTGGACGAAACACAAAGCTCGTGTCTTTTATGAAACGTATAAGCGTACGATAAATTGTCGTGATGGTCGAGTAAATAAACGATCGCTTTGAGAGTCAACAAGATCACAGCGACGGCGTTGATTAAGGATTCTCGTAATGATTGCAAGTAATAGTGCGCATGCGTCACGTCGTCAATAACTGCGTCGCAAAATGATCTGCGTCGTGTATCTCATTCAGGATTCACCTTCCGGCGATAATTAAATACTGTTTACGCCAACGATTCATTGTTTTTTAAGCGATTGCGCAATTGTGCTAAAGATTCGTTGACCGTGAATTTCCACATTTAGGGAAGCATCAGCTGTGTGCAGTTGCGCGACCCACCGCACGGTGCGCGGGTGTCGAAGGGAGGCTGCGCGGTAGAGAGAATGGCCCGGGTCACGTTATCCCGAGCGTCTCAACAGAAAATCGACCTTTTGTTGTTCTACCTTAGTCTTAAACGCGTATTCGTTTCTTAAATATTTTTAGTGTTGCAATCAACTGGTTTATCCCTCCAAGAACAACATCGCGACAAATTGAAACGATTAACTAATACTTCTGCGATGTACCCGGCATAAGAATTAACATTGTCGTCGCGAGCTTTTGCGAGGAGGAAAAAGGCATTTTGATATACTCGGCGAGCTCGCATCGCCGGCCAAAAGCGGCTGTGAACAAAATACGTTGGTCCAAGAATGTCGATGCCACTTCGAAAACAAGGTAATTCGTTAAAAGCTAAGTCAAGGTTTTTGAAAATAACGAGGCGCTGCCCGAGACGATTAACTTCTTCGGGTTAGTTTTTGGTAAGGAATCGACGCGTATAGACAACGCGTATAAGCCGAGCGATAAATAAGTCTACGAGAAAGCCATTAGGCAACAATTTCTCGAGGCTGCGAACGAGTCTGTCTCCGATGAAAATCGTCCCAAATAAACAAATATTCCAGTCCATTGCTCCATCTCGAATTCGATGGGTCACTCGCGAACAGTTTTCTTACCGGAATAGCAGGGAAACCATCAAAACGGCAAGGAACAACATCGTTCCAGAAATTCTGAATACTAATAACAAAGTTGACCGGCGTATACGACACTGTACGGTTTTCCACTACTTCGTTGGAATTATGTCAGAGAGAAACTGAGCGAGCATCGAACGGTGAAGGCTGGTGGCTGCATGGCTTTTGACACCCGATTATCGCTGTGTATATAATCCATATGTATATATATATATATATATATATCTGTCACATACACACGTACATCCACCCGGACGTCAGCTAAAAATCGCAACAACGAAAAATCGAGATTTTAATGTCAAAGTACTTAAAACGTCGAGCGTTTTGGACTATTTTAGGCACTATGACATTAAAATCTCGATTTTTTTAAAAAGAAAACAGAGCTCTCTCGAACACGAAGCAAAAATATTCCCGTCCATTGTTCAAGCGCAAATTTGGTCGGACAGTCGCTGAGTTTTCTTACCGGAATAGCGGCGAAACCATCAATATAATGGCAACGAAGAACATAGTTCTCGAAATTATGAAAACTAATGACAAAGTTGATCGGTGTTATACGACACTGTACGGTTTTCGACGACCTCGTTGGAATCGCGTCAGAGAGAAACTGAGCGAGCAACGAACGGTGAAGGTTGCTGCCTGCGTGGATATTTCCCGATTATCGCTGTATATCTGTACAACATACTATTTAGTATTCGTCTTTTCGCCGTTAAGCGAGACCGGTACAATGGGTTCGGCCTTCAAAAAATACCGTGCAAGGTGACGAATCCAGCGAGAAAACATGGCCGCCCTTTGTCCCCGAGCAACAGAAAAATTCCAACCGCTCGGATTCCTATCTTCGCGCTGTTGCGTGGAATTTACTGAATTCATGCCGTTGGCCTCTCCAATGACGCTCGCGCAACATCTCGCTAATCGGCTCGATGACGATTCCGCAGTAATTGTCGTATTCTCGCATGCCATCCACAGATCGCAAAAACTACTCTGTGCGATGGAAATCTCCCATTGACCACAAAAACTCATTGGCTACAAAAAATATCGAGAAAAATTGATTCCCGGGAAAAACAATTCCCTGAAAAATTAATTGGCTGGAAAATTAATTTCCTCAACAATTAATTTCCTGAACAATGTATCGCCTGAAAAATTAATGCCCTGAATAAATAATAATTTTTCACTGATGACATTTTTAATTGTGTTTGCAATAAGACGACGATCGTTGCACTGTGCTGTCAGAAGAATTTTCTCATTTCGAGCTGTTCTAGAGGGGCCAGAAACGGTTGCCTGCCTGGTGCAACCATCTGACTCGATGCCCCCTGGCAGGTGTTTTCGACGGGTTGACGGAGGGATTAAAAACATCGGGACGGCCTTGAAGAGAGTGCTTCGACGCACTCGGCGACAGGAAAGTATGCCGATGAACAGCTGTGCCCCGCGTAGGAACAAGCACTGGCCGAGTCGATCGTACGGTAAACAGGAAGGACCGGGGAGGCGTGGAGAGCCGGCGCTTCGATTAGAATGTTTACGTGATTTTTTGGCACGTTGAATTTCTCATTTGGATACGGGCGATTCGCCAGATCTCATCGAGTTCGGGCGACATAAACTATTCCACTATAAAGTGAATACTTCACTAACGGCCCAAACGTTATTTATCATCTATTAATTACTTTAGAAAATTGTGGATTTGCTTCTATTTTTGTCCCACCTCGTAGTGATGGGCGAAAATGATGTATTACGGGTAAATTTCCGGATTCTAAATTTCACTGTCCGTACCAAAACAACTTGCTAGTTATTCATAAAAAAAGAAAAAAAAAACTCATAGATAAAAATTGATATCGGTAAACGCATTCTCGTCATGGTTTCGCGACGCAACCAGCCCCCGAATGTTATCTGAATTCACGTAAAACTCGATTGCCGATGCTGTTCATGACCGAACGTTATAACAACCTGATAATGGTTTATTTCTAAAAAACAAAAGACATAGATAAAAATTGATATCGAAAAAACGAATTCTCGTCATGGCTTCGTGACGCAACGAAAGGTCCAAGCAACCGACGCCGAATCTTATCTGAATCCACGTAAAATGCGATTGCCAATTCTGACCATATAGTATAACAATCTGTTATTCATTTGAAAAAACAATCTAAAAACTGATAGATAGAAATTGCTATCGATCGAATGGAGTCTCGTCATGGCTTCGTCACGAATCGAAAGGTCCAAACAACCGACCCCCGAATCTTATCTGAATTCACGGAAAATTCCATCGCATTCCATCGCCAATGCTGTTCGCACTCGAACGTTATCGACACTCGTCTTGACCAGATGGAAATACCGGCTGCATGATTTTTTTAAATAATTATTTGCATCAAGTTACCTACGTTATAACTGCGAGCTTTTTTGCGCTTCACTGACACTCGACTTACTCCTGGTGCGTTGATTTCCATAAAAAGATCTCTTACGTGGTCTACCACGTCGTTCGTTACACTCACGAGAACCTTTCGGATACGCTGACATTTTGACAACACTCGGTAGGAAAGCCGGAGCTGAACTAGACAAACTCGACGCTCTGTCGAAATATCGTAAACGTTCGCAAGAGTTCTACCCCAGGTCAAACGAGAACATCTGCCGAAATCCCCCTCTCTCTATTATTCCGTAGTACAGCGGTATTGAGGCAGGTAAGCGAAAAGGGCCCCTGAGCGACCGCTACGTTCTAACTAAGGTAAACGGCCCAGTTACCGCCACCTTTAGCCCAGTTTCCGCCATCTTCAATTGTTAAACGGAACATTTTATAAAAAATATATGTATCGCGGCATTAATCAAGAGTTAACCACTCTTCAACATGCCGTCAATATCGTTTGTATTTAACGTATACTGTATTTATTATTAGTATAAATTGCGATTAATGGCGGTAACTGGGACAGCGGCGGAAACTGGGCCGTTTACCTTACCGCGCGCTTCGGCGCCGAACCGACGGGCGGTCACTTAAGTGCTCATAGCATAGCAACTAATGCGAATTTTGCTTCAAATTTTGACCACATATTCTTGAGTAGTTATACTAACAATTTGTGCAATACAAAAAGTCGTTTTTTTGATCGGTCTAAACTGGTTTCCCCCCTTAAACAGTTACGTTATTATCAATATTTCAATTTACAACAGTTAATTTACATCAACATTTCATCAGTTATGTTATTATCAATACTTGCATCAAGTTACGTTATGTTAAAACAGCTGACCTGGTCACACGTCAAGTTTGTTGGAAACTATCTAGAGACCGTAGCTCTGCGAGGCTGCATTTCTGCAGGCCGAGGCAAGTTTGTTGAATTATTAATGTGCACAACCCTCCGCGACCATTGGCTAGGCGATACTTGTGCATCCCCTCGCTGAAATACTGTTTTATGTAATTTTTTTTCGAAGCCTGTACCACTTGACATTCAACAGCTTACATATGCAGCGCCTATATAAGACATTTAAACAAGGACACAGGCCTATATAAGACATTTAAACAAGGACACAGGCCTATATAAGACATTTAAACAAGGACACAGGCCTATATAAGACATTTAAACAAGGACACAGGCGGATTCGAGAAATCCTTAAGAGTATGTGAAACACTATGGAGTGCGATAGAGATAGCATCAGCGGAGCTCTCGGCGGAGCGAGAGGGACACGCTGAGAACGTGTGTCACATGCTCTTAAGCCTTAAGAGCTTGTGAAATACCGTGGTCGGTAATAAAACCTGTAATCAACTTTTCTCACAGGTACGTACGTACGCTCAAAAGAAAAAGTTGATTACAGTTTTTTGATACCGACTGGGCCCGGGATGGACGGGGAGGGAAGTGTTTCACATGGTCTTAATAATCGCTCGACGAAGTACGCCAGAATGAGGTCTCGAGCACTGGCGATAACAATGTCACGGCGCAAACAAATTTTTCTAAAGTAAAGTGATTTTCTTGAAAGCGTTTACGACTTCACATTCCGCAGCCTACTTATCGAACAAGTGCAATTTACAGTCTACGCAGTGCCTATATGTGACATTTAAACAAGGGCACAATCGTAAGGATTCCCCGATTAAAGGTCGCCTGACGAAGTACGCCAGAACGAGATCTCGAGTACCGGCCATCACAATGTCACGGCGCAAAGTAATTTTTAAAAAGTAAGCGTAAAACTAGTTTTTTAAAAGAAAGCGTAAAAATAATTTGTTAAAAGCAAGCGTAAAAGTACTATTTTAAAAGCAAGCATAAAAGTACTGTTTTAAAAGTAAACCCAGAAGTAATTTTTAAAAAGTAACCGTAAAAGTAATTTTTTCAAAGAGAAAATGCAGTCTACAGTCTATGCAGTGCCTGTACGTGACGTTTAAATAACAGTAAGGATTCCCCGATTAATGACCTCCCGACGAAGTGCGCCGGACTAAGATCTGGTGCACCGGCGATAACAATGTTGCAGCACAAATTATTATTTTTTAAACAAAGTAATTTTTTTGGACGCGTGTACCACTTGACATTCCGCAGCCAACATATCGAGCAAGTGCAGTCTATGCAGTGCCTATATGTGACATTTGAACAAGGGCACAGTCGTAAGGATTCCCCGATTAATGATCGCACGACAAACTACGCTAGAACGAGATCTCGAACACCGCCAATAACAATGTCACGGCGCAAGTAGCAGTGGGTATTAAGATACGGAAATCTGTACTCACTGTGTCTTATCTTTCGAGAGGCAAATCAGTGGCAACACTTTTTTTTATATATATCTATAATCGCTTGCCTAGTGTCTGATAACGGAAATTCTCGACGACCGACACGGTTCTTCGGTTACCCTATGGCAGCTGTTGCTGGCTCGCAACGACGCCATCTTTGTTATAGCCTTGCGTGTTTATGTTTATATATATTTTTTCACTCTTCGGTCGTTTAGCACACCGACGCGTCGTACCGCAATCTACTTTGCTGATTCACACCTTCGAAATTTTTAATGCACGACAGTTTGGTGCGATAATACAAAGCCCGATCTTCGGGGCCCAGATAAAATGAGACTTAGCGACGCGACACAGCGATAACGTTGCCGAGGAAGGAAAGGAAAAAAAAATATGTACACAACTACCCTGATAGACAAAGCAGCACGAAACGCAGCACATGACACAATAATTACGGCACGTGCTGCACATGCTGTAATTATTGTGTCCTGTGCTGCGTTTCGTGCCGTTTGTCTATCAGGGTACATCGATAAAATCGACGACACCCGCCGAAACTCACGTTTATCGCTCGATCGTTTCTATGGTCAGTTAAAAAAAATATTATGCTACGGAAGAAAAATGAAAAAATACCGTTAAGTCCGGCACGGAATTTCGTCATTGTCTGCGGCTGAATTCAATAGTGACGCAGCACGAACGAACACGACCTCGGCTTATGTAATGAAATGAATTCCGCGTTTGGCCGAGATAAATTTTTTGTTAAAAGAAAAAAAAAATACTTTAAGTAATGTCATACCTGCAGCGCAAGACCTTAGCCGTCCAGTACTATAAACAGGTTTATCTTAAATTATGCCTCGTGTCCCAAATTTTTCCGAAGAAAATAAAAATAAGCGCGTGCTGTTCTCGTAGGTGATAAAGTTGCGATTAAATTTTTGTCGTGAAGTGTTGTCGAGCTGTTGTCGTGTTTATCGTCGTGACGACGATCGAGATTTTATCGAGGAGCAAGCCTCTTTTCGTGGAACACCGCCTCGACGAAAATGTTACGTGTGTGTGTGACTTTTTCTGTAGCGCCTAAAGTAATTATCCGAAGCGTATCCCTGCAACCGAGTTTTCTCTGAACTCGTGACAAATAATAAATATTTGTCCTCTTTGACTCAGCTGCGATCGATAATCTAAGCTGCCGTACATTCGTCTCTAATTCTAAAGGCGACAAGTCCTTTCATCCAAATGGAGAAACGTCGTGATTGTAAATACGCCGTTCGCCTTGGCGATTCTGCTCGCAACACGTGGCCCAAACAACTCGTGTGCTAGATTATATATGCGTTCTCAACGTTATACCGGATACTGACAAGCCAGCTCACACGACGTATCGAACTCGTCCGGACACTTTTTTTTGGCAATCGAATAACTGGCACGTGCGGTTAGATCGATGCGAAATTATAACCCAAGAGACTTGTTTCTCGTGTTATTCCGCGTGTGATTCATCCGAGCGTCAGCGAGTCACGTACGTCAGTGGACGGAGTCAATAGCCTAAAAAAAATCTACTCTACGTAGCCTCTGAGCTGAAACTACCAGTGGCCGCGCACCTAAGGTAAACGTCCCAATGACCGGACATGTGCTTACAAAGCGTGCGTGCAAGAGCACGCTTTGTAAGTAATGATGTAATCAGGAAATGAAAAAAAATAAATGAAACCATTTTTTTCTTTCTATCTCTAACTCAAAAATTCAGTAGGAACAAATAAATAAAAAAGACTTGGTGCGTCATTTCTTTTGGTGCAATAAACGCAGTTTATTTTTATTCCACAGGCGCACCACGTATTTTTCAAGTACTTTTTATCGTTAACATATATCAAATATATCAAATATTTTTATATTTCTTTATCTCTGATTCTGCAACATTGAGATTTCATCGTTTATTGCTCATCGTACGTTTCAATAAAAAAATTTGTTCTTCATCCTTAAATGAATTTTGGTGTTCCTCGTTTATTTTAGGCAGGCATTATTTATCACGGAAACCGGAAATACGATTTTTCATGCATGTCCATTGGCACTTTCACCTTCAGGGAGCAGTCCCAATCCCCAACATGCACGAAAAATCGTGTTTCCGTCTCTCTAGCACGCACGCTTTGTCCGGCCACTAGGACGTGTTCCGTCACTGAGACGTTTACCTTACGTACGGTAGAAAATTGCCGGCGATAGGTTTGTCTTCGATCCACCCACACACCTAACGTTCAGTCGGGTCATCTCGCGCGAACGTACAAGAGATAAAACTCGCCGTGATTTTACCTGTAAAAACACGCACCGCTTCGTTACGTCGGTGCGAAACATATTAACTACGTCGCGACTGGTGACTCTAGTCAAAAAGCGAAACACCAGATGGCGCTTTCCCGGATTCTCGACGAGCCGCGAACACGCGGTGGGGACGCGGAGACGCGATTGGTCGAGCGAGTAGTCGCGCGGTCGGCGATTGGCTTCTAGCCAGACTCGTCCTTCCCCCGCCAGCGGAGCCATCATCCCCACTGATATATAACTTGAACCCTCCATGCGGCCAGTTCGCAAGCAACTTCAGCGTCGGTTAGTTCGTTTTTTCCCCATTTGTTCTCAAAGCGCCGTCGGTGAAACATTCTCGTTTCCAATTTACCTTGAAACTCTCGAGGATAATTTTGTATTCACCAAAAAAAAACTTTCCGCGAAGATAAGCACGAGTGTTTAGTTGAGCCGAAATTTAAGGCAATCTGCGGAACAAAGTAAAAGTACAAAGTACTCAGCGCTTCGATCCAACAGGTTGACTCAGTGAAGCTTTGAGCTTTCCGAATTTGTATAAATAATACAATTTTAAGACGGAGTTTAAAAGCAGAGTGAAACCACGTTTCTTCGAGTGACGTTGAGAACCACTGTGTTACTTTACCCCGTCCAGTTTTCAGACCGATCTTATTCCACTGCCAACGGAAATGGGTGTCAACAAGGTACGTGCGATGCAGCAAACGAATTAGAGATAGCGTGTTATCGTTTAATGCGAAGGACAAACGCTCGGGGTTCATTATCGTTCGAGGGTGAAAGTGCATTCAGCGTGTGGAACGTTCTACCGGCGGACGCGTATCTATGCACTCGACTTATCGTTAAAATTTTTTTCTTTTCTCCTAACTTTAAAACTTGACATTTTTTTTTAAATTGCTTTGAATTGTGTCATCGACGAATCGATCTGTGCGCACTCGAGGAAAAGCCGAGGAAGGCAAAACCCTGAGAGAATTCGCAAACGAGATTGAGGCCGCAAACGCGATTAGAACTTGGCACGAACTCTAGCACTATGTATAGTTTAATTACACACACAAAGCGCCCACTGTGTCGCACGCGCCTCTGCGCACAAAACGTCCGACCGCTGGAGAATCAACGAGCCGCGCACACATTCTCGTAGGTTAGCTTTTCTTTTACCATTTTTTTTTTCTTTTTTTTTTGCCGGATAAATATAGCTGCGAGAGAGAGGATGTATAACTCCGATGACGCATAGTCCGCGTACAGCCCGCCCGACCGTTAGTCCAGCCTGATACAACGAAGCTCGGGACAAAGAGGCGTGCTTGTCGATGCCGATTACGTGAAATACGATCCGATCGCGTTTCAACCGTTTTTCTCGTGTGTTGTAATATTCGCCCGTTAATTTCGAAATGACTTATCGAAAAAGTCTTTTATACAAGACGGACTAAATAAGGCAAAAAAAACTAAGTATTTGGAAAATGAACGGCACTGTCGTACATTGTGATTTATCGGCAGCCCACCGTTTCTCCATAAACCGTTTCTACACACGCTCCGTTGATTGGTGGAAGCTCGGTTCTAGACCTGCCCATTGGTGGATCCAAGCATGTGTGGAATCGCTTTATGGAGGAACGGTGCCGATTTATCGATGTTATTTGCGGTTAGGGGATAGAAAGGGAAATCGGCCGGACGAAGTTGTTCCAGACTATTTATTTATAGCCTGGAACAACTTCGTCCAGTCGTCGCAACGTCGTCGAGTCGCTGTGTCTGCGAATGTTTATGTACATTCGCAGACACAGCGACTCGACGACGATTCATTCACCTAATCGCATTACCCGACATGTTCGAGCACTTATCCTTATCGGTTGCGCCCTAGGCGTGTTTGCACTGTCGCGATGAGTTATTTTTTTTGTTGTTTTCTTTCCTCGATGAGATCGAGTATATTTTCCACTCGCGCAGTAGACGTGTTTGCACGGTCTCGATGGGTTACTTATTTATTTTACTTCAATAACAATACAGTACATTTTTCATTTTCCATTCACATTGGCTTGTTATTTTCCACGCGAAAATTAAAAAGTATTCTATCCGATTTGAGATTCCCAATGAGTTATCAATTCTTGCAATTGTGTATCCAAAATTGTACGCAGTCATTGACGGTAAAGGTGTTTTGTATTAACGCATGTGTCGTCGACCAAGAGGAATATTAATCACGACGGACTTGCAAGAACAACAACTGGTAAATACAAATTTCCATGATAGTTAGTTTTTTCAAAGTAAAATCCATATTTTTCAACCGATTTTAATGTACGACGGCTTAATTTCTTCCTCAAACTTTGCTCTACGAATTCACCAAATAGATTTTTTGTAGGTTTGACTGTTTTACCAGCCCGCCTCATTGTTTAACCGGTGCATTTTTTTCCCTTAAACAAACTGCCGTAATTTTTAGACGGCCAAAACTATGAAACAAAAAAAATACTCGGTGAATTCGAAGAGCAACGTTTGAGGAACAAAACGAGCCGAGGTAGATTAAAATTGGTTCACAAATAAGGATTCTTCTTTGAAATAATTCAACGAAAATGTTGTCGTCATGGAAATTTTCATTCATGAGTTTATGTATTTTCTTTGATTGAGAATCCATGCAGCAACACAAATCGACTTCCGTTACGGTTAATAAATTCACAACATTCTGGATAAACAATTGTGAAAATTAGCACTCGTTTGACCAGTGTTCCGTGCAGTGGCGACTTTAAGGTAGTCCTAGCGGACAGCCTGAGCCCACATGAGTTCAGAGAGAATTGAGAGAGAATTGCGAACACTTCTCGATGGGATAAAAATTCGAAAAAAATCAAGCATATGGAATGTGCTGAAAAGATTGATTTTACATAATAATAACTCCAAAATATTATTAACAAATGCAGTAAAAAAAAAAATGTTCAACAAATTCCCCGGCAACTTAACTTTTTGTTCATATAGAAACAATTTTTTAATCTTTCTGAATACGTATGAATTTTTTCAGAATTTTATCTCATTTTTGAAAATCACGTTTTTTTATTAACTAAAAACGCAATTTTCAAAAATTAGACAAAATTCTGAAAAAATTCATACGTATTCAAAAAGATTAACTTATTGTTTTTATATGAACAAAAAGTTAAGTTGCCGGAAAATTTGTTGAACAATTTTTTTTTCATTTATTTGTTAATAACATTTTGGAATTATTATTATGCAAAATCAATCTTTTCAGTACCTTCCATATGGTTGATTTTTTTCAGATTTTTATCTCATCGCGAAGTATTCGCAATTCCACTCTAAATTCGCTCTGAACTCACGTGGGCTTAGGCTGTCCGCAAGGACTACCTTAATCTGACAAAGCATTGCCATTCCACCGGATCGTGACTAATTCCGTTTGGCAGATTGTACAGCGCTAACACGAGTCTTAAAGACTTTTCCACGAACGAGAAAACCCTAGATTACCAGCCTACACGTAACCGACTGTGACCTCGTATCGGAGCTCCCGTCCGTTCGTGCATACTTAAATCGCGACGTCGATCTTAAACCGATGAGGCAGGCTTACAAGCCGCTCACTTTACGTGCAAGATGTTTCCATCGAACGACACAATTTCCAAGATCCATTTTCCTTCCGACGATTACCAACGCTTTGGGAAAAGAGCTTTCAAATCAATTTCCTCGATTTTGTATTATTTTTATTTTTCTATTCTTCTTAAACTCAAGAACATAAATAAATATAACGAAAAGCGTTTTTTCCGCGCGTTGCTGGATATTTGATAAAATATTTTTTGTTTAAATAACAATATCCGAAAAAATTCCTGTTCTTCAGAAGGACATTCTAAGGATCAGCCATGAATTTTTTCAGATTTTTCCTTTAATAATTGTGGGTGTGGTAGCGCGCCGCCGAAAACGACCCCGGCACATGGAATTAGGGTGCCGAAAACACCTGCATGAAGTGAGGGTTGATTCTCACCGGGCGACAGACAATTTCCAAGATCGACTTTCCTTTCGACGATTACCGACGCTTAGGAAAAAAAAGCCTTCGAATTAAATTTCTCGACTTTGTGTCGTCTTCATTTTGCTTCCTCATAGAGGAAGCTTTTTTTGTTATTGTTTTTTTAACTTACGAAAATAAAAAAATATATATATAGCATCTACGTTATCGTGCGGGAAGACTCGAAAGAGCACCTTGACGGCGTTTAACTCTCACCGGGCGCCGTCGACTATACGCCGGCGACAAGCCAATATTGATCGTACAGCTTCGCGCAAACTCGTTCCACTCCACGTTCGTCCACAGCTTAGCGGCTCGTGAGGCCAGCTCGGTAGTGGCCCGACGAAGCCCGGCCGCGATCGTGTCTCCCCACGTCCTCGCCCTCACGGTCTCACGGAAACCTCGTGATACATCGACTTCGACGTCGATTTTCTGCGGAACTTCGGAAACACTGAGAGAACATCTATTTATATACACATATATATATATATGAGTATATATATATATCAGTGAAAATCGCACGATAGTAAATATCGAGATGATCGAAAGATCCGACGAGCCGTGCATAAGTTTCCCCCGGACTGCGTGCCGGGACTATAGACTATTCGAGGCTCAAAGTCCAGTTAGACAATCGGTGAGGGTTCGCGTTTCAGTACACTCGAAAAAAAAAAAAAGAAAAATCCTTACACGCCGATCTTTACCATTTCGTCACGTATAACATCATAACAACCTTCTCGCATTAGTTTCACACACAGTCGAATGTATAATGTTTCTAAATCGCCGATGATTTTTATGCGTCGAGATAATTGAAAGGAAAAAAAAAACTATTTAAAAAAAATGTATTCATTTATTTGTTTTTGCGAGATTTAATTTGCAAAATTGAACCGTGACTCATGTTAGTTAAAAACAATTATCAGCAGCAATAATCGTTACTAAACATGTTCTCTTGTCTCCTTAGAAACAGAACCGGATCTCTCGATAGCGCACATCCGATAATCGTTTATTAAAACGATCTCATTAAAAAAAAAAAAAAACCACGTCAATCATTATCGACAAACACATGAAAGACCTCTTCCGACTGTTCGTACGTTCTTCGCTAATCATTAGACCGCTCTCTTCCTCGTCCATCGATTACACACCGTGTGATTTTCAATGTGTAGGTAGATTGCAAATATTATAACTATAGAATTTTATTTTTTCATTTTTTTTTTTATCGTATATTTAAACACGTATTTATTGTACACATGATCGGCAGGGTGAAAATCTTATCCGTGTAATTTGTATAATTATTAATGAAATTCGTGTTATTAATTAAATGAATAAAATTTAATTATTTTATTGCATCACGAAACTCGTTCCACACGATTTCTCGAAAATCGATATTTATCTCATATACATATATATATTAAATCGACGCTCATTACTTTACATGAATTCATCACGCATCTATCGATCTGCGGTGTGGCATGTATTTTTAAAAAATGTTATTTGTTCTCGTTCACCCAGATGTCCGATAACAATCCCGAGATGAGGGCAACCGCTGCACGTATTTGTCGAGACTACTTGCACGGAGGGTGGAAGCACGTTACCTCGGACAACATTGTACTCAAGCACATAAGGTTCGAACTTTTAAACGTTTACTTTACTTTTATTTTCATTCAATTTTAACCACTTCGTAATCGAGGATGCTTAAAATTTATCCGTCATCTCAATGTCCCCATATCTCAAGATTATGTAAGATTGTGCAATCGAGCCGAATCGATTCTGAGAGATAACATTTTTGCATCCCCGACTGCGATAAATTAAATCGACATTAAACCGGCACATTTTTGTCTGTCCAAAAATGTTATTGCAATTTTTTTAAAACTCCATTTTAATCACTTCGAAATCGGAGATGCTAAAAACTTATCCATCATCTCAATGTCCCAATATCTGAAGATTTTGCAAAATAGTGCAATCGAGTCGAATCGATTGTGAGAGATAACATTTTTGTATCCCCGATTGCGATAAATTAAATCGACATTAAACTGGCACATTTTTTTTCTGTACAAATATTTTATTGCAAATTTTGTTTTCACAGTGGCGGTCTCAGTAACTGGGTCTACAATGTCCAATTGCCGGAAGGTGCAGCGCCGGTGCGCGGTGAGCCGCGTCAGGTGTTGTTGCGAATTTACGGTCAGGTGCACGGCGAGCGGGCGGTCGAGGGTCTCATAACGGAATCCGTGATCTTCACGCTTCTGTCGGAGAGGCGGCTGGGTCCGAAGTTGCACGGGGTCTTTCCGGGTGGAAGAATCGAGGAGTACATACCGGCCAGGCCGCTTCTCACCAAGGAGCTCGCCGACCCCGAGCTGAGCGCTCTCACCGCCGAAAAAATGGCACAGATACACATGATGCAGGTGCCGATAAGCAAGGAGCCCACCTGGCTCTGGGACACGATGTCCAAGTGGCTCGACACTGCCACGACAACGCTCAAAAATCCCGAAGACATCGATCTGAGACAGATGGACAATGTCAATACAATAATGTCGATGGGATTGGCTCAAGAGGTCGCCTGGTTCAGGTGAGAATCAATGCCATGCTTCAGCTCGATAATTTCGTGGGCAGAAACTTTATTAACTTATTCATCAGTTTATTCATTTATTTATTTATTAAATTATTCATTTATTTATTCA
Organism: Exephanes ischioxanthus; assembly: GCA_958510785.1. Taxonomy (NCBI): domain Eukaryota; kingdom Metazoa; phylum Arthropoda; class Insecta; order Hymenoptera; family Ichneumonidae; genus Exephanes; species Exephanes ischioxanthus. Next base: position 2,658,446 of record OY294018.1, on the reverse strand, counting down.
TCGAATTATACATGAAATTATACATCGAATTACACATCAAATTATACATGAAATTATACATGAAATTATACATGAAATTATACATGAAATTATACATGAAATTATACATGAAATTATACATGAAATTATACATGAAATTATACATGAAATTATACATGAAATTATACATGAAATTATACATGAAATTATACATGAAATTATACATGAAATTATACATGAAATTATACATCAAATTACACATCAAATTATACATCAAATTATACATCAAATTATACATCAAATTATACATCGAATTAAACATCGAATTATACATCAAATTATACATCAAATTAAACATCGAATTATACATCGAATTATACATCAAATTATACATCAAATTATACATCAAATTATACATCAAATTATACATCAAATTATACATCAAATTATATATCAAATTATACATCAAATTATACATCAAATTATACATCAAATTATACATCAAATTATACATCAAATTATACATCAAATTATACATCAAATTATACATCAAATTATACATCAAATTATTTTATACTGATTTACAGATCTCTGGTGACGCAACAAAAGTACCCGGTGGTGTTCTGTCACAACGACATGCAGGAGGGTAACATACTCCTGCGCCAGAATTCTCGCAAGCGCGAGCTGGTGCTTATCGACTTCGAGTACTGTTCGTACAACTATAGGGGTTTCGACGTCGCCAATCACTTCGTCGAGTGGCAGTACGATTACACGGCGTCGGAGTACCCCTTCTTCCACGAGCGATCGGGTTCCGGACCGAGCGACGAACAAAAGGTGAGCCACGTATTGGGGGGCACAGGGGGTGGGTATGCATCGAGCGTACGGCACCGCCAACTACCGGGGGTAAGAAATTTACAACAACATTTTTTTATTTCCTGCCTTCCGTTATTATCGTCATTGGCTCTCGACGCTCGAGCCTCAGAAAAATCTTGCACAACCACCCACGTGCGCGCACCCTGGAATTTTTCGTTCCAAGCCGTGGCGCCTTTTTTTTTTTTACCAAAATCGAACTCGAAAAGAAAAAATCTTTTGTATCGAATTATCATTCTTTCACGTTCACATCTGTAAATACTTTTTCTCTTTCACATTTTTTTCTTAATTCTCAAAAGCTAAAAAAAAACCATTCGATTGAGAATTCCTCATCGAACTCTGTCCCTCAACTGAATGTTTTTTCAATCATTGCCACCCCATTTATTACGTTGTTGCGTTACGGGGTCAGGAATTATTACATTTAAAAAAAGGCGATATAGGGAAAAGGGAGGAGGTCGAGGGGTAGGACACCTTGGCGTGTGTTGCGTGTGTATGTATTAGTTTCACAGGACCGGAAGGCTCTGAGAGAAGGGCCGATGATGCCTACGGAATCAGAGGGCGAGGGCACATGTGAAAGCACTGACTCTCTGTGTCCAATGACTGCAATGGGATTACCTGGGATTTGTCCGATGGACCCAGTGGAAGAATCCGAGTGAGGCTGGCTGGTGGGCCGGGAGAATCTTCGTGATCGGGGCGGTTACCAGTGTCCCGCCATCTACGCCTCTACAACACTAGAGTACCTCAACACGCAATCTCTCTCTCTCAATCTTTCTCTGAATAATAAATCAATAACTTTCGTGATATAATTATCATTGACGTCCACCCGCTACTACTGCTGTACGGGCCGGACGGCGAAAGTGTCGACGGTACTCCGAATCGAAGGATCTCGAATTCGTCGATGGTATAAGGTGGTCCTATACTGCACTCGAATGCACGGTATGAGATGGTCCTATACTGCATTCAAATGCACGGTATAAGATGGTTCTATACTGCATTCAAATGTACGTTGTAAGATCGTCCTATACTGCATTCAAATGCACGATATAGGATGGTCCTATACTGCATTCAAATGTACGGTTTAAGATGGTCCTATACTGCATTGAAATGCACGGTATAAGATGGTCCCATACTGCATTCAAATGCACGGTATAAGATGGTCCTATACTGTATTCAAATGTACAGTTTAAGATGGTCCTATACTGTATTCAAATGTACAGTTTAAGATGGTCCTATACTGGATTCACATGCACGGTATAAGATGGTCCTATACTGCATTCAAATGTACGATATAGGATGGTCCTATACTGCATTCAAATGTACGGTTTAAGATGGTCCTATACTGCATTCAAATGCACGGTATAAGATGGTCCTATACTGCATTCAAATGTACAGTTTAAGATGGTCCTATACTGGATTCACATGCACGGTATAAGATGGTCCTATACTGCATTCAAATGTACAGTTTAAGATGGCCCTATACTGGATTTACATGCACGGTATGAGATGGTCCTATACTGCATTCAAATGCACGGTATAAGATGGTTCTATACTGCATTCAAATGTACAGTTTAAGATGGTCCTATACTGGATTTACATGCACGGTATGAGATGGTCCTATACTGCATTCAAATGCACGGTATAAGATGGTCCTATACTGCATTCAAATGTACAGTTTAAAATGGTCCTATACTGGATTCACATGCACGGTATAAGATGGTCCTATACTGCATTCAAATGTACAGTTTAAGATGGTCCTATACTGGATTCACATGCACGGTATAAGATGGTCCTATACTGCATTCAAATGTACGATATAGGATGGTCCTATACTGCATTCAAATGTACGGTATAAGATGGTCCCATACTGCATTCAAATGTACGATATAGGATGGTCCTATACTGTATTTAAATGTACGGTATAAGATGGTCCCATACTGCATTCAAATGCACGGTATAGGATGGTCCTATACTGCATTCAAATGTACGGTATAAGATGGTCCCATACTGCATTCAAATGCACGGTATAAGATGGTCCTATACTGTATTCAAATGTACAGTTTAAGATGGTCCTATACTGCATTCAAATGTACGATATAGGATGGTCCTATACTGCATTCAAATGTACGGTTGAAGATGGTCCTATACTGCATTCAAATGCACGGTATAAGACGGTCCTATACTGCATTCAAATGTACGGTATAAGAAAGTCCTATACTGCATTCAAATGCACAGTATAATATATCTGTACTCATCGATCGAACGATCTCCGCACGATTAGGAATATTTGTGTAAATGTATATTTTTTGTTTGTTTTTTTTTTTCATTCCCGTCCCGCTTAATCGTCAAATTAGATTGAACCACTCCCAGAGAATCCAATGAGCAAAGATCAACAGATTTTGTCGCAAAAGCGCAGCTTACGATCAACGGTCGCTTGTTGTTTAAAAAAAAAAAAATTATTCCGTCATTGTTCACGATTATTTCGCATTCGATTGCACATTTTACGTACATGGATATCATTTTTTTCCGAATCAGCCATATTATTGTTTCTTTCGTACAGAGATTCGTACATTGTGATTATATAATAAATTTCGCAAAATCGTTGCCGTAGATTCGTCCCCATTGTGCATTTTGGATGAACTACGAGCCGCAACGAAACTCACAAAATGAAAGAAAAAAAACGGAAGTCCCAATAAGGGACCAGGAGATTATAGTTGTAAAAAAAATACCACGAACGATCATAAATGTTAAACGAGAAAACATAATTTTTAATTATAAACGAGAAAACATAATTTTTAATTATAAACGAGAAAACAACTGATTAATAAAAACAAGTAGTTCGATCTTCGATCTCTGAGCGAGTAAAATTCTAACGAAAAATGTTATTTCTCTGTAGCTCCACTTTATAAGGAATTATCTGAGGACGTTGGGCAAGGAGGACGCTGAGGAAGAGGAGCGTCTCATGGAGGAGGTCAAAATTTTCACCTTGGCGAGTCATCTCTTCTGGGGACTGTGGAGCATCGTCAATGCCAAGCTATCTCAAATCCCGTTCGGTTACTGGGTGAGCACATCCATCTTGAAAAAAATTGATTTTATCTCCAGTGACTTGCATTCGCAACGTTTTTTTTTTTTTTTATTGCCAATATGAATTATCATCGCTGACGGATCATGCATATCTTATCGCAGGATTACGCGGTCGTGAGGCTTAGAAACTACCAGTATCTCAAGGAAAAGATTCTCGCATCCGAGCCACTACGCAGTGGAATCAAGAGGAAGGACTCCGACACGGATTGAAGAAACGTGGAGCCTTCCTCGAAATGAATTCACGACTCACCCCACCGCGGGAGAGTGCTGGGAACCTCCGGTTGCCGGGACCACATCGTGACTCGGTCAACCGGATATTATCGACAAAAAAATACCCATAAAAAAAAAAAGATATTCGAGCGGGTGCTTGGAACGTTCGGTTGCCGGAACCACATCGTGACTCGGTCAACCGGATATTATCGGCAAAAGAAAAAAAAAAAAAAAAACCCAACAAGAAAACAGAAAAAAATGATGTTCGATCGAGAGCGATCGCCGAAGTCGGAACACAAAAGTTATTCGGAGAACTATTTTCTACAAAAAAAAAAAATCTAACAAAAAATCTACAGAGTACGGGCGACGGGGAAACGCAACGCAGCGAAGATCCTACCTCGAGAATGTGATATATATAATATGTAGTTCAAGAGCGTGGAGAATCGTTAATTCTCGCTTGCCTTAGGATGAAAGTTAGACGAATGTGAGAAGCCGGGAGAGAAATCGGAAAGGGGCGAAGAAAAATAAAAGGATCGCAGGCCTGGTCGCGAAGCAAAACTTCGTCGGGAGAGAAGCGGAGCGGCGGGCGAAGCCTCGACCGGAAGTGAACTTCCGGGAGCGGCGAGTCGCTCGAAACGCAAAAATAAAAGTTTTTTTCCTTTTCTTTTTACGAGCAGTACGTGTCGAGTGAAAATCGAGACGGGCAAGCAGACATCGGACGGAGGAAGAGGAAAAAAAAATCATGAACGCGAATTGTCGGAATCTAATTTTGCTAAAGCTCCAGATTCTAGTTTGTAAGTAAGATTTTTCTATCGCTTAAACCAATGTGCTAACCAGTTGGGTGCGGATCGATTGGACGTAGGAATTATCGAGTATTAGTGAGTAGTCGAAAGACTGATTCAACGGTCATACCCTTTATAAATGTTATTTATTTTATATACATTTTTTTAACTTCATTTTTTTTGTCATGCCACATTTTAGCTTAATATTAATTCGATCGTTAATCGTACGGACACTCGATTGTTTTTACCAATGATATATACCGATTAGTGCTTTAAGTTCTGTTTTTTTTTGTACTTACATCCATAGCTGTAAATACGATTTTAATTCAATAAAAAGTTTACCTACAAAGTCTTTGAATTTTCGTCTCGCGGCCGAAGTTCTCGTTCGCCTGTAGCCGAAGATCAAAACCACGTGACTTCCGGTTACCTGCCTTAGGCTTCGGCGGCTATGTTTGAGGATCCGTAATTGTACACAAATTTTTCGCCGACATTTTCCGCGCCTCAATTGGTCGTGAAGCCGAAGACAAAAACCACGTGACTTCCGGTTATCTGCCGAAGGCTTCGACCGGAATTTTTGAGGACTCGTAAGTGTCCATGAATTTTTCGATGGCCTTTCTGGCGTCCCAATTGGCGTCCTCGAGGAATCTGTGACACCACTCGGTGTTCATGGTCGTCGCGTCCATGAGCGTGAATATGAGACGTTCTTTTTCCCTCGGCGTCAAGCATGGCTCCGGCGTCCGAACTTCGTCGTCTCTGACGTCGAAGGAGAGCGGCGAGACGACAACCGCCGCATCGACGTGATACTGGTCGTTGAGGATGTTGTACTCGTTGTCGTCGCGAGCGACGAGCAAGAAGGTCCTGTTGAAGGACAAGAAGATCGGCACGGCGTTGGGAATCTTGAAGATCCCCTCGACGCTCAGGAGAACCCGATGGCGGTCCTCGAACATAACGTCACACCGGAAGTTGGCCCTGTCGTGCACGGACTTCGGCAGTCTCTCGAGAGCGCCGATTATCTCCACGGGTCCTCGATAGAGAAGATTGTCCCGTGAAAAATCGCCGGCGTTTATGATATTGCGATTCTCAGCGACGAAGGCGCCGATGTTCTTGGACGGCGAGCCCGTCGAGGACACTCCGAGGGTCATCGAGTAGACCGACTTTTTGTGATACAGATGACGCAGCTGCGCTCGGTTGCGATCGTAGATGCCGAAGAAGTGCGCGACGAATTGCCCGACGAGCTTCCTGGCGTCCTCGCTCTTGAAGAAATGATTGTAGGTCACCGGAAGCTCCGGCAGATCCAAGGTCACGCCGTCGAGTTTCGTCAGATTCGGGCAGTAGCGTTTCGCCGATTCGACGTACTGCCGAGGGCTCGAGTAATTTTCGCAAACCGGATTACCGTCGAGCCACAGTTCAGTTATCGTCAGACTCTTGAGAGCCGTGAGATCGTCCATTCTCATTATGTAGTTGTAGCGAAGATCGAGACCTCGCAGAGAAGCGAGATTCGAGTTCTCAAGGGCGTTTAAAGTCACGAGTTCGTTTCGCTGGAGATTAAGATGCTCGAAGGGGCCCAAAGCTGTTTTTGCCAGTTTCAGGGTGTGGCTCAGTGTTCTGGCCTGTGAGAGAGGGCAGTGCACGGTTTTTGATATTTCCTCGTCCCTGTGAAAATCCTCGAGGTTGAGACTCTTCTTGGCCGAGTCGTAACGCTTCGTCAGCGCGGCCAGTAAGATCGGCTGGATGTTGATCTTTAGGTCGTGAATCGACGCGAAGGCCAGCGTGACGATTATTACGATCGGGTCACCGTTCGGAAGGTTTATTATCAGATTCGATCTGCAGAGCATCTCTAAGGCTGGTCCGCAGTTTCGGGCCATAAAATAAGCGTCGTCGCCGTTTGCTTGATATCGAACGGGTATCAAGTCCGCGGGCTCGACCGCTACGAGAATCGTTTTTAGGACCACTTCTTTGTCGTAGCGCGCTCCCCTTATTATCTTTATTCTGTGCCAAGCGTCGTTGCGAGCCATCAGAGCTCGCTCCTTGAACATCTTACTGCCCATCGTCAATTTTATGGCCGTGGAGGAGTCCAGCGTGACCGGAGTCAGCGGCGCGTTGTTTTTCATTTTTTTTTTTTGCGAGTAATTTTTCTGTGGCCTATAGCAAGATTCTGCTCGATGCCGGACGATTGACCACCGGTTCTTAGGTTATGGATGGAATGTTGTTGTTATGAGCACGATTCGAAGTAGGACGATGAGTGGCGACGTTACCGACCGAGACAGACACAGCTTCGGACACATCGGTTCGTTTATTCACTCAACTGTCTTTTACGATGCAGACAATGAAAATAATCGCGGAACGGGATTTTTGTAAAGTCGCTTCTCCGACGAAAACAACTGTCTGGCGGATGAGACTGGTCAGTTTTTAACCCGGGCGACCCGAGCGCTATCTCGGTGTCGTGAATTTACCATTCGTCGCATTTTTCGGTACCGGCAGTTTATTTACCGACGAGCGCCGTCGACGACTCGAATCCATTCAAAGTACAAAATTAACTTTTACTTTAATGAATGCTTATTAGCGCTCATCGTACCGGGTTCAAAGTTCTTGCTGTCGCTGCGACGTAGATTAGCGAAATTATTTAATGCGAAGATCAATTTTGAGACAACTGGCGATATATATATTTTTTTTACTATTATAACGAATACCTATAATCGTAATTATAAAAAATAATAATTTATCACATTTATGTATAATCTCTTGCAGTCAATCACATATTTCTTTTTTCTACTGCACGGAAACGTTGAGCTTCGTCGACTTGATAAAATATCGGTGTACTATTTATCTACAACTCGCCGGAAAATGCCGATCGATCGGGTCTCGAACGACTGGGTTTGCTGGGCAATCCTTTCGACTTGTTCCATTCGTTGTACGCTAAAATCGCAACGTTCCTGCCACCGACAGCACTCATTTCCATCGCGCTCGCCGCCCACTCGATCGCGTTCACGTGATAGAGTGAATCGTGCAGCTTGAAATCGAGACGCGGTTCCGCAGTCGAGTACTTCGGATAGGCCTTCCATTTTATTATTTCGATATGTTCGACCTAAGGATTTTTAATCACAGTTAAAAACACGGTCGGCTCGATAATGCGTCGCAGATGATAGAACAATTTTTATTTTTCCTACTTGTGTGAACATATCGTCGATAACACGTTGCTCCAGTGGTTCGCTCGTAAATATTTTCCATACCTCCGAGCAATTTCCCTCAACGGACACCAATTTGCCAACAGCATTGATAATAGTTTTTTCGGGATCGCAGCTCAGTATCATCGCCATCGGTTCGTCCAGGTCGAAGTATTTCGGATTCAAGTATCCGTGAATGAATGTAACGAAGATCGATTGGTACGAACCGGGAAATTCAATTTTCGCCGATTCCGGAAAATCTTCGAATTCTATCGGCATCGACTGATCACTCGTAAGAGGCGCCGCTACGATAACTATGTCATAGGTACTTTTCATCGTATCGGAACTTCCTGAAAGAAATGAAAATAATTGAGACATACAAATTATTGAGTTCAAGAGGGCGACAAGCCAGAGTTCTGATCTACCGTTGAATGTGCCTTTGATATGAAGAATAAATTAGTGTAAATTGTGATACGTGCCACGCATTGGTCTTAATAATCTGTTTAGAATGTTAATTATAGAGCGCTAATTATACTATACTATACACTATCTTCCAGTATATTATCTTACATCAAATTTAATCGACTATAACTTGTATTGATTTTTGTAAAAAGGTTTTTCCCAATGAAATAAATAAATAAATAAATAAATAAATAAATAAATAAATAAATAAAACGAAAAAACAATTTAAAGGTAAACGGGCGATTAAAATTTACCGCTGTTGACGTAATGCAGCTCGTACCGCGCTCTCACATCATCTCCTGGAAGATGAACAATCTTTTTTACCACGGACGGCACAACCGTCACCCTCGAGTTTCTGTACACGAGATGTTCGGGTACCTGAAAAATTATTTTTGTTTGCCGATTCCGCAGTTTCGAATTTTGTCATATGGAGATAAATCTATCGGTATTTTTTACGTGTCTGTTGCCGCCTTTGACGGACCACAGCGAGGCGCCGGTACCGGCGACAGCGACCAGACCGACGAAGCTCTGAATCCCGGTGCTCTGTCCGTAACTAACGACCAGAGCAGCCTCGACCAATTCGTCTATGAGCCGCGACGAATATCCCAAACTCGTGAGATGCTCCTTCATGGATATTTTGAGAATATTTGGAAATTCGCTGTTCATGGCAGACAGCAAGCCCGTCAAATTTGTAAAGGCTACGCCCTCGTCCTGGAGTTTGTAGATCTTTTCAAAGTCATCTATTATAGAGCTCACGTATCTGTGTGGAAAAAAAAAAATTATAATTTTTATCTTCTGAGGTCCTTCGTATTGTGCAAACATTTTATTTCCACTGACTAAGTCAATTCCTACCCGTGGAGTCTGAACGGTTGCAGGCCGTATCTATAGATCAATTTAGCCAGCGTCATAAACTGGTATGAACTTTCCTGAAAAACAAATTTTTCCTTGTTCCAAATACCAATTGTCTGTTCTCCGCACGTTCCCCTCTCCTCCATACCTGCGAAAGTTAGAGGCAAGCTGATCAGAGATGATTGAGAAGACAAAAATAAATGGGTTTTTTTTGCTAAGCAATTTACCGAGCAGTTTGACGAAACGCTTCATGAGAACGTTTCTCTCGTTGATTATAGAACCGCCGGTTTCAAACTCCATGCCGTGCACTTCCACGGTGGACAAGCGGCCTCCTAACTTTCCTGCTTCGTAAAGATCGATGCTCAGTTTTCCGTCGAATAATTCGGTCAGATAGTGCGACGCAGAAGCGCCTCCGATTCCTCCCCCAACAATAGCTGTTTTTTAACATTCAATGAAACATCAGAAATTTATTACGGAAAGGTACTTTGTTAACATAGACGAATCTTACCAATTTTTGGATTGTCTTCCAGGCTGCATAATCCACTGTGCAGTATTAACGTGCCGATAAGCAATAATTCTGTGTATCCCGACATTTTCGCCCAAAATCTTCGTGAAGATTATTGATGTTATCGTACTCGAAATGTAGATTGGTCCTCGTTTGATCAGTGCAAATCGTACATCGCGACAGCACCGATAACAATCGAATGAATCGGAATGAGTTTCCTGTAATCTAGCGGGAAAAGCTTGAGCCTTATCATCATCATCACTTATCATTTACGCCAAACTCATTTAAGCCAAAAAGTAACTAGATTGTCGATAACGATGGGCGAGTTTCAATATCAGCTGCAAGAACTCGTAGCTACTTTTGGTTTGAAAATTTCATTTTTTGGCCGGAAGTGACGTTATACCTGAAATACATCCTGTCTAAAAAAGTAATTTATCCACCAAAGGTGACATTATCTAGGAGAAACGTCACTTCTGGTTTGAAAATTTAATTTTTCGACCGGAAGTGATGTACTTGAAAATGTCACTTCCTGTTTCAAAATGTCATTTTTTGACCGGACGTGATATTATCTGGGAAAAACAGCACGTCCGGGTTGAATATTGCATTTTCTGACCGGAGGTCTTGCCTGAGATACGTCACTTCCGGTTTGAAAATGTTGTGTTCGCAGCTGATATGTGAACGAACCGCGCAGCAGCCAGCACGCCAACGAAGTAGGGCTTTTTCTGTTGGTAACATTGCTGCGATGTTATGATGTTCTTCGCGAAACAAGAAAAAACAAATAAACGCAAACAGTTGTGTACGCGACATATATGGTAGTCGAAGAATCGCACTGTAAACGCCGCGCTAATCGATTATTATCAATAAGCCCTTCAATAAATTGGCGTTAGAATGGCGTCGGAGAATTCGGCACCCGAGGTGGTTAACGATGAAGTGCGTATAACAGACAAAAACACCCACGATAAACCAATCGGTATTCGTAACCTACAAGTTTCACTTTCATAAACAGAACCCTTTTGCTTTTGATATTTAAGATGCCGACACCGAAAATAAAGCACGATTGGTATCAGACCGAGACTCACGTCATCGTGACGATCCTCGCGAAGAATTCGGATAATATCAGAGTCACGTACGGCGAGACTACGGTAAGTCCGATCGAAAACAAAAAAAAAATGTTTAGCTGCCAAAAAACAAAAGTTACGATTTGCCGTTCCGTATCAATCGGGATCCGTCTCGCAGCTCAGTCTGTCCGCCAAGCTGCCGTCCGGTAACGATTATAGTTTAGAATTGGATCTGGCACATCACGTCGTACCCGAAGAATGCTCCTACAAAGTCGTGCCCTCAAAGATTGAGGTTAAGCTCAAGAAACGCGACGGTCTTAGATGGAATGCTCTGGAAGGAAATCCGAGCATTCCGGATCCTGTACAACCGATTCCTCAAGGTACGCTAAACTATTGCATTTTGCTTCCTCATAGATCAGTGGTTCTTAACCTTGGGGTCTACAGGGGGTCCATGGACCCCAGGATAAGAACCGCTGTCATAGATGAAGCTTTATTTTTGTGAAATTTTGTTTTCCGAGATTTTCTCGTAAGTGTGTTCAGAATGATGCAAGGCTGTGTTAGTGTGTGTACGTTAGCCTGTAACTTTTATCAGTCGGGTTGAAATTTGGCATGCAAGTAGAGCAATTAGGTGCCTCTGTTCATTATAACTTATGCTATCATTGAAACATGTGTTTAAATTTGATGAAATATTGGATTAAAAAAAAAAGTGTGTTCGTGCTCCAGATCTTGTAAATTTTGAACTATCGGACTGATATTTTTTACAAAAGTAGACCCACATCAAACAATTTTTGCTATTGAAATTAGTGAGTCGGTTGAGGGGTTTTGGTTTTGTTAGATTTTCAATTTTTTTATAAATATCATTCACACTCTAGCTATTATAATTTTTCAGATATTTATATCCGCCCATTTAAATTTTATAAAATTTTGGATGAAAAAAAAAAAAAAAATTTCTTTTGCAACAGACGCATGATTCCGTTTCAAATATTGTGGTAGAAGCTAAACAAGTGGCAGATTCGTGATCAGTGGGAAAAATACGTAAAACATAGTGCCGACATTACGAGTAACGATAATTTTCTTTTATCAAAAATGTATAATCTCTTTTTTTAGAAATTTTTAGAAAATTTGCTTTTTTAGAAAATGCTTTTTAGAAAATTTGTTAGAAACACGATCTTTCGTTTGTATTAATCATTTATGCGAGCACATAATTACACAGAAATACTGGACGCCAATACGGTGCCTTTGAAATATCCGAGCTCTAGTAAAACATCGAAAGACTGGGATAAAGTCGAGAAGGAGATTGAGAAGGAGGAGGCTGCCGAAAAACCCGAAGGAGAAGCCGCACTCAATTCGCTCTTCCAACAAATATATGGCAGAGGTTCGGACGAAGTTAGACGAGCGATGAACAAATCATTTGTTAGTCCTTACTTCAAATTTCGTATTAAATTTTTTTTTTTTACGAACAACTTAGAATGAATTATATTTAGTTTTTTGCATTTTTTTTTTCAACAGCAAGAATCCGGCGGCACTGTTCTGAGCACAAACTGGTCCGAAGTCGGCACCGGAAAGGTGAACAGAAAACCGCCCGACGGCGTGGAGTGGAAAACTTGGGACTCTTGAGAAGAAAAGAAGGAAATTTCGAACTTCGCATTTCGAGTGTTCTCGAATTTACCGCCAATGAAAATAATTTGTTAAACTTATCGAATATTAAATGGCACACGCGATTGTGTCGCAGCGCAGGTCTTACAATTTTTCTGTATTGTTCTAATTATCCTCGTATCCTTCAAATGATCCGCACGTATCCCTCAAAATATCATCGCAAAATTGTAGTCAAATTAAAAATGAAATACAAAATTCTGCAGCGAAAGTTTGTTTTCTCAATCAACAACAAACTTCCGGTTATCCTTTAATCCAGTATTCTGTGTACTATTATTCTCCTCAAAAGAATATTCAGATTAATAATCTCTTCAGAAGAATATTTAGATTAATAATCTCTTCAGAAGAATATTTAGATTAATAATCTCTTCAGAAGAATATTTAGATTAATATTTTCTTCAGAAGAATATTCAGATTAATATTTTCTTCAGAAGAATATTCAGATTAATATTTTCTTCAGAAGAATATTCAGATTAATATTCTTTTCGGAAGAATATTCAGATTAACATTTCCTTGCTCCAGATTTTCGAAGCACTCCTTGAAAGTAGCTTCTCCTTTTTGGTGAGCGTTCGCGATAACGACTCTCTCATCTCGTATCCTTCGATTGTTGTAAACCTCGTATCCTTCAAATGATCCGCACATACTATTCGAAATATTATCGTAAATTGTAGTATTATTAAACAAAATATAAAATTCTGCGATGAAAGTTTCTTTTGATTTCAATAGTTCGCCAATCTTGCTAAAATCCGTCGTAATTATCGTACTTTATTATATATATATATTATTTACACAAAAGTTAATCCTCAAAATAACAATATAATAGAAGTCACTGTGTCTAAGGCAAGCTGCGAATCTTCTCACTCAAAGAGGAATAGCACTTAACTATTTCATTAGTTCATTTCGTACCTGCGTAGTTAATTATTTCATATAAACAAGCAACCTCCCGAATTCAATTTTACCCGCCTCTACTATAAATGTACAAAAGAATTAACAAAGTTCCGATCCAAATATTCTTTTTCGATAGTATCGTGTTAATTTCCGTTTCCTCAGCGACATTATCATACACGATATATGCGTTCGGTTCGCTTCCCCCATTGTTCAAGCGTTCTCCCGCGCTCTGCGCGATAGCCGTGTAAGTGTTGCTCAATTGTTCGTTAATTTTGCTAAAGTCCATCGTCATCCTTTGCTCCAGACTTTCGAAGCACTCCTTGAAGGTAGCTTCGTTTTTCTGCTGAGCGTCCGCGATAACGACTCGCACGTCTCGTATCCTGCGGTTGTTGTAAACCATCGACCCGCACAACGAGACAATCGCGATCACGGCCGAAGCGACGATCGACAAGTATTTGTACTTTTGAGCGTTAACGGCTTGACTATCGTGATACTCTTTTATCGCAGTCGCCAGTTCGGTGAAATGGTCTCTCTCCGCATTCTCCAATAATCGCAGCTGACCGCCTATCCTCGACTGCTCCTGCAGTCCCTTGTTCTCCATTATGGTCAGCTGAACGTACTTTGGATCGTCTCTCCTGGTTTGAATCAACTCTCCGTACACTTCCTTCAATTTTTCTGCTACTAGACCAGCCTGATCAGTCAGAAGTCTGCGCTCGTCCTGACACTTGAAGAGCCTGTCCTGCACCGAGATGACGTGCTGCTTCGCCACCTCTATGTCCTCCATGCCAGTCAATTGCTGATACCATCGCCACCAGTTTATCAATCTCTTTGGTATCGGAGTCGAAGGTTGCAGGGATGCTGCGTTAAAATCTTGAATTATCGTCGTTCCGTTCACTTGCTGCGAGAAACAACAAACAAAAAAATTATTGTCTGTTCATTTATGCGGACACTTGTGATACGCATGCAAAAAAAAGCATTGTCTCATATATATAAATAAACAAATAAATAAGTAATTGGATAGGTTGCGTCGGCGCGAGCGACAGTGATTAGGGAAATTTTTCCGTAGGTAGAATTATGGTCGCTGTCCTGAGTGAATTGGGGTATTACGGCACCTTGAAGGAAATTCAAAGTGGGCCAAACAGACAAAGCCATTCGACTTAATATAAGTTTATGACTTAATGTAATGATTATACAAAAAAATATAAAAATATTGACTATAAAATGACTTATTATGATAGCATGTAAGGAATAGTTTACGTAGGGAGCATTGCGCCTCTCTTGTACAGAGAATACGTAATGCAAGGAGTAAGCGAACTCTGCGATATCCATGAGCGAGCAAATCTTGCTTCTCCGTGGACTAAACAATCCCAGAGTTTTTTGCACAGACGTATTAAATTATTAGTGAATACCAAAAATCTATGCATTGCAATGTTATGTAAATAAACAAAACAAAGAAATAAACAATCGAAGTAAATACATTTATTTGTTTATAAGGAGATTGTGAGTAATTGGATTGGGGAGTAAAAAAAAAAACAAAACATGGTAAACGGAGAATTACAATGAACGACGATGATAATCGGGTTGGGCGAGTTGTAAGCAGCGACGGGGATTCGAGGTACCTTGACGATCGTGTCGTATTTTTCGGCCGCGACGTGTTGTATGTTGTTGAGTTGAACCTGGGCTCTTCCCGATGCGCTCTCTATAGCGCTCGTGGCATTGTGCAAAATCGGTGATTTGCTTATACGCGAGACGATGCCCTGCAAAAATTTTCGCGACTGTCCTGACATAGTTTCTTCGATGTTGATCGATTAATTGCACTGCGTAAACATTTTGTCGGAAAGCCGGGTTGTGTTGGATGAGTCTCGTCGCTGCGGGGGTGACGACACAGGGCTGACACACAGCTGGGATCAGCTGTGACGAGAAGCGCCGAACTTTGCTCCGCGGCAGTCCAGCTGCGTCGCAACGCCCAATCACAGACGTGTTCGTGCACATCGTTCGCGACAACGGTTCGTGTGTAAACGCAGCATTTGTCGCTCCGGATAATCGCTGAACAATCGTTGCAATTGAAAAGCGACAATATAGCTGCGGCGAACTAGTGTCAGTAATTTCATTTAAAAAAATGCGGCAGAAGTTGATCGGGTTCGCAAAGAAGATTGTGAAATCAGCGATTAGTTTTCTATTTTTAATGTCGCCAGTTGCGCGTATCTGTCCGACGGTATCGGAGATTGTAGATTAGTAAGTGTTCGAAGTTCTAGTTTGCGAAGATATAATAACATTGCCATAGTAGTTGTGTTCGTGAGTCACGTGAGCCGCACGAGTAAACGAGATAGTTTGCGCCCGCGCAATTATCTCGACAACGTCGAGCAACGGCGGATTCCAACATTTCCGCATCGAGCTATTCGTAGAAAGAGGAATCCCATGAAATATTACGGAACAATAATAACTAAACTCTCTGATATAGAAGCGCAGTGTAAATCGACGTGGTTCAAGTTTACAGCAAGGTACGATTATCGTCGATAAATCAGGAAAGCATCCCTGCCATTCGATTGGCTCGTCAATCCAGCGTCAGTGGAAGCGCGCCTCAGGCTCACCGCACGCGAGCGTTATTCCCGACAATCGCAGTCGCAGTTAACGTACGAGATAAGTAAGCGGGGGAAGCCCATGACCGAGCACCTTATGTTTGTAGCAAAGAAACCTGTAGCAACGATCAGTCGGTCCAGAACAGTGTCACGCAGTCAGTGCAAGTGCGACGCGGTCGAGGACCGTAGTGTTACGTGAGTTGGGCCAAAGCACGTCAGAGACCAAAATAAACAATGGGAGCGAACAGCTCGTCGGAAGAAGCGGCAAGAGCGCAAGAAGCCGCCGAATTGCAGAGGCAGAGAGAAGCGTTGGAAGCGCAGAAGAAACACTTCGAGGCAACGTCAAGAGCGCAGGAAGCCGCCGAATTGCAGAGGCAGCGAGAAGCTTTGGAAGCGGAGAGGAGACGCTTGGAGCAAGTTGCTCTCGCTCAGCATTGGGCGGAGATGCGGCTGCAGGAGGAACAGCAGCAGAAGGAAACCGTCGAAAAATGGCGACGAGAACAGCAGCTGAAGGCCGAGCAGGAGCTGAAGCGCCAAACGGAGGAATTGAAGATGCAGCAACGTTTGCACGCGGAGCAACAGCGATTATTGCAACAGTCACATGCTAGTGCATTGCCAGGCGCGGGCACATGGGTCTCCACAAGCGGCAGAGAAACGGTGCACATGCAGCAAAATGTTCCGCCAGCTTTCGCAGCTGTAAGACCCATCGACTCCCCACCGCTGGCGACCGCCGCGCCACCTATGCGGCCGGCGGAGTCTGCGAAACCGCAGACTTCTCCCGTTACTAACGAAGTCACTGTCACCGCTCCGTCGGTTCTGCCGAAGGCAAAACAAGAGACAAAGAAAAAAAATCCTCTCGAGAGTTACGTCACTCGAATGAATGCTGCGAACGTGCGATACGAGGAATGGTCGATCGTCGACTATGTAACGGAAGAAAATGCGTTGAACAAAAATATAGCAGCGGAGGTGATGAAGCTTCTGGACGACAATACTGTCCCCTTTATCGCGAGATACCGAAAGGGCGTGACCCAAGGAATGAAAGAGGAGGAACTGCGAAATATCAAGAAAAGTTACGAACGAGCGAAACTGATAAAGCAACGCGCCGTGTCGATAATAAAGGGGGTAGACAAACAGGGAAAATGGACGCCGGAGCTTCACGCTTTCGTTCACGAATCGAAATCGCTCAGAGATCTCGATCGCATAGATTCGATTTTCAAGGTCACGAAGACGAAGGATGTCCATCTCGGAAAAATCGCGGATGCGATTGTCAAGAATAAAGACTTTGTTTCTTTGTTGCGGTTCGTAGATCCGGAGATCGAGGGCCGCAGAAACGGGGAGGAAGTGAAGGCCGGTATAGTTCGTATTCTGGCGGATACGATAAAGAAAGACATACGAGTTTTCGATATAGTCAAAAAGCTCAGGTCGAAGTACGACATAGGCGTCGAGACGAGTTTCGCTGTTACGGATGAGCCGGTGACATTGGAACGGGAACTAAATCGGCAAAAATATCTGCCTTACGATAATTTCAAATCGACCGTTAAACTTATCGCGCATACCGATGCAGCCAATATTAGGAGGGGAGAGGCCGAGAAAGTATTGACGGTGAAAATCAACGTTCCACCGCCGTTTTGTCAGGCTTTCAAGGATCGGTGCTTACAGCTGCACATTGCGGCTGTAAAGGCGTCGCCGGTGCACAAAGAACTGATAAGCGCCGCTGTCGATCGTTTGTACGAAAAATGGGCGATGCCCTCGGTCGAAAAGTGGACGAGGCAGGAGATTGACGAGAAGGTCGAAATCGCTACTACGGAAATAATCGTGCAGTACGTCAAGCGACTCCTGCTCGCTCCGGCCTTGAGTGTACAAATTGTTATCGGTGTTTTTTCGTTATCTCAATGGGTCTGCAAGCTGGCAGCTGTTTCCGAGCGAGGCGATTTACTCGAATCCGAGACGATGTATCCTCACAATACCGACAATCCGGGCGCCAAGCAGGACGCCGAAACGAAACTCGTTCGTATGGTCAAGAAATACAAGTGCACGACTCTCGCCGTCGGCAACGGTACGGCGTGCGCGGAAAACAAAAAATTTATCTTGCATCTGATAAAGAAGAAATCGTTCTCACCATTGGAGGTCTCCTTCAAGGTCGTTGACGAGGCGGGACTTTTGCAACAGTTCTACAGCTACAGTCACGCGGATCCATCGGAATTTCCGACGGCGGCTGCTGTGTCTATAGCTAGACGCTTGCAGGATCCTATGGCCGAATTTGTAAAAATCGAGCCTATACATCTCGTCGGGAAAACCCATCAGCAGGACGTACCGGAAAAACAGCTGACTGCGACACTGAACGATGTAAGCTATTGCGATCAATTTTACTGTTAACATTGTTTAATCTTTTCAAAAAATGTTTAACTTTTTTAAAAATATTGAACTTTAAAAAAATATTTAACTTTAAAAAAATGTTTCTTTTTTAAACTGTTTAACTTTTTTTTAACTGTTCAACTTTTTTTAAACTGTTTAACTTTAGTTAAATGTTTAACTTACTTTTTAACGATGTAAGCTATTGCGATCAATTTTACTGTTAACATTGTTTAATCTTTTCAAAAAATGTTTAACTTTTTTAAAAATATTGAACTTTAAAAAAATATTTAACTTTTTTAAAAAGTTTCTTTTTTTAAACTGTTTAACTTTTTTTAAACTGTTCAATTTTTTTATACTGTTTAACTTTAGTTACATGTTTAACTTACTCAAAAGATTTTTAACTTTTTAGAAAATTATGCCGTTTTCATTAATGAGTTTCATTTCCTTGTCGCAGGTAATCGTGGAAGCGGTGAGCTACGTAGGTGTCGACCTGAACACCGCATCCGCGGCCCTTTTGAGGAGGGTCGCCGGTTTGGACGAAGCAAAAGCCAAGAGTATAGTAGAGCGGAGAGACTCTATCGGTCCGTTTACTAACAGAAACGACCTGATAAGGGTCAAAGGCATCGGAGCCAAAAACTTCGAGCAGTGCGCCGGCTTTGTCAGAATAATGCCGGAAACCGCAGTCGGTAAGGATGGTCAACGACCTTCCCGGGATTCGTTCAACTACTTCGATCAGACGTCGATTCATCCAAATTCTTACGACGTCGCTAAAGCTATCCTGGAGGCTGCCAAGTGTAACGTCGATCAACTTGGTACAAGCTCTTTTATATTCGCTTTTAGAATTTTCGCCGGTCAGGGTACCGCGATTCTCGCCCAAAAGTTCGGTACTTCTAAGGACGTTATCGAGCTCATAGTCAATACCTTTACGATGGAAAGAGCGCCGATCATCAAGGCCAAGGTCGACGAAGATGGAAATACAAAGTCATTGCAAGCCGGAAAGATGAACAGCACCTCGAGTTTCGACAAGTTAACCACTGACACAGTATTAACCGGCGCGGTGTGCGACATCAAGCCCTTCGGTGCCTTCGTCAAGGTTGGTTTGGGAAGGCAAGGCTTGATCCACAACACAAACATGAACGGAATGACTCTGAGCGTTGGTCAACGAGTCGAGGCAATCGTGATTAAAATTGACAGAGAGCGTCGAATCTTCGGCCTCAGGCTACTCAGGTGTATCTAAGCGTTCGTTAAGATCGAAACCCTGTACAGTTGTACTGATCATTGATTACAATCTTCCTCATTTTTATTTTACGAGATTTGAAGGGTTGTTCGAGTATACGTTTAAAAAATTGCTATTTTATATCAAAGCTGCGTACTTCAGCGTAGCATAAGTCAAATGTGTATCTCAACTTTATCTAAGGAGTGGTAGTGATATATTTTTTATAATTAATAAGTTCAATGAAAAAGAAATTTAATGTCATTAATGGCGCCCGTAATATAAATGATAGATAACGATAACCCCTGGCGCTTTCGTAATTAATTTTCGATTATACTTCGAAGTGTTTACGAATCTATTATTATTTCTTTTTATAAAGTGCATACATTTGAATCCAACTTGCATAATGACACAAATATGAGTTGTCCGATTGATAAAAAAGATAGTTTAATCTATGTTATTGCACTGACATCAGTTTCGCAATCACTTTCGAAATTATCATAATGCATAATCAATGAAAAAAAAAAATGACTTGCACATTGAGATTGGTTCAAATTTATATATAAGCTTAAACAATAATTGTACTGTCCATAAAAAAATGTAGTTTGAACGGTATAATTGCATTGGCTTTGAGTCTCAAGATCATTGGCGTCTTTTGTAAATTGTCATACTGCATAAACGTTTTTTTTTTTAATGACTAACACATTTAGACCCGACCAAACTTAAATATTAACATAAATAATTATTGTATGATTGATTTTAATAAAAGTAGTTCAAATGATAGTAAATTTACAAACACAGTTTTATTTTCGAGATCAGTCGTCCCGTATTATAATTTATCACAATGGTCATAATCGGAGTTAAAAATGTTGGAGCAAGATCATTCTGAAAGTAAACTTGTTTCTCTGCATTTCAGTTTGCACTCTGTCGCTTCCTTGTCGATTTTCGCGCTATTCTCGAGGCGACCGATTTTTCTTCTCCATTTCTATCACACTCTCCGAGAACTTTTCTACATCGACGATGGTCGAGTCTAATTTCCTGTGGAAAGTGATATTCATAACGAGTGAATGATTGTTTAAAAAATAGCTATAAAATACAATAATACCCAGATAATTGGAAAATGTTCACATTGCTTCCTCACAATTTTATTTTGTATACCAAGATCCTTCCATGAGGAAGCATCTTGTTCAATTTTTGGGTTTCCCTGTGGAGAAAGGTTTGCGGTTCAAGGTTACAGCAGCATACGAATATACATGATGAATCCCGAAGGCATCGCTGTCGTCCGATTGGTTCGTCAATCAGCGGACGCGAGCGTTATTCCCGACATCCGGTATTAACGCATCATTACACCTCATCACACGTCTGGGGGGGGGGGGGGGGGGGTGGAGAGGACCACTCAAGAGGGTCCTTTGTGTCTAAAGAGCATGTGAAACACTATGGGGTGCGAGAGAGATAGCATCAGTGGCGCTCTCGGTGGAGCGAGAGAGGCACGCTGAGAACGTGTTTCACATTGCTCTTAAATAACGAAACCTCGGTATCACGCGTTTGGTCCTTCGGAATAGCGTCACGCAGTCAGTGCAAGCGCAACGCCGTCGAGGAGCGGAGTGTAACGTGAGTTCACACGAAGAAAAAAAATTTGTTGGGACAGCGAGAATTTTGTTACCATAACTGATTAACCCGGTTAACATTGGGAGAACAAAATATTTTGCTGTGGCAACAAATATTTTGCTGTAGCAGCCAAATACTTTTTGCTGCCACAACAATAAATGATTAACGATCTACATTTTGTTACAGAAACAGAACTATTTTTCTCCGTGCAACCAAAGACCGCACGACAAAGCCGAAAATAAAACAATGGGATTGACGAGCTCATCGGGATCGACGAGCACAATGGGATCGACGAGCACAATGGGACCAAGCGAGGTAAAAGAGAAACAAGCGGAAAGAAGACCGAAGGAAGAGGAACAAAGACCGAAGGAACCGGAACAAAGACCGAAGGAACCGGAGGAAAGACCGGAGGAAACGCAGAATGCCGCCAACAAAAACCCGCCGCACGTTATTTTATTAAAATGAATGATTCCAACGTGCGGTACGATGAATGGGTCGCGTTTCGGGAGCTGAGCAGTTGTCGAGTTGCGTGCACTCTTCCAAAATCGAAGTCATAACTTTTGAAATTGCCACATTAATGTAATGGCCACATATTTTATAATAAAAAAAACCTTTGATAAAGAGCGTTAGAAAAAAAGAAAACATGAATAAATAAAATCAAATAAAAAAATGTATAAATAAAACAATAAAATCAAATAAATAAGCGAATTAAATCAAAAGAAGACCTCTCCACAAACGAAGAAGTGCAAGTGACAGAAGTGCAAGATGATGGTGAAATAAAGGAAGGTGAGGGAATGAGGAAGGTGGGCGGCATGGAAGAGCAGGAATGGCAGTAAGAAGATCGGGGAAAAGGAACGGCGGAAATGTCAGGATGGGGAGCTGCAATGGAGAAAAGCTTTACAATTACTGATTTTTGTGGTAGAATAATCCGTTCGACAAGTACGGCGTCCACGAAAAAAGGTGTTTTGCGAAGAAAGGGACATCAGAAAGGATTATGCATATGGAATGTTAATGTGGAATGATATGGAAAATTGTACTTGAAATTTTTGGAAATGATTTTATGTGTTCTTGAATATACGTATTCTTGTTTGGGGATTTGGGATAGGCTGGTAAAAAGGCGAAGAGGAATAAATTTACTACTGTTACTAATTGGACGATTGATTTTTTTTATGTGGCTCAAATGATATTACATTAAAAAATACACCGTCAGCTTCAAGAACATTCGTCCTGATGGCCATAATCGGAGTTAAAATGTTGGAGCAAGATCATTCTGAAAATAAACTTGTTTCTCATCAGTATCGCACTCAATAAATTTATCCTGTTACCTCTGCATTTCAGTTTGCACTCTGTACGCTTCCTTGTCGACTTTCGAGCTGTCCTCGAGGCGACGGATTTCCTTCTCCCTTTGTTTCACCCTCGCCGACAACGCTTCTACATCGGGGATGCTCGAGTTTAATTTGCGCTCGGAAGTGATATTCATAACGAGTGAATGATTGTTTAAATTCCGAATAAAGTACAAAAGTATCCGGGAAATTGGAAAATTGTCACATTGCTTCTTCATCGTTTTATTTTATATACAAAGATCCTTCTATTATAAAACATTTTGATCAATTTTTTTTTTGGTTCCCTCGTGGAGGAAGGTTCATGAATAAAAGGATAACGAACTTGAATTATTGTCGTTCCATTTACTTGCTACGGGAAACAAAAACAGCAAAAGAATGATTATCCGTTCATTTATTGATTTCTAAGGAGATTGGGTTTGGGGTTTGAAAAAAGAAAACAAGAGAATAGTAATTGCACGTCGTGTACACTTTGTCAGAAAGCAAGGTTGATAAAATAAACCGAAAAAATAATCACATTAGTAACCGCAAGAGTCTGCAGGTCCCGGATCCTGAAGTCCTATTGCCAAGTTATTGGTGACGACGGAATAACCCACCATTCACTCAAATTTCTTTTTACGGTAGTTAGTACGCACCAAAAAAAGGTTGGGTAATATTGAAAAAAAAGTAGGTTCGAATTGTCATCCTGAATTATATAGAATTAGGATACAATACTAAATTACACATTTCGGAGAAAAAAATAAACCTAACGAGCTAAAGTTGGGTTCGAACCCGGGACCTTTCATGCTAACCTGGAAACTTAACGCTACGCTACCTCCTATCACTTGAATTGTTCTCATTCCTAGCAAGATTTCAAGGTAATTTTCTTATCTGAAGTGAATGGGCAATGAATACTTTATTTCTTTAGTAGTAGTAAATGTATTTATTGACATTGGTGTTTACAATGATTGTGGGACATTTACAAACGATATGCTAATACATATAATGTCAATGGGCCATCGACCGAGGTCCTTCAGCTAAGGTAATCTTTGGTATCCAGTGGGGCCTTTATTACGCTTAAAATGATGAACGTTTTGATTTTGTATTTTTTTACTTTTTTTTACGTGCGTGAGGGTGCATTATTTTTGATTGACTTAAATGTCGTTGATAATTGATTCCAGGGTTTGCAATATAGTACGGGTTATTTCTTTATTTACTGAAAGGCCAGGCTTGATACACAATGCAAACATCCCAAATAGACATGTGACGGCACGGGATCTACTCGGTGCTAGCACGGGAACGTACGTCGTGCCGGCACAATGCAGACATGTACGTCCGCATATGACGATATTGTGACGGCACGGCATTTTTATACCAAAAGCTGCTTGCACAGTTCCAGCTCACTGTGGCGCTTCACGTCAAGATGGTGGAGCTCCACGCCAAGTTGGAACTGTGCAAGCAGATTTTGGTATCAAAACGCCGTGCCGCCACAATATCGTCACATGCGGACGTACTTGACGGCATTGTGCCGGCACGGCGTGACGAACCCACGTGCCGTTCATCCCAGACAGAAAAACGTGCCGTTTTTCTGTCTGGGATGAACGGTATGATTCTGAGCGTTGGTGAACGAGTCGAAACAATCGTGCATAATATTGACAGAAACCGTCGAATCTTCGGCCTCACGCTACTCTGGTATATCTAAGCGTTTGTTAAGATCGAAACTCTGTACAGTTGAACCGATCGTCGACTACAAACTTAATCATTGTTATTTAACGAAACTCTAAGCCTTTTCCAAGTATACGATAAAAAATGTTATTTTATACGAAAGCTACAAACTTCAGCGTAGCCTCCCTAATGAAAATGTACCATTGGTCGTCGAATGGTTACCATTGAATCTGAGTGGTGTACTGAATGTTGCATTAGTGGTAACCATTCGATAATTTCTATTGATCAATTGTAACTATTGAGAACGTAACTTTTAAATACGTTTCCGAGGAAGTTATTCAGGTTCCCAAAAAAGTTTGTGAATTCCGCGATTAGTTTTCTTTTTCTAATATCATCAGTTACGCGTATCTGATCGACGGTATCGAAGATTGTAGATTCGTGAGTGTTGGAAGTAGCGACTCGGGGAGAGATAATGGCATTGCCATAGTAATTATCTTCACAAATCATGTAACTTGCACGAATAAACGAGATAGTATTTCGACGGCACCAAGCGACGGTAGATTCCAACCATTGCGCATCGAGCGATCAGTAGAGCGGGAGATCCCGTTACACATCGCGGAACAATAACGAAACTCTCTTGCGTGACATAGAAGCACAGTGTAAATCGATGCGTTCAGCTAAGATCAAAGAAACGTCGTTCAAGGTTATAGAATACTAGGGACAATGACGCGCGCTGCCGCGCGCGAGCGGAAATTTGTTAGCGCTGCAGCGCTCCGTTTGCCCAAGATCTCTAAATTAGTAATTTGATAAGGAAACTACGGATAAGGGATAAGGGATCATCTATCCATCGATCTACTGAACTTGCGAATTGAAAGGTCACCCATCTAACTACCGAACTCTCGATTTGAACGATCACCTAGCCATTTACTGAACTCTCGATTTGAACATTTTCACTCATCCAACTACTGGACTTTCGATTCGTACGGTCACCCATCCATCTACTGGACTCCCTACTTGAACGGTCACCCATTCATCTACCGAACTCTCGATCTGAATGGTCACCTATCCATCTATTGAACTTTCGATTTGAACATTCAGCCATGCAACTACCGAACTCTCGATTTGTACGGTCACCCATCCGACTACTAAAGTCTCAGTTTGAACGGTCACCCATCCATCTATTGAAATATCGAATTGAAAGGTCACCCATCCAACTACGGAGTTGCAGTTCATCTATGGAACTTGCGATTTGAACATTCTCCTATTCACCTACTGAACTATCGATTTGAACCGTCACCTATCAATCTATTGAACTCTCAATATGAACGGTCACCCATCGAACTACCGAACTTTCGAATTGATCGGTCACCCATCCGACTACTAAACTTTCAGTTTGAACAGTCATCCATCCATCTACTGAACTTTCATTTTGAACGTTCACCCATCAACCTATCGAACTCTCAATTCGAATGGTCACCCATCCATCTATCGAACTCTTGAGTTGAAAGGTTACGCATCCAACAACTAAACTGATGCTTTGAACGGTCGCCCATCCACCTATGGAACTCTCGAATTGAACGATCACGCATCCAACTACTGCACTTTAGATTGGAACGGTCACCTATCCAATTACTGAACTCTCGATTTGAACGCTCACCCATCCATGTACTGAACTTTGGATCCGGAATCGTCACCAACTTTTTATAGTGGGAGACAAAACAATCACGTGCGCTGTCGCGCGCGAGCGGAGGTTTGTTCAGCGCTACAGCGCTCCGCTTGATCGAAATCCCTAGAATGATACAATTTTTGTCGAAAAATGATATCGATTTCTTACCATCTCCATTGGCTTCAAGTGGCCCATTTCCGGCTCAAAACACATGCAACTTGTATTTTTTTCGAAATTTTAAAAATTGACCATTTTCAGCATAGGGAATCCTATGTTAAATTTTGCGAAACGGCACTTTTTTTCAAAAAATTTCGAGATATCGAATTAAAACCTCCGCCATTGTTTTCAAGTGGCATATTTACCAACCGATTTCATTAACGAAAAAATTCTAAAAAATTTTTTTGTAAAAATACCATTTTTGTCGAAAAATGGTAAGAGTACCCCCTTCTCATTTTTCCACTTTCAAAATGGCCAAATTTTTCTTTTCGAGATATCGATTTTTTACCATCTCCATTGGCTTCAAGTGGCCCATTTCCGGCTCAAAACACAGGCAACTTGTATTTTTTTCGAAATTTTAAAAATTGACCATTCTCAGCATAGGGAATCCTATGTTAAATTTTGCGAAACGGCACTTTTTTTCAAAAAATTTCGAGATATCGAATTAAAACCTCCGCCATTGTTGTCAAGTGGCATATTTACCAACCGATTTCATTAACGAAAAAATTATAAAAAATTTTTTTGTAAAAATACCATTTTTGTCGAAAAATGGTAAGGGTACCCCCTTCTCATTTTTCCACTTTCAAAATGGCCAAATATTTTTTTTCGAGATATTGATTTCTTACCATCTCCATTGGCTTCAAGTGGCCCATTTCCGGCTCGAAACACAGGCAACTTGTATTTTTTTCGAAATTTTAAAAATTGACCATTCTCAGCATAGGGAATCCTATGTTAAATTTTGCGAAACGGCACTTTTTTTCAAAAAATTTCGAGATATCGAATTAAAACCTCCGCCATTGTTTTCAAGTGGCATATTTACCAACCGATTTCATTAACGAAAAAATTCTAAAAAATTTTTTTGTAAAAATACCATTTTTGTCGAGAAATTGTAAGAGTACCCCCTTCTCATTTTTCCACTTTCAAAATGGCCAAATTTTTTTTTTCGAGATATCGATTTCTTACCATCTCCATTGGCTTCAAGTGGCCCATTTCCCGCTCAAAACACATGCAACTTGTATTTTTTTCGAAATTTTAAAAATTGACCATTCTCAGCATAGGGAATCCTATGTTAAATTTTGCGAAACGGCACTTTTTTTCAAAAAATTTCGAGATATCGAATTAAAACCTCCGCCATTGTTTTCAAGTGGCATATTTACCAACCGATTTCATTAACGAAAAAATTCTAAAAAATTTTTTTGTAAAAATACCATTTTTGTCGAAAAATGGTAAGGGTACCCCCTTCTCATTTTTCCACTTTCAAAATGGCCAAATATTTTTTTTCGAGATATTGATTTCTTACCATCTCCATTGGCTTCAAGTGGCCCATTTCCGGCTCGAAACACAGGCAACTTGTATTTTTTTCGAAATTTTAAAAATTGACCATTCTCAGCATAGGGAATCCTATGTTAAATTTTGCGAAACGGCACTTTTTTTCAAAAAATTTCGAGATATCGAATTAAAACCTCCGCCATTGTTTTCAAGTGGCATATTTACCAACCGATTTCATTAACGAAAAAATTCTAAAAAATTTTTTTGTAAAAATACCATTTTTGTCGAGAAATGGTAAGAGTACCCCCTTCTCATTTTTCCACTTTCAAAATGGCCAAATTTTTTTTTTCGAGATATCGATTTCTTACCATCTCCATTGGCTTCAAGTGGCCCATTTCCCGCTCAAAACACATGCAACTTGTATTTTTTTCGAAATTTTAAAAATTGACCATTCTCAGCATAGGGAATCCTATGTTAAATTTTGCGAAACGGCACTTTTTTTCAAAAAATTTCGAGATATCGAATTAAAACCTCCGCCATTGTTTTCAAGTGGCATATTTACCAACCGATTTCATTAACGAAAAAATTCTAAAAAATTTTTTTGTAAAAATACCATTTTTGTCGAAAAATGGTAAGAGTACCCCCTTCTCATTTTTCCACTTTCAAAATGGTCAAATTTTTTTTTTCGAGATATCGATTTTTTACCATCTCCATTGGCTTCAAGTGGCCCATTTCCCGCTCAAAACACATGCAACTTGTATTTTTTTCAAAATTTTAAAAATTGACCATTCTCAGCATAGGGAATCCTATGTTAAATTTTGCGAAACGGCACTTTTTTTCAAAAAATTTCGAGATATCGAATTAAAACCTCCGCCATTGTTTTCAAGTGGCATATTTACCAACCGATTTCATTAACGAAAAAATTCTAAAAAATTTTTTTGTAAAAATACCATTTTTGTCGAGAAATGGTAAGAGTACCCCCTTCTCATTTTTCCACTTTCAAAATGGCCAAATTTTTTTTTTCGAGATATCGATTTCTTACCATCTCCATTGGCTTCAAGTGGCCCATTTCCGGCTCAAAACACAGGCAACTTGTATTTTTTTCGAAATTTTAAAAATTGACCATTCTCAGCATAGGGAATCCTATGTTAAATTTTGCGAAACGGCACTTTTTTTCAAAAAATTTCGAGATATCGAATTAAAACCTCCGCCATTGTTGTCAAGTGGCATATTTACCAACCGATTTCATTAACGAAAAAATTATAAAAAATTTTTTTGTAAAAATACCATTTTTGTCGAAAAATGGTAAGGGTACCCCCTTCTCATTTTTCCACTTTCAAAATGGCCAAATATTTTTTTTCGAGATATTGATTTCTTACCATCTCCATTGGCTTCAAGTGGCCCATTTCCGGCTCGAAACACAGGCAACTTGTATTTTTTTCGAAATTTTAAAAATTGACCATTCTCAGCATAGGGAATCCTATGTTAAATTTTGCGAAACGGCACTTTTTTTCAAAAAATTTCGAGATATCGAATTAAAACCTCCGCCATTGTTTTCAAGTGGCATATTTACCAACCGATTTCATTAACGAAAAAATTCTAAAAAATTTTTTTGTAAAAATACCATTTTTGTCGAGAAATTGTAAGAGTACCCCCTTCTCATTTTTCCACTTTCAAAATGGCCAAATTTTTTTTTTCGAGATATCGATTTCTTACCATCTCCATTGGCTTCAAGTGGCCCATTTCCCGCTCAAAACACATGCAACTTGTATTTTTTTCGAAATTTTAAAAATTGACCATTCTCAGCATAGGGAATCCTATGTTAAATTTTGCGAAACGGCACTTTTTTTCAAAAAATTTCGAGATATCGAATTAAAACCTCCGCCATTGTTTTCAAGTGGCATATTTACCAACCGATTTCATTAACGAAAAAATTCTAAAAAATTTTTTTGTAAAAATACCATTTTTGTCGAAAAATGGTAAGGGTACCCCCTTCTCATTTTTCCACTTTCAAAATGGCCAAATATTTTTTTTCGAGATATTGATTTCTTACCATCTCCATTGGCTTCAAGTGGCCCATTTCCGGCTCGAAACACAGGCAACTTGTATTTTTTTCGAAATTTTAAAAATTGACCATTCTCAGCATAGGGAATCCTATGTTAAATTTTGCGAAACGGCACTTTTTTTCAAAAAATTTCGAGATATCGAATTAAAACCTCCGCCATTGTTTTCAAGTGGCATATTTACCAACCGATTTCATTAACGAAAAAATTCTAAAAAATTTTTTTGTAAAAATACCATTTTTGTCGAGAAATGGTAAGAGTACCCCCTTCTCATTTTTCCACTTTCAAAATGGCCAAATTTTTTTTTTCGAGATATCGATTTCTTACCATCTCCATTGGCTTCAAGTGGCCCATTTCCCGCTCAAAACACATGCAACTTGTATTTTTTTCGAAATTTTAAAAATTGACCATTCTCAGCATAGGGAATCCTATGTTAAATTTTGCGAAACGGCACTTTTTTTCAAAAAATTTCGAGATATCGAATTAAAACCTCCGCCATTGTTTTCAAGTGGCATATTTACCAACCGATTTCATTAACGAAAAAATTCTAAAAAATTTTTTTGTAAAAATACCATTTTTGTCGAAAAATGGTAAGAGTACCCCCTTCTCATTTTTCCACTTTCAAAATGGTCAAATTTTTTTTTTCGAGATATCGATTTCTTACCATCTCCATTGGCTTCAAGTGGCCCATTTCCCGCTCAAAACACATGCAACTTGTATTTTTTTCAAAATTTTAAAAATTGACCATTCTCAGCATAGGGAATCCTATGTTAAATTTTGCGAAACGGCACTTTTTTTCAAAAAATTTCGAGATATCGAATTAAAACCTCCGCCATTGTTTTCAAGTGGCATATTTACCAACCGATTTCATTAACGAAAAAATTCTAAAAAATTTTTTTGTAAAAATACCATTTTTGTCGAGAAATGGTAAGAGTACCCCCTTCTCATTTTTCCACTTTCAAAATGGCCAAATTTTTTTTTTCGAGATATCGATTTCTTACCATCTCCATTGGCTTCAAGTGGCCCATTTCCGGCTCAAAACACAGGCAACTTGTATTTTTTTCGAAATTTTAATAATTGACCATTTTCAGCATAGGGAATCCTATGTTAAATTTTGCGAAACGGCACTTTTTTTCAAAAAATTTCGAGATATCGAATTAAAACCTCCGCCATTGTTTTCAAGTGGCATATTTACCAACCGATTTCATTAACGAAAAAATTCTAAAAAATTTTTTTGTAAAAATACCATTTTTGTCGAAAAATGGTAAGGGTACCCCCTTCTCATTTTTCCACTTTCAGAATGGCCAAATTTTTTTTTTCGAGATATCGATTTCTTACCATCTCCATTGGCTTCAAGTGGCCCATTTCCCGCTCAAAACACATGCAACTTGTATTTTTTTCGAAATTTTAAAAATTGACCATTCTCAGCATAGGGAATCCTATGTTAAATTTTGCGAAACGGCACTTTTTTCAAAAAATTTCGAGATATCGAATTAAAACCTCCGCCATTGTTTTCAAGTGGCATATTTACCAACCGATTTCATTAACGAAAAAATTCTAAAAAATTTTTTTGTAAAAATACCATTTTTGTCGAGAAATGGTAAGAGTACCCCCTTCTCATTTTTCCACTTTCAAAATGGCCAAATATTTTTTTTCGAGATATTGATTTCTTACCATCTCCATTGGCTTCAAGTGGCCCATTTCCGGCTCGAAACACAGGCAACTTGTATTTTTTTCGAAATTTTAAAAATTGACCATTCTCAGCATAGGGAATCCTATGTTAAATTTTGCGAAACGGCACTTTTTTTCAAAAAATTTCGAGATATCGAATTAAAACCTCCGCCATTGTTTTCAAGTGGCATATTTACCAACCGATTTCATTAACGAAAAAATTCTAAAAAATTTTTTTGTAAAAATACCATTTTTGTCGAGAAATGGTAAGAGTACCCCCTTCTCATTTTTCCACTTTCAAAATGGCCAAATTTTTTTTTTCGAGATATCGATTTCTTACCATCTCCATTGGCTTCAAGTGGCCCATTTCCCGCTCAAAACACATGCAACTTGTATTTTTTTCGAAATTTTAAAAATTGACCATTCTCAGCATAGGGAATCCTATGTTAAATTTTGCGAAACGGCACTTTTTTTCAAAAAATTTCGAGATATCGAATTAAAACCTCCGCCATTGTTTTCAAGTGGCATATTTACCAACCGATTTCATTAACGAAAAAATTCTAAAAAATTTTTTTGTAAAAATACCATTTTTGTCGAAAAATGGTAAGAGTACCCCCTTCTCATTTTTCCACTTTCAAAATGGCCAAATTTTTTTTTTCGAGATATCGATTTCTTACCATCTTTATTGGCTTCAAGTAGCCCATTTCCCGCTCAAAACACATGCAACTTGTATTTTTTTCAAAATTTTAAAAATTGACCATTCTCAGCATAGGGAATCCTATGTTAAATTTTGCGAAACGGCACTTTTTTTCAAAAAATTTCGAGATATCGAATTAAAACCTCCGCCATTGTTTTCAAGTGGAATATTTACCAACCGATTTCATTAACGAAAAAATTCTAAAAAATTTTTTTGTAAAAATACCATTTTTGTCGAAAAATGGTAAGAGTACCCCCTTCTCATTTTTCCACTTTCAAAATGGCCAAATATTTTTTTTCGAGATATCGATTTTTTACCATCTCCATTGGCTTCAAGTGGCCCATTTCCGGCTCAAAACACAGGCAACTTGTATTTTTTTTTGAAATTTTAAAAATTGACCATTTTCAGCATAGGAAATCCTATGTTAAATTTTGCGAAACGGCACTTTTTTTCAAAAAATTTCGAGATATCGAATTAAAACCTCCGCCATTGTTTTCAAGTGGCATATTTACCAACCGATTTCATTAACGAAAAAATTCTAAAAAATTTTTTTGTAAAAATACCATTTTTGTCGAAAAATGGTAAGGGTACCCCCTTCTCATTTTTCCACTTTCAAAATGGCCAAATATTTTTTTTCGAGATATTGATTTCTTACCATCTCCATTGGCTTCAAGTGGCCCATTTCCGGCTCGAAACACAGGCAACTTGTATTTTTTTCGAAATTTTAAAAATTGACCATTCTCAGCATAGGGAATCCTATGTTAAATTTTGCGAAACGGCACTTTTTTTCAAAAAATTTCGAGATATCGAATTAAAACCTCCGCCATTGTTTTCAAGTGGCATATTTACCAACCGATTTCATTAACGAAAAAATTCTAAAAAATTTTTTTGTAAAAATACCATTTTTGTCGAGAAATGGTAAGAGTACCCCCTTCTCATTTTTCCACTTTCAAAATGGCCAAATTTTTTTTTTCGAGATATCGATTTCTTACCATCTCCATTGGCTTCAAATGGCCCATTTCCCGCTCAAAACACATGCAACTTGTATTTTTTTCGAAATTTTAAAAATTGACCATTCTCAGCATAGGGAATCCTATGTTAAATTTTGCGAAACGGCACTTTTTTTCAAAAAATTTCGAGATATCGAATTAAAACCTCCGCCATTGTTTTCAAGTGGCATATTTACCAACCGATTTCATTAACGAAAAAATTCTAAAAAATTTTTTTGTAAAAATACCATTTTTGTCGAAAAATGGTAAGAGTACCCCCTTCTCATTTTTCCACTTTCAAAATGGTCAAATTTTTTTTTTCGAGATATCGATTTCTTACCATCTCCATTGGCTTCAAGTGGCCCATTTCCCGCTCAAAACACATGCAACTTGTATTTTTTTCAAAATTTTAAAAATTGACCATTCTCAGCATAGGGAATCCTATGTTAAATTTTGCGAAACGGCACTTTTTTTCAAAAAATTTCGAGATATCGAATTAAAACCTCCGCCATTGTTTTCAAGTGGCATATTTACCAACCGATTTCATTAACGAAAAAATTCTAAAAAATTTTTTTGTAAAAATACCATTTTTGTCGAGAAATGGTAAGAGTACCCCCTTCTCATTTTTCCACTTTCAAAATGGCCAAATTTTTTTTTTCGAGATATCGATTTCTTACCATCTCCATTGGCTTCAAGTGGCCCATTTCCGGCTCAAAACACAGGCAACTTGTATTTTTTTCGAAATTTTAAAAATTGACCATTTTCAGCATAGGGAATCCTATGTTAAATTTTGCGAAACGGCACTTTTTTTCAAAAAATTTCGAGATATCGAATTAAAACCTCCGCCATTGTTTTCAAGTGGCATATTTACCAACCGATTTCATTAACGAAAAAATTCTAAAAAATTTTTTTGTAAAAATACCATTTTTGTCGAGAAATTGTAAGAGTACCCCCTTCTCATTTTTCCACTTTCAAAATGGCCAAATTTTTTTTTTCGAGATATCGATTTCTTACCATCTCCATTGGCTTCAAGTGGCCCATTTCCCGCTCAAAACACATGCAACTTGTATTTTTTTCGAAATTTTAAAAATTGACCATTCTCAGCATAGGGAATCCTATGTTAAATTTTGCGAAACGGCACTTTTTTTCAAAAAATTTCGAGATATCGAATTAAAACCTCCGCCATTGTTTTCAAGTGGCATATTTACCAACCGATTTCATTAACGAAAAAATTCTAAAAAATTTTTTTGTAAAAATACCATTTTTGTCGAAAAATGGTAAGGGTACCCCCTTCTCATTTTTCCACTTTCAAAATGGCCAAATATTTTTTTTCGAGATATCGATTTCTTACCATCTCCATTGGCTTCAAGTGGCCCATTTCCGGCTCGAAACACAGGCAACTTGTATTTTTTTCGAAATTTTAAAAATTGACCATTCTCAGCATAGGGAATCCTATGTTAAATTTTGCGAAACGGCACTTTTTTTCAAAAAATTTCGAGATATCGAATTAAAACCTCCGCCATTGTTTTCAAGTGGCATATTTACCAACCGATTTCATTAACGAAAAAATTCTAAAAAATTTTTTTGTAAAAATACCATTTTTGTCGAGAAATGGTAAGAGTACCCCCTTCTCATTTTTCCACTTTCAAAATGGTCAAATTTTTTTTTTCGAGATATCGATTTCTTACCATCTCCATTGGCTTCAAGTGGCCCATTTCCCGCTCAAAACACATGCAACTTGTATTTTTTTCAAAATTTTAAAAATTGACCATTCTCAGCATAGGGAATCCTATGTTAAATTTTGCGAAACGGCACTTTTTTTCAAAAAATTTCGAGATATCGAATTAAAACCTCCGCCATTGTTTTCAAGTGGCATATTTACCAACCGATTTCATTAACGAAAAAATTCTAAAAAATTTTTTTGTAAAAATACCATTTTTGTCGAGAAATGGTAAGAGTACCCCCTTCTCATTTTTCCACTTTCAAAATGGCCAAATTTTTTTTTTCGAGATATCGATTTCTTACCATCTCCATTGGCTTCAAGTGGCCCATTTCCGGCTCAAAACACAGGCAACTTGTATTTTTTTCGAAATTTTAAAAATTGACCATTTTCAGCATAGGGAATCCTATGTTAAATTTTGCGAAACGGCACTTTTTTTCAAAAAATTTCGAGATATCGAATTAAAACCTCCGCCATTGTTTTCAAGTGGCATATTTACCAACCGATTTCATTAACGAAAAAATTCTAAAAAATTTTTTTGTAAAAATACCATTTTTGTCGAAAAATGGTAAGGGTACCCCCTTCTCATTTTTCCACTTTCAAAATGGCCAAATATTTTTCTTCGAGATATTGATTTCTTACCATCTCCATTGGCTTCAAGTGGCCCATTTCCGGCTCAAAATACAGGCAACTTGTATTTTTTTCGAAATTTTAAAAATTGACCATTCTCAGCATAGGGAATCCTATGTTAAATTTTACGAAACGGCACTTTTTTTCAAAAAATTTCGAGATATCGAATTAAAACCTCCGCCATTGTTTTCAAGTGGCATATTTACCAACCGATTTCATTAACGAAAAAATTCTAAAAAATTTTTTTGTAAAAATACCATTTTTGTCGAAAAATGGTAGGAGTACCCCCTTCTCATTTTCCACTTTCAAAATGGCCAAATTTTTTTTTTCGAGATATCGATTTTTTACCATCTCCATTGGCTTCAAGTGGCCCATTTCCGGCTCAAAACACATGCAACTTGTATTTTTTCGAAATTTTAAAAATTGGCCATTCTCAGCATAGGGAATCCTATGTTAAATTTTGCGAAACGGCACTTTTTTTCAAAAAATTTCGAGATATCGAATTAAAACCTCCGCCATTGTTTTCAAGTGGCATATTTACCAACCGATTTCATTAACGAAAAAATTCTAAAAAATTTTTTTGTAAAAATACCATTTTTGTCGAAAAATGGTAAGAGTACCCCCTTCTCATTTTTCCACTTTCAAAATGGCCAAATTTTTCTTTTCGAGATATCGATTTTTTACCATCTCCATTGGCTTCAAGTGGCCCATTTCCGGCTCAAAACACAGGCAACTTGTATTTTTTTCGAAATTTTAAAAATTGACCATTCTCAGCATAGGGAATCCTATGTTAAATTTTGCGAAACGGCACTTTTTTTCAAAAAATTTCGAGATATCGAATTAAAACCTCCGCCATTGTTTTCAAGTGGCATATTTACCAACCGATTTCATTAACGAAAAAATTATAAAAAATTTTTTTGTAAAAATACCATTTTTGTCGAAAAATGGTAAGGGTACCCCCTTCTCATTTTTCCACTTTCAAAATGGCCAAATATTTTTTTTCGAGATATCGATTTCTTACCATCTCCATTGGCTTCAAGTGGCCCATTTCCGGCTCGAAACACAGGCAACTTGTATTTTTTTCGAAATTTTAAAAATTGACCATTCTCAGCATAGGGAATCCTATGTTAAATTTTGCGAAACGGCACTTTTTTTCAAAAAATTTCGAGATATCGAATTAAAACCTCCGCCATTGTTTTCAAGTGGCATATTTACCAACCGATTTCATTAACGAAAAAATTCTAAAAAATTTTTTTGTAAAAATACCATTTTTGTCGAGAAATGGTAAGAGTACCCCCTTCTCATTTTTCCACTTTCAAAATGGCCAAATTTTTTTTTTCGAGATATCGATTTCTTACCATCTCCATTGGCTTCAAATGGCCCATTTCCCGCTCAAAACACATGCAACTTGTATTTTTTTCGAAATTTTAAAAATTGACCATTCTCAGCATAGGGAATCCTATGTTAAATTTTGCGAAACGGCACTTTTTTTCAAAAAATTTCGAGATATCGAATTAAAACCTCCGCCATTGTTTTCAAGTGGCATATTTACCAACCGATTTCATTAACGAAAAAATTCTAAAAAATTTTTTTGTAAAAATACCATTTTTGTCGAAAAATGGTAAGAGTACCCCCTTCTCATTTTTCCACTTTCAAAATGGTCAAATTTTTTTTTTCGAGATATCGATTTCTTACCATCTCCATTGGCTTCAAGTGGCCCATTTCCCGCTCAAAACACATGCAACTTGTATTTTTTTCAAAATTTTAAAAATTGACCATTCTCAGCATAGGGAATCCTATGTTAAATTTTGCGAAACGGCACTTTTTTTCAAAAAATTTCGAGATATCGAATTAAAACCTCCGCCATTGTTTTCAAGTGGCATATTTACCAACCGATTTCATTAACGAAAAAATTCTAAAAAATTTTTTTGTAAAAATACCATTTTTGTCGAGAAATGGTAAGAGTACCCCCTTCTCATTTTTCCACTTTCAAAATGGCCAAATTTTTTTTTTCGAGATATCGATTTCTTACCATCTCCATTGGCTTCAAGTGGCCCATTTCCGGCTCAAAACACAGGCAACTTGTATTTTTTTCGAAATTTTAAAAATTGACCATTTTCAGCATAGGGAATCCTATGTTAAATTTTGCGAAACGGCACTTTTTTTCAAAAAATTTCGAGATATCGAATTAAAACCTCCGCCATTGTTTTCAAGTGGCATATTTACCAACCGATTTCATTAACGAAAAAATTCTAAAAAATTTTTTTGTAAAAATACCATTTTTGTCGAGAAATTGTAAGAGTACCCCCTTCTCATTTTTCCACTTTCAAAATGGCCAAATTTTTTTTTTCGAGATATCGATTTCTTACCATCTCCATTGGCTTCAAGTGGCCCATTTCCCGCT
This sequence comes from Exephanes ischioxanthus, assembly GCA_958510785.1. NCBI lineage: Eukaryota > Metazoa > Arthropoda > Insecta > Hymenoptera > Ichneumonidae > Exephanes > Exephanes ischioxanthus. Next base: position 2,620,881 of record OY294018.1, on the reverse strand, counting down.
CAAAACACATGCAACTTGTATTTTTTTCGAAATTTTAAAAATTGACCATTCTCAGCATAGGGAATCCTATGTTAAATTTTGCGAAACGGCACTTTTTTTCAAAAAATTTCGAGATATCGAATTAAAACCTCCGCCATTGTTTTCAAGTGGCATATTTACCAACCGATTTCATTAACGAAAAAATTCTAAAAAATTTTTTTGTAAAAATACCATTTTTGTCGAAAAATGGTAAGGGTACCCCCTTCTCATTTTTCCACTTTCAAAATGGCCAAATATTTTTTTTCGAGATATCGATTTCTTACCATCTCCATTGGCTTCAAGTGGCCCATTTCCGGCTCGAAACACAGGCAACTTGTATTTTTTTCGAAATTTTAAAAATTGACCATTCTCAGCATAGGGAATCCTATGTTAAATTTTGCGAAACGGCACTTTTTTTCAAAAAATTTCGAGATATCGAATTAAAACCTCCGCCATTGTTTTCAAGTGGCATATTTACCAACCGATTTCATTAACGAAAAAATTCTAAAAAATTTTTTTGTAAAAATACCATTTTTGTCGAGAAATGGTAAGAGTACCCCCTTCTCATTTTTCCACTTTCAAAATGGTCAAATTTTTTTTTTCGAGATATCGATTTCTTACCATCTCCATTGGCTTCAAGTGGCCCATTTCCCGCTCAAAACACATGCAACTTGTATTTTTTTCAAAATTTTAAAAATTGACCATTCTCAGCATAGGGAATCCTATGTTAAATTTTGCGAAACGGCACTTTTTTTCAAAAAATTTCGAGATATCGAATTAAAACCTCCGCCATTGTTTTCAAGTGGCATATTTACCAACCGATTTCATTAACGAAAAAATTCTAAAAAATTTTTTTGTAAAAATACCATTTTTGTCGAGAAATGGTAAGAGTACCCCCTTCTCATTTTTCCACTTTCAAAATGGCCAAATTTTTTTTTTCGAGATATCGATTTCTTACCATCTCCATTGGCTTCAAGTGGCCCATTTCCGGCTCAAAACACAGGCAACTTGTATTTTTTTCGAAATTTTAAAAATTGACCATTTTCAGCATAGGGAATCCTATGTTAAATTTTGCGAAACGGCACTTTTTTTCAAAAAATTTCGAGATATCGAATTAAAACCTCCGCCATTGTTTTCAAGTGGCATATTTACCAACCGATTTCATTAACGAAAAAATTCTAAAAAATTTTTTTGTAAAAATACCATTTTTGTCGAAAAATGGTAAGGGTACCCCCTTCTCATTTTTCCACTTTCAAAATGGCCAAATATTTTTCTTCGAGATATTGATTTCTTACCATCTCCATTGGCTTCAAGTGGCCCATTTCCGGCTCAAAATACAGGCAACTTGTATTTTTTTCGAAATTTTAAAAATTGACCATTCTCAGCATAGGGAATCCTATGTTAAATTTTACGAAACGGCACTTTTTTTCAAAAAATTTCGAGATATCGAATTAAAACCTCCGCCATTGTTTTCAAGTGGCATATTTACCAACCGATTTCATTAACGAAAAAATTCTAAAAAATTTTTTTGTAAAAATACCATTTTTGTCGAAAAATGGTAGGAGTACCCCCTTCTCATTTTCCACTTTCAAAATGGCCAAATTTTTTTTTTCGAGATATCGATTTTTTACCATCTCCATTGGCTTCAAGTGGCCCATTTCCGGCTCAAAACACATGCAACTTGTATTTTTTCGAAATTTTAAAAATTGGCCATTCTCAGCATAGGGAATCCTATGTTAAATTTTGCGAAACGGCACTTTTTTTCAAAAAATTTCGAGATATCGAATTAAAACCTCCGCCATTGTTTTCAAGTGGCATATTTACCAACCGATTTCATTAACGAAAAAATTCTAAAAAATTTTTTTGTAAAAATACCATTTTTGTCGAAAAATGGTAAGAGTACCCCCTTCTCATTTTTCCACTTTCAAAATGGCCAAATTTTTCTTTTCGAGATATCGATTTTTTACCATCTCCATTGGCTTCAAGTGGCCCATTTCCGGCTCAAAACACAGGCAACTTGTATTTTTTTCGAAATTTTAAAAATTGACCATTCTCAGCATAGGGAATCCTATGTTAAATTTTGCGAAACGGCACTTTTTTTCAAAAAATTTCGAGATATCGAATTAAAACCTCCGCCATTGTTTTCAAGTGGCATATTTACCAACCGATTTCATTAACGAAAAAATTATAAAAAATTTTTTTGTAAAAATACCATTTTTGTCGAAAAATGGTAAGGGTACCCCCTTCTCATTTTTCCACTTTCAAAATGGCCAAATATTTTTTTTCGAGATATCGATTTCTTACCATCTCCATTGGCTTCAAGTGGCCCATTTCCGGCTCGAAACACAGGCAACTTGTATTTTTTTCGAAATTTTAAAAATTGACCATTCTCAGCATAGGGAATCCTATGTTAAATTTTGCGAAACGGCACTTTTTTTCAAAAAATTTCGAGATATCGAATTAAAACCTCCGCCATTGTTTTCAAGTGGCATATTTACCAACCGATTTCATTAACGAAAAAATTCTAAAAAATTTTTTTGTAAAAATACCATTTTTGTCGAGAAATGGTAAGAGTACCCCCTTCTCATTTTTCCACTTTCAAAATGGTCAAATTTTTTTTTTCGAGATATCGATTTCTTACCATCTCCATTGGCTTCAAGTGGCCCATTTCCCGCTCAAAACACATGCAACTTGTATTTTTTTCAAAATTTTAAAAATTGACCATTCTCAGCATAGGGAATCCTATGTTAAATTTTGCGAAACGGCACTTTTTTTCAAAAAATTTCGAGATATCGAATTAAAACCTCCGCCATTGTTTTCAAGTGGCATATTTACCAACCGATTTCATTAACGAAAAAATTCTAAAAAATTTTTTTGTAAAAATACCATTTTTGTCGAGAAATGGTAAGAGTACCCCCTTCTCATTTTTCCACTTTCAAAATGGCCAAATTTTTTTTTTCGAGATATCGATTTCTTACCATCTCCATTGGCTTCAAGTGGCCCATTTCCGGCTCAAAACACAGGCAACTTGTATTTTTTTCGAAATTTTAAAAATTGACCATTTTCAGCATAGGGAATCCTATGTTAAATTTTGCGAAACGGCACTTTTTTTCAAAAAATTTCGAGATATCGAATTAAAACCTCCGCCATTGTTTTCAAGTGGCATATTTACCAACCGATTTCATTAACGAAAAAATTCTAAAAAATTTTTTTGTAAAAATACCATTTTTGTCGAAAAATGGTAAGGGTACCCCCTTCTCATTTTTCCACTTTCAAAATGGCCAAATATTTTTCTTCGAGATATTGATTTCTTACCATCTCCATTGGCTTCAAGTGGCCCATTTCCGGCTCAAAATACAGGCAACTTGTATTTTTTTCGAAATTTTAAAAATTGACCATTCTCAGCATAGGGAATCCTATGTTAAATTTTACGAAACGGCACTTTTTTTCAAAAAATTTCGAGATATCGAATTAAAACCTCCGCCATTGTTTTCAAGTGGCATATTTACCAACCGATTTCATTAACGAAAAAATTCTAAAAAATTTTTTTGTAAAAATACCATTTTTGTCGAAAAATGGTAGGAGTACCCCCTTCTCATTTTCCACTTTCAAAATGGCCAAATTTTTTTTTTCGAGATATCGATTTTTTACCATCTCCATTGGCTTCAAGTGGCCCATTTCCGGCTCAAAACACATGCAACTTGTATTTTTTCGAAATTTTAAAAATTGGCCATTCTCAGCATAGGGAATCCTATGTTAAATTTTGCGAAACGGCACTTTTTTTCAAAAAATTTCGAGATATCGAATTAAAACCTCCGCCATTGTTTTCAAGTGGCATATTTACCAACCGATTTCATTAACGAAAAAATTCTAAAAAATTTTTTTGTAAAAATACCATTTTTGTCGAAAAATGGTAAGAGTACCCCCTTCTCATTTTTCCACTTTCAAAATGGCCAAATTTTTCTTTTCGAGATATCGATTTTTTACCATCTCCATTGGCTTCAAGTGGCCCATTTCCGGCTCAAAACACAGGCAACTTGTATTTTTTTCGAAATTTTAAAAATTGACCATTCTCAGCATAGGGAATCCTATGTTAAATTTTGCGAAACGGCACTTTTTTTCAAAAAATTTCGAGATATCGAATTAAAACCTCCGCCATTGTTTTCAAGTGGCATATTTACCAACCGATTTCATTAACGAAAAAATTATAAAAAATTTTTTTGTAAAAATACCATTTTTGTCGAAAAATGGTAAGGGTACCCCCTTCTCATTTTTCCACTTTCAAAATGGCCAAATATTTTTTTTCGAGATATTGATTTCTTACCATCTCCATTGGCTTCAAGTGGCCCATTTCCGGCTCGAAACACAGGCAACTTGTATTTTTTTCGAAATTTTAAAAATTGACCATTCTCAGCATAGGGAATCCTATGTTAAATTTTGCGAAACGGCACTTTTTTTCAAAAAATTTCGAGATATCGAATTAAAACCTCCGCCATTGTTTTCAAGTGGCATATTTACCAACCGATTTCATTAACGAAAAAATTCTAAAAAATTTTTTTGTAAAAATACCATTTTTGTCGAGAAATGGTAAGAGTACCCCCTTCTCATTTTTCCACTTTCAGAATGGCCAAATTTTTTTTTTCGAGATATCGATTTCTTACCATCTCCATTGGCTTCAAGTGGCCCATTTCCCGCTCAAAACACATGCAACTTGTATTTTTTTCGAAATTTTAAAAATTGACCATTCTCAGCATAGGGAATCCTATGTTAAATTTTGCGAAACGGCACTTTTTTTCAAAAAATTTCGAGATATCGAATTAAAACCTCCGCCATTGTTTTCAAGTGGCATATTTACCAACCGATTTCATTAACGAAAAAATTCTAAAAAATTTTTTTGTAAAAATACCATTTTTGTCGAAAAATGGTAAGAGGTACCGATACCATTTTTGTCGAAAAATGGTAAGATGGTAATGGTACCCCCTTCTCATTTTTCCACTTTCAAAATGGCCAAATTTTTTTTTTCGAGATATCGATTTCTTACCATCTTTATTGGCTTCAAGTAGCCCATTTCCCGCTCAAAACACATGCAACTTGTATTTTTTTCGAAATTTTAAAAATTGACCATTCTCAGCATAGGGAATCCTATGTTAAATTTTGCGAAACGGCACTTTTTTTCAAAAAATTTCGAGATATCGAATTAAAACCTCCGCCATTGTTTTCAAGTGGCATACTTACCAACCGATTTCATTAACGAAAAAATTCTAAAAAATTTTTTTGTAAAAATACCATTTTTGTCGAAAAATGGTAAGGGTACCCCCTTCTCATTTTTCCACTTTCAGAATGGCCAAATTTTTTTTTTCGAGATATCGATTTCTTACCATCTCCATTGGCTTCAAGTGGCCCATTTCCCGCTCAAAACACATGCAACTTGTATTTTTTTCGAAATTTTAAAAATTGACCATTCTCAGCATAGGGAATCCTATGTTAAATTTTGCGAAACGGCACTTTTTTCAAAAAATTTCGAGATATCGAATTAAAACCTCCGCCATTGTTTTCAAGTGGCATATTTACCAACCGATTTCATTAACGAAAAAATTCTAAAAAATTTTTTTGTAAAAATACCATTTTTGTCGAGAAATGGTAAGAGTACCCTTCTCATTTTTCCACTTTCAAAATGGCCAAATATTTTTTTTCGAGATATTGATTTCTTACCATCTCCATTGGCTTCAAGTGGCCCATTTCCGGCTCGAAACACAGGCAACTTGTATTTTTTTCGAAATTTTAAAAATTGACCATTCTCAGCATAGGGAATCCTATGTTAAATTTTGCGAAACGGCACTTTTTTTCAAAAAATTTCGAGATATCGAATTAAAACCTCCGCCATTGTTTTCAAGTGGCATATTTACCAACCGATTTCATTAACGAAAAAATTCTAAAAAATTTTTTTGTAAAAATACCATTTTTGTCGAGAAATGGTAAGAGTACCCCCTTCTCATTTTTCCACTTTCAAAATGGCCAAATTTTTTTTTTCGAGATATCGATTTCTTACCATCTCCATTGGCTTCAAGTGGCCCATTTCCCGCTCAAAACACATGCAACTTGTATTTTTTTCGAAATTTTAAAAATTGACCATTCTCAGCATAGGGAATCCTATGTTAAATTTTGCGAAACGGCACTTTTTTTCAAAAAATTTCGAGATATCGAATTAAAACCTCCGCCATTGTTTTCAAGTGGCATATTTACCAACCGATTTCATTAACGAAAAAATTCTAAAAAATTTTTTTGTAAAAATACCATTTTTGTCGAAAAATGGTAAGAGTACCCCCTTCTCATTTTTCCACTTTCAAAATGGCCAAATTTTTTTTTTCGAGATATCGATTTCTTACCATCTTTATTGGCTTCAAGTAGCCCATTTCCCGCTCAAAACACATGCAACTTGTATTTTTTTCAAAATTTTAAAAATTGACCATTCTCAGCATAGGGAATCCTATGTTAAATTTTGCGAAACGGCACTTTTTTTCAAAAAATTTCGAGATATCGAATTAAAACCTCCGCCATTGTTTTCAAGTGGAATATTTACCAACCGATTTCATTAACGAAAAAATTCTAAAAAATTTTTTTGTAAAAATACCATTTTTGTCGAAAAATGGTAAGAGTACCCCCTTCTCATTTTTCCACTTTCAAAATGGCCAAATATTTTTTTTCGAGATATCGATTTTTTACCATCTCCATTGGCTTCAAGTGGCCCATTTCCGGCTCAAAACACAGGCAACTTGTATTTTTTTTTGAAATTTTAAAAATTGACCATTTTCAGCATAGGAAATCCTATGTTAAATTTTGCGAAACGGCACTTTTTTTCAAAAAATTTCGAGATATCGAATTAAAACCTCCGCCATTGTTTTCAAGTGGCATATTTACCAACCGATTTCATTAACGAAAAAATTCTAAAAAATTTTTTTGTAAAAATACCATTTTTGTCGAAAAATGGTAAGGGTACCCCCTTCTCATTTTTCCACTTTCAAAATGGCCAAATATTTTTTTTCGAGATATTGATTTCTTACCATCTCCATTGGCTTCAAGTGGCCCATTTCCGGCTCGAAACACAGGCAACTTGTATTTTTTTCGAAATTTTAAAAATTGACCATTCTCAGCATAGGGAATCCTATGTTAAATTTTGCGAAACGGCACTTTTTTTCAAAAAATTTCGAGATATCGAATTAAAACCTCCGCCATTGTTTTCAAGTGGCATATTTACCAACCGATTTCATTAACGAAAAAATTCTAAAAAATTTTTTTGTAAAAATACCATTTTTGTCGAGAAATGGTAAGAGTACCCCCTTCTCATTTTTCCACTTTCAAAATGGCCAAATTTTTTTTTTCGAGATATCGATTTCTTACCATCTCCATTGGCTTCAAGTGGCCCATTTCCCGCTCAAAACACATGCAACTTGTATTTTTTTCGAAATTTTAAAAATTGACCATTCTCAGCATAGGGAATCCTATGTTAAATTTTGCGAAACGGCACTTTTTTTCAAAAAATTTCGAGATATCGAATTAAAACCTCCGCCATTGTTTTCAAGTGGCATATTTACCAACCGATTTCATTAACGAAAAAATTCTAAAAAATTTTTTTGTAAAAATACCATTTTTGTCGAAAAATGGTAAGAGTACCCCCTTCTCATTTTTCCACTTTCAAAATGGTCAAATTTTTTTTTTCGAGATATCGATTTCTTACCATCTCCATTGGCTTCAAGTGGCCCATTTCCCGCTCAAAACACATGCAACTTGTATTTTTTTCAAAATTTTAAAAATTGACCATTCTCAGCATAGGGAATCCTATGTTAAATTTTGCGAAACGGCACTTTTTTTCAAAAAATTTCGAGATATCGAATTAAAACCTCCGCCATTGTTTTCAAGTGGCATATTTACCAACCGATTTCATTAACGAAAAAATTCTAAAAAATTTTTTTGTAAAAATACCATTTTTGTCGAGAAATGGTAAGAGTACCCCCTTCTCATTTTTCCACTTTCAAAATGGCCAAATTTTTTTTTTCGAGATATCGATTTCTTACCATCTCCATTGGCTTCAAGTGGCCCATTTCCGGCTCAAAACACAGGCAACTTGTATTTTTTTCGAAATTTTAAAAATTGACCATTTTCAGCATAGGGAATCCTATGTTAAATTTTGCGAAACGGCACTTTTTTTCAAAAAATTTCGAGATATCGAATTAAAACCTCCGCCATTGTTTTCAAGTGGCATATTTACCAACCGATTTCATTAACGAAAAAATTCTAAAAAATTTTTTTGTAAAAATACCATTTTTGTCGAGAAATTGTAAGAGTACCCCCTTCTCATTTTTCCACTTTCAAAATGGCCAAATTTTTTTTTTCGAGATATCGATTTCTTACCATCTCCATTGGCTTCAAGTGGCCCATTTCCCGCTCAAAACACATGCAACTTGTATTTTTTTCGAAATTTTAAAAATTGACCATTCTCAGCATAGGGAATCCTATGTTAAATTTTGCGAAACGGCACTTTTTTTCAAAAAATTTCGAGATATCGAATTAAAACCTCCGCCATTGTTTTCAAGTGGCATATTTACCAACCGATTTCATTAACGAAAAAATTCTAAAAAATTTTTTTGTAAAAATACCATTTTTGTCGAAAAATGGTAAGGGTACCCCCTTCTCATTTTTCCACTTTCAAAATGGCCAAATATTTTTTTTCGAGATATCGATTTCTTACCATCTCCATTGGCTTCAAGTGGCCCATTTCCGGCTCGAAACACAGGCAACTTGTATTTTTTTCGAAATTTTAAAAATTGACCATTCTCAGCATAGGGAATCCTATGTTAAATTTTGCGAAACGGCACTTTTTTTCAAAAAATTTCGAGATATCGAATTAAAACCTCCGCCATTGTTTTCAAGTGGCATATTTACCAACCGATTTCATTAACGAAAAAATTCTAAAAAATTTTTTTGTAAAAATACCATTTTTGTCGAGAAATGGTAAGAGTACCCCCTTCTCATTTTTCCACTTTCAAAATGGTCAAATTTTTTTTTTCGAGATATCGATTTCTTACCATCTCCATTGGCTTCAAGTGGCCCATTTCCCGCTCAAAACACATGCAACTTGTATTTTTTTCAAAATTTTAAAAATTGACCATTCTCAGCATAGGGAATCCTATGTTAAATTTTGCGAAACGGCACTTTTTTTCAAAAAATTTCGAGATATCGAATTAAAACCTCCGCCATTGTTTTCAAGTGGCATATTTACCAACCGATTTCATTAACGAAAAAATTCTAAAAAATTTTTTTGTAAAAATACCATTTTTGTCGAGAAATGGTAAGAGTACCCCCTTCTCATTTTTCCACTTTCAAAATGGCCAAATTTTTTTTTTCGAGATATCGATTTCTTACCATCTCCATTGGCTTCAAGTGGCCCATTTCCGGCTCAAAACACAGGCAACTTGTATTTTTTTCGAAATTTTAAAAATTGACCATTTTCAGCATAGGGAATCCTATGTTAAATTTTGCGAAACGGCACTTTTTTTCAAAAAATTTCGAGATATCGAATTAAAACCTCCGCCATTGTTTTCAAGTGGCATATTTACCAACCGATTTCATTAACGAAAAAATTCTAAAAAATTTTTTTGTAAAAATACCATTTTTGTCGAAAAATGGTAAGGGTACCCCCTTCTCATTTTTCCACTTTCAAAATGGCCAAATATTTTTCTTCGAGATATTGATTTCTTACCATCTCCATTGGCTTCAAGTGGCCCATTTCCGGCTCAAAATACAGGCAACTTGTATTTTTTTCGAAATTTTAAAAATTGACCATTCTCAGCATAGGGAATCCTATGTTAAATTTTACGAAACGGCACTTTTTTTCAAAAAATTTCGAGATATCGAATTAAAACCTCCGCCATTGTTTTCAAGTGGCATATTTACCAACCGATTTCATTAACGAAAAAATTCTAAAAAATTTTTTTGTAAAAATACCATTTTTGTCGAAAAATGGTAGGAGTACCCCCTTCTCATTTTCCACTTTCAAAATGGCCAAATTTTTTTTTTCGAGATATCGATTTTTTACCATCTCCATTGGCTTCAAGTGGCCCATTTCCGGCTCAAAACACATGCAACTTGTATTTTTTCGAAATTTTAAAAATTGGCCATTCTCAGCATAGGGAATCCTATGTTAAATTTTGCGAAACGGCACTTTTTTTCAAAAAATTTCGAGATATCGAATTAAAACCTCCGCCATTGTTTTCAAGTGGCATATTTACCAACCGATTTCATTAACGAAAAAATTCTAAAAAATTTTTTTGTAAAAATACCATTTTTGTCGAAAAATGGTAAGAGTACCCCCTTCTCATTTTTCCACTTTCAAAATGGCCAAATTTTTCTTTTCGAGATATCGATTTTTTACCATCTCCATTGGCTTCAAGTGGCCCATTTCCGGCTCAAAACACAGGCAACTTGTATTTTTTTCGAAATTTTAAAAATTGACCATTCTCAGCATAGGGAATCCTATGTTAAATTTTGCGAAACGGCACTTTTTTTCAAAAAATTTCGAGATATCGAATTAAAACCTCCGCCATTGTTTTCAAGTGGCATATTTACCAACCGATTTCATTAACGAAAAAATTATAAAAAATTTTTTTGTAAAAATACCATTTTTGTCGAAAAATGGTAAGGGTACCCCCTTCTCATTTTTCCACTTTCAAAATGGCCAAATATTTTTTTTCGAGATATTGATTTCTTACCATCTCCATTGGCTTCAAGTGGCCCATTTCCGGCTCGAAACACAGGCAACTTGTATTTTTTTCGAAATTTTAAAAATTGACCATTCTCAGCATAGGGAATCCTATGTTAAATTTTGCGAAACGGCACTTTTTTTCAAAAAATTTCGAGATATCGAATTAAAACCTCCGCCATTGTTTTCAAGTGGCATATTTACCAACCGATTTCATTAACGAAAAAATTCTAAAAAATTTTTTTGTAAAAATACCATTTTTGTCGAGAAATGGTAAGAGTACCCCCTTCTCATTTTTCCACTTTCAGAATGGCCAAATTTTTTTTTTCGAGATATCGATTTCTTACCATCTCCATTGGCTTCAAGTGGCCCATTTCCCGCTCAAAACACATGCAACTTGTATTTTTTTCGAAATTTTAAAAATTGACCATTCTCAGCATAGGGAATCCTATGTTAAATTTTGCGAAACGGCACTTTTTTTCAAAAAATTTCGAGATATCGAATTAAAACCTCCGCCATTGTTTTCAAGTGGCATATTTACCAACCGATTTCATTAACGAAAAAATTCTAAAAATTTTTTTTGTAAAAATACCATTTTTGTCGAAAAATGGTAAGGGTACCCCCTTCTCATTTTTCCACTTTCAAAATGGCCAAATATTTTTTTTCGAGATATTGATTTCTTACCATCTCCATTGGCTTCAAGTGGCCCATTTCCGGCTCGAAACACAGGCAACTTGTATTTTTTTCGAAATTTTAAAAATTGACCATTCTCAGCATAGGGAATCCTATGTTAAATTTTGCGAAACGGCACTTTTTTTCAAAAAATTTCGAGATATCGAATTAAAACCTCCGCCATTGTTTTCAAGTGGCATACTTACCAACCGATTTCATTAACGAAAAAATTCTAAAAAATTTTTTTTGTAAAAATACCATTTTTGTCGAGAAATGGTAAGAGTACCCCCTTCTCATTTTTCCACTTTCAGAATGGCCAAATTTTTTTTTTCGAGATATCGATTTCTTACCATCTCCATTGGCTTCAAGCGGCCCATTTCCCGCTCAAAACACATGCAACTTGTATTTTTTTCGAAATTTTAAAAATTGACCATTCTCAGCATAGGGAATCCTATGTTAAATTTTGCGAAACGGCACTTTTTTCAAAAAATTTCGAGATATCGAATTAAAACCTCCGCCATTGTTTTCAAGTGGCATATTTACCAACCGATTTCATTAACGAAAAAATTCTAAAAAATTTTTTTGTAAAAATACCATTTTTGTCGAGAAATGGTAAGAGTACCCCCTTCTCATTTTTCCACTTTCAAAATGGCCAAATATTTTTTTTCGAGATATTGATTTCTTACCATCTCCATTGGCTTCAAGTGGCCCATTTCCGGCTCGAAACACAGGCAACTTGTATTTTTTTCGAAATTTTAAAAATTGACCATTCTCAGCATAGGGAATCCTATGTTAAATTTTGCGAAACGGCACTTTTTTTCAAAAAATTTCGAGATATCGAATTAAAACCTCCGCCATTGTTTTCAAGTGGCATATTTACCAACCGATTTCATTAACGAAAAAATTCTAAAAAATTTTTTTGTAAAAATACCATTTTTGTCGAGAAATGGTAAGAGTACCCCCTTCTCATTTTTCCACTTTCAAAATGGCCAAATATTTTTTTTCGAGATATTGATTTCTTACCATCTCCATTGGCTTCAAGTGGCCCATTTCCGGCTCGAAACACAGGCAACTTGTATTTTTTTCGAAATTTTAAAAATTGACCATTCTCAGCATAGGGAATCCTATGTTAAATTTTGCGAAACGGCACTTTTTTTCAAAAAATTTCGAGATATCGAATTAAAACCTCCGCCATTGTTTTCAAGTGGCATATTTACCAACCGATTTCATTAACGAAAAAATTCTAAAAAATTTTTTTGTAAAAATACCATTTTTGTCGAGAAATGGTAAGAGTACCCCCTTCTCATTTTTCCACTTTCAAAATGGCCAAATTTTTTTTTTCGAGATATCGATTTCTTACCATCTCCATTGGCTTCAAGTGGCCCATTTCCCGCTCAAAACACATGCAACTTGTATTTTTTTCGAAATTTTAAAAATTGACCATTCTCAGCATAGGGAATCCTATGTTAAATTTTGCGAAACGGCACTTTTTTTCAAAAAATTTCGAGATATCGAATTAAAACCTCCGCCATTGTTTTCAAGTGGCATATTTACCAACCGATTTCATTAACGAAAAAATTCTAAAAAATTTTTTTGTAAAAATACCATTTTTGTCGAAAAATGGTAAGAGTACCCCCTTCTCATTTTTCCACTTTCAAAATGGCCAAATTTTTTTTTTCGAGATATCGATTTCTTACCATCTTTATTGGCTTCAAGTAGCCCATTTCCCGCTCAAAACACATGCAACTTGTATTTTTTTCGAAATTTTAAAAATTGACCATTCTCAGCATAGGGAATCCTATGTTAAATTTTGCGAAACGGCACTTTTTTTCAAAAAATTTCGAGATATCGAATTAAAACCTCCGCCATTGTTTTCAAGTGGCATACTTACCAACCGATTTCATTAACGAAAAAATTCTAAAAAATTTTTTTGTAAAAATACCATTTTTGTCGAAAAATGGTAAGGGTACCCCCTTCTCATTTTTCCACTTTCAGAATGGCCAAATTTTTTTTTTCGAGATATCGATTTCTTACCATCTCCATTGGCTTCAAGTGGCCCATTTCCCGCTCAAAACACATGCAACTTGTATTTTTTTCGAAATTTTAAAAATTGACCATTCTCAGCATAGGGAATCCTATGTTAAATTTTGCGAAACGGCACTTTTTTCAAAAAATTTCGAGATATCGAATTAAAACCTCCGCCATTGTTTTCAAGTGGCATATTTACCAACCGATTTCATTAACGAAAAAATTCTAAAAAATTTTTTTGTAAAAATACCATTTTTGTCGAGAAATGGTAAGAGTACCCCCTTCTCATTTTTCCACTTTCAAAATGGCCAAATATTTTTTTTCGAGATATTGATTTCTTACCATCTCCATTGGCTTCAAGTGGCCCATTTCCGGCTCGAAACACAGGCAACTTGTATTTTTTTCGAAATTTTAAAAATTGACCATTCTCAGCATAGGGAATCCTATGTTAAATTTTGCGAAACGGCACTTTTTTTCAAAAAATTTCGAGATATCGAATTAAAACCTCCGCCATTGTTTTCAAGTGGCATATTTACCAACCGATTTCATTAACGAAAAAATTCTAAAAAATTTTTTTGTAAAAATACCATTTTTGTCGAGAAATGGTAAGAGTACCCCCTTCTCATTTTTCCACTTTCAAAATGGCCAAATTTTTTTTTTCGAGATATCGATTTCTTACCATCTCCATTGGCTTCAAGTGGCCCATTTCCCGCTCAAAACACATGCAACTTGTATTTTTTTCGAAATTTTAAAAATTGACCATTCTCAGCATAGGGAATCCTATGTTAAATTTTGCGAAACGGCACTTTTTTTCAAAAAATTTCGAGATATCGAATTAAAACCTCCGCCATTGTTTTCAAGTGGCATATTTACCAACCGATTTCATTAACGAAAAAATTCTAAAAAATTTTTTTGTAAAAATACCATTTTTGTCGAAAAATGGTAAGAGTACCCCCTTCTCATTTTTCCACTTTCAAAATGGCCAAATTTTTTTTTTCGAGATATCGATTTCTTACCATCTTTATTGGCTTCAAGTAGCCCATTTCCCGCTCAAAACACATGCAACTTGTATTTTTTTCAAAATTTTAAAAATTGACCATTCTCAGCATAGGGAATCCTATGTTAAATTTTGCGAAACGGCACTTTTTTTCAAAAAATTTCGAGATATCGAATTAAAACCTCCGCCATTGTTTTCAAGTGGAATATTTACCAACCGATTTCATTAACGAAAAAATTCTAAAAAATTTTTTTGTAAAAATACCATTTTTGTCGAAAAATGGTAAGAGTACCCCCTTCTCATTTTTCCACTTTCAAAATGGCCAAATATTTTTTTTCGAGATATCGATTTTTTACCATCTCCATTGGCTTCAAGTGGCCCATTTCCGGCTCAAAACACAGGCAACTTGTATTTTTTTTTGAAATTTTAAAAATTGACCATTTTCAGCATAGGAAATCCTATGTTAAATTTTGCGAAACGGCACTTTTTTTCAAAAAATTTCGAGATATCGAATTAAAACCTCCGCCATTGTTTTCAAGTGGCATATTTACCAACCGATTTCATTAACGAAAAAATTCTAAAAAATTTTTTTGTAAAAATACCATTTTTGTCGAAAAATGGTAAGAGTACCCCCTTCTCATTTTTCCACTTTCAAAATGGCCAAATATTTTTTTTCGAGATATCGATTTCTTACCATCTCCATTGGCTTCAAGTGGCCCATTTCCGGCTCGAAACACAGGCAACTTGTATTTTTTTCGAAATTTTAAAAATTGACCATTCTCAGCATAGGGAATCCTATGTTAAATTTTGCGAAACGGCACTTTTTTTCAAAAAATTTCGAGATATCGAATTAAAACCTCCGCCATTGTTTTCAAGTAGCATATTTACCAACCGATTTCATTAACGAAAAAATTCTAAAAATTTTTTTTGTAAAAATACCATTTTTGTCGAAAAATGGTAAGAGTACCCCCTTCTCATTTTTCCACTTTCAAAATGGCCAAATTTTTTTTTTCGAGATATCGATTTTTTACCATCTCCATTGGCTTCAAGTGGCCCATTTCCGGCTCAAAACACAGGCAACTTGTATTTTTTTCGAAATTTTAAAAATTGACCATTCTCAGCATAGGGAATCCTATGTTAAATTTTGCGAAACGGCACTTTTTTTCAAAAAATTTCGAGATATCGAATTAAAACCTCCGCCATTGTTTTCAAGTGGCATATTTACCAACCGATTTCATTAACGAAAAAATTCTAAAAAATTTTTTTGTAAAAATACCATTTTTGTCGAAAAATGGTAAGGGTACCCCCTTCTCATTTTTCCACTTTCAAAATGGCCAAATATTTTTCTTCGAGATATTGATTTCTTACCATCTCCATTGGCTTCAAGTGGCCCATTTCCGGCTCAAAACACAGGCAACTTGTATTTTTTTCGAAATTTTAAAAATTGACCATTCTCAGCATAGGGAATCCTATGTTAAATTTTGCGAAACGGCACTTTTTTTCAAAAAATTTCGAGATATCGAATTAAAACCTCCGCCATTGTTTTCAAGTGGCATATTTACCAACCGATTTCATTAACGAAAAAATTCTAAAAAATTTTTTTGTAAAAATACCATTTTTGTCGAAAAATGGTAAGAGTACCCCCTTCTCATTTTTCCACTTTCAAAATGGCCAAATTTTTTTTTTCGAGATATCGATTTTTTACCATCTCCATTGGCTTCAAGTGGCCCATTTCCGGCTCAAAACACAGGCAACTTGTATTTTTTTCGAAATTTTAAAAATTGACCATTCTCAGCATAGGGAATCCTATGTTAAATTTTGCGAAACGGCACTTTTTTTCAAAAAATTTCGAGATATCGAATTAAAACCTCCGCCATTGTTTTCAAGTGGCATATTTACCAACCGATTTCATTAACGAAAAAATTCTAAAAAATTTTTTAGTAAAAATACCATTTTTGTCGAAAAATGGTAAGAGTACCCCCTTCTCATTTTTCCACTTTCAAAATGGCCAAATTTTTTTTTTCGAGATTTCGATTTTTTACCATCTCCATTGGCTTCAAGTGGCCCATTTCCGGCTCAAAACACAGGCAACTTGTATTTTTTTCGAAATTTTAAAAATTGACCATTCTCAGCATAGGGAATCCTATGTTAAATTTTGCGAAACGGCACTTTTTTTCAAAAAATTTCGAGATATCGAATTAAAACATCCGCCATTGTTTTCAAGTGGCATATTTACCAACCGATTTCATTAACGAAAAAATTCTAAAAATTTTTTTTGTAAAAATACCATTTTTGTCGAAAAATGGTAAGAGTACCCCCTTCTCATTTTTCCACTTTCAAAATGGCCAAATATTTTTTTTCGAGATATCGATTTCTTACCATCTCCATTGGCTTCAAGTGGCCCATTTCCCGCTCAAAACACATGCAACTTGTATTTTTTTCGAAATTTCAAAAATTGACCATTCTCAGCATAGGGAATCCTATGTTAAATTTTGCGAAACGGCACTTTTTTTCAAAAAATTTCGAGATATCGAATTAAAACCTCCGCCATTGTTTTCAAGTGGCATATTTACCAACCGATTTCATTAACGAAAAAATTCTAAAAAATTTTTTTGTAAAAATACCATTTTTGTCGAAAAATGGTAAGAGTACCCCCTTCTCATTTTTCCACTTTCAAAATGGCCAAATTTTTTTCTTCGAGATATTGATTTCTTACCATCTCTATTGGCTTCAAGTGGCCCATTTCCGGCTCAAAACACAGGCAACTTGTATTTTTTTCGAAATTTTAAAAATTGACCATTCTCAGCATAGGGAATCCTATGTTAAATTTTGCGAAACGGCACTTTTTTTCAAAAAATTTCGAGATATCGAATTAAAACCTCCGCCATTGTTTTCAAGTGGCATATTTACCAACCGATTTCATTAACGAAAAAATTCTAAAAAATTTTTTTGTAACAATACCATTTTTGTCGAAAAATGGTAAGCGTACCCCCTTCTCATTTTTCCACTTTCAAAATGGCCTAATATTTTTTTTCGAGATATTGATTTCTTACCATCTCCATTGGCTTCAAGTGGCCCATTTCCGGCTCAAAACACAGGCAACTTGTATTTTTTTCGAAATTTTAAAAATTGACCATTCTCAGCATAGGGAATCCTATGTTAAATTTTGCTAAACGGCACTTTTTTTCAAAAAATTTCGAGATATCGAATTAAAACCTCCGCCATTGTTTTCAAGTGGCATATTTACCAACCGATTTCATTAACGAAAAAATTCTAAAAAATTTTTTAGTAAAAATACCATTTTTGTCGAAAAATGGTAAGAGTACCCCCTTCTCATTTTTCCACTTTCAAAATGGCCAAATTTTTTTTTTCGAGATTTCGATTTTTTACCATCTCCATTGGCTTCAAGTGGCCCATTTCCGGCTCAAAACACAGGCAACTTGTATTTTTTTCGAAATTTTAAAAATTGACCATTCTCAGCATAGGGAATCCTATGTTAAATTTTGCTAAACGGCACTTTTTTTCAAAAAATTTCGAGATATCGAATTAAAACCTCCGCCATTGTTTTCAAGTGGCATATTTACCAACCGATTTCATTAACGAAAAAATTCTAAAAAATTTTTTAGTAAAAATACCATTTTTGTCGAAAAATGGTAAGAGTACCCCCTTCTCATTTTTCCACTTTCAAAATGGCCAAATTTTTTTTTTCGAGATTTCGATTTTTTACCATCTCCATTGGCTTCAAGTGGCCCATTTCCGGCTCAAAACACAGGCAACTTGTATTTTTTTCGAAATTTTAAAAATTGACCATTCTCAGCATAGGGAATCCTATGTTAAATTTTGCGAAACGGCACTTTTTTTCAAAAAATTTCGAGATATCGAATTAAAACCTCCGCCATTGTTTTCAAGTGGCATATTTACCAACCGATTTCATTAACGAAAAAATTCTAAAAAATTTTTTTGTAAAAATACCATTTTTGTCGAAAAATGGTAAGAGTACCCCCTTCTCATTTTTCCACTTTCAAAATGGCCAAATATTTTTTTTCGAGATATCGATTTCTTACCATCTCCATTGGCTTCAAGTGGCCCATTTCCGGCTCGAAACACAGGCAACTTGTATTTTTTTCGAAATTTTAAAAATTGACCATTCTCAGCATAGGGAATCCTATGTTAAATTTTGCGAAACGGCACTTTTTTTCAAAAAATTTCGAGATATCGAATTAAAACCTCCGCCATTGTTTTCAAGTGGCATATTTACCAACCGATTTCATTAACGAAAAAATTCTAAAAAATTTTTTTGTAAAAATACCATTTTTGTCGAAAAATGGTAAGAGTACCCCCTTCTCATTTTTCCACTTTCAAAATGGCCAAATTTTTTTCTTCGTGATATTGATTTCTTACCATCTCCATTGGCTTCAAGTGGCCCATTTCCGGCTCAAAACACAGGCAACTTGTATTTTTTTCGAAATTTTAAAAATTGACCATTCTCAGCATAGGGAATCCTATGTTAAATTTTGCGAAACGGCACTTTTTTTCAAAAAATTTCGAGATATCGAATTAAAACCTCCGCCATTGTTTTCAAGTGGCATATTTACCAACCGATTTCATTAACGAAAAAATTCTAAAAAATTTTTTTGTAAAAATACCATTTTTGTCGAAAAATGGTAAGGGTACCCCCTTCTCATTTTTCCACTTTCAAAATGGCCAAATATTTTTTTTCGAGATATTGATTTCTTACCAACTCCATTGGCTTCAAGTGGCCCATTTCCGGCTCAAAACACAGGCAACTTGTATTTTTTTCGAAATTTTAAAAATTGACCATTCTCAGCATAGGGAATCCTATGTTAAATTTTGCGAAACGGCACTTTTTTTCAAAAAATTTCGAGATATCGAATTAAAACCTCCGCCATTGTTTTCAAGTGGCATATTTACCAACCGATTTCATTAACGAAAAAATTCTAAAAAATCTTTTTGTAAAAATACCATTTTTGTCGAAAAATGGTAAGGGTACCCCCTTCTCATTTTTCCACTTTCAAAATGGCCAAATATTTTTCTTCGAGATATTGATTTCTTACCATCTCCATTGGCTTCAAGTGGCCCATTTCCGGCTCAAAACACAGGCAACTTGTATTTTTTTCGAAATTTTAAAAATTGACCATTCTCAGCATAGGGAATCCTATGTTAAATTTTGCGAAACGGCACTTTTTTTCAAAAAATTTCGAGATATCGAATTAAAACCTCCGCCATTGTTTTCAAGTGGCATATTTACCAACCGATTTCATTAACGAAAAAATTCTAAAAAATTTTTTTGTAAAAATACCATTTTTGTCGAAAAATGGTAAGAGTACCCCCTTCTCATTTTTCCACTTTCAAAATGGCCAAATATTTTTTTTCGAGATATCGATTTCTTACCATCTCCATTGGCTTCAAGTGGCCCATTTCCGGCTCAAAACACAGGCAACTTGTATTTTTTTCGAAATTTTAAAAATTGACCATTCTCAGCATAGGGAATCCTATGTTAAATTTTGCGAAACGGCACTTTTTTTCAAAAAATTTCGAGATATCGAATTAAAACCTCCGCCATTGTTTTCAAGTGGCATATTTACCAACCGATTTCATTAACGAAAAAATTCTAAAAAATTTTTTTGTAAAAATACCATTTTTGTCGAAAAATGGTAAGAGTACCCCCTTCTCATTTTTCCACTTTCAAAATGGCCAAATTTTTTTTTCCGAGATATCGATTTTTTACCATCTCCATTGGCTTCAAGTGGCCCATTTCCGGCTCAAAACACAGGCAACTTGTATTTTTTTCGAAATTTTAAAAATTGACCATTCTCAGCATAGGGAATCCTATGTTAAATTTTGCGAAACGGCACTTTTTTTCAAAAAATTTCGAGATATCGAATTAAAACCTCCGCCATTGTTTTCAAGTGGCATATTTACCAACCGATTTCATTAACGAAAAAATTCTAAAAAATTTTTTTGTAAAAATACCATTTTAGTCGAAAAATGGTAAGAGTACCCCCTTCTCATTTTTCCACTTTCAAAATGGCCAAATTTTTTTTTTCGAGATATCGATTTTTTACCATCTCCATTGGCTTCAAGTGGCCCATTTCTGGCTCAAAACACAGGCAACTTGTATTTTTTTCGAAATTTTAAAAATTGGCCATTCTCAGCATAGGGAATCCTATGTTAAATTTTGCGAAACGGCACTTTTTTTCAAAAAATTTCGAGATATCGAATTCAAACCTCCGCCATTGTTTTCAAGTGGCATATTTACCAACCGATTTCATTAACGAAAAAATTCTAAAAAATTTTTTTGTAAAAATACCATTTTTGTCGAAAAATAGTAAGGGTACCCCCTTCTCATTTTTCCACTTTCAAAATGGCCAAATATTTTTCTTCGAGATATTGATTTCTTACCATCTCCATTGGCTTCAAGTGGCCCATTTCCGGCTCAAAACACAGGCAACTTGTATTTTTTTCGAAATTTTAAAAATTGACCATTCTCAGCATAGGGAATCCTATGTTAAATTTTGCGAAACGGCACTTTTTTTCAAAAAATTTCGAGATATCGAATTAAAACCTCCGCCATTGTTTTCAAGTGGCATATTTACCAACCGATTTCATTAACGAAAAAATTCTAAAAAATTTTTTTGTAAAAATACCATTTTTGTCGAAAAATGGTAAGGGTACCCCCTTCTCATTTTTCCACTTTCAAAATGGCCAAATATTTTTTTTCGAGATATTGATTTCTTACCAACTCCATTGGCTTCAAGTGGCCCATTTCCGGCTCAAAACACAGGCAACTTGTATTTTTTTCGAAATTTTAAAAATTGACCATTCTCAGCATAGGGAATCCTATGTTAAATTTTGCGAAACGGCACTTTTTTTCAAAAAATTTCGAGATATCGAATTAAAACCTCCGCCATTGTTTTCAAGTGGCATATTTACCAACCGATTTCATTAACGAAAAAATTCTAAAAAATTTTTTTGTAAAAATACCATTTTTGTCGAAAAATGGTAAGGGTACCCCCTTCTCATTTTTCCACTTTCAAAATGGCCAAATATTTTTCTTCGAGATATTGATTTCTTACCATCTCCATTGGCTTCAAGTGGCCCATTTCCGGCTCAAAACACAGGCAACTTGTATTTTTTTCGAAATTTTAAAAATTGACCATTCTCAGCATAGGGAATCCTATGTTAAATTTTGCGAAACGGCACTTTTTTTCAAAAAATTTCGAGATATCGAATTAAAACCTCCGCCATTGTTTTCAAGTGGCATATTTACCAACCGATTTCATTAACGAAAAAATTCTAAAAAATTTTTTTGTAAAAATACCATTTTTGTCGAAAAATGGTAAGAGTACCCCCTTCTCATTTTTCCACTTTCAAAATGGCCAAATATTTTTTTTCGAGATATCGATTTCTTACCATCTCCATTGGCTTCAAGTGGCCCATTTCCGGCTCAAAACACAGGCAACTTGTATTTTTTTCGAAATTTTAAAAATTGACCATTCTCAGCATAGGGAATCCTATGTTAAATTTTGCGAAACGGCACTTTTTTTCAAAAAATTTCGAGATATCGAATTAAAACCTCCGCCATTGTTTTCAAGTGGCATATTTACCAACCGATTTCATTAACGAAAAAATTCTAAAAAATTTTTTTGTAAAAATACCATTTTAGTCGAAAAATGGTAAGAGTACCCCCTTCTCATTTTTCCACTTTCAAAATGGCCAAATTTTTTTTTCCGAGATATCGATTTTTTACCATCTCCATTGGCTTCAAGTGGCCCATTTCTGGCTCAAAACACAGGCAACTTGTATTTTTTTCGAAATTTTAAAAATTGGCCATTCTCAGCATAGGGAATCCTATGTTAAATTTTGCGAAACGGCACTTTTTTTCAAAAAATTTCGAGATATCGAATTCAAACCTCCGCCATTGTTTTCAAGTGGCATATTTACCAACCGATTTCATTAACGAAAAAATTCTAAAAAATTTTTTTGTAAAAATACCATTTTTGTCGAAAAATAGTAAGGGTACCCCCTTCTCATTTTTCCACTTTCAAAATGGCCAAATATTTTTCTTCGAGATATTGATTTCTTACCATCTCCATTGGCTTCAAGTGGCCCATTTCCGGCTCAAAACACAGGCAACTTGTATTTTTTTCGAAATTTTAAAAATTGACCATTCTCAGCATAGGGAATCCTATGTTAAATTTTGCGAAACGGCACTTTTTTTCAAAAAATTTCGAGATATCGAATTAAAACCTCCGCCATTGTTTTCAAGTGGCATATTTACCAACCGATTTCATTAACGAAAAAATTCTAAAAAATTTTTTTGTAAAAATACCATTTTTGTCGAAAAATGGTAAGAGTACCCCCTTCTCATTTTTCCACTTTCAAAATGGCCAAATTTTTTTTTTCGAGATATCGATTTTTTACCATCTCCATTGGCTTCAAGTGGCCCATTTCCGGCTCAAAACACAGGCAACTTGTATTTTTTTCGAAATTTTAAAAATTGACCATTCTCAGCATAGGGAATCCTATGTTAAATTTTGCGAAACGGCACTTTTTTTCAAAAAATTTCGAGATATCGAATTAAAACCTCCGCCATTGTTTTCAAGTGGCATATTTACCAACCGATTTCATTAACGAAAAAATTCTAAAAAATTTTTTAGTAAAAATACCATTTTTGTCGAAAAATGGTAAGAGTACCCCCTTCTCATTTTTCCACTTTCAAAATGGCCAAATTTTTTTTTTCGAGATATCGATTTTTTACCATCTCCATTGGCTTCAAGTGGCCCATTTCTGGCTCAAAACACAGGCAACTTGTATTTTTTTCGAAATTTTAAAAATTGGCCATTCTCAGCATAGGGAATCCTATGTTAAATTTTGCGAAACGGCACTTTTTTTCAAAAAATTTCGAGATATCGAATTCAAACCTCCGCCATTGTTTTCAAGTGGCATATTTACCAACCGATTTCATTAACGAAAAAATTCTAAAAAATTTTTTTGTAAAAATACCATTTTTGTCGAAAAATAGTAAGGGTACCCCCTTCTCATTTTTCCACTTTCAAAATGGCCAAATATTTTTCTTCGAGATATTGATTTCTTACCATCTCCATTGGCTTCAAGTGGCCCATTTCCGGCTCAAAACACAGGCAACTTGTATTTTTTTCGAAATTTTAAAAATTGACCATTCTCAGCATAGGGAATCCTATGTTAAATTTTGCGAAACGGCACTTTTTTTCAAAAAATTTCGAGATATCGAATTAAAACCTCCGCCATTGTTTTCAAGTGGCATATTTACCAACCGATTTCATTAACGAAAAAATTCTAAAAAATTTTTTTGTAAAAATACCATTTTTGTCGAAAAATGGTAAGAGTACCCCCTTCTCATTTTTCCACTTTCAAAATGGCCAAATTTTTTTTTTCGAGATATCGATTTTTTACCATCTCCATTGGCTTCAAGTGGCCCATTTCCGGCTCAAAACACAGGCAACTTGTATTTTTTTCGAAATTTTAAAAATTGACCATTCTCAGCATAGGGAATCCTATGTTAAATTTTGCGAAACGGCACTTTTTTTCAAAAAATTTCGAGATATCGAATTAAAACCTCCGCCATTATTTTCAAGTGGCATATTTACCAACCGATTTCATTAACGAAAAAATTCTAAAAAATTTTTTAGTAAAAATACCATTTTTGTCGAAAAATGGTAAGAGTACCCCCTTCTCATTTTTCCACTTTCAAAATGGCCAAATTTTTTTTTTCGAGATATCGATTTCTTACCATCTCCATTGGCTTCAAGTGGCCCATTTCCCGCTCAAAACACATGCAACTTGTATTTTTTTCGAAATTTTAAAAATTGACCATTCTCAGCATAGGGAATCCTATGTTAAATTTTGCGAAACGGCACTTTTTTTCAAAAAATTTCGAGATATCGAATTAAAACATCCGCCATTGTTTTCAAGTGGCATATTTACCAACCGATTTCATAAACGAAAAAATTCTAAAAATTTTTTTTGTAAAAATACCATTTTTGTCGAAAAATGGTAAGGGTACCCCCTTCTCATTTTTCCACTTTCAAAATGGCCAAATATTTTTCTTCGAGATATTGATTTCTTACCATCTCCATTGGCTTCAAGTGGCCCATTTCCGGCTCAAAACACAGGCAACTTGTATTTTTTTCGAAATTTTAAAAATTGACCATTCTCAGCATAGGAAATCCTATGTTAAATTTTGCGAAACGGCACTTTTTTTCAAAAAATTTCGAGATATCGAATTAAAACCTCCGCCATTGTTTTCAAGTGGCATATTTACCAACCGATTTCATTAACGAAAAAATTCTAAAAAATTTTTTTGTAAAAATACCATTTTTGTCGAAAAATGGTAAGAGTACCCCCTTCTCATTTTTCCACTTTCAAAATGGCCAAATATTTTTTTTCGATATATCGATTTCTTACCATCTCCATTGGCTTCAAGTGGCCCATTTCTGGCTCAAAACACAGGCAACTTGTATTTTTTTCGAAATTTTAAAAATTGACCATTCTCAGCATAGGGAATCCTATGTTAAATTTTGCGAAACGGCACTTTTTTTCAAAAAATTTCGAGATATCGAATTAAAACCTCCGCCATTGTTTTCAAGTGGCATATTTACCAACCGATTTCATTAACGAAAAAATTCTAAAAAATTTTTTTGTAAAAATACCATTTTTGTCGAAAAATGGTAAGGGTACCCCCTTCTCATTTTTCCACTTTCAAAATGGCCAAATATTTTTCTTCGAGATATTGATTTCTTACCATCTCCATTGGCTTCAAGTGGCCCATTTCCGGCTCAAAACACAGGCAACTTGTATTTTTTTCGAAATTTTAAAAATTGACCATTCTCAGCATAGGGAATCCTATGTTAAATTTTGCGAAACGGCACTTTTTTTCAAAAAATTTCGAGATATCGAATTAAAACCTCCGCCATTGTTTTCAAGTGGCATATTTACCAACCGATTTCATTAACGAAAAAATTCTAAAAAATTTTTTTGTAAAAATACCATTTTTGTCGAAAAATGGTAAGAGTACCCCCTTCTCATTTTTCCACTTTCAAAATGGCCAAATTTTTTTTTTCGAGATATCGATTTTTTACCATCTCCATTGGCTTCAAGTGGCCCATTTCCGGCTCAAAACACAGGCAACTTGTATTTTTTTCGAAATTTTAAAAATTGACCATTCTCAGCATAGGGAATCCTATGTTAAATTTTGCGAAACGGCACTTTTTTTCAAAAAATTTCGAGATATCGAATTAAAACCTCCGCCATTATTTTCAAGTGGCATATTTACCAACCGATTTCATTAACGAAAAAATTCTAAAAAATTTTTTAGTAAAAATACCATTTTTGTCGAAAAATGGTAAGAGTACCCCCTTCTCATTTTTCCACTTTCAAAATGGCCAAATTTTTTTTTTCGAGATATCGATTTCTTACCATCTCCATTGGCTTCAAGTGGCCCATTTCCCGCTCAAAACACATGCAACTTGTATTTTTTTCGAAATTTTAAAAATTGACCATTCTCAGCATAGGGAATCCTATGTTAAATTTTGCGAAACGGCACTTTTTTTCAAAAAATTTCGAGATATCGAATTAAAACATCCGCCATTGTTTTCAAGTGGCATATTTACCAACCGATTTCATAAACGAAAAAATTCTAAAAATTTTTTTTGTAAAAATACCATTTTTGTCGAAAAATGGTAAGGGTACCCCCTTCTCATTTTTCCACTTTCAAAATGGCCAAATATTTTTCTTCGAGATATTGATTTCTTACCATCTCCATTGGCTTCAAGTGGCCCATTTCCGGCTCAAAACACAGGCAACTTGTATTTTTTTCGAAATTTTAAAAATTGACCATTCTCAGCATAGGAAATCCTATGTTAAATTTTGCGAAACGGCACTTTTTTTCAAAAAATTTCGAGATATCGAATTAAAACCTCCGCCATTGTTTTCAAGTGGCATATTTACCAACCGATTTCATTAACGAAAAAATTCTAAAAAATTTTTTTGTAAAAATACCATTTTTGTCGAAAAATGGTAAGAGTACCCCCTTCTCATTTTTCCACTTTCAAAATGGCCAAATATTTTTTTTCGATATATCGATTTCTTACCATCTCCATTGGCTTCAAGTGGCCCATTTCCGGCTCGAAACACAGGCAACTTGTATTTTTTTCGAAATTTTAAAAATTGACCATTCTCAGCATAGGGAATCCTATGTTAAATTTTGCGAAACGGCACTTTTTTTCAAAAAATTTCGAGATATCGAATTAAAACCTCCGCCATTGTTTTCAAGTGGCATATTTACCAACCGATTTCATTAACGAAAAAATTCTAAAAAATTTTTTTGTAAAAATACCATTTTTGTCGAAAAATGGTAAGAGTACCCCCTTCTCATTTTTCCACTTTCAAAATGGCCAAATTTTTTTTTTCGAGATATCGATTTTTTACCATCTCCATTGGCTTCAAGTGGCCCATTTCTGGCTCAAAACACAGGCAACTTGTATTTTTTTCGAAATTTTAAAAATTGGCCATTCTCAGCATAGGGAATCCTATGTTAAATTTTGCGAAACGGCACTTTTTTTCAAAAAATTTCGAGATATCGAATTCAAACCTCCGCCATTGTTTTCAAGTGGCATATTTACCAACCGATTTCATTAACGAAAAAATTCTAAAAAATTTTTTTGTGAAAATACCATTTTTGTCGAAAAATAGTAAGGGTACCCCCTTCTCATTTTTCCACTTTCAAAATGGCCAAATATTTTTCTTCGAGATATTGATTTCTTACCATCTCCATTGGCTTCAAGTGGCCCATTTCCGGCTCAAAACACAGGCAACTTGTATTTTTTTCGAAATTTTAAAAATTGACCATTCTCAGCATAGGGAATCCTATGTTAAATTTTGCGAAACGGCACTTTTTTTCAAAAAATTTCGAGATATCGAATTAAAACCTCCGCCATTGTTTTCAAGTGGCATATTTACCGACCGATTTCATTAACGAAAAAATTCTAAAAAATTTTTTTGTAAAAATACCATTTTTGTCGAAAAATGGTAAGAGTACCCCCTTCTCATTTTTCCACTTTCAAAATGGCCAAATATTTTTTTTCGAGATATCGATTTCTTACCATCTCCATTGGCTTCAAGTGGCCCATTTCCGGCTCAAAACACAGGCAACTTGTATTTTTTTCGAAATTTTAAAAATTGACCATTCTCAGCATAGGGAATCCTATGTTAAATTTTGCGAAACGGCACTTTTTTTCAAAAAATTTCGAGATATCGAATTAAAACCTCCGCCATTGTTTTCAAGTGGCATATTTACCAACCGATTTCATTAACGAAAAAATTCTAAAAAATTTTTTTGTAAAAATACCATTTTTGTCGAAAAATGGTAAGGGTACCCCCTTCTCATTTTTCCACTTTCAAAATGGCCAAATATTTTTCTTCGAGATATTGATTTCTTACCATCTCCATTGGCTTCAAGTGGCCCATTTCCGGCTCAAAACACAGGCAACTTGTATTTTTTTCGAAATTTTAAAAATTGACCATTCTCAGCATAGGGAATCCTATGTTAAATTTTGCGAAACGGCACTTTTTTTCAAAAAATTTCGAGATATCGAATTAA
Source organism: Exephanes ischioxanthus (assembly GCA_958510785.1). Taxonomy (NCBI): domain Eukaryota; kingdom Metazoa; phylum Arthropoda; class Insecta; order Hymenoptera; family Ichneumonidae; genus Exephanes; species Exephanes ischioxanthus. The sequence goes on along the minus strand of OY294018.1, from coordinate 2,592,750 downwards.
AACCTCCGCCATTGTTTTCAAGTGGCATATTTACCAACCGATTTCATTAACGAAAAAATTCTAAAAAATTTTTTTGTAAAAATACCATTTTTGTCGAAAAATGGTAAGAGTACCCCCTTCTCATTTTTCCACTTTCAAAATGGCCAAATTTTTTTTTTCGAGATTTCGATTTTTTACCATCTCCATTGGCTTCAAGTGGCCCATTTCCGGCTCAAAACACAGGCAACTTGTATTTTTTTAGAAATTTTAAAAATTGACCATTCTCAGCATAGGGAATCCTATGTTAAATTTTGCGAAACGGCACTTTTTTTCAAAAAATTTCGAGATATCGAATTAAAACCTCCGCCATTGTTTTCAAGTGGCATATTTACCAACCGATTTCATTAACGAAAAAATTCTAAAAAATTTTTTTGTAAAAATACCATTTTTGTCGAAAAATTGTAAGGGTACCCCCTTCTCATTTTTCCACTTTCAAAATGGCCAAATATTTTTCTTCGAGATATTGATTTCTTACCATCTCCATTGGCTTCAAGTGGCCCATTTCCGGCTCAAAACACAGGCAACTTGTATTTTTTTCGAAATTTTAAAAATTGACCATTCTCAGCATAGGGAATCCTATGTTAAATTTTGCGAAACGGCACTTTTTTTCAAAAAATTTCGAGATATCGAATTAAAACCTCCGCCATTGTTTTCAAGTGGCATATTTACCAACCGATTTCATTAACGAAAAAATTCTAAAAAATTTTTTTGTAAAAATACCATTTTTCTCGAAAAATGGTAAAAGTACCCCCTTCTCATTTTTCCACTTTCAAAATGGCCAAATATTTTTTTTCGAGATATCGATTTCTTACCATCTCCATTGGCTTCAAGTGGCCCATTTCCGGCTCGAAACACAGGCAACTTGTATTTTTTTCGAAATTTTAAAAATTGACCATTCTCAGCATAGGGAATCCTATGTTAAATTTTGCGAAACGGCACTTTTTTTCAAAAAATTTCGAGATATCGAATTAAAACCTCCGCCATTGTTTTCAAGTAGCATATTTACTAACCGATTTCATTAACGAAAAAATTCTAAAAATTTTTTTTGTAAAAATACCATTTTTGTCGAAAAATGGTAAGAGTACCCCCTTCTCATTTTTCCACTTTCAAAATGGCCAAATATTTTTTTTCGAGATATCGATTTCTTACCATCTCCATTGGCTTCAAGTGGCCCATTTCCGGATCGAAACACAGGCAACTTGTATTTTTTTCGAAATTTTAAAAATTGACCATTCTCAGCATAGGGAATCCTATGTTAAATTTTGCGAAACGGCACTTTTTTTCAAAAAATTTCGAGATATCGAATTAAAACTTCCGCCATTGTTTTCAAGTGGCATATTTACCAACCGATTTCATTAACGAAAAAATTCTAAAAAATTTTTTTGTAAAAATACCATTTTTGTCGAAAAATGGTAAGGGTACCCCCTTCTCATTTTTCCACTTTCAAAATGGCCAAATATTTTTTTTCGAGATATTGATTTCTTACCAACTCCATTGGCTTCAAGTGGCCCATTTCCGGCTCAAAACACAGGCAACTTGTATTTTTTTCGAAATTTTAAAAATTGACCATTCTCAGCATAGGGAATCCTATGTTAAATTTTGCGAAACGGCACTTTTTTTCAAAAAATTTCGAGATATCGAATTAAAACCTCCGCCATTGTTTTCAAGTGGCATATTTACCAACCGATTTCATTAACGAAAGAATTCTAAAAAATTTTTTTGTAAAAATACCATTTTTGTCGAAAAATGGTAAGGGTACCCCCTTCTCATTTTTCCACTTTCAAAATGGCCAAATCTTTTTCTTCGAGATATTGATTTCTTACCATCTCCATTGGCTTCAAGTGGCCCATTTCCGGCTCAAAACACAGGCAACTTGTATTTTTTTCGAAATTTTAAAAATTGACCATTCTCAGCATAGGGAATCCTATGTTAAATTTTGCGAAACGGCACTTTTTTTCAAAAAATTTCGAGATATCGAATTAAAACCTCCGCCATTGTTTTCAAGTGGCATATTTACCAACCGATTTCATTAACGAAAAAATTCTAAAAAATTTTTTTGTAAAAATACCATTTTTGTCGAAAAATGGTAAGAGTACCCCCTTCTCATTTTTCCACTTTCAAAAGGGCCAAATATTTTTTTTCGAGATATCGATTTCTTACCATCTCCATTGGCTTCAAGTGGCCCATTTCCGGCTCAAAACACAGGCAACTTGTATTTTTTTCGAAATTTTAAAAATCGACCTTTCTCAGCATAGGGAATCCTATGTTAAATTTTGCGAAACGGCACTTTTTTTCAAAAAATTTCGAGATATCGAATTAAAACCTCCGCCATTGTTTTCAAGTGGCATATTTACCAACCGATTTCATTAACGAAAAAATTCTAAAAAATTTTTTTGTAAAAATACCATTTTTGTCGAAAAATGGTAAGGGTACCCCCTTCTCATTTTTCCACTTTCAAAATGGCCAAATATTTTTCTTCGAGATATTGATTTCTTACCATCTCCATTGGCTTCAAGTGGCCCATTTCCGGCTCAAAACACAGGCAACTTGTATTTTTTTCGAAATTTTAAAAATTGACCATTCTCAGCATAGGGAATCCTATGTTAAATTTTGCGAAACGGCACTTTTTTTCAAAAAATTTCGAGATATCGAATTAAAACCTCCGCCATTGTTTTCAAGTGGCATATTTACCAACCGATTTCATTAACGAAAAAATTCTAAAAAATTTTTTTGTAAAAATACCATTTTTGTCGAAAAATGGTAAGAGTACCCCCTTCTCATTTTTCCACTTTCAAAATGGCCAAATTTTTTTTTTCGAGATATCGATTTTTTACCATCTCCATTGGCTTCAAGTGGCCCATTTCCGGCTCAAAACACAGGCAACTTGTATTTTTTTCGAAATTTTAAAAATTGACCATTCTCAGCATAGGGAATCCTATGTTAAATTTTGCGAAACGGCACTTTTTTTCAAAAAATTTCGAGATATCGAATTAAAACCTCCGCCATTGTTTTCAAGTGGCATATTTACCAACCGATTTCATTAACGAAAAAATTCTAAAAAATTTTTTAGTAAAAATACCATTTTTGTCGAAAAATGGTAAGAGTACCCCCTTCTCATTTTTCCACTTTCAAAATGGCCAAATTTTTTTTTTCGAGATATCGATTTCTTACCATCTCCATTGGCTTCAAGTGGCCCATTTCCCGCTCAAAACACATGCAACTTGTATTTTTTTCGAAATTTTAAAAATTGACCATTCTCAGCATAGGGAATCCTATGTTAAATTTTGCGAAACGGCACTTTTTTTCAAAAAATTTCGAGATATCGAATTAAAACATCCGCCATTGTTTTCAAGTGGCATATTTACCAACCGATTTCATAAACGAAAAAATTCTAAAAATTTTTTTTGTAAAAATACCATTTTTGTCGAAAAATGGTAAGGGTACCCCCTTCTCATTTTTCCACTTTCAAAATGGCCAAATATTTTTCTTCGAGATATTGATTTCTTACCATCTCCATTGGCTTCAAGTGGCCCATTTCCGGCTCAAAACACAGGCAACTTGTATTTTTTTCGAAATTTTAAAAATTGACCATTCTCAGCATAGGAAATCCTATGTTAAATTTTGCGAAACGGCACTTTTTTTCAAAAAATTTCGAGATATCGAATTAAAACCTCCGCCATTGTTTTCAAGTGGCATATTTACCAACCGATTTCATTAACGAAAAAATTCTAAAAAATTTTTTAGTAAAAATACCATTTTTGTCGAAAAATGGTAAGAGTACCCCCTTCTCATTTTTCCACTTTCAAAATGGCCAAATTTTTTTTTTCGAGATATCGATTTCTTACCATCTCCATTGGCTTCAAGTGGCCCATTTCCCGCTCAAAACACATGCAACTTGTATTTTTTTCGAAATTTTAAAAATTGACCATTCTCAGCATAGGGAATCCTATGTTAAATTTTGCGAAACGGCACTTTTTTTCAAAAAATTTCGAGATATCGAATTAAAACATCCGCCATTGTTTTCAAGTGGCATATTTACCAACCGATTTCATAAACGAAAAAATTCTAAAAATTTTTTTTGTAAAAATACCATTTTTGTCGAAAAATGGTAAGGGTACCCCCTTCTCATTTTTCCACTTTCAAAATGGCCAAATATTTTTCTTCGAGATATTGATTTCTTACCATCTCCATTGGCTTCAAGTGGCCCATTTCCGGCTCAAAACACAGGCAACTTGTATTTTTTTCGAAATTTTAAAAATTGACCATTCTCAGCATAGGAAATCCTATGTTAAATTTTGCGAAACGGCACTTTTTTTCAAAAAATTTCGAGATATCGAATTAAAACCTCCGCCATTGTTTTCAAGTGGCATATTTACCAACCGATTTCATTAACGAAAAAATTCTAAAAAATTTTTTTGTAAAAATACCATTTTTGTCGAAAAATGGTAAGAGTACCCCCTTCTCATTTTTCCACTTTCAAAATGGCCAAATTTTTTTTTTCGAGATATCGATTTTTTACCATCTCCATTGGCTTCAAGTGGCCCATTTCCGGCTCAAAACACAGGCAACTTGTATTTTTTTCGAAATTTTAAAAATTGACCATTCTCAGCATAGGGAATCCTATGTTAAATTTTGCGAAACGGCACTTTTTCTCAAAAAATTTCGAGATATCGAATTAAAACCTCCGCCATTGTTTTCAAGTGGCATATTTACCAACCGATTTCATAAACGAAAAAATTCTAAAAATTTTTTTGTAAAAATACCATTTTTGTCGAAAAATGGTAAGAGTACCCCCTTCTCATTTTTCCACTTTCAAAATGGCCAAATATTTTTTTTCGAGATATCGATTTCTTACCATCTCCATTGGCTTCAAGTGGCCCATTTCCGGCTCGAAACACAGGCAACTTGTATTTTTTTCGAAATTTTAAAAATGGACCATTCTCAGCATAGGGAATCCTATGTTAAATTTTGCGAAACGGCACTTTTTTTCAAAAAATTTCGAGATATCGAATTAAAACCTCCGCCATTGTTTTCAAGTGGCATATTTACCAACCGATTTCATTAACGAAAAAATTCTAAAAAATTTTTTTGTAAAAATACCATTTTTGTCGAAAAATGGTAAGGGTACCCCCTTCTCATTTTTCCACTTTCAAAATGGCCAAATATTTTTTTTCGAGATATCGATTTCTTACCATCTCCATTGGCTTCAAGTGGCCCATTTCCGGCTCGAAACACAGGCAACTTGTATTTTTTTCGAAATTTTAAAAATTGACCATTCTCAGCATAGGGAATCCTATGTTAAATTTTGCGAAACGGCACTTTTTTTCAAAAAATTTCGAGATATCGAATTAAAACCTCCGCCATTGTTTTCAAGTGGCATATTTACCAACCGATTTCATTAACGAAAAAATTCTAAAAAATTTTTTTGTAAAAATACCATTTTTGTCGAAAAATGGTAAGAGTACCCCCTTCTCATTTTTCCACTTTCAAAATGGCCAAATTTTTTTTTTCGAGATTTCGATTTTTTACCATCTCCATTGGCTTCAAGTGGCCCATTTCCGGCTCAAAACACAGGCAACTTGTATTTTTTTCGAAATTTTAAAAATTGACCATTCTCAGCATAGGGAATCCTATGTTAAATTTTGCGAAACGGCACTTTTTTTCAAAAAATTTCGAGATATCGAATTAAAACATCCGCCATTGTTTTCAAGTGGCATATTTACCAACCGATTTCATTAACGAAAAAATTCTAAAAATTTTTTTTGTAAAAATACCATTTTTGTCGAAAAATGGTAAGAGTACCCCCTTCTCATTTTTCCACTTTCAAAATGGCCAAATATTTTTTTTCGAGATATCGATTTCTTACCATCTCCATTGGCTTCAAGTGGCCCATTTCCCGCTCAAAACACATGCAACTTGTATTTTTTTCGAAATTTCAAAAATTGACCATTCTCAGCATAGGGAATCCTATGTTAAATTTTGCGAAACGGCACTTTTTTTCAAAAAATTTCGAGATATCGAATTAAAACCTCCGCCATTGTTTTCAAGTGGCATATTTACCAACCGATTTCATTAACGAAAAAATTCTAAAAAATTTTTTTGTAAAAATACCATTTTTGTCGAAAAATGGTAAGAGTACCCCCTTCTCATTTTTCCACTTTCAAAATGGCCAAATTTTTTTTTTCGAGATATCGATTTTTTACCATCTCCATTGGCTTCAAGTGGCCCATTTCCGGCTCAAAACACAGGCAACTTGTATTTTTTTCGAAATTTTAAAAATTGGCCATTCTCAGCATAGGGAATCCTATGTTAAATTTTGCGAAACGGCACTTTTTTTCAAAAAATTTCGAGATATCGAATTAAAACCTCCGCCATTGTTTTCAAGTGGCATATTTACCAACCGATTTCATTAACGAAAAAATTCTAAAAAATTTTTTTGTAAAAATACCATTTTTGTCGAAAAATGGTAAGAGTACCCCCTTCTCATTTTTCCACTTTCAAAATGGCCAAATTTTTTTTTTCGAGATATCGATTTTTTACCATCTCCATTGGCTTCAAGTGGCCCATTTCCGGCTCAAAACACAAGCAACTTGTATTTTTTTCGAAATTTTAAAAATTGACCATTCTCAGCATAGGGAATCCTATGTTAAATTTTGCGAAACGGCACTTTTTTTCAAAAAATTTCGAGATATCGAATTAAAACCTCCGCCATTGTTTTCAAGTGGCATATTTACCAACCGATTTCATTAACGAAAAAATTCTAAAAAATTTTTTTGTAAAAATACCATTTTTGTCGAAAAATGGTAAGAGTACCCCCTTCTCATTTTTCCACTTTCAAAATGGCCAAATTTTTTTTTTCGAGATTTCGATTTTTTACCATCTCCATTGGCTTCAAGTGGCCCATTTCCGGCTCAAAACACAGGCAACTTGTATTTTTTTCGAAATTTTAAAAATTGACCATTCTCAGCATAGGGAATCCTATGTTAAATTTTGCGAAACGGCACTTTTTTTCAAAAAATTTCGAGATATCGAATTAAAACATCCGCCATTGTTTTCAAGTGGCATATTTACCAACCGATTTCATTAACGAAAAAATTCTAAAAATTTTTTTTGTAAAAATACCATTTTTGTCGAAAAATGGTAAGAGTACCCCCTTCTCATTTTTCCACTTTCAAAATGGCCAAATATTTTTTTTCGAGATATCGATTTCTTACCATCTCCATTGGCTTCAAGTGGCCCATTTCCCGCTCAAAACACATGCAACTTGTATTTTTTTCGAAATTTCAAAAATTGACCATTCTCAGCATAGGGAATCCTATGTTAAATTTTGCGAAACGGCACTTTTTTTCAAAAAATTTCGAGATATCGAATTAAAACCTCCGCCATTGTTTTCAAGTGGCATATTTACCAACCGATTTCATTAACGAAAAAATTCTAAAAAATTTTTTTGTAAAAATACCATTTTTGTCGAAAAATGGTAAGAGTACCCCCTTCTCATTTTTCCACTTTCAAAATGGCCAAATTTTTTTTTTCGAGATATCGATTTTTTACCATCTCCATTGGCTTCAAGTGGCCCATTTCCGGCTCAAAACACAGGCAACTTGTATTTTTTTCGAAATTTTAAAAATTGGCCATTCTCAGCATAGGGAATCCTATGTTAAATTTTGCGAAACGGCACTTTTTTTCAAAAAATTTCGAGATATCGAATTAAAACCTCCGCCATTGTTTTCAAGTGGCATATTTACCAACCGATTTCATTAACGAAAAAATTCTAAAAAATTTTTTCGTAAAAATTCCATTTTTGTCGAAAAATGGTAAGGGTACCCCCTTCTCATTTTTCCACTTTCAAAATGGCCAAATATTTTTCTTCGAGATATTGATTTCTTACCATCTCCATTGGCTTCAAGTGGCCCATTTCCGGCTCAAAACACAGGCAACTTGTATTTTTTTCGAAATTTTAAAAATTGACCATTCTCAGCATAGGGAATCCTATGTTAAATTTTGCGAAACGGCACTTTTTTTCAAAAAATTTCGAGATATCGAATTAAAACATCCGCCATTGTTTTCAAGTGGCATATTTACCAACCGATTTCATTAACGAAAAAATTCTAAAAAATTTTTTTGTAAAAATACCATTTTTGTCGAAAAATGGTAAGAGTACCCCCTTCTCATTTTTCCACTTTCAAAATGGCCAAATTTTTTTTTTCGAGATATCGATTTTTTACCATCTCCATTGGCTTCAAGTGGCCCATTTCCGGCTCAAAACACAAGCAACTTGTATTTTTTTCGAAATTTTAAAAATTGACCATTCTCAGCATAGGGAATCCTATGTTAAATTTTGCGAAACGGCACTTTTTTTCAAAAAATTTCGAGATATCGAATTAAAACCTCCGCCATTGTTTTCAAGTGGCATATTTACCAACCGATTTCATTAACGAAAAAATTCTAAAAAATTTTTTTGTAAAAATACCATTTTTGTCGAAAAATGGTAAGGGTACCCCCTTCTCATTTTTCCACTTTCAAAATGGCCAAATATTTTTCTTCGAGATATTGATTTCTTACCATCTCCATTGGCTTCAAGTGGCCCATTTCCGGCTCAAAACACAGGCAACTTGTATTTTTTTCGAAATTTTAAAAATTGACCATTCTCAGCATAGGGAATCCTATGTTAAATTTTGCGAAACGGCACTTTTTTTCAAAAAATTTCGAGATATCGAATTAAAACCTCCGCCATTGTTTTCAAGTGGCATATTTACCAACCGATTTCATTAACGAAAAAATTCTAAAAAATTTTTTTGTAAAAATACCATTTTTTCGAAAAATGGTAAGAGTACCCCCTTCTCATTTTTCCACTTTCAAAATGGCCAAATTTTTTTTTTCGAGATATCGATTTTTTACCATCTCCATTGGCTTCAAGTGGCCCATTTCCGGCTCAAAACACAGGCAACTTGTATTTTTTTCGAAATTTTAAAAATTGACCATTCTCAGCATAGGGAATCCTATGTTAAATTTTGCGAAACGGCACTTTTTTTCAAAAAATTTCGAGATATCGAATTAAAACCTCCGCCATTGTTTTCAAGTGGCATATTTACCAACCGATTTCATTAACGAAAAAATTCTAAAAAATTTTTTTGTAAAAATACCATTTTTGTCGAAAAATGTTAAGGGTACCCCCTTCTCATTTTTCCACTTTCAAAATGGCCAAATATTTTTCTTCGAGATATTGATTTCTTACCATCTCCATTGGCTTCAAGTGGCCCATTTCCGGCTCAAAACACAGGCAACTTGTATTTTTTTCGAAATTTTAAAAATTGACCATTCTCAGCATAGGGAATCCTATGTTAAATTTTGCGAAACGGCACTTTTTTTCAAAAAATTTCGAGATATCGAATTAAAACCTCCGCCATTGTTTTCAAGTGGCATATTTACCAACCGATTTCCTTAACGAAAAAATTCTAAAAAATTTTTTTGTAAAAATACCATTTTTGTCGAAAAATGGTAAGAGTACCCCCTTCTCATTTTTCCACTTTCAAAATGGCCAAATTTTTTTTTTCGAGATATCGATTTTTTACCATCTCCATTGGCTTCAAGTGGCCCATTTCCGGCTCAAAACACAGGCAACTTGTATTTTTTTCGAAATTTTAAAAATTGACCATTCTCAGCATAGGGAATCCTATGTTAAATTTTGCGAAACGGCACTTTTTTTCAAAAAATTTCGAGATATCGAATTAAAACCTCCGCCATTGTTTTCAAGTGGCATATTTACCAACCGATTTCATTAACGAAAAAATTCTAAAAAATTTTTTTGTAAAAATACCGTTTTTGTCGAAAAATGGTAAGAGTACCCCCTTCTCATTTTTCCACTTTCAAAATGGCCAAATATTTTTTTTCGAGATATCGATTTCTTACCATCTCCATTGGCTTCAAGTGGCCCATTTCCGGCTCGAAACACATGCAACTTGTATTTTTTTCGAAATTTTAAAAATTGACCATTCTCAGCATAGGGAATCCTATGTTAAATTTTGCGAAACGGCACTTTTTTTCAAAAAATTTCGAGATATCGAATTAAAACCTCCGCCATTGTTTTCAAGTGGCATATTTACCAACCGATTTCATTAACGAAAAAATTCTAAAAAATTTTTTTGTAAAAATACCATTTTTGTCGAAAAATGGTAAGGGTACCCCCTTCTCATTTTTCCACTTTCAAAATGGCCAAATATTTTTCTTCGAGATATTGATTTCTTACCATCTCCATTGGCTTCAAGTGGCCCATTTCCGGCTCAAAACACAGGCAACTTGTATTTTTTTCGAAATTTTAAAAATTGACCATTCTCAGCATAGGGAATCCTATGTTAAATTTTCCGAAACGGCACTTTTTTTCAAAAAATTTCGAGATATCGAATTAAAACCTCCGCCATTGTTTTCAAGTGGCATATTTACCAACCGATTTCATTAACGAAAAAATTCTAAAAAATTTTTTTGTAAAAATACCATTTTTGTCGAAAAATGGTAAGAGTACCCCCTTCTCATTTTTCCACTTTCAAAATGGCCAAATATTTTTCTTCGAGATATCGATTTCTTACCATCTCCATTGGCTTCAAGTGGCCCATTTCCGGCTCAAAACACAGGCAACTTGTATTTTTTTCGAAATTTTAAAAATTGACCATTCTCAGCATAGGGAATCCTATGTTAAATTTTGCGAAACGGCACTTTTTTTCAAAAAATTTCGAGATATCGAATTAAAACCTCCGCCATTGTTTTCAAGTGGCATATTTACCAACCGATTTCATTAACGAAAAAATTCTAAAAAATTTTTTTGTAAAAATACCATTTTTGTCGAAAAATGGTAAGAGTACCCCCTTCTCATTTTTCCACTTTCAAAATGGCCAAATTTTTTTCTTCGAGATATTGATTTCTTACCATCTCCATTGGCTTCAAGTGGCCCATTTCCGGCTCAAAACACAGGCAACTTGTATTTTTTTCGAAATTTTAAAAATTGACCATTCTCAGCATAGGGAATCCTATGTTAAATTTTGCGAAACGGCACTTTTTTTCAAAAAATTTCGAGATATCGAATTAAAACCTCCGCCATTGTTTTCAAGTGGCATATTTACCAACCGATTTCATTAACGAAAAAATTCTAAAAAATTTTTTTGTAAAAATACCATTTTTGTCGAAAAATGGTAAGGGTACCCCCTTCTCATTTTTCCACTTTCAAAATGGCCAAATATTTTTTTTCGAGATATTGATTTCTTACCATCTCCATTGGCTTCAAGTGGCCCATTTCCGGCTCAAAACACATGCAACTTGTATTTTTTTCGAAATTTTAAAAATTGACCATTTTCAGCATAGGGAATCCTATGTTAAATTTTGCGAAACGGCACTTTTTTTCAAAAAATTTCGAGATATCGAATTAAAACCTCCGCCATTGTTTTCAAGTGGCATATTTACCAACCGATTTCATTAACGAAAAAATTCTAAAAAATTTTTTTGTAAAAATACCATTTTTGTCGAAAAATGGTAAGGGTACCCCCTTCTCATTTTTCCACTTTCAAAATGGCCAAATATTTTTTTTCGAGATATTGATTTCTTACCAACTCCATTGGCTTCAAGTGGCCCATTTCCGGCTCAAAACACAGGCAACTTGTATTTTTTTCGAAATTTTAAAAATTGACCATTCTCAGCATAGGGAATCCTATGTTAAATTTTGCGAAACGGCACTTTTTTTCAAAAAATTTCGAGATATCGAATTAAAACCTCCGCCATTGTTTTCAAGTGGCATATTTACCAACCGATTTCATTAACGAAAAAATTCTAAAAAATTTTTTTGTAAAAATACCATTTTTGTCGAAAAATGGTAAGGGTACCCCCTTCTCATTTTTCCACTTTCAAAATGGCCAAATATTTTTCTTCGAGATATTGATTTCTTACCATCTCCATTGGCTTCAAGTGGCCCATTTCCGGCTCAAAACACAGGCAACTTGTATTTTTTTCGAAATTTTAAAAATTGACCATTCTCAGCATAGGGAATCCTATGTTAAATTTTCCGAAACGGCACTTTTTTTCAAAAAATTTCGAGATATCGAATTAAAACCTCCGCCATTGTTTTCAAGTGGCATATTTACCAACCGATTTCATTAACGAAAAAATTCTAAAAAATTTTTTTGTAAAAATACCATTTTTGTCGAAAAATGGTAAGAGTACCCCCTTCTCATTTTTCCACTTTCAAAATGGCCAAATATTTTTCTTCGAGATATCGATTTCTTACCATCTCCATTGGCTTCAAGTGGCCCATTTCCGGCTCAAAACACAGGCAACTTGTATTTTTTTCGAAATTTTAAAAATTGACCATTCTCAGCATAGGGAATCCTATGTTAAATTTTGCGAAACGGCACTTTTTTTCAAAAAATTTCGAGATATCGAATTAAAACCTCCGCCATTGTTTTCAAGTGGCATATTTACCAACCGATTTCATTAACGAAAAAATTCTAAAAATTTTTTTTGTAAAAATACCATTTTTGTCGAAAAATGGTAAGAGTACCCCCTTCTCATTTTTCCACTTTCAAAATGGCCAAATATTTTTTTTCGAGATATCGATTTTTTACCATCTCCATTGGCTTCAAGTGGCCCATTTCCGGCTCAAAACACAGGCAACTTGTATTTTTTTCGAAATTTTAAAAATTGACCATTCTCAGCATAGGGAATCCTATGTTAAATTTTGCGAAACGGCACTTTTTTTCAAAAAATTTCGAGATATCGAATTAAAACCTCCGCCATTGTTTTCAAGTGGCATATTTACCAACCGATTTCATCAACGAAAAAATTCTAAAAAATTTTTTTGTAAAAATACCATTTTTGTCGAAAAATGGTAAGGGTACCCCCTTCTCATTTTTCCACTTTCAAAATGGCCAAATATTTTTCTTCGAGATATTGATTTCTTACCATCTCCATTGGCTTCAAGTGGCCCATTTCCGGCTCAAAACACATGCAACTTGTATTTTTTTCGAAATTTTAAAAATTGACCATTTTCAGCATAGGGAATCCTATGTTAAATTTTGCGAAACGGCACTTTTTTTCAAAAAATTTCGAGATATCGAATTAAAACCTCCGCCATTGTTTTCAAGTGGCATATTTACCAACCGATTTCATTAACGAAAAAATTCTAAAAAATTTTTTTGTAAAAATACCATTTTTGTCGAAAAATGGTAAGGGTACCCCCTTCTCATTTTTCCACTTTCAAAATGGCCAAATATTTTTTTTCGAGATATTGATTTCTTACCAACTCCATTGGCTTCAAGTGGCCCATTTCCGGCTCAAAACACAGGCAACTTGTATTTTTTTCGAAATTTTAAAAATTGACCATTCTCAGCATAGGGAATCCTATGTTAAATTTTGCGAAACGGCACTTTTTTTCAAAAAATTTCGAGATATCGAATTAAAACCTCCGCCATTGTTTTCAAGTGGCATATTTACCAACCGATTTCATTAACGAAAAAATTCTAAAAAATTTTTGAGTAAAAATACCATTTTTGTCGAAAAATTGTAAGAGTACCCCCTTCTCATTTTTCCACTTTCAAAATGGCCAAATTTTTTTTTTCGAGATATCGATTTCTTACCATCTCCATTGGCTTCAAGTGGCCCATTTCCCGCTCAAAACACATGCAACTTGTATTTTTTTCGAAATTTTAAAAATTGACCATTCTCAGCATAGGGAATCCTATGTTAAATTTTGCGAAACGGCACTTTTTTTCAAAAAATTTCGAGATATCGAATTAAAACCTCCGCCATTGTTTTCAAGTGGCATATTTACCAACCGATTTCATTAACGAAAAAATTCTAAAAAATTTTTTTGTAAAAATACCATTTTTGTCGAAAAATGGTAAGGGTACCCCCTTCTCATTTTTCCACTTTCAAAATGGCCAAATATTTTTCTTCGAGATATTGATTTCTTACCATCTCCATTGGCTTCAAGTGGCCCATTTCCGGCTCAAAACACAGGCAACTTGTATTTTTTTCGAAATTTTAAAAATTGACCATTCTCAGCATAGGGAATCCTATGTTAAATTTTGCGAAACGGCACTTTTTTTCAAAAAATTTCGAGATATCGAATTAAAACCTCCGCCATTGTTTTCAAGTGGCATATTTACCAACCGATTTCATTAACGAAAAAATTCTAAAAAACTTTTTTGTAAAAATACCATTTTTGTCGAAAAATTGTAAGAGTACCCCCTTCTCATTTTTCCACTTTCAAAATGGCCAAATTTTTTTTTTCGAGATATCGATTTTTTACCATCTCCATTGGCTTCAAGTGGCCCATTTCCGGCTCAAAACACAGGCAACTTGTATTTTTTTCGAAATTTTAAAAATTGACCATTCTCAGCATAGGGAATCCTATGTTAAATTTTGCGAAACGGCACTTTTTTTCAAAAAATTTCGAGATATCGAATTAAAACCTCCGCCATTGTTTTCAAGTGGCATATTTACCAACCGATTTCATTAACGAAAAAATTCTAAAAAATTTTTTAGTAAAAATACCATTTTTGTCGAAAAATTGTAAGAGTACCCCCTTCTCATTTTTCCACTTTCAAAATGGCCAAATTTTTTTTTTCGAGATATCGATTTCTTACCATCTCCATTGGCTTCAAGTGGCCCATTTCCCGCTCAAAACACATGCAACTTGTATTTTTTTCGAAATTTTAAAAATTGACCATTCTCAGCATAGGGAATCCTATGTTAAATTTTGCGAAACGGCACTTTTTTTCAAAAAATTTCGAGATATCGAATTAAAACCTCCGCCATTGTTTTCAAGTGGCATATTTACCAACCGATTTCATTAACGAAAAAATTCTAAAAAATTTTTTTGTAAAAATACCATTTTTGTCGAAAAATGGTAAGGGTACCCCCTTCTCATTTTTCCACTTTCAAAATGGCCAAATATTTTTTTTCGAGATATTGATTTCTTACCATCTCCATTGGCTTCAAGTGGCCCATTTCCGGCTAAAAACACAGGCAACTTGTATTTTTTTCGAAATTTTAAAAATTGACCATTCTCAGCATAGGGAATCCTATGTTAAATTTTGCGAAACGGCACTTTTTTTCAAAAAATTTCGAGATATCGAATTAAAACCTCCGCCATTGTTTTCAAGTGGCATATTTACCAACCGATTTCATTAACGAAAAAATTCTAAAAAATTTTTTTGTAAAAATACCATTTTTGTCGAAAAATGGTAAGGGTACCCCCTTCTCATTTTTCCACTTTCAAAATGGCCAAATATTTTTCTTCGAGATATTGATTTCTTACCATCTCCATTGGCTTCAAGTGGCCCATTTCCGGCTAAAAACACAGGCAACTTGTATTTTTTTCGAAATTTTAAAAATTGACCATTCTCAGCATAGGGAATCCTATGTTAAATTTTGCGAAACGGCACTTTTTTTCAAAAAATTTCGAGATATCGAATTAAAACCTCCGCCATTGTTTTCAAGTGGCATATTTACCAACCGATTTCATTAACGAAAAAATTCTAAAAAATTTTTTTGTAAAAATACCATTTTTGTCGAAAAATGGTAAGGGTACCCCCTTCTCATTTTTCCACTTTCAAAATGGCCAAATATTTTTCTTCTAGATATTGATTTCTTACCATCTCCATTGGCTTCAAGTGGCCCATTTCCGGCTCAAAACACAGGCAACTTGTATTTTTTTCGAAATTTTAAAAATTGACCATTCTCAGCATAGGGAATCCTATGTTAAATTTTGCGAAACGGCACTTTTTTTCAAAAAATTTCGAGATATCGAATTAAAACCTCCGCCATTGTTTTCAAGTGGCATATTTACCAACCGATTTCATTAACGAAAAAATTCTAAAAATTTTTTTTGTAAAAATACCATTTTTGTCGAAAAATGGTAAGAGTACCCCCTTCTCATTTTTCCACTTTCAAAATGGCCAAATTTTTTTTTTCGAGATATCGATTTTTTACCATCTCCATTGGCTTCAAGTGGCCCATTTCCGGCTCAAAACACAGGCAACTTGTATTTTTTTCGAAATTTTAAAAATTGACCATTCTCAGCATAGGGAATCCTATGTTAAATTTTGCGAAACGGCACTTTTTTTCAAAAAATTTCGAGATATCGAATTAAAACCTCCGCCATTGTTTTCAAGTGGCATATTTACCAACCGATTTCATTAACGAAAAAATTCTAAAAAACTTTTTTGTAAAAATACCATTTTTGTCGAAAAATGGTAAGGGTACCCCCTTCTCATTTTTCCACTTTCAAAATGGCCAAATATTTTTCTTCGAGATATTGATTTCTTACCATCTCCATTGGCTTCAAGTGGCCCATTTCCGGCTCAAAACACAGGCAACTTGTATTTTTTTCGAAATTTTAAAAATTGACCATTCTCAGCATAGGGAATCCTATGTTAAATTTTGCGAAACGGCACTTTTTTTCAAAAAATTTCGAGATATCGAATTAAAACCCCCGCCATTGTTTTCAAGTGGCATATTTACCAACCGATTTCATTAACGAAAAAATTCTAAAAAATTTTTTTGTAAAAATACCATTTTTGTCGAAAAATGGTAAGAGTACCCCCTTCTCATTTTTCCACTTTCAAAATGGCCAAATTTTTTTTTTCGAGATTTCGATTTTTTACCATCTCCATTGGCTTCAAGTGGCCCATTTCCGGCTCAAAACACAGGCAACTTGTATTTTTTTCGAAATTTTAAAAATTGACCATTCTCAGCATAGGGAATCCTATGTTAAATTTTGCGAAACGGCACTTTTTTTCAAAAAATTTCGAGATATCGAATTAAAACCTCCGCCATTGTTTTCAAGTGGCATATTTACCAACCGATTTCATTAACGAAAAAATTCTAAAAAATTTTTTTGTAAAAATACCATTTTTGTCGAAAAATGGTAAGGGTACCCCCTTCTCATTTTTCCACTTTCAAAATCGCCAAATATTTTTCTTCGAGATATTGATTTCTTACCATCTCCATTGGCTTCAAGTGGCCCATTTCCGGCTCAAAACACAGGCAACTTGTATTTTTTTCGAAATTTTAAAAATTGACTATTCTCAGCATAGGGAATCCTATGTTAAATTTTGCGAAACGGCACTTTTTTTCAAAAAATTTCGAGATATCGAATTAAAACCTCCGCCATTGTTTTCAAGTGGCATATTTACCAACCGATTTCATTAACGAAAAAATTCTAAAAAATTTTTTTGTAAAAATACCATTTTTGTCGAAAAATGGTAAGGGTACCCCCTTCTCATTTTTCCACTTTCAAAATGGCCAAATATTTTTCTTCGAGATATTGATTTCTTACCATCTCCATTGGCTTCAAGTGGCCCATTTCCGGCTCAAAACACAGGCAACTTGTATTTTTTTCGAAATTTTAAAAATTGACCATTCTCAGCATAGGGAATCCTATGTTAAATTTTGCGAAACGGCACTTTTTTTCAAAAAATTTCGAGATATCGAATTAAAACCTCCGCCATTGTTTTCAAGTGGCATATTTACCAACCGATTTCATTAACGAAAAAATTCTAAAAAACTTTTTTGTAAAAATACCATTTTTGTCGAAAAATTGTAAGAGTACCCCCTTCTCATTTTTCCACTTTCAAAATGGCCAAATTTTTTTTTTCGAGATATCGATTTTTTACCATCTCCATTGGCTTCAAGTGGCCCATTTCCGGCTCAAAACACAGGCAACTTGTATTTTTTTCGAAATTTTAAAAATTGACCATTCTCAGCATAGGGAATCCTATGTTAAATTTTGCGAAACGGCACTTTTTTTCAAAAAATTTCGAGATATCGAATTAAAACCTCCGCCATTGTTTTCAAGTGGCATATTTACCAACCGATTTCATTAACGAAAAAATTCTAAAAAATTTTTTAGTAAAAATACCATTTTTGTCGAAAAATTGTAAGAGTACCCCCTTCTCATTTTTCCACTTTCAAAATGGCCAAATTTTTTTTTCGAGATATCGATTTCTTACCATCTCCATTGGCTTCAAGTGGCCCATTTCCCGCTCAAAACACATGCAACTTGTATTTTTTTCGAAATTTTAAAAATTGACCATTCTCAGCATAGGGAATCCTATGTTAAATTTTGCGAAACGGCACTTTTTTTCAAAAAATTTCGAGATATCGAATTAAAACCTCCGCCATTGTTTTCAAGTGGCATATTTACCAACCGATTTCATTAACGAAAAAATTCTAAAAAATTTTTTTGTAAAAATACCATTTTTGTCGAAAAATGGTAAGGGTACCCCCTTCTCATTTTTCCACTTTCAAAATGGCCAAATATTTTTTTTCGAGATATTGATTTCTTACCATCTCCATTGGCTTCAAGTGGCCCATTTCCGGCTAAAAACACAGGCAACTTGTATTTTTTTCGAAATTTTAAAAATTGACCATTCTCAGCATAGGGAATCCTATGTTAAATTTTGCGAAACGGCACTTTTTTTCAAAAAATTTCGAGATATCGAATTAAAACCTCCGCCATTGTTTTCAAGTGGCATATTTACCAACCGATTTCATTAACGAAAAAATTCTAAAAAATTTTTTTGTAAAAATACCATTTTTGTCGAAAAATGGTAAGGGTACCCCCTTCTCATTTTTCCACTTTCAAAATGGCCAAATATTTTTCTTCGAGATATTGATTTCTTACCATCTCCATTGGCTTCAAGTGGCCCATTTCCGGCTCAAAACACAGGCAACTTGTATTTTTTTCGAAATTTTAAAAATTGACCATTCTCAGCATAGGGAATCCTATGTTAAATTTTGCGAAACGGCACTTTTTTTCAAAAAATTTCGAGATATCGAATTAAAACCTCCGCCATTGTTTTCAAGTGGCATATTTACCAACCGATTTCATTAACGAAAAAATTCTAAAAATTTTTTTTGTAAAAATACCATTTTTGTCGAAAAATGGTAAGAGTACCCCCTTCTCATTTTTCCACTTTCAAAATGGCCAAATATTTTTCTTCGAGATATTGATTTCTTACCATCTCCATTGGCTTCAAGTGGCCCATTTCCGGCTCAAAACACAGGCAACTTGTATTTTTTTCGAAATTTTAAAAATTGACCATTCTCAGCATAGGGAATCCTATGTTAAATTTTGCGAAACGGCACTTTTTTTCAAAAAATTTCGAGATATCGAATTAAAACCTCCGCCATTGTTTTCAAGTGGCATATTTACCAACCGATTTCATTAACGAAAAAATTCTAAAAAATTTTTTTGTAAAAATACCATTTTTGTCGAAAAATGGTAAGAGTACCCCCTTCTCATTTTTCCACTTTCAAAATGGCCAAATTTTTTTTTTCGAGATATCGATTTTTTACCATCTCCATTGGCTTCAAGTGGCCCATTTCCGGCTCAAAACACAGGCAACTTGTATTTTTTTCGAAATTTTAAAAATTGACCATTCTCAGCATAGGGAATCCTATGTTAAATTTTGCGAAACGGCACTTTTTTTCAAAAAATTTCGAGATATCGAATTAAAACCTCCGCCATTGTTTTCAAGTGGCATATTTACCAACCGATTTCATTAACGAAAAAATTCTAAAAAACTTTTTTGTAAAAATACCATTTTTGTCGAAAAATGGTAAGGGTACCCCCTTCTCATTTTTCCACTTTCAAAATGGCCAAATATTTTTCTTCGAGATATTGATTTCTTACCATCTCCATTGGCTTCAAGTGGCCCATTTCCGGCTCAAAACACAGGCAACTTGTATTTTTTTCGAAATTTTAAAAATTGACCATTCTCAGCATAGGGAATCCTATGTTAAATTTTGCGAAACGGCACTTTTTTTCAAAAAATTTCGAGATATCGAATTAAAACCCCCGCCATTGTTTTCAAGTGGCATATTTACCAACCGATTTCATTAACGAAAAAATTCTAAAAAATTTTTTTGTAAAAATACCATTTTTGTCGAAAAATGGTAAGAGTACCCCCTTCTCATTTTTCCACTTTCAAAATGGCCAAATTTTTTTTTTCGAGATTTCGATTTTTTACCATCTCCATTGGCTTCAAGTGGCCCATTTCCGGCTCAAAACACAGGCAACTTGTATTTTTTTCGAAATTTTAAAAATTGACCATTCTCAGCATAGGGAATCCTATGTTAAATTTTGCGAAACGGCACTTTTTTTCAAAAAATTTCGAGATATCGAATTAAAACCTCCGCCATTGTTTTCAAGTGGCATATTTACCAACCGATTTCATTAACGAAAAAATTCTAAAAAATTTTTTTGTAAAAATACCATTTTTGTCGAAAAATGGTAAGGGTACCCCCTTCTCATTTTTCCACTTTCAAAATCGCCAAATATTTTTCTTCGAGATATTGATTTCTTACCATCTCCATTGGCTTCAAGTGGCCCATTTCCGGCTCAAAACACAGGCAACTTGTATTTTTTTCGAAATTTTAAAAATTGACCATTCTCAGCATAGGGAATCCTATGTTAAATTTTGCGAAACGGCACTTTTTTTCAAAAAATTTCGAGATATCGAATTAAAACCTCCGCCATTGTTTTCAAGTGGCATATTTACCAACCGATTTCATTAACGAAAAAATTCTAAAAAATTTTTTTGTAAAAATACCATTTTTGTCGAAAAATGGTAAGGGTACCCCCTTCTCATTTTTCCACTTTCAAAATGGCCAAATATTTTTCTTCGAGATATTGATTTCTTACCATCTCCATTGGCTTCAAGTGGCCCATTTCCGGCTCAAAACACAGGCAACTTGTATTTTTTTCGAAATTTTAAAAATTGACCATTCTCAGCATAGGGAATCCTATGTTAAATTTTGCGAAACGGCACTTTTTTTCAAAAAATTTCGAGATATCGAATTAAAACCTCCGCCATTGTTTTCAAGTGGCATATTTACCAACCGATTTCATTAACGAAAAAATTCTAAAAAATTTTTTTGTAAAAATACCATTTTTGTCGAAAAATGGTAAGAGTACCCCCTTCTCATTTTTCCACTTTCAAAATGGCCAAATATTTTTTTTCGATATATCGATTTCTTACCATCTCCATTGGCTTCAAGTGGCCCATTTCCGGCTCGAAACACAGGCAACTTGTATTTTTTTCGAAATTTTAAAAATTGACCATTCTCAGCATAGGGAATCCTATGTTAAATTTTGCGAAACGGCACTTTTTTTCAAAAAATTTCGAGATATCGAATTAAAACCTCCGCCATTGTTTTCAAGTGGCATATTTACCAACCGATTTCATTAACGAAAAAATTCTAAAAAATTTTTTTGTAAAAATACCATTTTTGTCGAAAAATGGTAAGAGTACCCCCTTCTCATTTTTCCACTTTCAAAATGGCCAAATTTTTTTTTTCGAGATTTCGATTTTTTACCATCTCCATTGGCTTCAAGTGGCCCATTTCCGGCTCAAAACACAGGCAACTTGTATTTTTTTCGAAATTTTAAAAATTGACCATTCTCAGCATAGGGAATCCTATGTTAAATTTTGCGAAACGGCACTTTTTTTCAAAAAATTTCGAGATATCGAATTAAAACCTCCGCCATTGTTTTCAAGTGGCATATTTACCAACCGATTTCATTAACGAAAAAATTCTAAAAAATTTTTTTGTAAAAATACCATTTTTGTCGAAAAATGGTAAGGGTACCCCCTTCTCATTTTTCCACTTTCAAAATCGCCAAATATTTTTCTTCGAGATATTGATTTCTTACCATCTCCATTGGCTTCAAGTGGCCCATTTCCGGCTCAAAACACAGGCAACTTGTATTTTTTTCGAAATTTTAAAAATTGACCATTCTCAGCATAGGGAATCCTATGTTAAATTTTGCGAAACGGCACTTTTTTTCAAAAAATTTCGAGATATCGAATTAAAACCTCCGCCATTGTTTTCAAGTGGCATATTTACCAACCGATTTCATTAACGAAAAAATTCTAAAAAATTTTTTTGTAAAAATACCATTTTTGTCGAAAAATGGTAAGGGTACCCCCTTCTCATTTTTCCACTTTCAAAATGGCCAAATATTTTTCTTCGAGATATTGATTTCTTACCATCTCCATTGGCTTCAAGTGGCCCATTTCCGGCTCAAAACACAGGCAACTTGTATTTTTTTCGAAATTTTAAAAATTGACCATTCTCAGCATAGGGAATCCTATGTTAAATTTTGCGAAACGGCACTTTTTTTCAAAAAATTTCGAGATATCGAATTAAAACCTCCGCCATTGTTTTCAAGTGGCATATTTACCAACCGATTTCATTAACGAAAAAATTCTAAAAAATTTTTTTGTAAAAATACCATTTTTGTCGAAAAATGGTAAGAGTACCCCCTTCTCATTTTTCCACTTTCAAAATGGCCAAATATTTTTTTTCGAGATATCGATTTCTTACCATCTCCATTGGCTTCAAGTGGCCCATTTCCGGCTCGAAACACAGGCAACTTGTATTTTTTTCGAAATTTTAAAAATGGACCATTCTCAGCATAGGGAATCCTATGTTAAATTTTGCGAAACGGCACTTTTTTTCAAAAAATTTCGAGATATCGAATTAAAACCTCCGCCATTGTTTTCAAGTTGCATATTTACCAACCGATTTCATTAACGAAAAAATTCTAAAAAATTTTTTTGTAAAAATACCATTTTTGTCGAAAAATGGTAAGAGTACCCCCTTCTCATTTTTCCACTTTCAAAATGGCCAAATATTTTTTTTCGAGATATTGATTTCTTACCATCTTCATTGGCTTCAAGTGGCCCATTTCCGGCTCAAAACACAGGCAACTTGTATTTTTTTCGAAATTTTAAAAATTGACCATTCTCAGCATAGGGAATCCTATGTTAAATTTTGCGAAACGGCACTTTTTTTCAAAAAATTTCGAGATATCGAATTAAAACCTCCGCCATTGTTTTCAAGTGGCATATTTACCAACCGATTTCATTAACGAAAAAATTCTAAAAAATTTTTTTGTAAAAATACCATTTTTGTCGAAAAATGGTAAGGGTACCCCCTTCTCATTTTTCCACTTTCAAAATGGCCAAATATTTTTCTTCGAGATATTGATTTCTTACCATCTCCATTGGCTTCAAGTGGCCCATTTCCGGCTCAAAACACAGGCAACTTGTATTTTTTTCGAAATTTAAAAAATTGACCATTCTCAGCATAGGGAATCCTATGTTAAATTTTGCGAAACGGCACTTTTTTTCAAAAAATTTCGAGATATCGAATTAAAACCTCCGCCATTGTTTTCAAGTGGCATATTTACCAACCGATTTCATTAACGAAAAAATTCTAAAAAATTTTTTTGTAAAAATACCATTTTTGTCGAAAAATGGTAAGGGTACCCCCTTCTCATTTTTCCACTTTCAAAATGGCCAAATATTTTTTTTCGAGATATTGATTTCTTACCATCTCCATTGGCTTCAAGTGGCCCATTTCCGGCTAAAAACACAGGCAACTTGTATTTTTTTCGAAATTTTAAAAATTGACCATTCTCAGCATAGGGAATCCTATGTTAAATTTTGCGAAACGGCACTTTTTTTCAAAAAATTTCGAGATATCGAATTAAAACCTCCGCCATTGTTTTCAAGTTGCATATTTACCAACCGATTTCATTAACGAAAAAATTCTAAAAAATTTTTTTGTAAAAATACCATTTTTGTCGAAAAATGGTAAGAGTACCCCCTTCTCATTTTTCCACTTTCAAAATGGCCAAATATTTTTTTTCGAGATATTGATTTCTTACCATCTCCATTGGCTTCAAGTGGCCCATTTCCGGCTCAAAACACAGGCAACTTGTATTTTTTTCGAAATTTTAAAAATTGACCATTCTCAGCATAGGGAATCCTATGTTAAATTTTGCGAAACGGCACTTTTTTTCAAAAAATTTCGAGATATCGAATTAAAACCTCCGCCATTGTTTTCAAGTGGCATATTTACCAACCGATTTCATTAACGAAAAAATTCTAAAAAATTTTTTTGTAAAAATACCATTTTTGTCGAAAAATGGTAAGAGTACCCCCTTCTCATTTTTCCACTTTCAAAATGGCCAAATTTTTTTTTTCGAGATTTCGATTTTTTACCATCTCCATTGGCTTCAAGTGGCCCATTTCCGGCTCAAAACACAGGCAACTTGTATTTTTTTCGAAATTTTAAAAATTGACCATTCTCAGCATAGGGAATCCTATGTTAAATTTTGCGAAACGGCACTTTTTTTCAAAAAATTTCGAGATATCGAATTCAAACCTCCGCCATTGTTTTCAAGTGGCATATTTACCAACCGATTTCATTAACGAAAAAATTCTAAAAAATTTTTTTGTAAAAATACCATTTTTGTCGAAAAATGGTAAGGGTACCCCCTTCTCATTTTTCCACTTTCAAAATGGCCAAATATTTTTCTTCGAGATATTGATTTCTTACCATCTCCATTGGCTTCAAGTGGCCCATTTCCGGCTCAAAACACAGGCAACTTGTATTTTTTTCGAACTTTTAAAAATTGACCATTCTCAGCATAGGGAATCCTATGTTAAATTTTGCGAAACGGCACTTTTTTTCAAAAAATTTCGAGATATCGAATTAAAACCTCCGCCATTGTTTTCAAGTGGCATATTTACCAACCGATTTCATTAACGAAAAAATTCTAAAAAATTTTTTTGTAAAAATACCATTTTTGTCGAAAAATGGTAAGGGTACCCCCTTCTCATTTTTCCACTTTCAAAATGGCCAAATATTTTTCTTCGAGATATTGATTTCTTACCATCTCCATTGGCTTCAAGTGGCCCATTTCCGGCTCAAAACACAGGCAACTTGTATTTTTTTCGAAATTTAAAAAATTGACCATTCTCAGCATAGGGAATCCTATGTTAAATTTTGCGAAACGGCACTTTTTTTCAAAAAATTTCGAGATATCGAATTAAAACCTCCGCCATTGTTTTCAAGTGGCATATTTACCAACCGATTTCATTAACGAAAAAATTCTAAAAAATTTTTTTGTAAAAATACCATTTTTGTCGAAAAATGGTAAGGGTACCCCCTTCTCATTTTTCCACTTTCAAAATGGCCAAATATTTTTTTTCGAGATATTGATTTCTTACCATCTCCATTGGCTTCAAGTGGCCCATTTCCGGCTCAAAACACAGGCAACTTGTATTTTTTTCGAAATTTTAAAAATTGACCATTCTCAGCATAGGGAATCCTATGTTAAATTTTGCGAAACGGCACTTTTTTTCAAAAAATTTCGAGATATCGAATTAAAACCTCCGCCATTGTTTTCAAGTGGCATATTTACCAACCGATTTCATTAACGAAAAAATTCTAAAAAATTTTTTTGTAAAAATACCATTTTTGTCGAAAAATGGTAAGAGTACCCCCTTCTCATTTTTCCACTTTCAAAATGGCCAAATTTTTTTTTTCGAGATTTCGATTTTTTACCATCTCCATTGGCTTCAAGTGGCCCATTTCCGGCTCAAAACACAGGCAACTTGTATTTTTTTCGAAATTTTAAAAATTGACCATTCTCAGCATAGGGAATCCTATGTTAAATTTTGCGAAACGGCACTTTTTTTCAAAAAATTTCGAGATATCGAATTCAAACCTCCGCCATTGTTTTCAAGTGGCATATTTACCAACCGATTTCATTAACGAAAAAATTCTAAAAAATTTTTTTGTAAAAATACCATTTTTGTCGAAAAATGGTAAGGGTACCCCCTTCTCATTTTTCCACTTTCAAAATGGCCAAATATTTTTCTTCGAGATATTGATTTCTTACCATCTCCATTGGCTTCAAGTGGCCCATTTCCGGCTCAAAACACAGGCAACTTGTATTTTTTTCGAAATTTAAAAAATTGACCATTCTCAGCATAGGGAATCCTATGTTAAATTTTGCGAAACGGCACTTTTTTTCAAAAAATTTCGAGATATCGAATTAAAACCTCCGCCATTGTTTTCAAGTGGCATATTTACCAACCGATTTCATTAACGAAAAAATTCTAAAAAATTTTTTTGTAAAAATACCATTTTTGTCGAAAAATGGTAAGGGTACCCCCTTCTCATTTTTCCACTTTCAAAATGGCCAAATATTTTTCTTCGAGATATTGATTTCTTACCATCTCCATTGGCTTCAAGTGGCCCATTTCCGGCTCAAAACACAGGCAACTTGTATTTTTTTCGAAATTTTAAAAATTGACCATTCTCAGCATAGGGAATCCTATGTTAAATTTTGCGAAACGGCACTTTTTTTCAAAAAATTTCGAGATATCGAATTAAAACCTCCGCCATTGTTTTCAAGTGGCATATTTACCAACCGATTTCATTAACGAAAAAATTCTAAAAAATTTTTTTGTAAAAATACCATTTTTGTCGAAAAATGGTAAGAGTACCCCCTTCTCATTTTTCCACTTTCAAAATGGCCAAATATTTTTTTTCGAGATATTGATTTCTTACCATCTCCATTGGCTTCAAGTGGCCCATTTCCGGCTCAAAACACAGGCAACTTGTATTTTTTTCGAAATTTTAAAAATTGACCATTCTCAGCATAGGGAATCCTATGTTAAATTTTGCGAAACGGCACTTTTTTTCAAAAAATTTCGAGATATCGAATTAAAACCTCCGCCATTGTTTTCAAGTGGCATATTTACCAACCGATTTCATTAACGAAAAAATTCTAAAAAATTTTTTTGTAAAAATACCATTTTTGTCGAAAAATGGTAAGAGTACCCCCTTCTCATTTTTCCACTTTCAAAATGGCCAAATTTTTTTTTTCGAGATTTCGATTTTTTACCATCTCCATTGGCTTCAAGTGGCCCATTTCCGGCTCAAAACACAGGCAACTTGTATTTTTTTCGAAATTTTAAAAATTGACCATTCTCAGCATAGGGAATCCTATGTTAAATTTTGCGAAACGGCACTTTTTTTCAAAAAATTTCGAGATATCGAATTCAAACCTCCGCCATTGTTTTCAAGTGGCATATTTACCAACCGATTTCATTAACGAAAAAATTCTAAAAAATTTTTTTGTAAAAATACCATTTTTGTCGAAAAATGGTAAGGGTACCCCCTTCTCATTTTTCCACTTTCAAAATGGCCAAATATTTTTCTTCGAGATATTGATTTCTTACCATCTCCATTGGCTTCAAGTGGCCCATTTCCGGCTCAAAACACAGGCAACTTGTATTTTTTTCGAACTTTTAAAAATTGACCATTCTCAGCATAGGGAATCCTATGTTAAATTTTGCGAAACGGCACTTTTTTTCAAACAATTTCGAGATATCGAATTAAAACCTCCGCCATTGTTTTCAAGTGGCATATTTACCAACCGATTTCATTAACGAAAAAATTCTAAAAAATTTTTTTGTAAAAATACCATTTTTGTCGAAAAATGGTAAGAGTACCCCCTTCTCATTTTTCCACTTTCAAAATGGCCACATTTTTTTTTTCGAGATTTCGATTTTTTACCATCTCCATTGGCTTCAAGTGGCCCATTTCCGGCTCAAAACACAGGCAACTTGTATTTTTTTCGAAATTTAAAAAATTGACCATTCTCAGCATAGGGAATCCTATGTTAAATTTTGCGAAACGGCACTTTTTTTCAAAAAATTTCGAGATATCGAATTAAAACCTCCGCCATTGTTTTCAAGTGGCATATTTACCAAACGATTTCATTAACGAAAAAATTCTAAAAATTTTTTTTGTAAAAATACCATTTTTGTCGAAAAATGGTAAGAGTACCCCCTTCTCATTTTTCCACTTTCAAAATGGCCAAATATTTTTTTTCGAGATATTGATTTCTTACCATCTCCATTGGCTTCAAGTGGCCCATTTCCGGCTAAAAACACAGGCAACTTGTATTTTTTTCGAAATTTTAAAAATTGACCATTCTCAGCATAGGGAATCCTATGTTAAATTTTGCGAAACGGCACTTTTTTTCAAAAAATTTCGAGATATCGAATTAAAACCTCCGCCATTGTTTTCAAGTTGCATATTTACCAACCGATTTCATTAACGAAAAAATTCTAAAAAATTTTTTTGTAAAAATACCATTTTTGTCGAAAAATGGTAAGAGTACCCCCTTCTCATTTTTCCACTTTCAAAATGGCCAAATATTTTTTTTCGAGATATTGATTTCTTACCATCTCCATTGGCTTCAAGTGGCCCATTTCCGGCTAAAAACACAGGCAACTTGTATTTTTTTCGAAATTTTAAAAATTGACCATTCTCAGCATAGGGAATCCTATGTTAAATTTTGCGAAACGGCACTTTTTTTCAAAAAATTTCGAGATATCGAATTAAAACCTCCGCCATTGTTTTCAAGTTGCATATTTACCAACCGATTTCATTAACGAAAAAATTCTAAAAAATTTTTTTGTAAAAATACCATTTTTGTCGAAAAATGGTAAGAGTACCCCCTTCTCATTTTTCCACTTTCAAAATGGCCAAATATTTTTCTTCGAGATATTGATTTCTTACCATCTCCATTGGCTTCAAGTGGCCCATTTCCGGCTCAAAACACAGGGAACTTGTATTTTTTTCGAACTTTTAAAAATTGACCATTCTCAGCATAGGGAATCCTATGTTAAATTTTGCGAAACGGCACTTTTTTTCAAAAAATTTCGAGATATCGAATTAAAACCTCCGCCATTGTTTTCAAGTGGCATATTTACCAACCGATTTCATTAACGAAAAAATTCTAAAAAATTTTTTTGTAAAAATACCATTTTTGTCGAAAAATGGTAAGGGTACCCCCTTCTCATTTTTCCACTTTCAAAATGGCCAAATATTTTTCTTCGAGATATTGATTTCTTACCATCTCCATTGGCTTCAAGTGGCCCATTTCCGGCTCAAAACACAGGCAACTTGTATTTTTTTCGAAATTTTAAAAATTGACCATTTTCAGCATAGGGAATCCTATGTTAAATTTTGCGAAACGGCACTTTTTTTCAAAAAATTTCGAGATATCGAATTAAAACCTCCGTCATTGTTTTCAAGTGGCATATTTAAAATTCTTAAAAAATTGGTTGTAAAAATACCATTAGCATTTTCCTACACAAATGATAATTTGGTAAAGTAACTATAGTCGTTCATCGAACTACCGAACTCTCAATTTGATTCATCACCCATCCAACTATTAAACTTTTAATTTGCCCCGTCACCCATCCAACCCATTCATGGAAATCTCGATATGAACGATCACCCATCCATCTACTGAATTCCCGAATTGATCGGTCACTCATCCGACTACTAAACTCTCTGTTCGAACGGTTACCCAATCAACTATTGAACTCTTGAATCGAAAGGCCACCCATCCATCTACCGAACTCTCTTTTTGAACGCTCACCCATCCATCTATTGAACTTTTGATTCGAACAGGCACCTATCCATCTACTCATCTCTCAATTCGATCGGTCATCCATCCATCTACAGAACTCTCATTTTTTGAACGTTTGACCATCCAACTATTGAACTCTCGATTTATACGGTCACCCATCCGACTGCTGGACTCTTGATTTGAGATCACCCATCCATTTACTGAACTTTCATTTTGGACGGTCACCTATCCAATTGCTGAACTCTTTATTTTTGACCGGTCCCAACCATTTATTGAACTCTCTATTGGAACGGTCATCTATCCATCTACTGAACACTCACCCATCCAACTATCGGACTCTCGACTCGAACGGTCACCCTTCCATTTACCGAACTTTCATTTTGCAGTAGCCTATGCATCTGTTGAATTTTTTATTTGAACCGGTCACCCATCTATCTACCGAACTTTCGATCGGATCCCGATCCTAATAAAACAATATATATATATATTCTGTCGTGAAACACGGGCTGTACTTATTGAAAAATTATAGTCATGCGGATCTTGGAGCGACAAACCGGACGGAGACCGGACCGAATCGGCCAGCTGTATATATATATTTCTGACATCGTCGGGCGGCACACGACGACGGAAAATAGGTTAACCGTGTGTCAGTTTGACAGTTCAAAAACTTTGACGCAGGGGGGGCACCGAGCAAAAGATCGAAGCGACACGCGCGCACGAGCCTCCGCTCTGCAGACAGCGTTTGTGCGTGTCGTCATCGCCGACCAATGACGGCACGAATAAAAATATCGTGACACACCAACTTTTGAGAGGTGGATCGACGATAAATCACGAACGCATCGCTGCCATTCGATTGACTCATCATTCCAACGCTGGTACACCGCACACGAGCCTTATTTCCAACATTTGCAATTAACCAAATTAACGCACCAGCCACGCGGGGGAAGCCCATGAAAGAGCACCTATGCATGTAATAACAAAACCTCGGTATTTCGAGTTCAGTCGTCCAGAGTAGTTCCACGCAGTCAGTGCAAGTGCGACGAGGACCGCAGTTTTACGTGACTTCAACGAAAATAGTACGCCGAATACCAAAATAAACAATAGGAGCGAGCAGCTCGTCGGACGAAGTGGCAAGAGCGGACAAAGCCGCTGGATTGCAAAGCAGAGAGCAGCGTTGGAAGCGGAAAAGGAACGCTTGGAGGAAGTGGCTCTTGCTCAGCATTGGGCGGAGAAGCGATTGCAGGAGGAACAATAAGCGGGGGAAGCCCATGACCGGGCACCTCATGTTTGTAGCAACGAAACCTGTAGCAACGATCAGTCGGTCCAGAACAGTGTCACACAGGGGCACGTTCAGAAACTTACTTTGGATAACATAGAACAAGAGAGAGTGCTGCGCTCGCGCGAATGTTAGAGAGAGAAGCTACCTTCCTGGGTATGATTTCTGAACGCGGCCCAGTCAGTGCAAGTGCGACGCGGTCGAGGACCGTAGTGTTACGTGAGTTGGGCCAAAGCACGTCAGAGACCAAAATAAACGATGGGAGCGAACAGCTCGTCGGAAGAAGCGGCAAGAGCGCAGGAAGCCGCCGAATTGCAGAGGCAGAGAGCAGCGTTGAAAGCGCAAAAGAAACACTTCGAGGCAACGGCAAGAGCGCAGGAAGCCGCCGAATTGCGGAGACAGCGAGAAGCTTTGGAAGCGGAGAGGAGACGCTTGGAGCAAGTTGCTCTCGCTCAGCATTGGGCGGAGATGCGGCTGCAGGAGGAACAGCAGCAAAAGGAAGCCGTCGATAAATGGCGACAGAAACAGCATCTTAAAACCGAGCAAGAGCTGCGGCGCAAAATGGAGGAATTGAAGATGCAGCAACGTTTACAAAATGAGCAACAGCAAATATTGCAGCACCAACAGCTTACTCCCTTGGCAGTAAAGAACACACGGGCATCTATGAGCGTCAGAGAAACGGTACCTGTGCAGCTGAGAGTTTCGTCAGCTTCTGGAGCTGAAAAACCCAGCGACCTGTCATCATCGGCGACTGCCGCGCCAACGTTAAGCCCGGCTGAGCCTATGAAATCGCAGGCTTCTCGCGATACGAACGAAGTTACTGTTTCCGAGACGTCGGTTTTACCGAAAGCAAAACCGGAGTCAAGCAAAGGAAATTCTCCCGAGACTCACGTGACTCAAATGAATGCTTCCGACGAACGATACGAGGAATGGTCTATTATCGACTACGTGATGGAAGAGAATGCGTTGAACAAAAATACAGCGGCGAACGTGATGATGCTTCTGGACCACGAGAATACTGTTTCCTTTATCGCGAGGTACAGAAGGGGCATGACGGAAGGAATGGAAGAGGACGAATTGCGAAACGTTAAAAAAAGTTACGAACGAGCTAAACTGATCAAGCAACGCGCCGAGTCGATAATAAAGAAGGTAGACGATCAGGGAAAATGGACGGCGGAGCTTGATGCTTTTGTTCACAAATCGAAATCGCTCCGAGATCTTGATCGCATAGATTCGATTTTCAAGGTCACGGAAACGAAGGACAACGGACTCGGAAAAATCGCAAAGGCGGTCGTCGAGGGAAAGAGGCTTCTTTTTTTTGGAGTCGTTCGTAGAACCGGCGATCGAGGGCCGCAGAAGCGTGGAGCAAGTGAAGGACGGTATAGTCCGCATTCTTGCGGACACGATAAAGAAAGACATACGAGTTTACAACATAATCAAAAAGCTCAGATCGAAGTATCACATAGACATTGAGACGAATTTCACGGTGACGAACGAGTCGGTAACATCGAAACGGAAATTAGATCGGCAAAGATATCTTCATTACGATAATTTCAAATCGACTGACAAACTTATCGCGCATTTCGATATTTCCAATATCAGGAGAGGAGAGGCTGAGAAAGTACTGACGGTGAAAATCGTCGTTCCACCGGCGTTTAGTCAAGCTTTCAAAGATCTTTGCGCGCAGCTGTACATTAAAGCCGATAAGGCGCCGCCGTTGAACAAAGAACTGATAACCGCCGCTGTCGATTGTATGTACGATAAATGGGCGAGACCATCGATCGAAAACTGGACGAGAGGGGAAATTGATGAGAAAGCCGAAATCGCGACTATGGAAATAATCGTGCAATGCGTTAAGCAACTCCTGCTCGCTCCACCCTTGAGAGGACAAGTCGTTATCGGTGTCTTTTCGTTATCTCAATGGATCTGCAGACTGGCAGCTGTTTCCGAGGGAGGCGATTATCTCGATTCCGAGACGATATACCCTCATAATACCGACAAACCGGGCGCCAAGCAAGACGCTGAAGCCAAACTCGTTCGTATGGTCAAGACGTACAAGTGCAGCATTCTCGCCGTTGGCAATGGTGCCTCATGCGATGAAAACAAAAGATTTATATCGGATGTCATAAACAAAAAATCGTTCTTACCATTGGAGGTCTCCTTCAGGGTCGTCGACGAGGCGGGACTTTTGCAGCAGTTCTACAGTTGCAGTCATGAGGATTCTTCGGGATTTCCGACAACCGCCGCCGTGTCTATAGCCAAACGCTTGCAGGATCCTTTGGCCGAATTTGTAAAAATCGAACCCAAACATCTCGTCGAGAAAACCTATCAGCAGGACGTCTCGGAAAAACCGCTGAACACGACATTGAATGATGTACGCTGCCGTGATAAATTTTGCGGTTAAAAAATTTTGCTAAAAATAATACGGAAACGTATAAATCTGTTGTAATTGCTTTTATTTAATTGCTTTGTTATAGGTAATCGTTGAAGCGGTGAGCTTCATCGGTGTCGACCTGAACACCGCATCCGCGGCCCTTCTGAGAAGGGTCGCTGGTTTGGATGAAGGAAAAGCCAAGAGTATAGTAGAGTGGAGAGACTCTTTCGGTCCGTTTACTAACAGAAACGACCTGATAAGGGTCAAAGGCATCGGAGCCAAAACCTTCGAGCAGTGCGCCGGCTTCGTCAGAATAATGCCGGAAACCGCAGTCGGTAAGGATGGTCAACGACCTTCGCGGGATTCGTTCAACTACTTCGATCAGACGTTGATTCATCCAAGTTCTTACAACGTCGCTGAAGCTTTCCTGGCAGCTGCCAAGTGCAACGTCGATCAACTTGGTACAAGCTCTTTTATATTCGCTTTTAGAATTTTCGCCGGTCAGGATACAGCGATTCTCGCCAAAAAGTTTGGTACTTCTAAGGCCGTTATCGAGCTCATAGTCAATACCTTTACGATGGAAAGAACGTCGGTCTTCAAGACCAAGGCCAAGCTCGACGAAGCTGTAAATACCAAATCGTCGACGCCCGGAAAGATTAACAGCGATCTCAGCTTCGACAATTTAACTACCCCCTAGCAGACCCGACCACTGCGAAAATCACCATCTTTTCACGGTGGTTTTCACCACGGTGGTTTTGTGCAAAAAGTTTACGAAATTTTTTGTCGGAACCACTACGCAAACCACCGCTTTACGATATTCGTTTTAAATGGTGGTTTCGATGGTGGTGACGACGGAATAATCCACCAGTCACTCAAATTTCTTTTCCCGGTGTTCACTACATACCGAAAAAAGAGTTTAGTAATATTGGAAAAAATTCGTTTCAATTATAATCGTGAATTATATCAATTTTAGGATACATTACTATACTACGCATTTCGGACAAAGAAATAAACCTAACGACCTAAAGTTGGGCTCGAACCCGGGACCTTTCGCATGCTAGCCTCAAACCTTAACGCTACGCTACCGCCTATCATTGAATTATTTTCATCCCTAGTAAGATTTGAACGTAGCAAAAGTTTTCTTATCTGAAGTGAATGGACAATGAATATTTCATTTATTTATTTACTGAAATTATCACTGAAAAGAAAGGTAATTTATATGAGTCCTATGTAAAGTTTACTTATATTAGTGTTTATTTATGCAAAATTACATATAGAAATAAATGCTAATAAAAAGAAGCTTTGCTTAGGACGCATATAATAACTTTTCTTTTGAGTAATAATTTCAGTAACTAAATAAATAAATAAAATATTCATTGTCCATGCACTTCAAATAACAGAACTTTTGCGACGTTCAAAGCTTGCTAGATCTGCGAAAAATTCAGATGATAGGCGCTAGCACAGCGTTAGGGTTCTAGGCTAACATGCGTAAGGTCCCGGGTTCAAGCCCAATTTTAGGTCGTTAGGTTTTTCTTTCTCCAAAATGCGTAATATAATGTCCTAAGTTGGTATAATTCATGATAAT
The DNA here is from genome assembly GCA_958510785.1 of Exephanes ischioxanthus. NCBI lineage: Eukaryota > Metazoa > Arthropoda > Insecta > Hymenoptera > Ichneumonidae > Exephanes > Exephanes ischioxanthus. The sequence continues at coordinate 2,558,174 of OY294018.1, read as the reverse complement.
AATTCAAACCAATTTTCTCCAATATTACCTAACCTTTTTTCGATACGTGTTAACAACCTTAAAAAAATGGTGTGACTGGTGGTATTCTCCGTCGTTCCACCATCGAAACCACCTTTTAATACACGTATCATGGGGCGGTGGTTTGGGTAGTGGTTTCGACAAAATACTTCGTAAACTTTTTGCACAAAACCACTACGGTGGTTTCGAAGGTGGTTCGGTCGGTGGTCGGGTCTGCTAGGGCCGAAACAATATTAACCGGCAAGGTATGCAACATTAAGCCCTACGGTGCCTTCATTAATGTTGGCTTCGAAAGACCAGGCTTGATGCACAACACCAACTCGAAAGGAATGACTCTGAGCGTTGGTCAACAAGTTAAAACAATTGTGGATAATATCGACAAAGAGCGTCGAATGTTCAGCCTCAGGCTTCTTAGGGCTCAGGTCGTCAAGCCCAAGGCCATGCACGACAAGGATGTAAATACAAAAGCGTTGTCGGGTGGAGAGCTTAGCAGCAAATTGAGCTTTGACGATTTAACCACCGACACAATACTAATCGGCGAGGTGTGCAACATAAAGCCCTAAGGCACCTTCATCAATGTTGGCTTGGAAAGACCAGGCTTGATGCACAAAACAAACTCAAACGGAAAAACTTTGAACATTGGTCAACAAGTTAAAAACAATCGTGGATAATATTGACAAAGAGCATCGAATGTTTGGCCTCAGGTTTCTTAGGTGTATCTAAACATTCGTTAAGAACAAAACTCTGTACAGTTGTATTCATCAGCCACAATAACTTTAATCATTGCGATTTGACTAAGTGTTTTCCAAGTACACGATAAAAAAATTGTTTTTTTATAGGAAAGCTCAACTTTGCCCATGAATGTTAATAATCTATTTTTATAATTGTCTCATAAAAAAATAAAAATAAAAAAAAACTGGTTATTTTCTTCATTCGCGATGCTTACTCCATCAGATTACAGGATATCTGTCCGGTAAGTTACGGCCAAGCGAAAACTAGTCGTATCGACGATTGGCTGCGAGGCGGCTCCAGAGGAATGTGCGCAACGTGCGAGTGTATTCTGCTCGTCGTGAGCAGAAACAGCTGTGACCCGCACAAAGCAGGAGTCCGCTAGTGGTACACGAGGTTGTCGAGATAAAATTAGATTTTGTATTCCCATCTCTCGACACGCTACACGGTATAGAAAAAAAAAAACGTAACACCGGTAAACGAAGAAATCCCAACAGAATGATCAAATTCGGTTCGTCGAAAGATCAGATATTGCCGACGAACACGCGATACAGATATCTGACAAAGGAAACGGGCATCCGTTAGTGCTGCGCACACCGCTTACTGTCATCGGCTGCTCGCGTCGTCGCGTACTCTGCGTGATCAAAAAAAAGATCAACAACAATAGCACGATGACTAAACGCAAGTGTGTGCGACAAGCCATTGTCGAACTCTCGGACTCCGAGGAAGAGGGGAACGCTGACGATTGCGTTATCGTTAACAGCAGAGATCACGTGACAGCTTCGAGAGCAGATTGTAAAGTTGACCGTGAGCGCAGCAGCGTCGTGAAAATAGGAAAAGCCCGAACTGCGCCACCTAAATTATCCATAAAAAAAGGGAATTCCCCGACAAAACAACTCAGCAACAAGTCGCCAAAGAAAACCCGCGTCGCAAAGAAGACCGCAGTTTGCAAGCAAGAAACCGATACGAAAGTTAAACAGCCGCGTAAACGAAAGTGTTCCGAAAGCGACGATAAAATGGGTTTGGGCACTTCGAAAAAGGAGAAACGCGCATCGGAATTGAAGTCTGAGGACAATGAATGGAAGCAGGCGGAGCGTTTGCAGAAGCATTTAGTGGAGCAGCGTCAACACGAAGAGCGTTTGCAGAAGCATTTCGAGGAGCAGCGTCAGCACGAAGAGCAACGGCTCAGGAAAGCGAGGCAAGAATGGGAGGATCAACAGCTCAAGCAGAAAACTGCTGCGAGCTCCCAGAAAATTTATCCTACGCTGCGAGAGGTGGTTCCCACGCAGCAGAGAGTCTCACCCAAAGCGAAGCCGCAGCCTAACGACACAGCTGAGACGTACATGGCTCGGCTCGGTGCATCCGGCGTTCGCTGCGCTGAGTGGACCGTAATTGACTACATTTGTGAAGAGAATTCGATCAGCAGACACGTAGCTGAGAATCTCGTCAAGCTCATAGACGAAGAAAATACTATTCCCTTTATCGCCAGATACCGAAAAGATATGACTCGGGGAATGGACGCGGACGAACTGCGGAAAGTAAAGAACAGCTACGACAGAGCCAAAATGGTCAAGCAGAAAGCTGCGACTATCATAAAAGAGATAGACAAGCAGGGCAAATGGACCGCCGAGTTTCATGCCTTTGTGACCGGGACAAAGTCGTTGAATGACCTCGATCATATTCATTCCATGTTCAAGGTCACAAAGTCGACCTTGGTTGAGAGAGCGAAGGACGTCGGACTTGGAATTCCTGCGGAGGCTGTGGTGAAGTCGCAGACGATAAATCCGCTGCATTATCTTGTGAAGCCGAACGTCGAGGGCCTGCGAAATGAGGAGCAGGTGAAGGACGGAATTGTCTGCGTAATCGCTGATATAATAAACAAGGATCAGCGAACTTTCGACAAGGTCAAAGAGCTTCGCGCATTTTGCACCATGCAGATAGTGACGAAGAAGCTGAAAACTGCGGAGAAGGAGGCAGAGGAAACGAAGAGCTCTAACCATAAGAAAGTCGACGAGAACAACAAGTACGATTTGTACCACAATTTCTCATCCGCGGAAAAGAATATGAAACCGCACCAAATATTAGCGATAAACAGAGGCGAGGCGAGGAAAGTGCTGAGCGTAAAAGTGACGATACCTGCGCAGTTCGATGAGGCCTTCAAGGATCATTGTTTTCGTCGGTACAGAAACGCTGTGAACGCCTCGTCGGTTCATCGAACCCTGATGACCGCTGCGATCGATTACGCACTCAACAAGACGGTGAAGAAATCGGTGATGAGGCGAACGAGACAGGAGATGAACGAACGAGCAGAAATCGCTTCGATGGACGTTTTCGCAGAGAATGTTAAACAGTTGTTGTTGACGCCGCCGGTCAGGGGAAAAGTCGTCGTTGGGGTCGATCCGGGATTTCGACATGGATGCAAACTGGCTGTCGTGTCGGAGCAGGGCGACATGCTCGAAACGGAAACAATTTATCCTCATAACGAGAATTCGGATTCCAGACACAACGCCGAACGCGTTCTCGTACGGATGGTTCAGAAACACCGGTGCACGATCTTCGCGATCGGAAACGGTACCGCCTGCAGGGAGACTGAAGTTTTCATCGCCAATCTCATTAAGAACAAGGCGTTCAAGCCTATCGACGTTGTTTACACGATCGTCGACGAGACCGGAGCATCCATCTACAGTTGCAGCAAGGAGGCATCCACGGAATTTCCGAATCTCGATATCAACGTCGTTTCCGCTGTTTCCATAGCGAGACGCCTCCAGGACCCGATGGCTGAACTTGTAAAGATCGAGCCCAAACATCTCGGTGTCGGGATGTACCAGCACGATCTGCCGGAAAAACAATTGGCTTCAAAATTGAACGAGGTATTTTTCTCGATAATTTTTTTAAGTATTTTTTTAAGTATTTTTTTAAATATCAATTAATACTAATTGATACTGATTAACGGTTGGTGTTTGTCGCAGGTTATCATGGAAGCTGTGAGTTTCGTCGGTGTCGACGTGAACACCGCGTCGGTGTCGCTGCTGAAGAGGGTCGCGGGTTTGGGCGACTCGAAGGCGAATGCGATAATCAACTGGAGAAAATCGTCCGGTCCGTTCATCAACAGAAACGATCTTATGCAAGTCAAGGGCATCGGCAGCAAGACCTTCGAGCAGTGCGCAGGTTTCATCAGGATAATGCCGGAAACTGCAATGGGCAACGATCTTAGAAAATTATCTTCGATAAACTATCTCGATCAAACGTGGATTCATCCGGAATCGTACGACGTCGCGAAATCCTTCTTGCGGCACGCGGCGTGCGATCTCCGTCAACTGGGAACGAGCAGCTTCATATTCGCCGTTCAGTTATGCGCGAGTCAGGGTTACCCGAGTCTTGCGAAAAAAATCGGCACAACGATCGAGACCATCGACGTTATCGTCAAGGGCCTGTCGATGGAGAAGGGACAGGACATAAGGGCGAAGGGCGACGTGACGATGTTCCGCAAGAGCCTCACGAGCTTGGACGATTTGACGATCGGCACGGCTCTGACCGGCGTCGTTCGAAACATCACGCACTTCGGTGCATTCGTCGACGTCGGCGTCGAGAGGAGCGGATTGATTCACAAAAATTTCATGGGCGGCATGACGATCAGCGTCGGTCAACGCGTCGAGGTGAAAGTCAACAACATCGAGAAAGAACGAGGTCGGCTCGGTCTCACGCTGATAAATTGTCTGTAAACTGCGCTACTGCGTCGAATATGGGAGTTGTATATAATGTTCATATCAGTCTCGGCGAGACTCTGAAATTTCATTCAGTTTGATATTTTAACAGCTCGAAGAAACTTCGCAAGGACAATATTTTGTAGTCGCGTCAAACATTGATGCCTTAACTAACGTGTATATGTATGCACGTGTTATCGTTTTATCAGAGAGTACGATGTTAAACTCGCCATTGGACGATAATCGGAAATTTCATTCGGAGTTTGGAATTTGCGCATCTCGAAGTAACTTCGCGAGAAAAATATTTTGTATTCGCGAACAACATTAGTGATGACCCTGATGAAATCTACTTGATATTAAATTTCGTCAAGTTATGACAGCTATGGTTTGCATCGCACAAACTTTGCTCGCATGAATTCACTTAGAGAATAAAATTCCACGAGCGAACAATTTTTTTTCTTAAAGCCGTTCATATTGATAGATACGTGCCAAAGATAAAATCTGATGTCGTGCAGATATCTTCAGAGTCATCATTGGTGCCTCAACTAATGTGTATATGCGAGTGTTAACGTTTATCAGCGAGTACGGTGTTAATCTCGCCATTCGACGACGCTCGGAACTTTCCTTCAGTGTTTGAAATTTGAACCGCTCGAAGTAACTTCGCGAGGAAATTATTTTGTATTTGCATCAAATATTGGTGCCTTAACTAATGTGTACATGCGCGTGTTATTGTTTGATCAGAGAGTACGATGTTAAACTCGCCATTTGACGACGCTCGGAATTTTCATTCCGAGTTTGAAATTCGAGCAGCTCGTAGTAACGTCGCGAGTAAAATATTTTGTATTCGCGTCCAACATTGGTGCCTTAACTTTGCAAAAAGGTGTTTTTTAATATAAGATTTTATTGAGTAAGCGATCGTTCGGTAATAAAAGAAATGTTTTTAAATCACCCTCAGTCGAGCAAGTATATCAATGAATCGATTGGTGCGGGTATAGTTCAGTGAGCCACTCGATCTCTCGAGGGTCGCAGCTGCGGTCTGCCCTCACCGCGGTAAAATCAAGAGCGGCAGCGCCACTCGAAGCGGAACAAAAAGAAGGGGCTCATTACGAGAAATAAACTAGAATACGATGGCACTAAAGCCGTTCCTGTTTTATTAACGAAGTTTGACGTGGGCCCTCGGTTGAAATTGCTACTCCGCGATCGAGACGGATAATTGTTGTTCCGTGGGAAAACTTTTCGAGAGTTCCAGCTCGAACTTCTAGGGGGGGAATTGTCGTGCGTGCTCCCGACGGACGGCGCGTCGCGAACTGATACTCAGGATCGAGCGAAATGTGTCGCGGGGGCGATGGCGATGTGAGTCACGAGTGACACGAGCCATTTTCACCCTGCGAAATAATTCACGACCGGCAACGGCGTAACACAAGGGGAATATTTTTGTTGTTCTCCAAACTTTTAACACGACAGCCAACGGTCAGGGAAACCTGAAAATCATGAAGATGTACCAGTGCTCGGACACGTCCCAATCGTCGGACACTCCTACACAGATTTTATTTATTACGAATTTAAGTATTAGGGATCCAATTTGACGCTTGTAATGGTATCTACAAACATTATTTGATGTGCAGAAAAAAGTTATACAAGGTTTAAGCCTGAATAATTTTCTAATTTTCTATGTGTTTTGGAAAGTAGAAAGTATCACCTTTACATTGGTTTCAGTTATTTTCACAATTTGATCTCGGACAATTAATAACTGCTCGAATCCTGGGATGTTCTTAACCGTCCGAGCATTGGTACCTTTACCTTAATCGAGAGGTACGATCGAATTGTTCCTTGATGAAAAAAGTAGAAGGTAGAAAGTTCCTTCGTGAGATTTCATTATTTTTTTTTTTTTATCGAAGATGTATTTCACAGAGGGTAATGAAAAAAGTTTGCGGAACAAGTTGACGACGTAATACCGAGGAGTGGATATAACGGAAGGTCTCTCGAGATGGTGCTGTGTACATCGAGGATTCGACGTACAATAATGAAAATGCCGTAGCTATCGGCGTCGCGACGTCGCGACGCCACCCATTTTCCTCGTCCGCCGCCCGTCGTCGTTGTCGACGTCGTCGGTCGGAAAGTACTTTCTCGTCTGGGAGAGCAATTCCGTAAACAAACTCGGTGTTTCTCCTTGCCAACCCACTCGTGAAAATAATATCCAACGCCGGTTGTTTCGTACTCTCCATTATTTTACATAAGTACACGGCCCGAGCCACCGCTATCTTGACGCTCTCTTAATGCATTACAATTAATTCAAAGCTTTACGAGAATTTTACACCAACGTGGAAAACAACCTTTCGCTTGTTATTCGCCGGACTATCCAAACCGGGAAAGGAGATAGCTGTTGTGATATTGGATTATACATGTACGGGCGTGGGAGGGATTAAACTAAATCCATCTGCATTTTTATTCTTTTTCGAGCCAAGATTCACATCTAGCGATCGCGTCGTTAAAATGATTTACGAAAGGAGGTTATTATTTGCGAACAGCCTACGGGAGGGGGGAAACTCGGTGGCTTCGTTTTATTGATCATTTCGCCGGATTTAAGTGCAGCTGCCGGCTGCGGAGGGTTCGCTGCACAGAGCATGGCATTTCAGACAGAAGGTACACGTAGCGTTTAAGAGGATTATGGAAACTAGGAGGTTAGGTCCACGGTACGCAATGGCACTGCGGACTCTCCACCGCACACACAGACGATAAATGGCGTACTATAGCGTCGAACGCCGAGCAAAATCGGTGGAATCATAGATCGTCTTTGGTGTCATCCAATTTAGTCGGGTCACAGCATCTGCTGTTGCGTAATACAGACCATTACTCGAAATCTTTTACCTTATCGTCATCGGTTATTATAAATGGAAAACTCGATCACAAACGTAGCGGTCGGTTTACAACGTAACTTGCAGGTTGTTGTGACTCGGGCGCTTCGCACCCTCGTTGTGGTCTGTGGAATTCAGAAACCGAGAATTTACCGAAAATACGTCACTTCCGGTTTGAGAATATCGTTTTTTGATCGGAAGTGACGTCACACCAAAAATACGTCACTTGCGGTTTGATAATCTAATTTTTTGACCAGAAGCGACGTCATACCGGAAATACGTGACATCCTTTTTGAAAGTCCCATTTTTATGACCGGAAATGACGTATTTTCGACATGGATCGTTGATTATTGAATTATCAAACTTGTAAATTACGAAAAATAAGAATAAAAAGACTGTTTATACAAAAACGAATATGTGTTCTTAATTGTGTAAAATCTTCGTCGGTTACATAAAAGTTCCACATCCGAGCTTTCGTGTATCGGTACATTTTGTACATTATATATCTTTCCGAAGAGTTCAGAGTGCATTCCGTTGTTTCTTTTCTTTTCTTTCTCTCGTACCGTTGTTGTCCCGTTGAACTCAAGATCTCCCCCGGGGATACGGTTATAGAGAGATATTCGCGAGTCCGTTACGTAACGACAGCGCTGGTCGATGAGCTGGAAGAAAGTTTCTATAGACACGTCAGTCCAGTTTTAGCTTCACGGAATAGATTGGCTTCCTGGCGGATCGTTGACCCTCCCCCGCGAGACCTTTCGCGGGTAGGAGTCAACGAGTGCGACTGTGAAGGCGACGGTTCTCGGCGAGGGACGAACTTCTGAGATCGGAGGCTCTTTAGCTTCGGAAAATAGCGGATGAGAATAACGACGATAAGTCCCTCACAGCAGATCTATAGAAATTCTTGCCTGTCGCATATTTTTTTCGGTTCTCGAAAAATCTTCGTCCATCGTAGATTAAAGTCTCGAACTTAATTATTAAATTTGCGCATCACCTTCTTATATATATTTGGGAAAATTGTGGATTTGTTTGTTTCTTGGTATGGATATTCCCCCCCCCCCCCCCCCCCCCCCGCCGGCTAAGCCCTTTTTGGTGAAGCTGATCGAAATTCCATACTGCACACTGTATTGCACAATATAAATGTTTCTTTATGTATGTTACATAACACTAAGTTCTTTATTCACTTTTATTATTACAAAAACAAATGAAAAAAAAATTAATTTCAAAACATAATTCGGAGATAAAAGCAAAACTATTTTACGAAAAAGTTGCGAGCGTGCGAAGCGCGCGACCCACTACAACTGCTAGTTAATTGTAATGTTCTTTACTGCGCACCCTATGATGCACAACACACCGAACCCTCAATCTATAAGCATCTACACGACTCAGTTACATTCGAGTGAAACGTCCGTTCGAACCAGTGTACATACGATAATAGTGTACAAACGTGTCTCCAGCGCAACGTAACTTTGTCAGCGAAAAAAAGTATTGGCCCGAGGAATCCAAAGGAAAGGTTGATCAGCTGATACGGGCGAGTGCCGCTTTAAACGGTCCGTCGGGGACTGACACGGAACGCGTCAACTGCGCATATTCGCGCCCGGTGAACTCACATTTTCCTTGACTTTCTCCGGTCTAGCCGGTGTCTAGCTAGACTTTCTGGCTATCTTTCGTGCCGAGCATTTTTCTCCGTTCTCTAGTACGAGGCTCATTCACTCGTCCTAGCTAGACGGGACTGTTCGGGGCTCAGCCAGCCGACTACAAAGAACTTTCTCGAGGCTTCCAGACGCCGCACAATGGATCTGCCTAAAGGGTCGGGGACTCTCGCGGATATTAATATCGGCATGCAGTTGCCCCGCGACGGAAGATCGGGCGGTAACTTATATCGACAGAAACGCGTCTCTCGACGAACTTAAAGGAGATTTTGAAAAAAAAATGCATTGTCAACAAAACAAGAAGACGAAGATATCGAAGGGTTTCATCCTTCAGTCGTCCTGTGATTGGCTGTCGCGCTAGACTGACGATGGCTGCTATTGGTGAGAAAGTGTTAGTCAGGCTGTTGCCGATAATTTTTTTTCAAGAATCATCTCGGCGAATTCTTTCGGCACATTTACAATCATACGAGAAATGCAGCTAATCACTTTAGCGTATAAAAATTCTGTCGGAGTTCAGGCGTTCGGGATGGTTTCTAAGAAAATTATAAACAGCGCTTCGAGAAAATCTCAAGGGAAGTAGAGTTATTATTTCAACAATTCGGAAGCCTCGCCCTTCACATCTCTGCAACTTTGAGTGAGCAATCTTTGAGCTCGGTCTACGGCCGGCTGTAAATTCTGCGGGCAGGTTGCGTGGTGCGGGATCAACGTACAGTGTTCCGTTCGTCGTTTCGTACGTTTACTAAATCTTGCACTAGACGGTGTACCGCTATACGAGCTTCGGTTGCCTATATGGGCGCGGTGCACCGTCGAGACGGATACGTCGAGGTGGAAAAGTACTATTTGGGTCGGGTTTATGCTTAATAAACTGAATATTGCCCATACGAACGCCACAATTTCCTCATGCCTCGTACCGTTTTCCGCAGACAACACGAAAACGAGGAATCACCTTACATACTCAGAACAGAACATCAATGTTATGAATGGATCCCTCGAGCTTACTTTTGCCCCACCACTGTAGGTCAAAAGGTCATTAAACCTGGTATATTTTGAAATGTACAAATTTTTTTCTACATATCACTTAAAAAGACATATTCCCGCGATGAATTTTCTCTGTTATAGAGTTATCAGAAATTCAGAGGTAGTCCGTTATTATTAGTCGGTCCGTGGCTCCTGACTCTGAGACTCTGTGATTATAGCCGAACGGCCCGGAGCGTTCGCCGGTCGTGCTCGAGATGGAAAAGTACCATTCGGGTCGGGTTTATACTTAATAAACTGAATACGGCTCGTAGTAACGCCACAATTTCCTCTTCCCTCGTACCGCTTCCGGCGGATGGCCCGAAACCGATAAATTACCTTACATACTCAGAACAGAAAAGCAGCTTTATGAATGAATCCTTTGGGCTTCATTTTGCCGGATCGCTATAGGTCTAAAGGACCTACAGGACTGAAGGTCAAAAGGTCATTGAACCAGGAATACTCTTAACCAGTGTCGAATTTCCGCTGTTATAGAGTTATCAGAAATTCAGAGGTACGCGCGGTGTTATTAGTCGGTCCCTGGTTCCTGGCGGAGATTGTGACGATATCCCAAGGGCCAGAGGCGTTTGCCGGTCGAGCTCGGGTGGAAGAGTACTATTCGGGTCGGGTCCCAAATAGACATGTGACGGCACGGGATCTACTCGGTGCTAGCACGGGAACGTACGTCGTGCCGGCACAATGCAGACATGTACGTCCGCATGTGACGATATTGTGACGGCACGGCATGTTTATACCAAAAGCTGCTTGCACAGTTCCGGCTTGGCGTGGAGCTCCACCATCTTGACGTGAAGCTCCACAGTGAGCTGGAACTGTGCAAGCAGGTTTTAGTATCAAAACGCCGTGCCGTCACAATATCGTCACATGCGGACGTACTTGACGGCATTGTGACGGCACGGCGTGACGAACGCACGGCACGGTTTTCTATCTGGGGTCTTATATATATTTTGGAAAATTGTGAATTTGTTGGTTTAAATGTTTGCCCCCCCCCCCTCCTTTTCCCCAACTGAACACTTCTTTCGGAGAAGCTCCCCCATCCCCCCGCCCGCCGGTTTTTATAGCATGCAAAGTGAAATTTCGATTTCCGAAATTCCATTCTATATACTATAATATCGGAATTTCGGTTTTTATAGCATATAGAATGGATTTTGCAAATCCGCCATTCCATTCTATATGCTGGAATTTCGCGATTTTGTTTTTCATAGTTTTTCATAGTATATGTAATGGATTTCCGCGTGCCATGAACCATGCGACCTATTCGAGCGCGCGAGCCATCATAACCGCTAGTACTTAACAAACTGAATACGATTCATACGAACGCCACAATATCCTCTGCCTCGTAGCGCTTCCCGCGGATGGCCCGAACCGAGAAACCGCCTTATATGCTCAGAACAGAACATCAATTTTATGAATAGAACCTTCAGGCTCACCTTTGCCTTACCACTATAGGTCAAACGGCCATTGAACCCAGGAGTCTCTTAACCACCGTCGAATTTCCTCTCTTACAGAGTTATTAGAAATTCAGAGATAGCGCGGTTGTTATTAGTCGGACCGTGGCTCCTGACGGAGACCCCGTGACGATAGCCGAAAGGCCCGAGGCGTTTGGCCGTCCGAGCTCGAGGATTCGCCCTCTGCCGGAGCTAATTTTCTTCCGTGCACTGTCCGCGCGGGCTCCGAGTGTCTCAGTGTCCGGCGAAATTTCTCGGTTTCACCGCCCGTGTCTGTGATCTTCACCGACGTTCGAACGCAGCCGGATTGTTCTCTCCCCGTTCCGTTTTGCTACACGTACAAACAACTACACGCGGCCGTTCTGCTTCGTATGTATGTCAGTTATACCACAGCCAGCCACGTACCGCAACGGAGACAGCTTACCTAACGAGAGTTCGCGGTACGTGACATTGAACATTTCACGCCAGGTGGTTTGTCACTGTAATAGGCAAAACGGCGAGGCTGACTTGTACACACGAAAACGGTGAGTGAGGCTCCCCGGTCCGGCAGCGCCATCGCGGGACGCGCACGAACCTCCCGGCAAAGTTTCAGCCCGTTACGTACGAGCCAACCGGCGATGGTGTATATAACTCACCGCTGTAGTTCACATCGTCGCCGCAAACACACAGATGAATAATGGAAGTTAGGTACGTACAAACGTAGCCCCAGGGTGAAAAGTAGTTTCAAAGCGTCTACCCCGCTGACAATAGGTCGCATGAAAAACCGGGCGGGAGGATCGAGAGTGGGCGGAAAATAAAGAGAAGAAATGCCGGCATGAAAAAAACAGAGGCGAGCATAAAGAGAGGGCAGATATAGAACGGGGACGAGGAACAAAAAAACAAAGATGAAAAAAACGGATTGTTCGCGGCCTGGGCTTGTCTCTCGTGTTCTCTCCCAATGCCAAGGTTCCCTATCGCGAAAAAATGTATACGTCTCGGTGCGGTCGATACTTTTCAATGCCCTCGCTCTGGGCGGCTCTGCGGAGTTGCAGTTTTTGCATCGGAAACGCAATCCTTCCGTACGCGGTCCTCGCTGATGATTCTCAGGCTGTTTTGTTTTGCTTTCTTGATTTCCTGTAACAATTCAGCATTTAAGAACATTTTCATATTCATATTGAGCATTTTCGAAATATTTGTGATCAATTTTTATGATTTTTTTTTGGGGAGAATTACTGGGAATTGTACGACGGGGCGATGTGGCAACCCAATTTTATATGGGTTATTCGCGGTCCAGGCTTGTCGCTACGATCTCTCGGGTTCTCACTCAATGCCAAGGTTTCCCATCACGAAAAAATGGATAGCTCTCGATGCGGTCGATACTTTTCAATGCCCTCGCTCTGTGTAGCTCTGCGGACTTGCAGTTTTCGCATCCGAAATGCCATCTCTCCGGACACGGTTCTCGCGGATGATTCTCAGGCTGTTATTATTTTTATTTTGCGTCCTTGATTTCCTGTAACCATTCAACAGTATTCAAGAGACTGGACAATGTTTAGCGTCGAATTATTTTTCATGATTAAAATCGAATAAATTCACAAAGTAAATTGGGAAATACTTAGTCACAAAAGCACACAGTCGCGAAGCCGACGCGTGAGGGAATTTGCACACATCCAAATATGGGCATAGACCAATGTTGCAGAGTAAGAATCGGACGATGCTCGATTCTGGATGCCCAAATATGGGCATAGAACAAATTGCAAACGCACCGATTTGCACCTCGCGGATCTCGATCGGGAAGTTGACAGTCTAAACTGGATTAGAGAATAAAGAAGTTGGTCTTAGAGTTAGACTTATGGTCAGGGAAATTGACAATTGTGATCAGAACTGTTTACAAAAGACATAGCGGTGATATTCATTCTGTTTCATTGAATAAGCTTGTTAGTCCGTACATCGCAAACTCGAGTTTCACTCTTAATTTCGCGACGATCCTAAATACCTTAAAAATTATATTTGTTGACCTCGCATCCAACAATGAGGATGCATTTTTTTATATGTTAAATAAATTTTCATGATTTTTGTGATTGATTTTTTTTTTGGGAGAATCAATGGGAATCATACCAAGGGACGACGTGGCAACTTAATTTTACATGACTTACGAGAAATATTCATCGAATCGTCTTATTACGATCGCCCGGGGGATTTCGATGGGAACTTTCACTCGGCCGGAACGATTGGCCTGTGCGGATAGGCGGAGGGAAGTATATCTATGTTGCCGAAATCAATTCTATGCAAAGAGTAACTCCCTCGATCCGCGGACGGAAGAATTGGTTGCTCCTTCGCTCGGCCTCGGGGCCTCCGAAGACGTTCCGCTTCTCTTACAACGGCCAGAATTTTTTTATTTTTTTTTTATCGCGAATGAAATTTCCATCGCGGTAGAACTTATCCACGGGGTTTTCTGCTTTCCATAGGGAATACATTCTGGATCTGTAATGCCCTCGCATTGAATACATAACCGTGCGCACACTCGCACAGAGTCGGATCCGCTCCGGCTTCTCCGTCGGAGCCGAGTCAATCGGCTCGATCGCTTACCTCGGAGGTCGAACCGATAGGTTCGACCTTCGACCCCGCGCGATATTGTTCTTCGATACTTCGGCTCTGTACCGCTCTCAAGCCGGGGAGCGGAGCGAACGAGGCCGCGCCGATTAAAACTCTCAGCCCTTAATCGCAAAGCCTCGCCGATTTTTTTTTTTTGTTTTTTTAAGAAACTATGCTCGAAAATGTTTCTAAAATTTAGTAGATCAAATAAACAAAATAGACGTATTAAATCAAATTTAAGTTCTGCATTCAATGAGTAAAAAACAGCTATTATTTTTTAATGCAATGCTAGAATAAAAATTAAAAATTAAAAACCATTGAATTGAATAATCTTTCAGTTTTGCTCAAATGAATTTAAAAAAATTAATATTTCATTAAAATTTAATTTCTGCATCTAATGAATAAAAATAAATTATTATTTAATGCAAAACTAGGATAAAAATGAATATTTATTAAATAAAATAAAAATTGAAAATGGACGGTAGATTTTACGTTTGCGACGTTTAAGAGAAAGATCGATTTTTCATCGGCGACTTACAAGCGTAGTTGCATGTCCGGTGGGCCAAAATCTGCGGCCAGAAAAAGCTCCCCGTCGGAAGCTCGAGGGAGGGAAAGAGTGAGAGCCCCGGTGTGACTTTCGAGTATACACCAGAGGGAAGCTTTTTCCCGTTTGCCTCGGTTTCTTTATCGCTGCGCTCACCGACTGCCGTTGGTGTGTACCTACCCTACGTTCTAACGACTTGAGCCCTCGAAAAGTGACTGCCGACCGGCTCGAGAGCCGTCCTACCGCACAGCCTCACCGAGACGGTGTATAAAATATATTTTCCCACCGCGTAATAACATTTGACTCGAGTAGAGTCTCAGCGTACTACATTTGCGGCAAAGGCCATGAGCGCGGTTAAAATGCAATTTCGGTTCAGCGCAAGAAATCGCGACGAGCGTCGTTTTTATGTATAAAAGATTCAGAATTTCTTCGCTTTACGCGCGTTTTAAGCAGAATTCGACCTTTTTTTTCTAGATCTTTCCACTTCGTTCGACAGATATTTACTCAGTTCAAGCCAAATAAGGTCACCAAATATTTTAATCGATTAATTAATTTATCCATTTTATCGAGGTCGAAAATGCTATTTTCAAATTGTTCCAGACGAATTGTCAATCCAATTTATTTGAGAGAATGGTACAGTTAATGGATCGAAAAGAACAAAATGTTTAATAAAATGAGGAATGAAAATGTGTGAGAGGGAAATGTGTGTTATGAAATTTACAACACGCTTAACATACCAAGTTATATGAAATATTAAACCTCGGTATATGAAATTAGAATTCATGTACATTGTATTTGAATTTTAATAATTTAATCTTAAATGCAATACCTGTATCTTAAAATTACCGGCGATGGCATTCAAAAGGAAGACATCCGTATATGAAAATTATGTTATTATTATAAATATCATACAAATAATATTGTTTTTAATATACCGGTAACGCAATATTCTTACATAAGTGTAAATGAAATTTCATATACTGTATATGCATAAAACTTCATATACATTTATGAATTTTCAAGCAGACATTTTTTACAGTGTACAAATTATATTCAAAAGATATCTTAAGTGTAAGGTTAAATTTGTATGTCTAGTTTTTAAGAGGGGAACATGTATAGGGGGGGAGCGATGTAAAAACCCACGAGGGTATACACGAAATAAAGATACTACTACTAGTCTATCCAATTTTCAAATCATATATTAGTTTATAAAAAAATCTTTAAAAATTATAATATCCCGCACCTATTGGATAATGTAATTGATTAATTTTTTTGTAATATTATTTTTATTATTATTTTTTAATAATTCGATTCGATTTTAATAATAACATATATAGTGTCGTTTCGGCTGGACGAAAATAGAGGGATCTACATACTGTAAGGAATATAAGGACAGGACAACGACGGTGGAGATGGAAAAATATTGGGAAGACACAACGTTAAAAGGAGAAACAAAAGAAGTGTTGGCCAGAATGCGGTGTGGAAGTGTGGGGAAAGAAGGAAGAAAAGGATTTAAAGACAAGGATTGTCGCATCTGCAAGGGGGAAAAAGAAAGCATATTTGTGATTGTGAGGAAGCTAAAAGAGAGATAAGAAAAGAAGTGGTGGAAGGTCTGGAAAGCTGGTTGGAGAACAGGAGATGAGAGGAAGTGCGACGGTTAATAAATGTGAAATTGAAAGGAGAGCCTGTGATCGAGTTGTGCAAATATGTCAGTCTGTTTGAAAATTTGGTAAAAAGAAAGGAGCTGGAGGGATGACAAGCGAAATAGCGAAATGTATGATATGTCACTGGTATAAGGAATTAGTGGATAAGGGGGAATATGTATAGGGGGGGGGGGGGGGGGGGGGGGTACAGTGTAAAAACCCTTAAAGGGTATACACAAATAAAGGATCTACTGCTACTATAGTGTCGTTTCGGTCACTAAATGTGTTAATCGATTTATTTACTCATTGATTGCATCGACGGCACAAAAGCTATTTGCAAATTTTTGCGGTCGAATGGTCTATCGTTTCTTGAAATCATATATTACTTTATAAAAAAAAAGTCTTTAAAAAATGAACATAGTATCCCGAGTCTATTGAATAATGTAATCGATAACATTTTTCTTTATTTCTTGAAATTATTTAATTTAATTATTTTCCTTCCGTTTCTATTATACGCGATGCTGGGCTCGGATGTCTTCTCTTCAAGTCGTTTCTGTGTCTGCCCGTGACCACTTGGCGATCGTCGACGACGACGAGCCCGGTCGCACTATTTCGTATGCTATAAAGCATACATACGTAAGCATACATATATACACGTTCATATGTATACTTTATATATATATATCCATTATACAATTTATATACCATAATTTTCTAATTTTCTCGCGCAGATGCTTTTGATTGCCCACTTTATCGTCGGAGTACAGTGTACGCTCGGCGATAATGGAATAACCGGGGGTGATAACCCGACCCGCGAGGCGTACGAGTGCGCGAGGCGCGATTTAGTCTCGCTCTTCATCTCTCCCTTACACACGTCGTTTTTTTTTTTTTTTTTCTTTTTTTTTGCCCGCTCTCGTCGTTCGCGTTTGCACTCCCATGCGGGAGAGCCCGAACCCGGCTCTCGACGCAATATCTATCGCGAATTCCATTCCGTGCTCCCGCTGCTGGTGCCCGCTACACTATCGAGCAGGAAAATCGTTTCTCGCGTGTGTCCTACCCCGCTGCGCTTCTTATCTACCGCTATGATTCTCTTTGCTTCTCTCGCGCGGCGTTCCAACCATCGGGACGATGGAATTACGACAATCCTCGCCAAGATTCAGCACGCTTAGCCCGCACCGAGAGATATTCTCCGATAAACATTTCTTCAATGCGGACGGACGAAAATAAACCTGAAAAAAATAAAAAAATGTTTTAATAAAAAAATTGTTGCAGTTCTATGGCTAGCTGGATGTCGAGGGAAAAAATCTGTAATTCCGAAGAAAATGCAGTTTTCGAATCGCCTATAGACGGTATATATCGTCGTATCTTTTTCGTCGAGATGATGGGATAAATAAAATAAAAAGGCCCTCTAGAGGTAAATTCACATCCGGACGAATTTCTTGTCTTAGGTGGAATTTTTTTATTATTTTTTATTCTGTGTCTGCGAGACAAACTGATGGGAATTTTTGAATAAAATGAGCGTCGTAAACTCATCGGGCTTTATCTTGCGCCGGGAGGAATTTCCCGATAAGACGGGGAGACAAATGGCGAACGGATGAAAAAATTGAATTTAAAAAAAAAAAAATTGTTGCAGGTCTATCGAAAACTAGATATCGAGAAAAAAAATGTGTACTTCCCAAGGAAATGCAATTTTCAGTTCGCCGATCGACGATGAATATCAGAGTATATATAAATAATAAAATACGGGCTGAAGGACTCAGGTCGATGGCCCTTTGCCAAAGTGTATGATCAACATAGAAATAAAACTGATATAAGGAGACACTTGTATAAAAATTGTTAAGCACTGGCAATAAATCGCTTTTACTACTACAACCACTAATAAAATAAAAAAACTCTCGAGACGTAAACTCACAACTGGACAGATTTCTTATCTAAGGTGGAATTTTTATTTATTTTTTATTTATTTTTTTATTCTATGTCTGCGAGACAAACTGATGGGAATTTTGGAATAAAATTAACATCGTAAACTCATCGGGCTTTATCTTGCATCGGGAGGAATTTCCCCATAAGACGGGGAGAAAAATGGCGAACGGATGAAAAAAAAATTGAATTGAAATAATTGTTGCAGGTCTATCGAAAACTAGATAGCGAGAAAAAAATCTGTACTTCCTAGGGAAATTTTTTATTTTTTTTATTTTTTTAAATGTATTATATTAAATATATTAAATATATTATATTAAATAAATTATAATAAAAAATAATAATTTAAATTATATAAATAATTATATAATTATATAATTAAATAATTAAATAATTAAATAATTATATAATTATATAATTATATAATTTAAATTATATAAATTATATTATTATATTATAATAAATATATTAAATATATTATTATATTTACGGGACTGAGCCCTTTTTACGAAGTATATACATACACAATAGTGAGTATTGCGAGAGTAAGACTATCTGTCTGTGCAATGAAATGCAATTTTCAGTTCACCGATCGACGTTAAATATCCTAGTACAATTAAATAATAAAATTTAAAAAAGGCTCTTGAGACTTTCACAATTGGACACATTTTTTATCTTCCACGAATTTTTTTTTTTTTGTTTTAATCTAAAAGTCCGCAGGGGAAACCGGTGGGAATTTGTGAATAAAATGAATGTCGGAAACTCTCGGTGATGGGCTAATTTGAGGCGTCCCTCATACGGCTTTATCTCGTCCGGCGGATTAACGCCTAAGCCGCAGTTTCGTGAATTTGCGCGAACTATTCAGGGAGACGGTTTTGATTTTAACGGGCCGCCTGCCCCCGGCTTTGTTCTCCGTTCGTCGGACGATTCAATTACGTCGGTTGCAACGCGTAAAGTGTGGTGCGGCAATAAACGCGCGAGGACATGAAACCGAATCCGCGGAGCGACGATCGGCCGCCAGTGCGGTGTCCGGCGGATCGTGCTGGTAGCCCTTTGATGTTTTCCGTACGCGATTTGGTACACGGCGTGTAATGGAAAACGTAAGTGACAAAGTAGCGAGAAGAGGAAAAAAAAGAGGAAAAAAAAAATAAATAAAAAGCACAAAGGAACAGAAAGAATTAGCAGATGAAGCCAGAGTCTGGGCCGCGATTAACGCCGGCTTGGCTCGTAAATTTTTCAGCCCCGCGTGTGGTGCACGCGAACGAGTCTCCGAGAGCCCCCGCACGCTCGGGCTGCTAATTTTTTAATTATTTTCCGGCAAAGAGGGACAAAGAGAATTGAAAAAAAATTTAATCTTTTACCACCCGCATCTATTAATTTAAAAAAATGATTTTCCATCACATACGATCCATAATTCGTGGTCCAATGATTAAAAGTTTTTTTTTTTTCTTAATATTATTTTTCAGAATTTTGTCTAATTTTTGAAAATTGCGTTTTTAGTTAATGAAAAAACGTGATTTTCAAAAATTAGATAAAATTCTGAAAAAATTCATACGTATTGAAAAAGATTAACAAATTGTTTTTATATGAACAAAAAGTTAAGTTGCCGGGGATTTGTTGAACAATTTTCTTTTTTAATGCATTTGTTAATAATATTTTGGAGTTATTATTATGTAAAATCAATCTTTTCAGGACCTTCCATATGCTTGATTTTTCTCGAATTTTTATCCCATCGAGAAGTGTTCGCAATTCTCTCTCAATTTTCTCTGAACTCATGTGGGCTCAGGCTGTCCGCTAGGACTACCTTAATATAAGCTCGAGTGTGTTATTTCGGCAAGCATTGAGGCGTCGATTAAATTGATTTGACCTATCTTCCGGCAAAGAACGACAAAAAGCATTGAAAATAGGTCTTGTAATACGCGCTTCCTATTAATTTAAAAAAAAAATTAATCATATGTGATACATAATGTGTGGTCTAATGCGTACAATTTTTTTTTCACAAAGCAAACAGCAGCTCGAGTGTATTATCTCGGCAAACACTGAGGCATCGATTAAGGTAGTCCTTGCGGACAGCCCGAGCCCACGTGAGTTCAGAGCGAATTGAGAGTGGAACTGCGAATACTTCGCGATGAGATAAAAATCTGAAAAAAATCAACCATATGGAAGGTACTGAAAACATTGATTTTGCATAATAATAATTCCAAAATGTTATTAACAAATGAATGAAAAAAAAATTGTTCAACAAATCTTCCGGCAACGTAACTTTTTGTTCATATAAAAACAATAAGTTAATCTTTTTGAATACGTATGAATTTTTTCAGAATATTGTCTAATTTTTGAAAATTGCGTTTTTAGTTAATGAAAAAACGTGATTTTCAAAAATTAGATAAAATTCTGAAAAAATTCATACGTATTCAAAAAGATTAACAAATTGTTTTTCCATGAACAAAAAGTTAAGTTGCCGGGGATTTGTTGAACAATTTTTTTTTTTATGCATTTGTTAATAATATTTTGGAGTTATTATTATGTAAAATCAATCTTTTCAGCACCTTCCATATGCTTGATTTTTTTCGAATTTTTATCCCATCGAGAAGTGTTCGCAGTTCTCTCTCAATTCTCTCTGAACTCATGTGGGCTCAGGCTGTCCGCTAGGACTACCTTAATATAAGCTCGAGTGTGTTATTTCGGCAAACATTGAGGCGTCGATTAAAATGATTTAAATTATCTTCCGGCAAAGAACGACAAAAAGCATTGAAAATAGGTCTTGTAATACGCGCTTCCTATTAACAAAAAAAAAAAAAATTAATCATATGTGATACATAATATGTGGTCTAATGCGTAAAACTTTGTTTTCTCGAAGCAAACAGCAGCTCGAGTGTATTATCTCGGCAAACACTGAGGCATCGATTAAACTGATGTTAATTATCGGTTCGGCAGCTCCGCGAATGTACGATTATTTATTCCTCGTTTATGTTCTTTTATTTTTTCTTCCGCCTCGATTCGAGTTGTTTAAGAGCCCTCAATCGGTTCAGTTACCGGGAAACGGTGGATGGGCCCGCGCAGACACGGCGAACGAGGAGGATATCTCGGCGATGCATAAAATTGAGGGAGAGAATTAACGCGAACTATCGTGGAACAGCGATCATTGGAGAGTCGTCTCCGACTCGGTGCACTGTTCTCTGTCTTTTTTTTTTTTTTTGTACTTTCCCCTCCGAGCGGCATAATGTGCGAAAGCAGCCTATACCTACATAAGGGCTGCTGCCGCTGACGGCTCTCCGAGGCTCTGGCGCCAAGCGTAAGGGCCTCCGCGCGCCCCTCGATCAATATTCCGGTGCCCAGTGGCGTAGCCCACGAAAAACTACTGGGATTCCCTTTTTACGCGAAAAAAAAAAAAAAATTAGTACTTCACGGATTTCGAGAAACGCTCACAGCATTCATGGATGACCCCGGCCAAGATGGGAGCGTTATTGTATAAAATGAAACGGGCGTTGAATATTTCTACTGCCCTTCGTGCGGTCACTGGAACGGCTTAGAGGTCGGTCATTAATAAAATTTGAAATTTAATAAAGATATTGAAAAAAAAAAAAATTGTTAAATCGTTTCTAAAATCTTCTCGATGAGAAGACAATGGGTGTACTAGTATTAAATTATGTACTAGTATTATTATGGGTGTACTAGTATAAAAAAAAAAAAAATAGTTTGCGGATTTTCAAAACTGGTCACGGTATTCATGAACGACCTTGGGGAAGTTGGATAAGTTATCGTATAAAATGGGACGAGCGTTGGCTATTTCTTGTACCCTTCGTGTGGTCCCTGGAACGGCTTAGAGGTCGGTCATTAATAAAATTTGAAATTTAATAAAGATATTGAAAAAAAAAAAAATTGTAAAATCGTTTCGAAAGTCTTCTCGATGAGAAGACAATGGGTGTACTAGTATTAAATTATGTACTAGTATAAAAAAAAATAGTTTGCGGATTTTCAAAACTGGTCACGATATTCATAAACGACCTTGGGAAAGTTGGATAAGTTATCGTATAAAATGGGACGAGCGTTGGCTATTTCTTGTACCCTTCGTGTGGTCCCTGGAACGGCTTAGAGGTCGGTTATTAATGAAATTTGAAATTTAATAAAGATATTGAAAAAAACAAATGGTAAAATCGTTTCTAAAATCTTCTCGATGAGAAGACAATGGGTGTACTAGTATTAAATTATGTACTAGTATTATTATGGGTTTACCAGTATAAAAAAAAATTGTTTGCGGCTTTTCAAAACTGGTCACGATATTCATAAACGACCTTGGGAAAGTTGGATAAGTTATCGTATAAAATGGGACGAGCGTTGGCTATTTCTTGTACCCTTCGAGTGGTCCCTGGAACGGCTTCGAGGTCGGTCATTAATAAAATTTAAAATTTAATAAAGATATTGAAAAAAAAAATTGTGAAATCGTTTCTAAAATCTTCTCAATGAGAAGACAATGGGTGTACTAGTATTAAATTATGTACTAGTATTATTATGGGTGTACTAGTATAAAAAAAAATAGTTTGTGGATTTTCAAAACTGGTCACCGTATTCATTAACGACCTTGGGGAAGTTGGATAAGTTATCGTATAAAATGGGACGAGCGTTGGCTATTTCTTGTACCCTTCGTGTGGTCCCTGGAACGACTTAGAGGTCGGTCATTAATAAAATTTGAAATTTAATTTAAAAAATTGAAAAAAAAAAAAAAATTAGATCGTTTCTGAAGTCTCCTCCGTGAGAAAACAATTAGTGTCCCGGAATTCCCTTTTTTTACGAAAAAAAAAAAATGAGTACTTAGCGGATTTCGAAAAACTCTCACGGTATTCATAAACGACCCTGTGCAAGTTGGGTTCGTTATTGTATAAAATAGGAGCGTGCTAACCATTTTTCGTTCCCTTGGTGCGGTTCCTGGAACGGCTTGGAGGAAATTCAATTAAAAAAAAGATTTTTTTAAAAATCGTTTCTAGTTTCCTCGAAACGAGAAAACAATTCGTCTATTTTTCGGTAAAGTTTACTCGCAGCGATAAAAAAGGTATTTCGTGTAACCATCGAGAACTCTCAGATTTTTTTTTTTTTCACGCTCGAGGCGAACCTCTTCAATATCCGTTATGATATCCGTGTCACCGAAGACACTTTCGAATATTAAAAAAGTGCAAGGCGAGCGAAAAAAGCTCGCGCGGACGCCCGGAGAGTTCTCGACGGCACTTATCGCCACCGCCGGAACGATGAGCCTTGTATAAAAAAAAAAAAAAAAAAAAAAAAAAAAAAAATTACCCCCCAACTTTTATCTCAATTTTTTTTATGCACTTCCCGTCAATATTTTATTGTGCGTCTGATGAAGGGATAAATTCATGGAGTATAAATCCCGATTTAAAGTTTTTTTTTTTTTTCATTTTTCCTATCAATGCGATAACGATTTAGCTACAAAGCATCGCGGCGCTGATAGGCAACCGAAATTGCTAAACCGGATTAAAATCAGCGACGCAATTAAAATATCGATAGTTGAGAACGAAGGGGGGGGGGGGGGGGGGGGTGAGCTGGGTTTGGCTTTTCACAAAATCACATTCCCACGGCCAGCCTACACACCCCTCCGAGCTTTCAATATTTCAACGTTTCCCCAATCGGGCAAATCGCGTCACGAGACACAAATTGTTAACACGATTTCATCACCGAACACCAGAAGCGCGGACGCGCACATTGGACTCAGGGATTAATAATAATATCCGTGGTCGACACGGTGGAGCGTGCAAATCAATTCGCAATTCGCGAACGCACGCGTGACAAAACCGCAGGTCCCCTCGGAATTTGTCTATGGGCCTGCGTGTGTGCTCGTGATATTTGCCGATGTATCGAATTGTCAAATTTTAACTTCAAGTGCATACGGTACAGATTCGGTCAGTAACAAATCGATTTTCCTATTTTCTTCGTGACTATTAATATTATTTGTCCGAAAAATTTGTCCGAAATATTGACAGGGTGGAGAAAATAGGGAAACCGATTTGTTACGGGCCGAGTCTCTACCGCATGCCCTTTAAATCGGTCCGAACCCTCGTTGCACTGCCGACCCGCGAATTCGTATATTCGATACGCATGTTTGCCGGCTGAGTTAAAGAAATACACACTCAAGCTTCATCGATCTCTTTTTCCGCGCACCCAGGAAAATAATTCATTTGACGAGCACTCACAAATCAATATTTATTTGATTCAAATAAATATTTTAATTGATTTAAATAAATATTTTAATTGATTTAAATAAATATTTTAATTGATTTAAATAAATATTTTAATTGATTTAAATAAATATTTTAATTGATTTAAATAAATATTTTAATTGATTTAAATAAATATTTTAATTGATTTAAACAAATATTTATTTGCGGGGCGCCCGGCAAATAAATTATTTTTCTGGGTGCGGTGCCGTCAATTTTTCTCGAGCTATCTCTAGCCTTTCGACTATTCGAATTCGACTATTTCGACGGTCAACAACACCACTGCCTACCCCGAATGCCCAGCGGATACCTACTTCGACTATGATTGTAATATAGTCGGCTATGACTAAATTACACTGTAAAAAAAAAATTTAATTTAATGTGCCGGTATGGAAGTTTTAATCCAAAAATTGGTACATTCAATTTAATGTACATGTAATGAAAAATTAATATACTTTTTCATTGAAATTAAAGTAAGTTATTAAAATGAAAATCCTTTTATACTAAAAGTAAATGATTAAAAATAAAGTATTTCCAATGTTTTTAGTGCATTAGATTAATACTGAACATGCTGATACTGAACGTTAATTTTTCATCGTAAATGTACATGAAATTTAATATACCAGATTTCGAAAAAAAAGTCTGGTTACATTTAATGTCATAGGAATTATATCTACAGTGTACTTTTCTTATTACTTATTATGTTTCTCATATCCGCTTTAGTGCACCAACCTCGCTCATCTTGTAGCGTGCTTCCCGTCTCTTTTGTTTTACGATCTCGCACACTTTATTGCCTCGCCTCGTATACTCTCTACTGTCCTTACTTGAGATTAAGAAAAATGTGCACCTCATTGTAATCTCTTGTACAGCCATGACACTTGGGGGATTTATCCGAGTACCAATAAAAGTTCCATCCATCTATCCATTCGTCGGAACGCGCAGCTGAACGATTTCTCGCCGGGATGCATAATGCATCTGTAGGTTAATTTGTCCATCACCTCCGCGAAACTCGCCGCGCTTTTCAGCAGACCATCCCTCGTTTATTTCGCGTTCCATCGAGAGCCCGACAATGTGTCCCGACGGAGTTTCCCGGCTCGATATTCCATAGCCGATCGCCCGATACTTTCCAGCAGTAGCGATTGAGGTGTAAAAAAAAACAGCCGGACGCACAGCTGACTGGAGACGGCCATGTTTCGCGGCCGCCTCGTCATTACTGGCCTCTCCTTCCGGTTTGCGTTACGGAGGCGGCTTTTCGTTTCGGGCTGCTTTCATGAATACATATTGGCGCGAGGGGGAGCTGCGGAAAACTTTGTCTCGATTTTACGACCGCTTACCGAGGCGATTCTCGGCCGGGCCTGTTACAAGCAGAGCGGACGGGGCGAGTCGGCACACGACCTGCAACGCCGGTGAGGAGTCGAGGAAGAGGCCAAGCGAAAAAGTGAGAATAACCCGAGAACGCACGAGGCGTGAAGAGATCGAGAGATCCTCCCGAGGCCCCGATATATAGCCGAGAGACATCGAATAAATAATGTATCCAATCCCTTCCACACACACACACACACATGCGCGCCAACGAATCTCTTCTCTACGGATATACGCCATCGCGCGCCTCTATCGGCTGTTGTATTATAGAGCTTAAGCACGGGAGAGACCCGGGAGAGAATCCCGTCCATTATCGCACTCTCGATTTTTATGCCGCACAAGAGCCTCGTGAATTTCGCTCCGCGGAATGACCCTTTTAATTTTCCCCTCACGTAGACATCCAGCGCCATCCGCACGCGGTGTTTACGTATTTATCGTATCTATTCTTTATCGTATCGTCCTTATATTCCGGAGCGAGATTTTCTTTTTTGTTTCTCACGGATTTACGGAAATAGTCATTTTCACGTTGCGGATATTGCAGGGCATTCTTCGCACGGGTTATTCACAGGCTCATCGTCGAATCGTGCTCGAGGGCCCGGAAATTTATCTCGCTGTCGGTGCTCTCTTCGAATCTGGAACTCTCGTGTCTCGCTGGAAACGGTAATTAATTGATTAATCATTATTTGGTATAACGAGGAATCTAAGATCTATTTTTTTTTTTTTTACAAATATTTAGAAATAAATCTCTTTTTTGCAGATATTGAGAAAAGGAATATTTTTCTACACATGTTGATGGCTTCTTCTGCTTATTCTGTAGTACCCCTTTTAGTATATTAGTAATTCCTCTCGGTATGGCTCTCGCCTTTTACCTCAACCCCACCCAGATTGCGTCCGCAGCCGACTTACCCCCTGACTGTATCGCATTCGCCGAGGACCCAGTGAAACTACGGAAAACCTGTGCCGATACAGCCGGTGCCTTCCTGAGTCCCCCAATCGCAATGCAAGTAAACTCAAGCACGGCCACCAGAGGCGCTTAGAGCGATACCTTCTCTCAGTGATGCGCCGTCGATATCCTGCCCGGCAGACACCATCCGCCAGATAAGAACCCGCGGGAGTCACACCAAAGCCAAACCACCGACCGCCCACTCATCACTGAGAGCTGTTTGGGCACATATTTATCAAAGGTGGGAACCCAACCACCAGGATCACAGAAAAAACACATGGAAAAGTTTCCAGTGGTGTCGGTCGGGAATCGAACCCGGGTTCGCTGCGTGCGAACCCGAGCCTCATCCACTAGGCGACTGCTCCCCCACTCCTTTTAGTTTTAAGTTTAATCTACACTGAATTGTTACCGCCTATATTGCAAACAGTATTTAGAGGATTTATCCCAGTACCAAATAAAGTTCTATCTATCTATCTATCTATATTGATAAAACGAAGTCTTTTTTCTACAAATATAGAGAGAAAAAAATCAGCTCTCGCGAAAATCTCCCCAGCGCAGATAAACAACGGAAAGCGACTCGGATCTCGGCGAATCGGAAGAGCGATCGCACTCCAGAAATCTCATTCGCCGGATCGTCGATTTTCTCGGCTCGAAAGTATCGGTATAAATCTCTTTATCTCTTTCACTCTCAGCGACCTGTTAATGACTTTGCCAATAATTAACGTTACATTCCGCAAGGATAATGACGTCATTAAAACTTCGTCGAGACCGCGTGGGTGTCCCCGGGATTATCGACGGTGTCGGAGGGTTGCGCGTACCGGCCCAACGCTCGAATCATGATTATCCAATGAAACCCACGTACACACCTCTCGTGGCATTACACGTGTACGCCAATTTAAAAAAAATAAAATCTGCGATTAATAATTGAAATTAATTCCTCGCCGTGTAATCCTCGGGAATCGCTTCGCGCTCACCCTCTCGCACCCGGCGTGTATGTAACACACGTGCATCAAGATATCAATATACTCGAACGTCGAATATCGCCAGAGTGTTCGATCGTCCGTGTGCGAGTTAACCGCACACGGAATTTGCCTAATTGCAAGCGTGCGGCGCACGGACGAGAGAGAACGATTGAATATCAATTGGTGGGAATCGTTATAACATATAGAGCGTGCGTGAATCGAATTCCCAATTAAAATCCTATTAACGTGACAAAAAGTTACCGAGCACAGCTTTAATCGCCGGTAAACGAATCCCGTTTTAATGAAAAAGTAATAAATTAATGGCTGAAGGACTTCGGTCGATGGCCAATTGGCAATATATTTATATATTAATATTCTCATGAAAACTTACACTGTGTGTGCACCAAAAATTGTTCCATGTGGAATATTGTCAATAAATCCACTCTATTTGTAACCCTAGCAAGTCAAGCGACCGTCATTAACGACTGTCAAAAGACCCAAAAAACGACGGTCGTTCTGTGACATTTTTCGTCCAGAATAACGACCAAAAAGTACCAATTGTGAGGTTGAGCATGGGTTGTTTTTCCATCAATGACCCATACTTAATTAAACAATTGGTCTTTATTTCGTTTGTTATTCCGGTCGAAAAATGTCACAAAACGACCGGTCGTTTTTTGGGTCTTTCGATGGTCGCTTGAGTTGCTAGGGAATAACTAAAATTAATAAAAAAAAATGTGCGCTTCCGGCATTCCGTTAGGCCGGAGACAAACCGGAAATGGCCTTTGACGATTTACATTTAATCACGCGTACCTGCATGTGTGTATTATGATTTACGGTATATTATAAAAACGTGCGCGACGATATATCGCGGTTGGGTCATTAGAACACGAGTCACGTATGTTCATAGGGACGATATATAGTGGAATAATCGGCTATATAACTGGTGGATATAACGCAGGACCGTTACGGCAATAGAGCACGAGAACGGAGGAGACGCGCCACTCGAAATGGCCTGCCGAATATTTACCGGCAAAGGCGCTGCTTAACGGAACACCCCGCGGTTCCGAGATCGAACAATCGATAATACGACCGGTGGATAATAATAATTTAATACGACCGGTGGATAATAAACAATAAAAATAAGATTAATTAAAATTGGTGAAACGAAAAAATCTCGAAAAAATATTCCAGCCATTTTACTGGAGTGACATTGAATTTTATTGATTTGTTTGTAAGACAAATGTACTTGACACGACTTGGAAAAAAATTAAGGCAAATACAGCGGAATTTATTATGGCAATGCTATACGTGTTTTCCGATGAACGAGGGAAAGATGGAGAGAAATCGTGGTGAGGCAATAATGGCTTTATTAGGGCTGCGCCCCGTTGCGCACACGTGCTCCGCCCTCTGACATTTCGACCCCCCGTGGAGCACGGTTTGGTAGGTGGGATAATCCGACGCCTCGGCGACCGTGAGATATCGTCTCCTTGGTAGTTGCAATGGACACCCTGACACTATTT
This sequence comes from Exephanes ischioxanthus, assembly GCA_958510785.1. Taxonomy (NCBI): domain Eukaryota; kingdom Metazoa; phylum Arthropoda; class Insecta; order Hymenoptera; family Ichneumonidae; genus Exephanes; species Exephanes ischioxanthus. The sequence continues at coordinate 2,529,047 of OY294018.1, read as the reverse complement.
TCTTGTGTACTTCAGCGGGAGAAAAAAAGCCCGAGAAAAAAATTTATCAAAATCGCCATACGATGTTTTTATTATTAGAAACAAACATTGCAAAATTAATTAATTAAGTACAGTAGAACCTCGATTATCCGAACCAATTGGGACCGGAGCTCGTTCGGATTAACGAAAATTCGCATAACAGAACAGTGAAGCTGTGTTAAACGATATAGGGCGATACATGTAGAAAAAATTACAGTACCCATATATTTTTAATAATTATTATATATATTTGAGGAACAACGTGACATATGTATTTTTATGATATTCAACAGTAACTTCAAACCTTCATCACGAAATCCACAATTTTCATTCGGCGCAATAGAGTTGTACGTTTTTCGCAGGCAAATTTTTTTTTTATGTCAGAGATCGTTGACTTGCAAACATCATACGAGCGCGCTAACAACATGCTGGTCTCTCCCTTATCGAGTTTCGAGAGGGTTTCTAATTTTTTTTTTCCATCGGAAGCACATTATGCTCGTGCTTAGAAGTCGAAGGACTGGACGTTGAATCGACGGAACGTTGAACGAAAATAAATTTTGAATACGAGTATAATAGATCGGCTGAGAAACTAATAAATACTGCCCATACGACTGACGTGCATTTACGGTAGTGCTGTGTAAGTCTATGCGAGCTCGAGTGTTCTTAAATTGGTTTGTGTGTACCGCGCAACAATGTATGTACTGGCGCGAAACAACGTAAGGATACGAGAATTTCGCGCAATAGTTCGGATAATAGAAACTTTATCCGAACCAGCAGCGGTTCGGATAACAGAGGGTTCGGATAATAGGTGTTCGGATAATCGAGGTTCTACTGTAGTAGTAAAAGAGATTTATTGCCAGTGCTTAATAATTTTTATACAAGTGTCTCCTTATATTAGTTTTATTCCTATGTTAATTATACACCTTAGCAAAGGGCCATCGACCTGAGTCCTTCAGTCCTAATTAATTAATTAATTTGAATAATTGTCACCGTAGGACCGTGCGATATAAGAGCCAACGTGCGCCGATATAATGAGCGGTGCAGCGGTTGACCACTGCGCGATTGTTCGCAATTAGCGAGCGTGTTGTATTCACCGTCCGGTAATCACCGATTATATAGTTAACGCCGATTGTATCGACGAAAATTTTCCGAACTCCCTGGACGGCAGCTCATCGCGTAATTATTATCCGAACGGTGGAATTAAAGGGGATCCCGTACCTCTTAAATTCGACGTATACACTCGACCCGCAAAATGTGCAAAATGCATCGAAAAGAGGATTAAAAAAAAAAAATTTCAACGAGGCAACGAATCGACTTCCGATTATTTTTACCTTTTTTTTTTTGCTCGATGTTAATGCATATCGAATTCAGATTTCCCTGTTTGACCCGGTGAGCCGAGTGCAGAGGAATGGCCGGAGGTATTCGCTACTAGGCTGTATCTCCGATGATTTGGCTTTTATCGAGGTATTTTACTGTTTAAAAAAAAAAATGCACGATCCTCTTGAAATTTTCATACCCGAAGCCTGTGGTCAATCGCCCTTTTTTTTCTCCATTGAACCAGAGACCACAGATCGATAACCCAGTTTTAAAATTTCATTATCGTGCACAGTGAGCCACTGCGCCATATAAAAATAGCACGACGGTACGAAAAGTCGAATAAAATGCCTGCATAATATTAATAATAAATTTATAATCAATTACTATCAGTAATTAACCCTCACTCCATGCAGGTGTTTTCGGCACCCTAATTCCATGAACCGGGGTCGTTTTCGGCGGCCGCTACCACTCCCACAATTATTAATAGAAAAATCTGAAAAAATTCATGGTTGATCCTTAGAATGTCCTTTCGAAGTGCGAACAGGAATTTTTCGGATACTGTTATTTAAACAAAAAATATTTTATCAAATATCAAGCAATGCGCGGAAAAAACGCTTTTCGGGTTTTTCGGCCCGGACAAAACGACGCCCCTAAATGGTCAGTTAATGGTTAATAAAACATTGTAAAGTCCCCCAAAAAAATAGTTGTAACACGCTGTCCTATAGATTTTCATTTTTTCGTCACACGCAATTCTAATCGCTCAAACTGTTTTTGGGAAATGAAACCTGATTTTTTTTTTTTTTTTTTTTTCATTCTTCAGAATTTGCTGCCAATCGCAAGTGAACAGTGTGTCTCGCTTTCCCCCACGCTTTCGCGGATACATTCAGTAAATGTTTGTTTTTGCTATGTCTGCTGGTGCAGAGAAATGACCGGAGTTATTCGCCACCAGGCCCGACTTGTATCTGCGATGATTCGGCTTTTATCGAGGTATGTACGCTGTTTAAAAAAAAATGCACGATCCTACTGAAATTTGCATGCCTGAAGTCTGTGGCCAATCGGGCTTCAATTTTTTCTCCATTGAACTCGATAGCCGAGTTTAACATTTCATGAAAGTACACAATGACCCACCGCGCGATATAAAAATAGCACGACGGGACGAAAAGTCGAGTAAAATGCCTGTAAAAATAAATTAATAAAATATCGTAAAGGAAAAAAAAAATTGTAACATTCTGAACAAAAAAAATTGTAACATTCTGTTACAAAAATTGTAACAAAAATTGTAAAATCGTCAGGGATTTTAATTTTTTCCTCACGCTAAATCCCAATCGCCTAACATTTTTGGAAAATAGAACTTTTCGATTTTTTTTTATTCTACGGAATTCGCTGGCAATCGCAAGTTAACAGTGTGTCTCGCTTTCCCCTTTTCGCTGATACAGTCAATAAATAATTTTTTCGTTATCTCCGCCGCGGTTCTGTCTGTCTGCCGCATCACTTCCGGCTATACAAAGTTGTACCACACCGACTGAACGGCGGCACATGTGGATTATCTGTTATTCTTTTCATCCCCGGACCGCTGTGCGCGTCTGCCCCCATCCCGCGAATCCATCAACTCGTCGCTTATATTCGAATCCGGAAGCTAACTCGAGTACATAGACGAAGGGGAAACAAAATAAACCAGGGGATTGGGTCCTCACTGATCCGGCGCTGGCTCTCCAGACTTCCTGTGTATGTTTGATGAATCGCTGCTATTGTCTCGACGGATAACGGGCTGAATCGCCAAGGAGCCAAATAATTGTTTTCGGGAACGTTACTTTTTTTTACCGTATTATATTTATTTATATGTGTTTGATACACAAAAATCCACTGTAAAAAATATTCTTTGAAAATTAATCAACGATATTGGAAGCTTTTTTTTTACATAAACCGTCTTAGAAATTTCAAACACTTGTGCGTTGCAATTTCACAGTAAAATTGTTATCGTTAATTAAAGTTGTTGTAATTTTCAGGCAAACGATTTGTAATTTTAATATCTTGTATTTCAAGTTTACGATAAAGTACATTAATGTTCAATTAATGTAAATAATGTAAGCAAATTTCAAGTTTCAGCGCATTAAATTCACAATTTATTTTTATAGTGTAAGAAACGTTTGAGTGGGTTTGCGGAGGTAAAAACTGCACCGTGCGTAAGACCATCTAAAAATAAGCTTTGAATATAATTGTTTTCGATGATCATAGAGAAGATCGTCGAATGAAGCAAACGTCGATCGACGAACTAAAATAGCGATCAGAATTAACCCACACCGAATTTAAACTCACACCCCGTATCGGATAAACGTCCGCCTTGAAAAGTGACCGCACAAGACTCACGACGCAGATTATATTTATTATATTCATTCATTTTGCGATACACACAAATAAGTGCGAATCTAAAAATAAACCTCGAATATTTGTCTTCGACGATTATAGAGAAAATGGTCGAATAAAGCAAACATCGATCGGTTAACTAAACTAGCTATCAAAATTAAACGATACCGAATCGAAACTCGCATCTCGTATCGGATAAGGGTTTAACTTGAAAAGTTACCATACGAGAGCCAACTTGAAAAGTAACCACACACAGCCGATTAAAAAAGAAAAGCTGCGAGAGACTGAGGCAGAGCTTTTAATCAGTCGATGGACAAAAAAGCAGAGTCTGTGTCTGGGACGCTTGAAGCTGCTCTCTCCATCTCCGCAGCTCCGATAGATTTTTTTTAATCACCGTAAGTGTCTCAGGAGAATTTGCCCCGAGTTTCTCGCGTGCGACCGACTGAATTGAAAAAAATCCCTCCTGGAGAAAAAAATCGATCAATGCCGTTTCACATCCGAACGGCAAATAATACTTTTTTTTTAATGGTTTAAAAATTCGAGTGCATTTTGTGCAATTTTCAAATCGAAAAATCGAAAATCGTTCGGGCTTTCCAACTATTCGATTAAACGCAATCGCACGCGAAATGCAAAAAGTGCCACGTAAAGTATATTTTCTTAAATAACAACTGGAGAACGGTGAGAGTATCGCGAGGAAATGTTGGATGGGAGATTGCGGCGAAACAATAACTATCGTGCCGTGTCGGGTCGCCAGATTAAAGGTCATAAAACCTTCGGGGGTGTAATAAAGCTCCGCAGCCATCCATTGCTCGACCTCGGCAACAACTTCCTTCTTTTCGTTCTCTTCGTCAACTTCTTTTTTTTTTTTTTCTCCCCCAACCCGACAGCCTTTTCTCCGGCGAGCTGTTTCTGTCGAGCGAACATAACGTCCAGGGCTTTCGTTTCGCTACCACGGCCGTTGGCGACTTCCGACGCGTTTCCCACCCCTCGTCGCATTTCTCTGTCGAGAATTCTCGATCCTCTAAACTCTCGAGTCTCCCTCACCGTTTTCCGCCGTTCTGCCAGCGACTGCGCTCCAACGTAAGGTGAAGGTACCAATGCTCGGACGGTTGAGAGCGTCCGCAGATTTCGGTAGCCATTAATTGGTCACGAACAAATTTTTTGCGACAATGACTGAAACCAATGTCAAGCTCATAGTTTCTTGTTTCCAAGAGACATCGATTAATTACAAAAAGATAAATATTTTTTAAATTGCGAAAGAAAATAACAAAAGAGTCGAAATGTACCGATTTTCGGACACGGTTTTTCGGCACGTCCCTGTATTCGGACACTGGATGTCCCAGTATTTCGGACAATCACAGATTTCGAGAATTCTGATGTACGAACTCAACTAGTTCATATTAACTAAAAGAATTTCTTTGCCATTCATTAACGAGCTCAATGAAAAATTTATATTTAAGCGAAACAACACCGACGACAAGCTACGTAGAAAGCTGGCTGACCTAATTTCTTTGAACTATCCGATTATTGGGTCAGACACTATATCGTCTGTCTTGTAACAAATCGCAACAACAAAAAAAAATTTAGACTTTAAATTTGTATAACTTTTTTCTGTGCATCAAACAGTGTTTGTAAATACGATTACAAGTGTCGAATTGGATTTTTAATAATTAAGTTCGGACTAAATCAAATCTGCATTGGAGTGTCCGACGATTGGGACATGTCCGAGTATTGGTACAGCACGAAACTCTGTTAACTTCAGACGCCGAGAGAATAAAAACTGGAAAACAATTGAGAAAAGTGGAGAATCTGTGCTACTACTGTCCACCGTTGTTTTGCGAAAATGACTGAAACCAATGTCAAGCTGATAGTTTCTAGTTTCCAAGAGACATCGATTAATTACAAAAAGATAAATATTTTTTAAATTGCGGAAGAAAATAACAAAAGAGTCCAAATGTACCGATTTTCGGACACGATTTTTCGGCACGTCCCTGTATTCGGACACTGGATGTCCCAATGTTTCGGACAATCACAGATTTCGAGAATTCTGATGTACGAACTCAACTAGTTCATATTAACTAAAAGAATTTCTTTGCTGGCCTAATTTCATTGAACTATCCGATTATTGGGTCAGACACTATATCGTCTGTCTTGTAACAAATCGCAACAATAAAAAATAATTTAGACTTAAAATTTGTATAACTTTTTTCTGTGCATCAAACAGTGTTTGTAAATACGATTACAAGTGTCGAATTGGATTTTTAATAATTAAGTTCGGACAAAATCAAATCTGCATTGGAGTGTCCGACGATTGGGACATGTCCGAGTATTGGTACAGCACGAAACTCTGTTAACTTAAGACGCCGAGAGAATAAAAAGTGGAAAACAATTGAGAAAAGTGGAGAATCTGTGCTTCTACTGTCCGCCGTTGTTTCGTCGATAGTTTTCCTGCGTACCTTATCGCCGACTCGCGGAGCTCGTGCTTTGTCTCGTTAACGTCGCGAACAGCGATCCAACTCGCCTTTGAACATCCCCTTTACAGCCTTAAAGACTTCATTCCGTTCGGGCAATCGTGGCTGAATTAATATCCGTCGCAGAATTCAATTTCCGTCTTAGGTTGAAAAGCTCGATTCACCTTTGACACAATCCCATCGACGATCTCTGATAGGACTGACGACACTGGGAACGAGCGTTCGCTCGCGATATGCTGTCGACTTCCATATCTGAAAAATAACGAAACATTTTTTAGCCACTCGGTTTTATCGCATGAAAACTTTAGTTCTACGGTTGACTCTCTGCCCTCTCGGCGAAGACGTTCCTCACGTTTAATCTCGGATTTAGTGGAGGAAGCTAAAATATCTGATCGAGGAATCGGGAAAATACTTCGTTACCGAAGTATTTTGCTACCCGCTCGAGTATTAATCTCGGAAATTCTCGAGGAAGACTGAAAGCCAATTCCCGTCTTTGGTTGAAAGTCTCGATTCTCCTTTGATAAAATTCCATCCGCGATCTCCGATAGGAAAACGACAGTGGGACCGATTGTTCGCTCGTGATTTATCGTCGATATCCCCATCCGAAAAGTAACGAACATTTTTATAGTCACTCAGTTTAGTCCCATAAAAACTTGGGCACTGTGGCCAACTCTCTAGCCCTCTCGACATAGACAAGTTTCCACGAGTTTAATCTGGGATTTATCGGGGGAAGCTGAAATATCTTATCGGCGATGGTATTTGTGTTCTCGAAGAGTCCTACGATTACTCGAAAGCTGATTATGAGTCTCTGAATTATTTTTTGGCATCTGTCTTTTATGCTTTTTCTGTTATTCGCTAATTATTGTATGTATCTTTTTTTTTCGCCTTGTATTTTCACCGTTTCAAATGGCTCAAGCATGTTTCCCATTACTGGGCCCATTACTCGTAATTAGGACCAGCCTGTTTCCATTAAATAAATAAATAAATAATACAATTAAATATGGGATTACAACTTGTCAACCTTCCACGATTGTAAACAATCACGTCCGTTATAGTTACACGGTAATTAAATCTCGCGTAGCCGCTCGAGTGTTAACCCTTTATAAGTAACACCGCCCAAAACCGTACCGAAAGGGGACTAACGGACGCGGAGTGGGGATAGAGATGTGACTTATAAAGGGTCAATCTCGGAAATTCTGGAGGAAGACTAAAAGCCAATTTCCGTCTTAAGTTGAAATACCCGATTCTTTTTCGATACGAGTCCTTCCGCGATCCGCGATAGGACAGACGACGAAGAGTCCTACGATTACTCGAAAGCTGATTATGAGTCTCTGAATTATTTTTTGGCATCTGTCTTTTATGCTTTTTCTGTTATTCGCTAATTATTGTATATCTTTTTTTTTCGCCTTGTATTTTCACCGTTTCGAATGGCTCAAGCATGTTTCCCATTACTGGGCCCATTACTCGTAATTGGGCCCAGCCTGTTTCCATTAAATAAATAAATAAATAATACAATTGAATATGGGATTGGAACTTGTCAACCTTCCACGATTGTAAACGATCACGTCTGTTATCGTCGTCCCCGAAGTATTTTGGTTGCCGCTCGAGTGTTACCCCTTTATAAGTAACACCGCCCAAAACCGCACCGAAAGGGGGCTAACGGACGCGGAGTGGGGACAGAGATGTGACTTATGAAGGGTCAATCTCGGAAATTCTGGAGAAAGACGAAAAGCCAATTTCCGTCTTAAGTTGAAATACCCGATTCTCTTTTGATGCGATTCCATCCGCGATCCGCGATAGGACAGACGACAGTGCATCGGAGGCTTCGTTTACGATTTGCTGTCGACTCCTCGGTCGACTCCCATATCTGAAAAATAATAAAAAAAAATTTTAGCCACTCAGTTTTTTCGCATAAAATCTTGAGCACTGTGGCCAACTATCCTCCCCTTTCGGCGAAGACTTTCCACGAGTTTAATCTGGAATTTAGCGGAGGAAGCTAAAATATCTTCCTATCGGTGATAATAAAATTTCATACGGGACTACAGTTATCGCGAAGCTTTTACGATTGTAAACTATCGCGTCTGTTATAGTTAACAAGCTAATTAAATCCCGCGAAACTTGATTCGAGAAACTGCGAAACAAGAGACTCGTTTCCGCAGTATTTCGCTACCCGCTCGAGTATTAATCTCCGAGATTCTCGAGGAAGAGTAAAAGCCACTTTGGAGACTTAGCGACGGTACGAAAGGGGAAGAAGACGAACAGCTGAAGTGTGGCTTTTCAGTGTACCGTGGCGACGAGAGTCTCGGGACATCTCGTTGTTTGTCGCAATCTTCTGCCGAGGCGGAAAAGCGGAGCAGTTCCGCGCGTAGGTATTGAGAAAAATTGAGAGCCGTAAGGAACGTGGCCTTCGGCTTAAACGATCCAACGAGGGACGCACGATAAAGTTAAATCCGGATTTCTCGAAGCGGCGAACACGTATATCCTACATATCTGCTTCAAAGCTTCTTTTCTCGAACGCTCCGTTAGCCTCCGATAACGAGGTATTTTCGATCGGGCAAACTCCCTCCGCGCTGTTTAACACAGCGGATTGAACGGCCTGGCGTCGGAATCGATTGCTATAAAGATAAAAATCGAAATTACGATGTTTCGTTATCGAGTTTGAACAACGATATTCAAGGGTTATCCCGCAAGGTGTTCGCGAGAGAACATGCAACGGCACTCGCTGTCGCCTCGTCAGTGGCCAACATACTGTTGCGTCATTTAAAAAAATAATTAAAAAAATACACCACTTGATAAAAAAATATATCGTTATTGCAGACTGTATTTATAATTCTTGAAATTTCATTTTCAGCCGCTGGCGAGCCAGTTAAATGAATATCTTTACAAATATTGAAATAACGAATAGCTCGATGAATCGAATAAAAATAAATGATTTTTTTTTTCGAAAAGCCTCTGATAACGAGATAGTTCGACACAACGGATTGGACCGAATCGATTGCTATAATGATAAAAATCGAAATTACGATGTTTCGTTATCGAGTTTGAACAACGACAATCGGGGATTATCCTGCAAGGTGTTCGGGAGAGAATTCGATTGGCACTGGATATCGCGTCGTCAATGGCCAACATGCCATTTCGTGATTAAAAAAACAAAAATCATCTGCAAAAAAAGAAATATATATCGTTATTTCAGACTGTATTTATAATTCTTAAAGTTTCATTTTTATCCGCTTGGAAGCCAGTTAAAATAAAATATATAAAAAAATATTGAAATAACGAATAGCTCGATCAAGCGAGCTTTTTTTTAAACTCAATCCATCGTCTATCGCTCTAGGCTTGAACATGTGGGCCACAAAAATTCAATTTTTGGTAGCTCGCAGGCCAGTAAAAAAAATATTGAAATAACGAAGAACTCGATCAATCGAGATAAAAATAAATGTTTTTTGTTCGAAAATTCAATCCATCGTCTATCGCTCTATCGAAAATGTGGGCCACAGTCGGGAGACATCACAGATGCAAAAGTCTCTCTTGCTCATACAGTATCCTGTACACATATGTGTACAGAGCTACATGATTTCTCGAGCGAACTCGCCGTGGGAGTCCGTGAGGTCGACACGTTACCTTCCCCGACGTTACATCGGCCCAGGCTGCGGAACCCGATGCATCCGTACGTGTTTGCCAACTCGAAGTCCCGTTCACCGGGAACTCTCCCACGGGTTTCCGTTCGAAGGGATGCAGACTCTCGTTGCCGGGGGGAAGACTTCCGCGACACTGGCTCCGCTGTACGCTGCACGAGAAATTCTCCCGGGTAGCGGATAGACGTGGCCTGAAAAATAGTTTAAGAATGTCATTTCTCATGTAACATTTCCGTCCGTATAAAAGCTCGAAAAATGCAGTAAAAAAATTAAAGAAAAATAAAACCAAAAATTGATTCCCGGGTTATTTCTTTTCACCTCGGAATTTCAATTACATCGACGAAACATCAACCCCTCCGTCGATCACAAAAGATCCGAGGTGCCGAGAGTCGGAAGCTCGACGAGTGTCTAAGGTCTGACAGCAAAGGGTAAGAAATTGCACGCGCGGGATTGCAAAGTGCACAGTAAAAAATTTACTTTTTACAACTTATTTTCCACAAACGCCCACAATTTCTTGTTTGTTGATTTTCCAATCGCAACCCTCCGGTTCTAGTTTTACAAATAAGAGTACAAACTAAATTTTTTAATGGCACAGGAAATAAAAGGAGAGGTTTGCATATTCAAGCCTGATCAAGCGAGTTTGTCACTTATTTAACAAAATTATTTTTATGAAACTTCGTATTCCGACTTTACGAAATTATTTTTTACTGTGCGATTGCGTGAATTTACCTACGTGCTCCACAGATAGGCCGCGTCGCGACACGTCGACGTCAGTCAGTGATCAACCTGCCATTTTGGGTTTGTAAAAGAAAAAATTTCAATAGTTAAAAAAAAAATATGCGTGCTATAGGTTATAATTATATAAAAATTAGGCAACACTCATTAGTCTAAGTTTTTTAATTAGCCAATACCTAATATATGCTTCTAACTTTCAATCACTCACTCAAGTATAATCAAAATTGTAAAAGGGCAGTTCCCATTGATGAATAAACAAAACAAAACAAAACAAATATTGTTATTTCAAACTGTACTGATAATTCTTAAAATTTGATTTTTCGCTCCCATTTACGCCGTGCTAGAAATTCTCCCGTGTAGTATATAAACGTGAGCCCAAAAAACAGTTTGTGAAAAATGTAATTGTAATGTAATGTAACATTTCCGCCTATATTAAAGCTCGAAAATACAGAAAAAAAAACATATTAACAAAAAAAAAAAAATTGATTCTCAACTTATTTTTGTCCTCGGAATTTCAATTTCGTCGACGAAACATCAATCTCTCCGTCGATCACAGAAGACCCGAAGGGGGGGGGGGGGAGTGTCGGAAGCTCGAGTGTCTAAGGTCCGGACGACAAAGGGAAAGAAAGTGGACGCGAAGGGCTGCAAAGTGACTGCGTGGATTTACCTACGTGCTGCGCGGAAATGCCGCGAGACGTCGGTCGAACGGCAAGGATAGGGTGAGAGCAGAGTAGCTCTCGTTCTTAAAGACGGCGCGAGCTCTAGAGCGCGCAGTGACTGGATAGAAAGAGCCACGCCGAGGAGAATATCACGTGCGGGGCTAACACGTCCCGGGAGAGTCCTGGAGGGGTTGGCACGGGCCAGTCACGTTCGCACGATGGGTATACTACGTAGTATGCTTCATCCACCTACGTGGGGAATGCTTCTGGTCGTTCTTGTACAAGAACGACCAGGAGCATCCACGTAGGTGGGTATTTACGCGTTTCGGACTCTTTTCCGTCCACGATTCTCCAGGGTTCCTTTCACCCCCCCCCCCCCCCCCCTCCCTCCTCTTCGGTTGTTTTTACTTTTATTTCTTTGCTGCTCTGGGAACGGGACAACGTCTTGCCAAAGGAAGGAGACTCTCAGGTCTAAAGCAGAGGGCACATGTACAGTAGCCTCTCCCTAAGACGCGAAACATGAACCACGTGACATATGAGTGTAGGAGAGATAGCAGCATTTTTCGAAGCAATGCCATGTAAAAATGGTCGCCATTTTTGGGGTAAAAACGAAGTCCCTAGCAAGTCAAGCGACCGTCATTAACGACTGTCAAAAGACCCAAAAAACGACGGTCGTTCTGTGACACTTTTCGTCCAGAATAACGACCAAAAAGAGGGCAATTGTGAGGTTGAGCATGGGTTGTTTTTCCATCAACGACCGCAAAAATGACCACAAAAACGACCGATGCAAGAATCGGTCGTTTTTGCGGTCTTTTTGCGGTAATTGATAAAAAGACGACCCATACTTAATTCAACAATTGGTCTTTATTTCGGTCGTTATTCCGGTCGAAAAATGTCACAAAACGACCGGTCGTTTTTTTGGGTCTTTCGATGGTCGCTTGAGTTGCTAGGTGTATCATCGACGTGTAGAATTCAATACGGCGGACGCGGTATTGAATTCTACATCCGCTAATGCTTTGCTTTTTCGCGAAATGTCTACCATCCCCGAATGCCATTCATTACAGTTTTTGTTCCCAACTGAATCTTTTTCGCCTCGCCCCAAGTCCATGTTCGGTGTCCTGAGCACTCCAGACTCGGTCGGTAATAAAAACTGTAATACAGTTTCTTAACGATACAGGCATCTACGCTGAAAAGCACACTTACACATGACTACAATGTCAATACAGCTTCATGTAAGAATTTGCTTTCCGTCGTGGATAGGCGAGAGCACGAAAAAAAAAAAAAAAATTATAATTGAAGTTTTTACCGACTGAGGTATTTCAGATGCTGTTGAGTGCGCGTTAGTGCACAAGACCAGAAGCATCCACGGAGGTGGGTATTTACGCAATTTCGGGCTCTTTTCCGTCCACGATTCTCTAGGGTTCCTTTTATCCCCAACCCCCTTCCCTTCCCCTTTTGGTTTTTTTTTCGGTACTCTAAGAAGAGGACAACGTCTTACCAAAGGAACGAGACTCGCAAACCGAAGGCGGAGGAGGGCATGTGTACAGTAGGCACTGCCTAAGTGCATGTCCTACGTTCGGATCGCTCCCCGCTTCAGACTCGGTCGGTAATAAAAACTGTACAGGCATCTGAGATGAAAATAACACTTTTACATGTAGAGGATATCAATTCAGCTTCACGTAAGAATTTGCTTTTGATTGTGGACGGTAGCGAGAAAAAATCAATTACAGTTTTTATTACCGAACGCCGTATTTCAGATGCTCCTGAGTGCGTGTTTGGGCAAAGGCGCACTTAGCGATAGGCTACTGTATTTACTCTACAGTAAAGTCGACGCTCGGAGAAGCGTCGTTGGAGTAAGTATGTATAAGTAGGTGAGGTAGGGGAGGGCGGGGCAAAATGGCACACCGGGGCAAAACGGGATGATGGGACAAAACGCAATTCTCCAATAACTTTGAGATGGTGGCGATGGTGGTACATGGGGCAAAACGGGTTTAAAAATCCGGATGTATCGTTGGGACAAAATGGGGCATCCAAAAATGATTGGAAAATTGACTTTTGCCCCCACAGTCCCGTTTTGCCCCGCTGTGCCATTTTACCCCGGTCTCCCCTATATACAAGACACCCTGTGGCTGGTATAGGCACGGGCCACGAGCTTTCTCATCGCCTTACGATTCCACCCCTTCGGTAAATTTATAAGCCCATTCGGTGCTCACGACGGGGCACGGCGAAAAAAAGACCTCAATCCCTTAAGGACAGCGGAAAGCCCGAGACGAGGGACGTCGTAAAGTAACGCGGTTCGATAGTTCGGTGATGTTGATAATTCGATGAAATCTCCAGACACCACCCAGGGATTGTTTATGCCCTCGATGATGGGCATTGAAAATAATCGTAATTTAATATTCATACGTTATTAATTTAAAGCATCTATAATTTTCCTGCTTGCCTTTGTGGCCGTCACTTTTTTTTTTAGGAAAAACTTTTGTCTCGTCAGCAGAAATATTATCGCCCGAGTCTGAAGATTGTGTGCGTGCACACAATCATTAAGGCGGGGGTGAAAGCTCGCTCGAAGGTGCTAATAAAGTCCGTCTTATGCGGTGTCACGAGGCAGCGAGGCGTACTTTTGTCACTTGCCCTTATCTCTCACCCCTTATGGTCCTCAACCCCCACTCCCTCCTTCACCCATCGCTCGCGGTTGCCGTAAAATTTATTCAACTTATTCAATTCCTCGAAATTAAAAAGTCTTTTCACACGAGAAGAAAAAAAATTAAAAATTAATTTATCGTCGCGCTTCGCCGGTTGCATAATTCATTCCTTCGAGGAGCCGTTCATTCATTCACGAATCTTTAAGATACAATTTGCGATCCCACTCAATTAAAAGCTCCTCCGGGTTCATTCAACGGTGTATATCTATGTACGTGCAAATTTAATTGGACACGTATTTATTCGCACCCGTTTGCATTACCGACGTTCGGGCACTCCAGACTCAAAGTGCTGACAAAAAATTGGGCGTTTCCGAGAACTTGGAACAGAAACCTGCAACTTATTAATATTTTTATTAATATTTTTATTATTGTTGTTATTATTATTATTATTATTATTATTATTATTATTGTTATTATTATTATTATTATTATTATTATTATTATTATTATTATTATTATTATTATTATTATTATTATTATTATTATTATTATTATTATTATTATTATTATTATTATTATTATTATTATTATTATTATTATTATTATTATTATTATTATTATTATTATTATTATTATTATGTTCTAAGTTTATGGTCCCCTTGCGAGCCATCACCGAGTGCGAGAACTCCAAAAATTAATTTCCGATTGTACTGGTATTCACCCTCGTTTCCGTGCACTTCCGAAAGCCCCCGAGGGATTTCGGGTCGGCTTCAACTTTGTCGTTCGCTCGACCGATAAACAGACCATTTATCGTACGGTAAGTGAAATAAAATGACCAATGGCCTCAATGGGACATTGCCGCCAGAGTCGTTTGCTTTTATACGACGGTATAAGAGTCTCCTGCGCGGGAGTTCCCGCCGTATTTTCCATTCCCGTGGCCTGGGCTGGTGCATCAAAGTCGCGGGAGGGCTCTTATACGCGGTGACGTTAGGATGTCCTTGATCGATTTCGCCATTCGGCTTTCTCGTCGTCTCTTCAGACATCGAAACGACCGTCCGCGCGATATACCTGTATATATCCTCCTGACGGATACCGCTCAGTCACCCTCTGTTGGCAAGGAGAGGTTTTTGTCGGGCCCGACGTTAAATCGGCTGCGCCGGATGTGGCCGCTTGTGTGTCCTCGCGCGAGTCGCAGTTTCAGTCGGTGTGTGTTTGTGCATGCCCGGGCGTGAGCGCGCCGGGCACATGGAGAAACGGCAACCTCCCATCCAGCCAAACCCGCTGCCGTGCTTCTGTCATACATCAACAAGCGTATCGCACGCCTCGTGACTCTCGGGAGTTGTTTACGACACCCCCGATAATATTCCGTCTCGGGGAGCTTTTGACGCCGGCGAGCTGCACAACATTCCTCAAGTACTTCCTGGGCGAATTCATAGATCGCCACCCCTCCCGCCCCCGGAACTGCAGGTACGTTAACCGTACGATACGTTCGGTCCGAGACAGCGGCAGCCCCGAATATCAAGCATTCGCAAACTCGTGTATAATAATGTACACCGCACGATAGCCCAAGTGTGATTAATGGATGTGCGTATTGTTCCTCCCTGAAACAACGAAACCTTGATGAACATAGATATACGTGAATTGCGGAGTGTTTTTTTTTTACGCTGTTCACGGTGCGCAGTGTTATCTGTGACTATGAATATGATTGGTCGTGAGGAAAAAAAAATTATAATGCTGCATGTACAATTGGAACTTGCAGCTCGGAAAAATGGTCAGTACTGAACAGTGATGTTCAAAAGCCTATTATTATTATTATTATTATTATTATTATTATTATTATTATTATTATTATTATTATTATTATTATTATTATTATTATTATTATTATTATTATTATTATTATTATTATTATTATTATTATTATTATTATTATTATTATTCCTAATCAGTAAACGATTCTAAGAACAGGCTGGACCTGCATAAGTTTACATGAGATGTTCACATGAAATTATACATAGACATGCGAAATCATAATTATATATGTTCACACAAAATTTATAATAATTTAAAAGAATTTATAAAAAAAAAAAAAAGAAAAATGTATTTAGTTAACGTGATGCAGATTTTATAAGCGTTACACTTCCTTTCTGTAAAGTTAAATAATAATAATAATAACAATAATAATAATAATAATAATAATAATAATAATAATAATAATAATAATAATAATAATAATAATAATAATAATATAGTCTTAAATGTTTATAACTGCATACCCAACATACCATGTGGAACAGCGCAGACAAAACAACTTAGTGCACGAGAGAGAGGGAGCAGCAGCCGGTGCGCACGGACTTTGCGGTCGTAGTTACCGTGGGGCAGGGGGGGGGGGGGGATGCTTCGCAAAGTCCAAAACCGCACGAGAGTCAAGGGTTTTGTGCACGAGATACGAACGAATTTTCATCCACGCGTATGATATATCTTCCGCCGTGTAAAATCTGAAGCGGACGAATCGAGTGAAACTTTGAGAAATTCCGTCGGATGTAATACTGGGGGTGCGGGGTGGTTGAAGGGGGAGAGGGTGGGGGGTGTTCCGGAGTCGGTCGGTGGTTGCCTGGCCCGTGGAGCGTTAATCAAGCTTTACCTTCATTAAAAGTCTCGAGCATTGGGTCGCTGATCGTCGCGATCCGTGCCGGATGTACGCGGCGGCGGCCACGACGACTGGTTTTCCCCACCGAGGATTTACCGAGCCAGTCGCAGAGTTCCGCCTCCCGTCCCGGCCCGGAAAACTCGACTACCGTGTATTCCCCGAGCCCGATTCCAAAGATTGCAGTTGGCAACGAGATTCGAGTGTCCGAGACGCGAGCCAAGTTGCCGTACAACGGGCCGATCGATAGGGTGACTCTCGCCAACCGACGATAGACGAAAATCCATCTCCGAACTCTTTCTCGTTCGTCCCTCCGGGCTTTGTCTCGCCGGTCACTCGCGAGCCTTCGACCAATTACCGATAACGATATGAAGAAACAACGAAACTAATCGCCCCAGATTTAAACAAGAAAAAAACCAGCTGGAACGAGGCTTTGTTAAGACTAGCAATAATGATAATCATAATAATAAATTCAGTCCTCGTTACCGCGAAAAAATCGTATGATTTATCGTCCTTCCGTCGAAGAAACGAATTTAATTAAAGTCGAACACTCTTGTTTTGCAAACTCTCCACCCTCTACGGGAATTTACAGATTTTAATCAGATTATACAGTTTCAGGTATGACACGAACAGGGCGCAATATCCTTCCTTCACGATATCCCGACGAGTGGATAACGAATCAGCACGCTCGTATCTTCTTTCTGGAAATACGCAAAAAAAAAGGCAGTCCGATCGCTCGGTCCGGTCACTCGCGAGCCTCCGACCAATTACCGATAACGATGTGAAGAAACAACGAAGTAATCGCCTCAGACTTAAACAAAAGAAAATCATCGGGAACGAGCCTTTGTTAAAACGAACAATAATGATAATCATAATAATAAAATCAATTCTCGTTCTCACGAAAAAGGTATGATTTATCTTCCCGCCGTCGAAAAAACTAATTTAATTGAAATCGAATACTCTTGTCTTGCAAACTCTCCACGGTCTCCGGAAATTTACAGATTTTAATCAGATCATACGTTTCAGGAATGGCCCGAACAGAGCGCAATGCCCTTACTTCGCGGTGTCCCGACGAGTGGATTACGAATCAGCATAAGCACGCTCGTACTTTTTTTTCTCTCTATAATACGTAAAAAAAAAAATAACAGAAAAAAAAAATAAAAGGCAAAGTTTGATCGCGGCAGGACGACTCATGCAGTCGGCGAGTCCGTTGTGCACTCGAGTCGCTGCACATAGAGCACCGGCTTACAATTAGCATGGCAGAAACAACAATGAGACTCGCCGTGGATCCACCGGCTTTAATACCGGTAGTGGGCTAACAGTATTTGTCGGTTCCCTCTCTCGTTGAATATATATTCGCTACAGCGTGATGAGCACAAACATACACGCCGCTGACGTAAGCACCCACACGCAGCAAAGTTTAATGCACACGTGTACGACCCGAGAGTCTCTCCACCCCGATCGTCGTTGCAGCTCTAGCCCCGTTCACTCGACGTCCTCTCTCGGAAAGCATTAACGCCCACCTTTCGTTTTGAAATCCTATCGATCTTACGCCCACGCGATTGCAGCAGCGAAACGTCGACCCGGGAGTCCTGTGCGCCGCTATTTCCGGACTCGAATGTCGATTACGCTTTCGGCTCGTCATATGCATGCGCGTAGGTTTCCGATAACATAACCTATACGGTGTGCGGTGCACGTTCGACTGTATTTATGACAAAAAAAAAAAGAATAAAAAGAAAGGGTCTAATCACCTGACTCGTTACTTTGCGACTGTTAGTGTCGCGCGGGGTTTACACCCGTTCCACGCGATACTCGCTGTTTTCTGATTTACAAGCTCTCCGTTCTGCCTTTTGAGCTGACTGTGGCAAGAAACAGCTTCGTTTGAAAAAAAAAAATCTGACGATCAGTAGAGCGGCACTGAGAACCTTTTTTGTCGAACATAACTCTATGTCGTACATAGGTGTAAGGTTGAATATACAATGTTCGTTGCGTTGTCGCGTCCAGCCCAATGGCAAAACGATCATTTTCGCGCTGGCTGTGGCAAGAAACAGCTTCGCCTTAAAAAGATCTGTCGATCAGTAGAGCGTCCCATAGAAACTTTCTTTTTCGAACCTAAGTCCGTCGTACATAGCTGTAAGGTTGAATAAACAATGTTCGTCGCGTCGTCGCGTCTAGCCCAATCTCCAAGCGATCATTTTTCGAGAAAGTATAAACGATAATCGGATGACTGTTTCTACGTTCCGATGTTGGAAAAAAGCATGGCTGCCGTAGTAGATGGAACACAGCAACGATACAACGTTCCATAATGCATGTATCAATGGAGAAACGGGAGGGGGGCGGATCGCTCGTTGGCTGTGCAGACACTCATTTTTCGCCTGACGCGCGTCTTCTTTCGTTCTTTCTTTCTTTGCCCATTCTTTTTTTTTCTCATTTTTTTTTTTAACCTTCTCACTATCTCCGCTCGCTTCCCTCTTGTCTCGGGGGCGGTGTACGCGCTTCGCTAGATCATTAAGCTCTCGCGACAGTCAACACAGGTATAGCCGGAGAGTTCGTTCTCTTCGGATACACGGCGAGCCGGTACGAGCGTACTCGTGAGGTTATCGCGTGTTCGTACACACCGAGGCATTCCTCTGTCCTGTGTCCTCTCGACGTTGGGGAACGCGTCGGCATACTTACACATACTCGGGGGCCGTCTCGTCGTATACGTCGCGGAGATTGCTGGTCGTGAGGGCGCGTGCAGACTGCCGTGTTGCGGAGAAGCTTCGGGGCAGGGCTCGTCGCTATACTTGCGACGGAGGCAGGAACAGGAGCGCCAGCGTGAGCGGACGACGGGAGAGCAATAGCGGGCGGATAAGCGCGCGCGCGACGGTGGCGCCGAGCGCGGAGACGACGGGAAACTTCGCGAACGCAACCCGACGGGTTCTCAGCCGACCTGCCAACCCTTGACTTTAGAAATCCGCTCGTGACGCTAGGGTAGCAACCGCCGAGCATACATCCGCGTAGGATGTATGCCTCGCACGTTACGCGAGTGTATTCCGCATAGTTTTAACCGGCCTGCATGCATATCGGAAGACACGACTGTGCCGGAAGGCTGCCCGTCGCGCGGCGCCACTCGTTGCCAGTAGCTACAACACTGTGGCGCAGATACTGTATGCAGATTCACACTCGAAAGATGATGGAAAGCCTAACGCGCAGAAGAGCGGGAGGCAGACTCGGGGGCGCGCTTCCTTCGAACTTTTATATTCATGCTTCTTACGTAGAGAATGAAATAAGAAATATTCAAAAAACATTCGCTTTAGGGCTGGAAAAAATATGTATACATATATTGTTATTTGAATCATTGGTTGTCTTTTTTTTGGAAGGGAACTGAAGATAGATTTCATGTGGGAGTAGTGAAATTTTTTGAAAATCATTATCGTGATAAATTTTAATGAAAGGGGAGTCCCACGATGATTTTTTTTTTGTATAGATAAAAATCCATCAGTTGCCAGAACTGGTGATACAATTTTATTCGAAATGATTGTTCTAGACTGTTTTCCTTATTGCCTAAGAACGCATTCAATTCTCAAAAAAAAAGGAAAAGAAGCGGCGTGAAAATATGACGGAGCAGCAGACTGCGAAGGGTCGAGGGAAGCAGACTCGAGAGCGCGCTTCCTTCGAACTTTTATATTCATGCTTCTTACCTAGAGAATGGAATAAAAAATATTCAAAAAATGTCGGGGCTGGAAAACAATGTATTAAATATATCATTAATTAAATCCTCGATTACGGTTGTTTGGAAGGCAGCTGAAGATAGATTTTATATAAAGTTGGAATTTTAAAAATTAACGATAAATTTTAATGAAAGGGGAGTCTGCGCGATGATTTTTTTTCCTTAAAATAAAAAATAATTCATCAGTCGCCGGAAGTAGTGATATAATTTTATTCGAAATAATTATTCTAGACTGCTCTTCGTATTGCCTACCAACGCATTCAATTCCAAAAAAAAAAAAAAAAGTGAAAAAGAGGGATAAAAGTATGACGCAGCAGCGACAAATAGTTGACGCGGGCGTAGACACAGAAGTGCATCTCTATGCACTTCTCTGTAGCGTTATACGCGACGGAGTCGTGCGCGAAAGTCTCGGCTGGCGTCGGACGGGCGCGCGCGTTCACCTCGTAATTATATACTCATCTGTGACGTACCCACTACTCTCCCGCGCCGGTGAGAGCCAAAGAAAGACAAGACTCGTATAAGTAACGGGAGAAATGAGAGACGAAGAGATATAAAAAAAAAAAAAAAAAAAAAAAAAAACGGGAGCGTAGTACGTACAAACTGGGGGCTCTCGTATGTCGCGTACGCGCAATTTCTACTAGCGGGCGTGCGAGAGAGCTCCCGGACGGGCGCAGCGCATTAAACGGTTCGCGAGTTTCAATCCCCCCCCCTCGCCCCCACCCTGGTCCGGAGGGAGAAATAAATCCCCACATGCGCCTACGATAAATGCATTCGCGACAGAAAAAAAAAGTCTATTTATTCGCGGAATATGAAATCTGGATTTTTTTAAACCGGAAGTAGTTAAAAAAAATTGGTTAGATAATTATTTAACATAAAAAAAATTCAATCGAATGATGCATAGAAATTACGATTGTTTTGCCGACGATCCGACGATCGACGAGGATAAAAGGGCCGATCAGTAATTGATCATCAGCTTTTTACAATACGTACGATAAAATTCCGCTTGAGAAATTAAAAAATGTTGTTTTCTTTTTTTTTTGGGAAGTCCAGGCTGTATTAAAAATTTGCAAAATAAAGTTATAACGAGGTAGGGGCGGCTGCGAGAAGCGTTGGAAAAGTTATTGACTATGTGAAAAGGCGATGAGGACGGAAGGGGGAGGGGAAGGGGTTGATGAAAAATTCCCTTCCATCTTCTCATTGAGGAGACTATGTGTATATCTGTATCTCGATTCTTTTCTGGTTATGAAACGATGACGTGCGATGATGAGAGGAAAAAAACCGGAAGTACGATTAAAAAAAATTGCAAACATAATTATCTAACATATTTAAAAAATTCAATGAAATTATGTATAGAAACTTCAATAGTTTTGCCGACGATTCGACTATCGACGAGCATAAAACAGCCGAACAGTAATTCACCAGCTCTTAATAATTCGCACGATAAAATGTCGCTTTTAAGATTTTCCAGCGATTTTTGTAATTTTTTTTTTTTTTTGAGAACTCGAAGGTTTATTAAAAAATTGCAAAATAAAGTGATAATGAGGTAGGGGGGATTGCAAGAAGCGTTGAAAAATTTATTGACTGCGCCAAGAGGCGATGCGGACGGAAGGGGGGGGGGGGGGGGGGGGGGTGGAGGGGTTGATGAAAAATTCCCTTCGGTCTTCTCATTGAGGAAACTGTAAGTATATCTGTATCTCGATGCCTTTCTGGTTACGGAGATGATGAGGCGCGAGAGAGAAATGAGGAAGAGGAGGAAGCAGCGAGAACGGAGCGTTCGTCGAGTCTTTCCCGCGAGAGAAATATGTACCGTTGGATTTTTCCCCGTTCCCCGGACCGGGAACGGCGGGTGGTATACGAAAATAATACAACTCGTCGTTTCGCTGGCCCGTCGCCCTCCGAGGCGGAAATATTTAACCCGGGGAACGTCTCTTACAATAATTACTTTCAATGCCGACCGTGGAATATAGAAACTTTTTGCTTCGAAACTATGGATAGCCCGCAGCGGTTTGCCGGAGAGAACGGGAAATACCTCCATTTATTTTATTTTTTATTTTTTATTTTTCATTTGTTTTATTTTATTTTATCTTATTATATTTATTCTACTTTATCATTCGTCGGGACGATTTACCCGGTGCTCCGATTGAAAAGCGTAATAATTCCGGAACAAGCATAGAAAGGAAGCAGAATCGCCTCGGCGACGAATAAAAACAATTCGTGGCATCTTTCTTGAGAAAAGAGAAAAAAAATTATAATAATATCGCGGTCTTTTTTTTTGGTCTCTCGTTATTAATTTAATATTTTCGCGACGAAGCACATTTTTTCAAGCATGACCGATTCGGAGCGCCGGAGCTCCAAGACCTTAATGCTTCATTCAATTTTATTCATTCATTTATTTATTTTTAAGCGCCGAGAAGTCGAGCTGGTAAACACTTTTTTTTAACTCTATAAAAAAAAGTATTAAAGTACGATGCTCGGGTTCTAGATGACCCAAGAAGTTGTAAAGCCAGCTGAAAAAATGTGATACATTCGCCAGCTCCAATTACTCCAAAACAGAACGAAATTTATTTCATGCCTTAAAAAAAATAAATTTAAACCGTTTCCGTCGCGGGGGTTCCCCGTACAATAATTTGCGGTCCAATATGTAGAAATATTCCCATATAGTGCAAACGAGTAAAATTAATAAAGAAAATAAATTGTATGTCGTTAAAAAAAAATGTAAACCGTTTCTGCTCCGTGGGTTTCGCGTGCAATAATTTGCGGTCCAATATTTATATATAATTTCTCTATATTACAAACGAGTAAAATTAACAGAAAACATTAATTTTATGCCGTTAAAAAAAACAAAAAATTAAACCGTTTCGGATTCGGGGTTCCCCGAGCAGTAATGTACGGTCCAATATTTATATATTATTTATATATAGCACAAACGAGTAAGAATCAAGGCCGTGACGTTTGCTCGCGGATTAAACGAAGGCGGCAGGTCTCGCAGAATTATCGGGCGGGGGGGAGAGGGGGGGGGGGGGGCTTAGGGGGCTCACGTTGTTAGCCGGTAGATATCTCACGTGTAACCGTGTGTTGAAGCGAGGAGAGGGCTCCGTCGATCGGAAACCCGGCGAACCAGAAGCACGGGTTCACTGACTCGTCGAGTGTTCACTTTGATCCCGAAACGAGAGGTTCGCGCACGGATTCGAGGCTCCCCCCCCCCCCCCCCCCCCCCCAACGTCCGAGTCAGTTCCTATACCGGGCGATATACTGCACGGGCAACACGTACCCCTCTGTACTCGTTCCCTACACACTGTATCAGCCCAACATTAACGAGATTGGACCCACCGACTGGGATCGATAGTGAATTATCGATGACACAGACACTCAATTTTCCTGAGCGCGTTAGTTATAGACCCCCGCTCGAGTACGAGAACATCGGGGCATCGAACCACGTCTATATATCTATTCATAATGCCCTACACGATCCTACGAAATTTTTTTACACGAATTTAACTACGTTTTTTTATCCGGAAAATAGTAGAGCCGAAAGGATTTTTTTAATGCACCGTTAGTCATGATTAAGGAGGCAAAATTTGTTATTTTATTAATTGGTACAAAAATTACTCCATTTTCCGGGGAATTTTTTTTTTATTTACCTTTACTCTCGATTAAGGAGACAAAATTTGTTATGTTATTAATTGGTGAAAAATTTACTCAATTTTGCTGAGCGCGTTAGTTATGGACCCGTTCGAGTACGGGAACATAAAGGGCATCGAACCACGTCTGTATAGAATTTTTTTTGGTTTAAATCCGGAAAATAGTTCCGCCGAAACGTTTTTTTTTAAATTACTGTTAGTCTCGATTATGAGGGCAAACTTTAAATTTTATTAATTGGTGAAAAAATTTGATTTCACTAGCTTTTTATTTATTCCAAAAAATGATCGGAAAGAAAGCTTGCGTGAAGCGCCGCTGAAAAATCTATCTTGAATTCAAATTACATTTCAAATGTTTGATTTAAAAAAAAATGTTATCCGAACATTTTTGTTAATCGGTGAGTCAAGAAATTGTATATTTTCTAAGCTTTTCTTTAAGCAGATTTTACGTGTCTACAGCAAACGAGAGGGGGGGGGGGGGGGGGGGAAGGAGACGAGGTGAAATTTGAACGAGCGACGTTAAGAATCCAGGTCGAGCGCCCACCCTCGAATCTCGAGCCGTGAAAGCGAAATAATCGTCTTGCGCCGCAGAACCGTGCGGTGCAATTACATCCCTGTAAACGGCATTCGCACCGGAGAGTTTCGAGGAGCAAGTTGGATATGGACACGGTACAATCGCCGTGGCGCTCGAGGGCCCTGCCTCGTTTCCATCCCCCCGGCTCTCTTGTTTTCCCTCTCATTTCGCGAAGACCGTTATTTCCGAGGGCGAATTGTTGTACAAACGTTGCGGACTCTCGTGTAAAACCACGGCGGAATAATAAAGTAGGTGGAGCCAATGGGCGGTGGTCCGGACGAGAATTTAACAAGTTAACGGGCGAGGAAAAGGTTAAACGGACCGGGTCCTTGTACGCGGGTCGAGGTCGAATATTAATCCTTGTTTCGCCAAGCTCCCTCACGAATTCCTCCCTTTGGCATTTGCAGCGTACAGAGGATCCCCTCTTAAAATTTCGATCGAGACCGATGGCATAAATTCCATTCTGTGAGGTAAAGTTGAACGTTAGAATATTCAGCCCACATAATGGAATAAATTCATCTTCGTGAGCGAAAAATTAACCATTCGAAAATTTAGCCCATATAATAAAATGAATTCTTTTCCATGAACAAAAATTTAGCCTTTAGAGAATTTATCCCATAGAATGGAACAAAGTCCTTTTCGTGAGCTAAAATTCAACCGTAAGGAAATTGAACCGTTGGAAAATTTAATCCATAGTATGAAATAAATCCCATTCGGTGAACTCCCAATTAAATCCCATACATGAACTAATAATTTAACCATAATGGAATAAATTCATCTTCATGAGCTAAAAATTAACCATTCGAAAATTTAGCCCATATAATAAAATGAATTCTTTTCCATGAACAAAAATTTAGCCTTTAGAGAATTTATCCCAGAGAATGGAACAAAGCTCCTTTTCATGAGCTAAAATTCAACCGTAAGGAAATTGAACCGTTGGAAAATTTAATCCATAGTATGAAATAAATCCCATTCGACGAACTCCCAATTAAATCCCATACATGAACTAATAATTTAACCATAATGGAATAAATTCATCTTCATGAGCTAAAAATTCACCATTCGAAAATTTAGCCCATATAATAAAATGAATTCTTTTCCATGAACAAAAATTTAGCCTTTAGAGAATTTATCCCATAGAATGGAACAAAGTCCTTTTCGTGAGCTAAAATTCAACCGTAAGGAAATTGAACCGTTGGAAAATTTAATCCATAGTATGAAATAAATCCCATTCGAAGAACTCCCATTCGATGAACTCCCAATTAAATCCCATACATGAACTAATAATTTAACCATTAGAAAATTTAGGCCACAGAATGGAATAAGCTTCATTCCGCGATAACGAAGGAAGACTGGACGCGTCGTGCCCGCGCTCGCCCTCCGGTTACTCGCTTTTATTCCGAAAAGTTCGGGCACAAACCGCGGAGAGCCCTCACGGTTGCTTGTTACTCCTCGCCGGAGTGAGAGTACACTATTTGCCTTGGCTCGGAGTTTGTCGTACGTTCGTAGTTCTCCGGCGGAGAAACGCGAAGCTCGAGGCTCCCGTTGCGGAAGAAGATTCGAGCTTCTCGCGAGGCCCGGGAGATAAGATGTCGAGGGGAAAGTATCCTCGACGGTTTCACAGGGTAACTGCGTTCTACGGATCGTACCAAGTTTATGACGCCTCTTTAGTCCCGCATCTTGTGTTTCCTGCTCCGGCGAAAGTGGAGGTTCGGGCGTGGCGGAAACCGGGGCGAAACGGACCATCTAAAAAAATACGAAAAAGTTACTCATCTCAGAGGAATAAAATTTTCGATTAAATTATTATTTTTATTCGACGAGTTCTATAATGTTTAAAAAAAAAAAAAAATACATAGAAAACATTGTCAACGTCGACAATAATTTGAAAATATCGAATTCTCCAAAACTGGAATGTACAAAGTGGTTCTTTTTCATACGGTCACATATGGTTGAATTCCATGCCCGAGAGGAGTTTCCGGTTCGCACAGCTGCGACGATTCTCCGACTCTGGGCACTTGCGAGACACCAGTGCAAGTTCCTAGCCCCCACTTTTGCGCTGTGCATTGGCGAAGAATTCATGGTATTGTTGAGCGAGAAAATAAGGGAGTGTGGAGAAAAGAGAAAAAAAAAAGACAAACGTTCGAGGTAAGGGGGCGTCATTCTATCTATCGGTTATGACAGAGTCCGGGTGCGTGTGGAAAATGCGGGGGAAAGGCTTACGATGTTGCTGTTCTCATGTTCCGAAAATAGATTGCTTTTGCGTGCGAGAAATTGCCGTGTCGTGGCCTCTTTACCGTGTGACTGTGTACGCGCCTTGGCTACGCAGCTGGACGCGAATCCGAGCTAAGGACTTCTTTTTTCCCTTCGCTTCAACCACATCTCTCGTAATCGGTAACATAATCGTAACTGGACGAAGAAACTATCTTTTGTTAATTGTATTAATTTTTTTTTTAAACACATTTAATTTTATTAAATGTGTATACATTTTTTTTAAATGTATCTAATGTTATTAATTTCTATTAATTTTGTAAAGTTTATTTAATTTAATTTATTATTATCGCGTAAAGCCGAATGATCGAGATAATCGAAGAATTAATAAATTTTGCTAATTCGAGTGAAAAACGAGCTCTGGAAAGAATCGTGCAAATGCGCAAACGCGCGATAAAGTGGCGAACGATATTAGGGGTAAAAAAAGAAAATGCACTACCGTAGTTCTCTAAATTTCGTATAGCCTCGAGGTCTGCTCGTTGGGGTGACACAGACGCGTCGAGGTCTATCAGGCTTCTCTCTAGCCCTCTGCGTCCCTTCGCGCCGGTCCTCTCGACTATCACTCGTTATCCTCTCTCCTCAAGGCATCAAGCTCGATTGGTTGGCTTCGCTAAAGCCCCGAGACTGCTATATCCCCAATGGAAAATACCGTCTCTCCCAACCTTCGAGACCTTTCCCTCAGAGTCTCGATTCTTCTTAAGGAAACGATGAATTCATCTGAAAAAAAAAAATTATCAGAAATTTAGAATTTAATATTTTTAAAAAGATTTTCATCTAAAAATCCAAGTATCTCCTCAGTTTTATGAGGCAGTTTTCATGAGTTTGTTTCTCATTAAAAAATACAAATAAAAGTCCCACCCGATCCTAAAACTACCAGACGTACTTTAACATAAAATTTTAGTGAGCACACCCAGTAGGGTTCGCTACCTTACTTTTATTTTCCCCGCGGATTATCTTAAGATAGAAATGGAGGGCCGGGCGATCAAACCCTTTATATCGAGCCCTTCTCGTCGAGGAAACATTGAACCCTTCGCGCGCGAGCTCTCCCTTCTTCGCCGCGCAAATCAAACTATCGGCGAAGCCGTGCACGCCTGCGAGATTCCAGCTCGCCTATTTAAACTTCCTTTAAATATGGAACCGCTATGGAAAGTACCGTCCCTGCCAACCTTCGCGACCTTTGCCTTCGTCTCAATTCTTCCGAAGGAAATAATAAATTCAAATTTAAAAAATGAAAATCAAATTTTATAAATTTTAACAACAATCTTATAAATTAAAAAAAAAATATAAATTTTTTAAAAATTATCAGAAAGTCAGATCTTAATCTTTCTTTTTTAAAGATTTTCATCTGAGATTTCAAGTATCTCCTCTTAAGGGAGTTTCAATAAATTGATTTCTCATTAAAAAATAAAAATCCCGCCCGATCCTGAAACAACCAAACGTACTTTAAGATAAATTTTTAGTGACTACACCCAGTAGGATGCGCTACTTTACTTTTATTTTTCTTGAGGATTATCTTGAGATAGATACAGAGAGCCGAGCAATAAAACCCTTTATATGGAGCCCTTCCCGTCGCGGAAACGTTCAACCCTTCGCGCGAGCTCTCTCTTCTCCGCTGCTCAAATCAAACTATCGTCGAAGCCGGGGAGATTCCAGCTCGCATATTTAAACTTGGTAATCTCGTCGTCGTTTTCCGACCCTCCTGCATCGCGATTCACTCCCGAAACTCCCCAACTTTTCCCGAAATTCAAAGACCAAATTCCCGTATAGCTTTAGATTCTTGCTTGATTGGCCTGTTCGTTCATCTCGAAAACTTTTCGAGCCTTTTGAATATATATATATATATATAGCGTGAATGTATATATACACACTATGTATATATGTACACAAAGAATGGAACGAGGAAGCTAAAGAACAACGAGCGGGGTTCGCGGGGGGTGCGAGAAACAGATATCGACTTTTTGTCCCGCCAACTAAACTTTCGGATTATCGAAGAGACCGAGAAGGAAATTACATCTTTTTTTTTACGCTTCAAGAAACTTTCCTCGATCATTTCTTTCTCTCGCGCCGACCTTTCCTCGCATCTCCGCTCTCTGCCTCTGGCCGAACTTTCACAGCCCACGGATACGCGTTATAAGTTTATTAAACTTCACGCGCAGGGGTTGTTATTTCCGGTGAAGGGAGGAAAAAGTCGACAGTGTCATTACACGAGCTGCGGTCGGATGAAAAAGTTAGCCCGAGCTCTACAGTGGTTGTTCTTCGTTCGCGTCACGCGCTATTTTTTATCGGCTGAACGAATAATCGACTCCTATTTTTTTTTTTTTTTTTTGCTGGGGTGCATAGAGAGTTGGGCTTTTTAATGGATATCGGCTGTTCCGTGCGAAATTTTTACCGAACAACTTTATTTTTTATGATTAAAGTATGCCCGGAATTATTTTCGCTAAATTTTTTGCTACCGTTCGAACTGGCGATGTCGAAAGAGTTTAATCAAGCACATAGAAAAAGTACTTATTTGTCGGGTGCCTAGCAAACAAGTATTTATTTATTTCAAATAAGTATTTGGGTCATTACACGAGCTGCGGTCGGATGAAAAAGTTAGCTCGAGCTCTACAGTGTTTCTTCGTCGTTCGCGGCACGCCCTATTTTTTATCGACTCCACGAATAATCGACTACTATTCCTTTTTTTTTTACCAGGCGTGCTTCGAGAGTTTGACCTTTTAATAAATATTGGCTGCTCTGTACGACATTTTTATCAACATATTTATTACAAAAGTAGGCCTGGAATTATTTTCGCTAATTTTGTTTGCCTTTGTTCGAACTGGCGATATTTGAAGGGTTTAATCAAGCACCCAGAAAATGTACTTATTTGGCGGGTGCCTAGCAAACAAATATTTATTTATTTCCGTATAAGTATTTATTTATACCAAAATAAGTATTTGTTCAATAGCACCCGTCGAATAAATTTATTTTCGCAATGGACCTTCGAGCCAAAGAAAAATGTTTCCGGAAAAGGAAGAAGAAAAAATTGAACATTCCTTCGCATCGATCCGAACTTGCGGTTCCCGTAAAGCGATATATCTCGTAGCATAGTGAGGGTAGGTTTTCGGGTTCAAGCTCCGTAGATTGGCCTCTCCGTTCGAACGGTCTGCCCCATGCCGACCCATCTCTTGCCCCTCGTCGATTTAACTCGACCTCTCTCTCCTCATTCGTGCCTCTCGATTTCGCAGCTCTACCCCTTTCGGCTCGTCTTTTTCTCATTCTCGTATCCTCCTCGATTTTCCGACTACCCTCTTCCTTCGGATTCCTTCCCGCTCTCCGATCGAACATTATCATGTTCTCTTGTTCTTTGGATTTTCGTTCCGTGCTCTCCGAATCTCTCGTCGGGTTAAAATTTAAACTCGGCTGCACGTGTGTGTGTGTGTGCGTGTGTGCGGGGTGAATGGTAGCTTGCAGATGACATTCCTGCCGGCGTTGGTCCCCACAGGAGCATGACCCAAAGCTATCCCGAGCTTTAGTGCAGATGCGCGAATGTTACGCTCGGTCCTTCCTCGACTTTATCATCCTTATCGTTTCATTCGCCTTTATCCTCTCCGCCGCAGCTGCCACTGACACTGCAGTCAGCACATATGCACCAGATATGCGCTTGAAACAGAGGAACACTGGCTCCGGTTGCAGAAACCGTTTCTGCTGCGATGGCGGATTGATCCTCGATTTTCGATTTCTGCAAAAAAGCGTAAAGGTGGTGAATATGGACCAGGGGTGAATATGGTTGCAAATACCATTTTTTTTTGCAACGCTGCGAATCGATCCTTGATTTTATATATTTTTTAAGTCTCATCTCGAATGAAAGGCACCGATTCATTTAACCCTCGTTTTACCCCAACTCGCCTCTTTGCGCATCTCTATCTAGATAGATAGAGATATTTATTCCCAGAGAACGGAATAAATATCTCTATCTATCTACACCCTGCCTAGAATTTGTCCATCTGGATTGTGAATATGGTTGCAAAAACCATTTTTTTTTCAACGCTGCGAATCGATCCTTGGTTTTATTTTTATTTTTTAAGTGTCATCGCGAATGGAGGGCACGGATTCATTTTACCCTCGTTTTACTCCAATCTACCCACCTCTTGGCGCATCTCTACACACTGCCCAGAATTTGTCTACCTGGATTGTGAATTTGGTTGCAAAAACCATTTTCTTACAATGCTGCGAATCAAGCTTTGATTTGATATTTAAAAAAAAGTCTCATCTCGAATGTGAGGCGTGAGTCCATTTTACCCCTCGGCGGTCCGTTTTGCCCCAACCAACCGTCTTCTCCGCGCATCTCCCTCTACCCGCTGCCCAGAATCTCTGCCCATCTATACATCGCGTGGCACAAGCGATACAAACAAACAGTACAAAGTGCACGTACACGTATTCGTATGTGTTTTCCACAAAAAATATTTCGCAATACTCCGCATATTCCGGAAAAGGTTAGACACAGAAAAAAAAAAAAAAAAAAAAAAAAAAAAAAAAAAAAAAAAAAGAATTTACTTATTCCAACCGCGCAGCGCAGATAACGCAAAACGAAATTTCAAACTTTACGGCATCACCGTACACAGTTCACGGTACACGGAGAGGCGAACGCGTCTTCTTCCCTCGCGAGTTCGCTCTCCAGCATCCCCCCATGAAATTGATCTCGTTTCGCGAACAGATTCAGCGGCGAAACGAAAAAAGAAGAGGTATGAAAAATTAGTAAAAATTTGACGAAGTTTCCTGCCGAGCTCTCCGGGTTGCCGGTTATTACCGCCGTCGGTAACGAAGCGACGACCGACGATCGTTTTATTTTTCATGCGGTGCATGGCCGATTCTCTCCGGCGCATTCCGCGCGTCCTGTCCTCCGTCGTTGGTCCATGATGCGCATTCATGAAGTGGTTTCGGGCTGTGTACTGGAAACGTTACGTTCCCCGGGCCTACGCGGACGAACGGCGAGGGACCGAGACTCCTGCACACCGTTCCCCGTACGCAAAGTGAGTTAACTTCGTACGGGAATCCACGAAGCCTTGGCAATTCGATTGTGAGCTGCTAATTCTCAATTCTCGTTTAACGTGTACGTCGGCACGGACGTTGCCGGGCGAGTCAATATTGAAGGTCTGGATGAAAGCCAGGGCTCCGCGCTCGATGGACTTCCGCGCTGCAGAGACTCACTCGCTCCTCGAACGTCTTCGCTGGAACGAGACAAAAAAATATATATAGTGTATGTAGCTACGTGTATGTACATATATGTATATATGGGTGGTCTGAAGTAAAAAGGGCGTTCGAAATGGGAATAAGCTACACTTGCATGTCCTACTGGCAACAGACCAACGATATGTTACAATGCGAGCGTTAAACGACCCGGCGACGAGGACGACGGTGAATAGTAAGATCCGAGAAGTGCCAATTATTCCGTCGAAATTGGGCCAATTCGGTGGCGACGGAAATAACGAAGAAAAAAATGAATGTGCTAAAAATATTTGTTAAGTTTGTATATTTCGCGGACGCGCGAAAAGGGTGATCAGTAAAGATAAATCTAATTCATGAATTGGAGTTTTTTTGGGCGACTTTGAGGACTTCCGGGACCAAAGCTTAAATTACGCGAATCTTCGGAAGGGGTTACAAATAATGGTTTGAAAGAGGAAAATAAAATTTCATAGGATTTTACAGAGCTGGGCAAAATGCACTAAGTCTTCGTTGAGGGCTGTGACCGATATTAAACAATTCTCTTCGCTTTATTTCGGCTTCGGAACGGTCTGTTGTTATTCCTCTCCTTCAGGGTGTTAATGAAGAGGCTTTTTATTACGTTTCGACCCTGGTCTGGATCCTCTTCAGAAATTATTTATTTTTTCCGTTATAATTTTGATGTTGAGTGTTTGCCTATTTTTTTTTGTGTTATTTTGTTGCTCTACGTTGTTGATAGCAACATCGTTCTGACGGTGGCTACATGTTGCCAGTTCGACGGTACACGAAAATGCACTAAGTACTTGAAGTGCGTATTGAAGCATCAAGTACTGAGTGAGTGCCCACTATTCAAAACTTCAAGAATTTAGTTTATAATTTATAATAAACTAAATTGTGGCTGAAGGACTTCGGTCGATGGCCAATTGGCAGCATATGTGCAATATAAGTCTGTTATGTATAATGAAAAAATGAAAACTGTTCCATGTTATGTACTGCTAATAAATTACTTCTACTACTACTACTAAACTAAATTATATTATAAATCTGCTAAAACTAAAACTAAAACTGCTAAATTACGACGACGTAATCGACGACGAAAAAAAAAAAACTAAATTATATTATAAATCTGCTAAAACTAAATTATAAATTAGAATCTCCCAGTACTCAATACGTCAATATTCAAGAACTACCTAGCGCTCAGTACTTAGAGGACTCGATACTTTAATACGTACTTCAATTACTTAGGGTTTTTGCCCAGCTCTGGGATTTTATTTATTACGAATGTGAATAATGGCACTCGGGAAGTGCCAATTATTCCGTCGGAGTTGGGCCAATTCGGTGGCGACGAAGAGTAGGAAAAAAAGGAAAACGATAAAAATATTTAAAAAAATATATATGTATCAACAGCTCGAAGAAGGCCGGGTAGGAAAAAAAAAAAAACTAAAAGTTATGAATTGGAGTTATTTTCTGGCGACTTTGGGGACTTCGAGGACGAAAGCTTAATTTACGGGTCTCCTCGGTGGCGGGTTACAAATAATGGTGGAAAAAAGGTAAAAAATCGTCTGGAGGAAATAAAATTTCATAGGATTTTATTTCCCTCGAAATAACCAGGATTTTCGCGTCGAGTGGAGAAAAGCTTTTGATCCCGGCGGATAATCTGATCGCACGGGCACTTCGGGTACACGGCCGAGGGCAAAAGGTACACAACGAGGCTACGTCCGAGAGGTAGACCCGATGAGTTGCAGGGTGGCAGGACTCGCACACGCGATTCCAGGCTATCTGGGATCTGAAATCTCGATCGGTCTGCGAGATGGATGTTGTAGGTAAAAGGAAAAAGAGAAAGAAAAAAATATATATACAGTTATATAATTTTAGATTGCGGGTGAAAAGAATGACAAGAGCTACGAGAGGTTTTCAGTGGCGAAAATAAATGAATGAATTCGCTTTAATTTTTCGGCCATCGATTTCAGGGTAAGCAAACGAGTTTTATTTTATTTTTTCTCCCGGTCATAAAAACAATGTGATCGAAAATACTTCGGAAAAGGTCCAAATATAAAAAATTCGCTCTATTTTTTTTACGTCGAAAACATCAAAAACATAGTATCGGGCGAACAAAACCCCTCCGGCAATTTTATATTCGAGGCTGGGCACTTTTTTCGCGCTTTTTACAAAAAAAAAATAAAAAAATAAAAAAATAAAAATAAAACACGCTTTTTCCCTGGATGGATGGGGCGGCCTAAACGCAATTTCTGTTTAGCCTCGAGCGGCAAACCGGAAGTTCCCTCTGCCTCCTCTGCGCAGTAGATCGCGGACAATAAACTTCTTCGTAAAAAAAAAAAAAAAAAAAACGGGCACGAAATCGCGAGAGTTCATGGGTTAAGGACATTTAAACAGAACGATAGAAAAGAGTCCAGCGGGAAGATATCGAAGCTGTGCGAATCTCGTGCTGACCATAGAATTTCGCCGGCAGCGAAGCCGGAGCCTCTCCCGGTGCTCGATGCTGCGCCGCGTCGGGTTTCCCGTTTCGGAAGAGCGTGCCGCAGCACCCGACGGTGCTTCGCGTGCTAAATCGTTCGGAACGAAACACACGCTTCGCGAAATAAAGTGATTTCACCGAACATTTAGTCTCGCGAATAGTCTCGGAAATTTCGTTTTACCCTTGTTTTATCTTACCCGTCGCATTCTCCGCGACTCCGTCAGCCACTTTCAACACCCTTTGGAGAATCCGCTCGCTCCCCTCGACAATGGAAATGTACTGCGAACGGCCGCGAATACCGTTCGCCTCGGAGGTGACGGACGAGCGAGGATGTTTCTTTCTTTAATTTAATTTTTATTGTTTTAGAGCAATGGAACTTCTCCATCTATATGTACAAATATTTTGCCGCGTGCACTTAACGGAAGATTGGAACTTTTATCGTATCTACTCGGAAGTTCCATTTTATTTTTATTCAATTTTTTCTTTTAATCCATTTAATTTTTTTTATGTTTTGTTTTTTTCGACAGACAAAATATGACCCCGTATCGCACAGGTGGAATTCGTGAAAGTTTTTTTGTATCTTCTTTTCAATTCATTTAATTTTTTTTCGATCGGTCGTTTTTTGTCGACAAAACATCGACTCGGTATCGCGCCAGTGAAATTTGTGAGCATTTTTTTCGTATTTTCTTTTATTTTTTCATTCCCTCACCGTTATCCGTGCGTCGATAAGAAGTAAAAAGGGCGCGCCCAATTTACTCAGTGGCTTCAGGGGGAAAGTAGAGAAAGGACGGAAGGGGGGGGGGGGGGAGGGGTACGAGACTCCGTTGAGTGGATTAGTCATTTACGGGAATTAAATTTATTAGACTTGCCGTCTGGCGGGGTGGGGGCAATTAGGAGCAATTATTGAGCTACTGCAGCGACAGCGTCTCTCTTATCCCTGCCGGTTTCTTACTTGCGACGAGCCGAAGCTAAATTGCGTTTAACGCTGCAGACAAGTCGGTTTCCCGCCGCACTCGTCTCCACAGCCCTATTTTTATTTTCCCCTCGCTGCGAGAATGCGCCGAGAGCAATTTTCGGTAATTCCTGTAAATTACGAAGAAACTTTAATTTTCACATATTTATGAAGAAAAAAAAACAAAAAAATAATCTTCATGTCCGCAAATGTTTATTTTTTGTCCATCTGACTTTCGTCGCAATTTTCTCTTAAGAAAATATGAATTTGTTTCCGAAAAAAATAAATAAATAAAACGGCTTTTCTCTCGACTCATGAAGAATCAAAGGAATTAAGTGAACGCGATGAGAAAAATTGTCGGTAATTTCTGGAAATTACGAAGAAACTTTAATTTTCAGATATTTATGGAAAAAAATTCACTTTCATGTCAGTGAATTTTTATTCATCTGACTTTGGCTCTATTTTCACTAAACAAAATATAAATTTATTTCCACAAAAAAAAATCGCCATCTTCCCGACTCTTTAAGAATTGAAAGAAAGTGATTGCGCTCGAGCGAGTGTGTAAAATTATTGTATTAATTAGTGATATAAAATTATACTCGACGTGTCCACGGGAACGATACCTTATACCGAACCTCCCTCGTTCATAACATCCCCACGAGTTTCGTAATCCGAGCACATGCCGTTTGCAAAAAAAAAAAAAAAAACCATCCACGCGAAATCTCACCCATAACAGCGTACGAGATTCCTGGACGCGAATCGTCGGCATGCTCGGAGACGAATTTTTGAGACCAACCTCAACGAGCGCAAGCGACTCTCGTTAATCGTCGGCCGATGAGAGGAAAGAGTCTGAAACAAAACAAAAACAAAAATAAATAAATGAAAGAATTAAAAAAAACATTAAAAAGTAAAAAAAAAAAATCACCAACTCGCATATAAAGCGTGTACCGTTGGCGAGTGTGTATACCTGCGCGTAAATTGCACGATCTCGTTCGTGACGATCATTAATTCTCCCCGGTAGCGCACACAAGCGTTTCGCATTATGTGAGTTAAATTTTCACCGTGGGAGTCATTAATGAGCATGCGCGTACGTCTCGAGATATTATTATGATTATTATTGTTATTTTTTTTTTTTTCTCACAATGGTCGAGTAATAAATTATCCGTGTAAGAATAATTTATGGTGCCGAGGTGTGTAGATATATCTGGTGGTGAGAAAGATTTGATGTAAGGAGCGAGACGTTTCGAATCGGCGGGCGAGTCACTCTGCGCATGCGCGAGACGCGTGTCTCGGTCCACAATGTAAAATCGACGTCTCACGCATAATCGCTCGATGGATCGTGATGAAAATAGTGCAGAGCCGATTCGAGGCGCGTCCCGGGCGCTGTCGATACCTCATGTCAAGCGTGTCAGACATATCGGCAGAGAGATGGAGAGGAAAGGAGGAAGAGGATAAAGTGGACGCCGAGAGCGCGCACGCCCCTTTCGCGATTTATACGGGAAGACGCGGAACTGCACGAGTGTCGCCCGCAGACAAATATGACGGAAATGTTAGAGGCGCAAAGGAGCGATGAGTTAAAAAGCTGTGCGTCCGTGGGAAGATCTTTGACGGACCCCCGTAGGCGACA
Source organism: Exephanes ischioxanthus (assembly GCA_958510785.1). Classification (NCBI taxonomy): domain Eukaryota; kingdom Metazoa; phylum Arthropoda; class Insecta; order Hymenoptera; family Ichneumonidae; genus Exephanes; species Exephanes ischioxanthus. The sequence goes on along the minus strand of OY294018.1, from coordinate 2,492,113 downwards.
GTAACTATGCAGAGATCTATATCGAGTCGATTGCACGATGGTTCATCGATTTCTGCAACAAAAAAAAATTGCATTTTATTTTTATTTTTTTATTATAAATTGGATCGGGAATCCACGACCGTTGATTGGTCGTAACGGTGTTCTGACCACGTAAAATAAATTTCCAGGCGCGAATATATGGAAAATGGTAGGAGTTATATTTTTGTTTCGGTATTCATTTTTTTTTCGCCTTTTATGGAAAATAGAATTCCTCCGGGATTTTTTTATATTTGGACACGAGGTTTTTTTATACGGTCGGACAAACCATTGTGAACAATCCACCGTTGGGGATTTTGAACGAAATTGTTTTATTACCAAGAAAAAAAATATGACTGCACGATAAATAACGAAAAAATAAGTGTGAGTTTCGCTGCTTTCGACATTGATTTGATTTTTTTATGGTATATGTCTCTATAAATTTATGCATAAAAAAATACACGAAAAAGCAGACTGTCAATGGATAATGTTCGGTATGTACGAGTGTACATTAGCATATTACAGTGCTAATGTTTTTCGACATTAATTTTGCTTTCTCATAGAGGAAGAGTTTTGTTTTGCAGAAAAAAAATTTCAAGATTTTAATGAAAACGTGTGTTTTTTTTAAATTTTCTACTTTCATGGAAAATGGAACTCCTCCGGTAATTTTTTATATTCGAACCCGGGAATTTTTTTAAACAGTCAGAAAACCATTATGAACAATCCAGTGTTGGTGATTTTGAACGAAATTCTTTTGAGAGGGAGAATAAAAATAAGCAAGACCGAATAATAAATCCCGAAAAAGAAGCATGTTTCGCTGCTTTCAAAATAGATTTTTTTTATGGTATACGTCTCCGCAAATTTATGTTTAAAAAAAATATACGAAAAAGCAGACTGCCGATAGGTGATGTTCGGTAGGTACGAGTGTTATAGTGCTAAACGAACGATGAGTTTAAAAGCTGTGCGTCCGTGGGAAGATCTTTGACGGACCCCCGTAGGCGACAGTAACTATGCAGAGATCTATATCGAGTCGATTGCACGATGGTTCATCGATTTCTGCAACAAAAAAAAATTGCATTTTATTTTTATTTTTTTATTATAAATTGGATCGGGAATCCACGACCGTTGATTGGTCGTAACGGTGTTCTGACCACGTAAAATAAATTTCCAGGCGCGAATATATGGAAAATGGTAGGAGTTATATTTTTGTTTCGGTATTCATTTTTTTTCGGCTTTTATGGAAAATAGAATTCCTCCGGGATTTTTTTATATTCGGACACGAGGTTTTTTTATACGGTCGGACAAACCATTGTGAAAAATCCACCGTTGGGGATTTTGAACGAAATTGTTTTATTACCAAGCAAAAAAAAAAAGACTGAATAATAAATAACGAAAAAATAAGTGTGAGTTTCGCTGCTTTCAACATTGATTTGATTTTTTTATGGTATATGTCTCTATAAATGTATGCATAAAAAAATACACGAAAAAGCAGACTGTCAATGGATAATGTTCGGTATGTACGAGTGTACATTAGCATATTACAGTGCTAATGTTTTTCGACATTAATTTTGCTTTCTCATAGAGGAAGAGTTTTGTTTTGCAGAAAAAAAATTTCAAGATTTTAATGAAAACGTGTGTTTTTTTTAAATTTTCTACTTTCATGGAAAATGGAACTCCTCCGGTAATTTTTTATATTCGAACCCGGGAATTTTTTTACACAGTCAGAAAACCCTTATGACCAATCCAGCGTTGGTGATTTTGAACGAAATTCTCTTAAGAGGGAGAATAAAAATAAGCAAGGCCGAATAATAAATCCCGAAAAAGAAGCATGTTTCGCTGCTTTCAAAATAGATTTTTTTTAATGGTATACGTCTCTGCAAATTTATGTTAAAAAAAAATATACGAAAAAGCAGACTGCCGATAGGTGATGTTCGGTAGGTACGAGTGTTATAGTGCTAATGGCCCGGCGTTGCCCCTCCGAGTTTCTCCGACTGGATAAAAATATCGACTGGCGGGTTATTTACGATGTCCCGCGATCTAGCTTTATACGTCTCTCCCCTGTACATGGAGCTTATGTGAATCTATCTATCTATAACTTTATACACACGTGAAATGCATGCAGACAGAGGAAACCCGCGGGTTCACGATCTGGGAACGTTCTTTACACCCGGGAATGTACTTATATCGGACTATCTCGTAAACTTCTTCGTTTCTCTCGGTATACGAGACTCTTCTCGGTGCGGGCAACGGTGCGATATGTATTACTCGTGTTCTCCCCCCCCCCCCTGTTTATTCGCATAGGGCAAATAATAATATATAATTTATTCGCGTTGTTCGAATTTCATGAAGTATATATAATATAATATAATACAGTGTATATATATATATATGTATATATATATATATAAAATGTATGCATATTATGCATAACCTATGCCGGGTTTTGCATTGGAGTTGATCGTTAAAACTCTCATCGGTCTCGGGGAAACGTGTACCCGATAATGCACGCATGCGCGTGAGGAAAAATAGCGAGGAAACTCTCCCGCGCGAATATAACGACCTCGTCTACTCGACTGCAACGGGCCACGATTGTTCGTGATTCACGATGTAGTCTTGAATAGCGAGAGAGAAAGATTATATTATTCCAGATAAAATTACTCGTAAAAGCCTAGCAGGGTTTCGAAGAGAACAAGAAAATATTGTCTCGTGGAAATTCGAATGTTCGATGTCGGTAAGTTACCGATCGATTGAGATACAAATGTACGGAACGTACTCGCACACACCGCCCGTTAGGATTTCGTAAGTAAATATCTTTTGCAAAAGATTGATTGTAAATTTCTCCTTCAAATGAATAAATAAATAATCACATTATTCCGTCGTCTATTTTTTTTATATTAAATTCTAAGAACAGCGATAAGCCTAAATTGTCAAGATTCGTTCGGTCATAATTTTTTCACAAATTTTTATTCATTTATTTCTGAATATTGAAGATTTTGTAAATAAATATCTTTTCCAAATCGATAGGTCAATAGTATTCCAAAATCTTCGTTAAAAAAGGAGTTAAAAAATAAATAATAGCATTATTTTTTCTCAACACAAATTTCTAAGAACCGAGATAAGTCCCCATTGTCAAGATGCGTTCGACCGTAATTTCATCATAAATATTTATTCTCATGTATTTCAGAATGCGCCATTCTCTTTCCTCTCCGTCAATCTTGCGGAACGAAGAAAAAAAAAAAAATATTGTATAGAAAAAAAGAAGAAAAAGGAAAAAGGAGCAAATAAAAAAAAAAATACAGTGCACTGCATTTCGTTCGTATTAAGAAGATTCCCGAGTCTCCCGGTAGAATCGTCTCGCTCCGTCCCGCTTACTCTCGGAACTGGTTATTGTCTTCGCGAAACGAAGAACAGATACGCGAGGAAACGGGAGGGTGGGAGGGAGGGAGGGGGGAGGGGAGGGGACCTGCACGCCCGTGACCGTAATTACCGTGGGGGCGAACGAGTGAGCCGGCCGCTTGCGGATGGAACGGTGCGAGAATAACGAGAATTTTCCACCAACGAGCAGCACACCGAGAGCGCTCTGCCTCTGCCTCACGGTGCTCCGTCCTTTATCCCCCCCCCCCCTTCTCCTCTCCGCACGGTGGTGGAATAATCGCGACGTTAGTTGTCTCTCGTCGCCCGCTGCTTCTCGAATGAAAAGCCTCGCCGGACGGAAAAGTCTTGAGAACACCGGGACGGGGTAGTGTGAAAAGTGCAATCGCACTATTCCGCACTCTGTATGCATGCTACCATGTATAATAATGTGTGAACCGCATAATACCGTAGCGTAACTTTTCTTTCGAGACAGATGCTGTGTTTCCTTTTTTTCTCTACGTTTTTTCGTCGCCACGTCCAACACGCGTGAAAGAGTGACGAAGTTTCGTTGTTTTCAACGTTTTATTTTTATATCACTTTTTTTTTAAAGAGAGACGTACGTGCATTATTTCCTGACGACTGTTAAAAAAATATTTGAATCTAGGATAGTAGGAAAGGCTAGATTGATTTTTGATTATTAAAATCGTTTGGAACTTTTTAACATGTTAGCGGATCGTGTTAAAATTTTGTTCGTCTAACTTCCGGGTCGAGTAAAATACGATAGCTGGAACGCATAGTACAAAGTAGCGCGATAGTGACTCCATGAAAAATAATAATAACGATTAACGTGCGAATCTTTGTGTCCCAACGCACCTGTACGATTATTACAGGATTGCGAGTGGAAAAAGAAAATTGCGACTCGGCGCGTTACCCAGGCGTAGTAATTAGATGTGTATAAATTACAAAAAAAAAACTCTACGAAACAGTAATTATTACTCGTACGGTTACAAAAAAATTGAACTTAGAATTTTACGAAATCTTCGTTAAAATCCTTTTCGTCGCATCGATTGCAGTTTTTAAAATTGTTACCGGATCTTGTTAAAATTAGGTACATGAACTCCCGGAGTCGAGTAAAATATAACAGCTTGAGTGCCAAGTACAAAAGCCGCGCGACAGTGACTCCGCGAAAAAAATTATAATAATGATGAACGCGTGAGTCTTCGTGTCCCAGCGCACCTGAACGAGATTACAGGATTGTGAGTGAAAAAAGAAAAATGTCGACTCGACGAGTTACCCGAGGGTGGCAATTAGACGAGTATATATATGTAAGCGTTTTATTGTTACTCGGTAGGCTCTCACGGGGCACGCAGAGGCTATCGTACGCAGACCGTGCACGTTGAATTTTATCTCGTTGCGATGGGCACATATAATCGTATACGTGTGCCGTGTATCACTTGACGCGACACCGTCGCGGCGCACGGCAGCCTTCCGGAAGCCCCAAGTGCAATATAGAATGTATACACTATTTGCCCTGACGGCAAGTAATAAGGGTATATTAAACGGGTGCGGGTATATGAAAACTAGGAATAATGTGTGTACCTGCGATAGGTGTACGGGCTGAGGGAGATCGGCCTGCACGTCGACGACTCGACGGACGATAGGTTGACGATGCGGTGTACGAGCAGCTGATATAACTTTAGTGTCCATCTTGTTTGTTACGTATATATATGTATATCTATGCGCCGGGTACACCTCCTCACATACGGCCTGCCCGGTAATAAGGGGAGACCGCGTTAATTACTTCGAGCCTACCCTGGAAAATCGAGATCGCAGGCACAACCAGGCGATACAAACTTTCAGCGGTGTTTCAGCGACGATCGAAGGCTCTTGGCTTTACAGCATAATTACACGATAATTGAAGTATGATTAGGCGAAAACTTTTGGAAAAGAGCTCGTCGCTTCGCTCGTACGGGGGACTCCGGCCGAATGGCAGATAGATGGGCGGCCATCGTACGGGAAATTCGGCGTCCCTCTGTCGGACGAGACGCGAAGCTTCGAGCTGCTGCGAACTTGACCTTTCGCTCGTAAGGTCCCCGCCGCTGCTCGCCGACCGGCAAATTTTTATTTTTCAATTTTTTTTCTTAATTTCCTTCTTTAAAGGCTTTAATTTTCTATGAGCCCATTTAGCTATTATTCTCATCAATTTTTTCCAATCCCTCGCTTATAAAGTTCGCGACTGCAGCGCTGCTACGCCCCCTCCACAAAACTACGTACGGAACACAGACAGACCGTGCTGTATCCACACACAGCCGTGATTGGCTGATGCTCGCGTATTGGTGTCCGATCTGATCCGATCGACTCGTCTGTGTAACGGAAACGGCAAACGTTGTTTCATGTGCGAGCACCTTCAACGGTTCCAATGCGCTAGTCAGTGTACGGCTAGGCGATCACCCATCCAAGTACTGACCGCGAACGATTCAGCTTGACTCTGGGCACCACCGAAGCCGTACACCAACCGCACATCCACTGCTGTCGATTACGGAAAGAGCTGGAAAGAGTCCAGAAGTGCTGCCCTGTTTTGAACGGCTCGCCAACGATTGGCGCAAATCTTCAGAAATTAATGTTTTTTTTTTTGTTTTTGGAAATGTTGCGATTGTGAAAATATTTTGTTTATGAAAATGTTTTGGTCGTGATAATATTTTGTTTATGATAATTTATTAGATGTTTTTGAAAAAATACCTCTCGCCGCGCAGCAACTGAACAAAAGAGTCCACGAGTGCTGCCCTCTTTTAGACGGGACGCCAATGATGAAAGTCTCGAAAAATTAATGGTTTTTTTTTTGTTTATAAAAATATACTGCACTACAAAACGCCATCGGTTATGGTCCGTCGCGGCGTTAAAATAAGCACGAACGATTTAAGAAATTTATCGCTCGTTCGACCAGCCCACACAGTGTTCCGACTTCCTCGTAAGATTTTAAAGATCGATAAATTCATTCGCACGAGGTTAAAGCGCGACCAGAGGTAACAGTAGCGTTACGGAGTTGTGTACCGTTTCTACGACACACCGTCGCGCGCTTTAAACGTAAAAACACACAAGGCCGTTCGTCAAAATAACACCTCTATCCTACGTCAAGAGTATAACGTCATTTCGCCGGAGGAGAGTTTGCTGTTGCACGGCTGGAAGTCCGCAGGGGGTGGGGGAGGGGGGAGGGGGCCTTAGCCCTTGCGCAAAGCTCGTCGTGGTTGTATAAATTACGTCGGGGACGGTGGATAGCCAGGGAGCCCCGGGAAAGGGTGTTGCGCGTGATAAAGTATACCAACGGCTTTTCCACGGTATCGTCTGGCTCGCCGGATTTTCGAGGACTCCTTTATTTCCCGTGTTCATACTCCTCCACGCCCGTACGTGAAGCCGTGTTTTTTCGTTTGTTTTTATTTTATTTTTTTCACCTATATCTGTAAAAACCTGCTCCACTTCGAGTTCAACCAGCGCATCCGTAACTCTCTTTGAATCATTTCGATGCAGAGCTCAATTTTGTTATACCTTTATATGTAATAAATACATATATAGATTGATAAGTCGTAAAATTGTAATTCGGTCGAGGATTCAGATATCATTCACCGTATTTTCGAGGACTCCTTTATTTCCCGTGTTTGCACTACTCGCTCTACTCCCGTACGTACAGCCGTGTTTTCTTAATTTTTTTTTTATTTATTTACGTTTCAACTATATCTATAGAAATCTGCTCCACTTCGAGTTGGACCGGCGCATCCGTAACACTCGTAAAATCATTCGGTCGCCGAGTTAAATTTTCGTAATACCTATATATGTAAGTACATATATAGATTGATAACTTGTGAAGTCGTAATTCAGTCGAGGATTCGGATATCGTTCGCCTCCGCAGCGAGAAATAATGAGCGGGGTCGAGTATTTTTCACGAATTATATCCGCGAATGGCGAACGGTTTGTGCGAGCTACGTAATTGGGACGATAAATTTTGAGATTTTTCAGGCGGTGATCAGCGTCCGTTGGAGAGAGGGAGAGAGAGAGAGAGTCCGAGAATTTACCGAGTTTGCGCATGGTAAAATCTTATTGGATCTCACTCTTTCTCTCTCTGCAGCGACTCGCTGAGAGCGCCGGCTCTCGTTACTACCTAACCTCTACGGCGCGAGCGTGCACTCCGCACCGGCCCGCTTTCGCAATACGAGAACGCGCGCGCCTCTCATCACCGCGACGAACAAGTTGTGCAACTGTCTCCGCGCTTAACGAACTTGTGAGAAATCTTGCGGCGAGAAATCGCCACTTAAAAATCGTGCGTTGAACGGCGAAAGTGGCGCCCCCGTTAACCGACGCGAATAATGCCGTTTGCAATATGTAGGGTGAGAGATTTTCGTAACCAAATCTCACAATTTTTTGTTCTCTACCCAGGTTCTTTGTTCGGAAAAGGTAATTGCAGCGTTAGTCGCGACCCTCGCACGAAGACGCCAACGAAATACGCGATCGAGTGTATAGAATAAAAAATGTTTATTGAGGTAACAGTACCAATGCCCGGACACGTCCCAGTTCATTTATTCCGAATTTAAGTATTAGAAATCCAATTTGACAATTTGACAATATTTGATGCACAAAAAAAAGTTTTACAAGGTTTCAGCTTCAATTATTTTCTATTGCTGCATTTTGTTACAAGACAGACGATAAGTGTCCGGAAATTGATACTCTATAAACGACCCAATAATCGGACATTTCGAAGAAGTTAGGTTGGCCACCTTTCTACGTAGCTTACCTTCATTATTGTATCGCTTAAATATAATTTTTTCATCGAATTAATTAATAACTATCTAACAAGTTCTTTTACTTAATATGAACTAATTGAGTTCGTACATTAGAATTCTCTAAATCTATGATTGTCCGAAACATCGGAACATACAGTGTCCGAATGTAGGGACGTGGCGAAAAAGCGCGTCCACATACTCGTACAATTAAACTTTCTTCTTATTTTCTTCCGTAGTCAAAAAATATATTTATCTTTCTGTAATTAATAGAAGTGTTTTGGAAACTAGAAACTGTCAGCTCGACATTGGTTTCAGTTATTTTCCCAAACATGTGTTTTCCATCAATTAATAACTGTTGGAATCTGGGAACGCTCTTAATCGTCCGAGCATCGGTACCTTCGCCTTACCGTTGAGTCGGACGAGTGCCGTGACTGCGGGATTATCGGGATCGGAAGCCGGTCGGTTCGTTGTTTGGACGGGCGAGGGAGTCATCGCGGCAAAGTTTAAGCACCACTGAAGAAAAGACACGGGGCCGGGATGAGCGTAGGCGAGAGAGGACAGTCGAGCAGGTTCACGAGAAACAAAACAACAAAAAAAGAGGACCGTCGTCGTTCCCTCGGCGATTCCATCCCTCGGTGGCGAAGCGCCGTGGATATATCGTAGTTACGTAGCAGGGTGGCGAAACATCGCGGCGGTTGAGTCGTCGCGCACACACTGGCGCGCGCACACACACGCGCGTGCGGTGCCCTTGGTGGGGGAAACGAGGCGCGCGCGAGTCCAGACTAGCACGGGGCGGCGGGAGCGAGAGATCGCGGCGAGAGGGGTTCGTGAAAACGAGTCGGGAGCGGTTGAGGTGGGGGCAGTAAACACGCCGGCGCCTCGGACCTCAGTACGGCCGCGACCGTTAGCGAGTCAGCGTCGGTTCCACCATCTTGTCTCGCCGCGGGTCGGAGACACGTCGCGCACTTGCGACATTTACGAAAAACTATACACTCCGGTAAATGAAAATAAACAAGCACGCGAGATTCAATCGTCGAGATAAACGAATACGTAGCTCCAGTTATAAACTCATCGAAGGCAAAAGAAAGATCGAGACTGACAAACAAGAGAGCAGTGCACGCTGAGCGAAGGAATCGAAGTAAAAACAATTCAAAAAGAACATAACTCGGCGGGACGGTCGGGAGGCTGGACGTAGCGCCAGGATTTTCTTGCCGCGTCTCTCGTCGAGCCGGCGAGCCGAGGTAGATAGAATTAATGATGAGAGAGAAAGAGTGGAAGGATAAAGAGTTTTGAGTGCGCGAGCCGGCCAAGACCGAACGAGGGAAGCCGCAAGTCGCGAGTTTCGCTACTGCTGCTTCTCCACCGTCCGGTGTCTTACACTCTTAACGCCGGAACGACGGACTGTTTTTATTTCGCACACGGTCTATCTTATTCGAAGTGTTTCTCACTCGGTGGGGTCTCTCGCGAGCAAACTGAGCTAGCTGCGGAGGGTCATCGTGTCTGCTCTCTCGAGCATCTCGAGTCGGTGAGGAGCATCGGCTGAGGGCTGTTTGCTGTTGTTTGGTCGAGTCAGTGCGCGCACCGATTATTTCGTTTTCTTCGGCATCGTCCGCGTTTCGCGTACGTTCGGTGTATACGCGTACGCGAGTTGGATGTTCAGTGCATTATATATATATATATACATATAGAAATATATAGATATATATGTATACAGTGTCCCGGTGTCTCGAGTTCGTACCGTCGTCGGCCTTCGCACGAGGGAACAAAGGGTCGGAGGAGTGGGGGAGTCCCCCCCAGCGAAACGAGCCAACGAGACGAGTGAGATAGACACAGAGAAAAGGGACGAGGGAAACGAGCGAGAAGGTATCGATCGAGAGAAGAGTACCCAACGCACTCGTAAGTCGATTTCTACATATTATAAACATGTATTTTTTTATATTCTCGTTATTATTTTATCGTTGATGCAATTTTCTTTTTATTTTGTTTTATTTTATTCTTGAGAAATTGTATTGTATTGACTGAAAATTTCGATAATTTTTCTTTATTTCGTCGGATTTGGAAACTACATTGATAGGAATGTTTCTCGATTGTGAGAATTAAACTTTACCGACTGGATTTGATATATATGCATATATATAAATATATATACATGCATACATCTTTCTATGTTCTCGTTATTCACCGCTAAAAAATTGTAAATTTAATGCATCGGACTGACAGTTTTTAATGCTAAAACTGGTGCATTAAAGTTAATGTATAATTGTAATGAACAATTAATGGAATTTTGAAGTCAATTAAAGTAAATTATTAAAAGTAAAGTTTCTAATATACTGTTGATTGTTCATCACAATTGCACATGAAATTTAATATATCAGTTTAGGAATAAAAACTTCCATTACTGGTACATTGAACTTCACACGATTTTTTTTTTCGAGCTGTGAAAAGCTCGAACGATTTGTTTTCTCGAATTGTACTCGAGCAATCCATGACTGAAAATGTCAATAATCCTTTTTTTATCCCGATGAACATCCGGTCGGATTTGGAAACTACGTTGACACTAATGTCTCTCGATTGTGAGAATTAAATTTTACCGAGTTACTAACTTGATTGTCGGAAGATTTTCGAGTTGATGGATTTAATACCTTCGAGGCTCGTACGTCTCCGTAGACAGGCACGAAGTTGAAGGTTGCCGGATGACTCTCCCCGACGGAACGTGCGCGACCTTCGATTCGTCGAAGCTAACTTTGTAATATCGTTAATCGATCGACCTTATGCAATACCCCCCCCCCCCCCCCCCCCTGCCTCACGACGTTGAAAAGCGTGTATTTTGCGGATACAAACGCGCTCCCGTATGAATGCACGTCAGTTTCAGAACCGAGCGAGCGATTTACTCAGATTTCAAAACACTCTGCTATACCTATATATATTTCCAATGCTTCCGGACCTAGCAGTTCCACATGTCTGATAATCGCGTATAATGGAACGCAGTGTCACGGTCGAGGCTTCGCGTACGCCGAGCTCTCTAAACGACGATAAATCTTAGATAAAAAAAAATTATAATATGCGAAATAAAATGTAGATATATATATGTGTGTCTGGCCGGAAAGGATTAAAATATCGTAACAGAGCGCGATTATGAAGCCCCCTTTCAGGAAGCAATTAGTACCGTGCCCGTATTAATTATTATAATATATTCCGTTGATTTTTATCGTTCCGCGGAAGTAAGCGGGCGAGCTCGAGGTAAAATCATTGCGCGATTCTTCCTCGCACACACTTCACGCGCCGGGTTGTCAATTCAACCGCCGCCAAGTGGGCACGGGAGATCACGGTGAGTCAGAATTCTCACGTCAGCCGCGATTCGTAATCTCGCCGAGAGTCGGTATCACACGAGTGATTCGTTACGGAGATGGGAATAATTTTATCGAATCATCTGTGAAAACGGCCGGGAAACGCATGACGAGATGATGACGCAACGCCCGAGGCCTCGTTATTCAATTACTGAAGTTGAAAAATTATATCATAAACTGTCATCAGTTCGCCTCTCCAATTCTCCAATTTCGCGATAACGAACCCTGTCGAATTATAATAATAAAAAAAAAAATTGGTCAACTTTTTTTTTTTCTTGGCCCCGGGGTCGCGTTATTGAATTATTATAATTGAAAAATTAAATTATTACTATCATCAGTTCGCCTTTCCAATTCTCCAATTTCGGAATAACGAACTCTCTCGAGTTATAATTTTTTTAATTAGGTTGAAAAAATATTTTTTATATTCTTCTTCAGAGATCATAATATATTATCGATAAAACTCGTTTGATAATAAAATTTTTTGTCTTTTTCCCCGCTGAATGGGTAAAGCTGGAAAATTGTATCTATTCTGAAGTTAACACTTGTCTCTCCAATTTCGCGATAACGAACCCTCTCGAGCCGTACTAAAAAAAAAATGTGTAAATAAAGATTTCTCCTTCAGATATCGTAATCGATTATCGATACGACTTGTTTGGTAATCAATTAGCCCCGTGGCTTGTTAGACTCGAATTTTCCTCTCGTTGAACAATTAATCGAACAGCGAAGTAGCGGTCGAATGGGGAATATCGATTTTTGCGAATCAAGCCTCCGCGCTGATCTATATATATACATTTACATATATATAAATATAGATATAGATATAGACATTTCTTGTGCGACGGTGAATTCTCCGATTGATTGGCCGATTGAATTCGCGGAATAAGAATGGACTAAGAGCAAATGCTTGTTCGATTATAGTTGCAAGAAAGAGCCGCGCGTACGCCCTTCGAGATTGATTAATATAGATATATACTATATATATTTATACGTGTATATATATATATAGGCGTAGCTACTGAATTAATATGAGCTCGGGCGCAATCCGAGACGATTAATCTCAAACCCAGAGACATTCAATCGACAGACGTAACGTGAATTTATCGTCGAGTAATTAGCTATTCCGCAAGCGTATTGTTCGCGTATCGTAGATCCTGAAGCGTTCGAGCACGCGTTCGGTGCGTGCTCTATCAACGTCGATATTTCCGGCTATCGAGAGGTCGAACTACAGTGGAATTTTGAATGAAAAAAAAAAAAAAAAAAAATTCAGTCACTTTCGTATATTTTTTTTGAATCGATTTTTAATAAAACTAAAAAAAAAAAATTGTACCATCCGCTGACCGTTTATGGATCTTGAATGGATTCATTATCAATTGTGTTACAAGAGATGCATTCATGTGCCATCTTTGCGTGACGAGATAACGCATATCTGCTCGTGGATTTTATGAACGTTATATTGTAGAGTATTTATTATTATTATTATTATTTTTTTTTTTCGTGGATCGTCGGTCGATCGCTTATCGATCGGTCAACTCTTATTTGCGCTCGAGTCACTCTGTACAAATATCTCGTCTTATCGCGTGCCGCCCGAGGGTATCGTGTAATGTATCGTTGAGGCTGCCTCTGTGTTCAGCTGTTACGGCGAGAGAGACAGTGGACGCTGAGAGAGCACCGTCGGGCACGGTATTAAGCCTTTCGCCTCCCACGAGGATACTTTTGACGCCGAAGTTTCACGCTTATCTTATCTCTCTCGAAAAAAAAAAAATTTCCTTCGTAATAACGAACAAAGTGCCTCTGGCGTGACTTAATCGCTACAGGTGTAATGTGAATCGTATCGGTTTGTTGATTATGTTTCTTTTGTCCAAAAAAAGAGCAAAAAACGTAATGAAAAAAGAACTTTCTTAAAGTTCTGATAAAAATGTAAGAAAAAAAAATCTTTCGTAGTAACGCACAAAGTGCCACTTGCGTGATTTAATCGCTACAGGTGTAATGTGAACTGTTTTGTCGATTATGTTTCTTTTACCGATAAAAAGAACAAAAAAATTTATTACAATTTTTTTTTAAGTTCCGATAAAAAATTGTTCGTAATAACGAACGATGTGCCTCTTTCGTCGCTATAGATTTAATTTGAATCGTATCTTTTTGTCTATTATGTCTCTTTTACTGAAAAAAATAATTTAAAAAAATCGATAAAAAAAACCATTTTTTCACCGTTCTGATAATAATTGAAGAAAATAGTCAGTTTAATCGAAATATTGTTCGAACCGAGTTCCGGTACAGCGAAAAGATAATTGGAATCGCGCCTGCATATGGATCGACTCTCACACGTGAAAAATGAATTTTTCACGCTGGTTTTTATTCTTTTATTTTTTGCTTTCAATTCCTGGACATTGTGTTCAGTGCATTGCCGCCAATTGTTTTATTCGAGGACCGTCGTGCATACCAGCTCGTCCCGGGTGCAGCGTCGCGATAGAATTCATGTCTCGGGCAATTAAAACATGGCAGAGTTTTATAAAGCGTGTTGAGCTCTCTATAGTTCGTGTACTGGATTTCATCCTCTAGAAGAGTTCGGAAATTTTATCTGTTGTAAAGTTAGGTCAAAGTAATTCAAACAACAACAACAACAACAACAATAATAATAATAATAATAATAATAATAATAATAATAACCGATAAATAATATTTTCATCGACAGGATTAAATGATGAACGAGGAAAAAGTTAGTTGAACTATATCGGTTAATGTGGATTTTCGTTATTCGTAGTTTATTCGTTGGCTCGGGTGGACGAATCAGTTTTCGCGGTTTCGTTGCATGCTACATATTCGTTTCTCCGCGATGGGCATAGCTGACCCATAGCCCGGGGTGCCACCGAACCTGCGGGACAGGTAGTGACGTCATTCGCGACCCAGCTGCATCTTTTTTTATTTTCTTCTTCAGTCCACAAGCACCCGTTACACCGTTACACACCACACCGTATCGCGTATAACTGTAACATTGATTTTCATTTTTCACTCCGTGAAAAAGAAAAAAAAGATCAATCTTACCGAGAGCATTAATGGACAATAAGTTTACATATTCTATTAAATTTTCTATTTATTTATTTTTGTTATAAAATTAAAATTTTCCGAGTCTTTAACCTTTTACGACCTTGAATCGTTCCAACAGATAGAAATAAAGAATTAAGGTCAATGGCCTCGGACAATTTTTTTTTTTTTTAATCTCTGATTGACACAATTAAATAAATTCGTCCAACAGCCAAGGAATTTTTTTTTCTCAAAATCTCTTCCACAATAGAAAGCACTAGATCGAACAAAGTATCGTGTCCGTCACACGTGGACAGGTAGATGTGGGTAGGTATGCTGGATGAGGTAATTCGGTGTCCAGCTGCTTGCCTTTTGTCCTGCTCGAAGCTTTCGTTTTCACACCGGGGCATCGGGTGACGAGGATCGGTGGGTACTTATACACAGGTGGTGTCTCGTGTCGTCGTTCTACGAGCTCACAGATGCCTACCAGCTCACAGATGCCTCGACATATATCGACGGTTAACACACAACTTAATATAAAAAGGACTTAACTCCCGTGTTAAAATATTGGAGTTACGCCCTTTCGATTCTCATCCACCGATGTATTCCCCGCTATTGGGTGCGGACGATGGTGTATCGAGTACAGTTAACGTTCACTCACACTGACGGTCCCAAAGTGGGACCGTTTCCAGTAAAGAAAAAAATAAAATAAAAATAAACAAGTAGTAATCATCGCTAATAACCATAACAGTTGCTGCGACGTTAAATAAAAAAAAGAATGAAAAAAAGAAAATGGTGCATCGGTCTGCGTCTCAAATCATTCCATCGAGAAACTCGCGGTCAAGCCGATCCATGAAACCAGTGGAGGGGGTGCGTCGACTTATATACAGTTGGTCTTTCGTGGCATAGTTCCGTGAGCACCTACCAGCGCACACACAACCCGACCTTCCTTGACCTCCAACTTCCATTACATACAACAATGGCTAACGTACAACTTAATATAAAAAGGGCCTAACTCTCATATTAAAGTGTCAAGAGACGCGGCAGCGTCTCGACGCCAAGAACTTAAAAAACAAAATTTTAAGCGAGCGAAGGACGCTACCTAGTAGTTATACTCCAAAAATGCCGGAAGTATATTTTTGCACTACGTTACCTCTTAAATAAATCATCGGATCGAAATGATATTAAAATTTTACTATAGAATGTCTATCCAAGCTTTCCAGTTCGCTTAATTCCGAACACACTCGTTCGGTGGATTCTTGTGTACGATGATCGCGATCAGCGAACGACCCAAAATTTTTCGATTGTGCGTGAGTTAACGCGATAACTTTCGGTCGGCTCGATCTCGGCAACGAAGCATCAGATCGAATTTTCAAGGACACTTTTGTCATATAATTCGGACCCAATCTTTCCAATGAGCCTAAGTACGATCATAATCGTCAAGCGGTAGGAGTTACGCCCTTCCGATTCGCAGACATCGACACATGTCCAACAGAGGGTATCTTCATTGTTTCTTTTACTTCCCTTCGTCCCAATTTTTCCATCCTGAATCCTTCTATCCTGAAACTCGCCGTCGAGTCGATTCATGAAACTCTCGAAGGAGGCGGGGGGAGGGGGGGGGGGAGATTTATATACAGGTAGGGAAGATTTATATACAAGTGTTGTCTCGTAGCATCGTTCTATGAGCACCTACCAGCTCACCCACACCCCGACATATATCGACGGCTAACACAACTTAACGTAAGAAAGTTCTAACTCCCATAATCGTCAAGCGGTAGGAGTTACGCCCTTCCGATTCGCAGACATCGACACATGTCCAACAGAGGGTATCTTCATTGTTTCTTTTACTTCCCTTCGTCCCAATTTTTCCATCCTGAATCCTTCTATCCTGAAACTCGCCGTCGAGTCGATTCATGAAACTCTCGAAGGAGGCGGGGGGAGGGGGGGGGGGGGGAGATTTATATACAGGTAGGGAAGATTTATATACAAGTGTTCTCTCGTAGCATCGTTCTATGAGCACCTACCAGCTCACACACACCCCGACATATATCGACGGCTAACACAACTTAATTTAAGAAAGTTCTAACTCCCATGTGAAAGTACGGGAGTTACGCCCTTTGGATTCTCAGCCACCGATCTATGTCCATCAGAGTGTATCTTCAATGTTTTTTTTTAATCCCTTCGTCCCACTATTGGGTTCGGACGATGGTGCATCGGTCCGGATCTCAAATCGTTCCATCCAGAGACCCGAGGGAGGGGGGGGGGGGGGGGGCGTGGCTCTTTGGGATCGTCGTCGGCCTCCCCGATCGCCTCTACACTGCAGCCTCACCGTTCCATTGCGGAACACGTCTACGCTGTCCCTTTGCTACTCTATTTAGGGCTGCCCACACGGGGCCTCTGTATCGACGTCCATGCGGATGCCCATGCAGGAGCATAGTCGTCGTACAATCTGCGGGACTCGTCTTCTCGTCGATCAAAGGGGATATCCAGCGATCGCTCGGAGAGCCCGACGAATGCCCGACGGTATGCACGGGCGGGGATCGTCGGCTTCCGCCCGCCGGTCCAAGAATCGACTCGGCTCACCGAATTTAATAACCTCCGGGCTCCCGGGACGTCGGCGACTGAGTCTTCGAGTTTCAGACAGGGTGGACTTTTGTAGGGACGTTATCATTATTAGTTGCACAATTATTCAGTTTTTCATACAGCTGATCCGATTTCATTTTTTATTTACAGCAGATCTCTTATTTTTGTTAATATTAAAGTATTAATTTTTTGTTTTATTATTATATTATAATAGTTATTATTTTTAAACAAATTCATTGATTGTCTAATCGTGAGAAAAAATATTTAAAAAAATATTTTCGTGGAAAGTACAAAACAGGTTCGTCTATGCGATCGGATAGAACTGAGGAATTCTCCGAAAGGATTCCGTCGATAGGATGGTTTGATGAACGGGGTGCTTTTTTACACTCCTCGCACCTTCGTTTGGTCGTAAATGACTCGTATAAATAATTATTGTTCGTAGTACAATTATTCAGTTTTTTATACACCTGAAACAATTTCGTTTTTTTTTTTTTTTTTTTACATTAAACCAATTATTTTTGTTAGCATATTGATACATTAATGATACAATTTCATAATTATAATAATAATTATTAAATGAATTAATAAATCGTGACATTGGGAGAAAAAGAGTTAAAATATGTGACTTTCATGAAAAGTTGGAACGGGTTCGTCTATGCGATCGGATAGGGTCGAGGAATTTTCCGAAAGGATTCCATCGATATGATGGTTCGATAAACGGGGTGCTTTTGCGCACTCCTCGCGCCCTCGTTCGGCCATAAATAACTCGTATAAATAACGTACACGCACGTGTCTCATCCATACGCCGGGTTATACTCTAGCCTCGTGTAGCTGCCATGCATATATCGTCAAACCGGCAAGCTAGTTTCGCGCGTTCGAAACTAACAGCGAAACCTATTTCGTCGCTCAACGCCGACGCTTTTCTCAACCCGGAGCCACCGCCGTTAATATAAATATTTTCCTATCCTGCGAATACCTCGCCCTCGCCCGCTAACGCTGCACGAGCGAATTACCAATAGACTCTCTATTTAGATTCCTTTCTCTACCGATACGAATCGAACTTTTTTTTTTTTTTGCATTCCTCCTTCTAGTCGGCCGTTCTGTTTGGACTGCGCGACTTCCTGTTTATCGGTCGACTTTACGCACTCCCACGAACCTCCGACCTCCCCGTCGATTTATTTTACCTCAGCTATTTGCGTGAACGAATTTAACGAAATGGGACGAAAAATATGTTGGGTGACGATTCAAATATTAGACAAACATATCAATTAAATATTGAATAAAAATATAACAAATTTATATTGTAGAATATATTTTAAAAAATTCGGCCCGTAACTGGCCCGTAAATGTATTCGATGTTTCGAAGCATCAGCGCGTTGCAGGTATATCCGAATTCAAGCTGGACCGCATGAAACTCCGGTCGGATTTCTCACCGATGAGTCACTCCATCGCAACGTAACCTCTCCTTCATTTTTTACCCGCAGATCCTTTCTCCTCCGTTTCCGATAGTGACTAATCGATGACTGTCGTTCCTTAAAGATCTTCCTAAACGATCTCTTTTATTATTATTATTAATTCCGCACGAATAGAAGGAACATGTAGTAGTAGTAGTAGTTTTGTTTCCATGTATACCCTGTCGGGTTTTTACATACCCCAGCCCTTATAATAACCCCATTCCAAAAATCCTAGAAAATAATATACATGTAAAGAACATATAACCATTTCCAGATATTTCAAACACAATATTCCATCACATTCCAACTAAATCCATATACATAATCGTCTCTGATATCCCTTTCTTCACAAAAAACCGTTCGTCGTGGTTGCCGCGCTCGTCCAGCGGCTCATATTAACACAAAGCTCGGTAGAATGTAAAGTTGCCTTCCGTCACTGGTTTTTAACTTTTAACCTTCCGTCATTCCGCTTCCGTATTCCGCCCATTGTCATTCATCTTCCGCGCCATCTACCGTCATCTTCCGCCAACAGAGGACTGCATCACTGCAATCTTGCGGTCCCGACGCGAGGTTCTTCCACTTTCCATGCTGATCCACCATCTTTTTCCCTGGACTAACCTCTCCGGGGCTCACCAACACGAAATGTTCAAAACATTCCCATCTCAGTCAACCCTTTCCGTCACCAATATTTCGACTTGCTTCAATGTCTTTCCCTCACACAGAGATAAAAAATCAATTGAGTCAACAAAATGTGCGCTTACGGGTGGCGAAACAAATGTTTGGTTGATCGAAAGGAATACCTCGTTGATCGAACTAACAGGCCGTCGATTCAAATTTTTCTTTACTTAATACAACAATTATTTCGTTCGATCAACCAAAAATTTGTTTCGCCAACCGTAAGCGCTCATTTTGTTGACTCGATCGATTTTTTTTCTCAGTGCACGTTTTAATGAACTTTTCCGGAGGCTAACGTTCCGCCATTCCGCTTCCTTATTCTGACCGTTGTCGTCATTTCCGCCGTTCCTTTTCCTCGATCCTTTCACTACCATTGCAGCTCTTCCTTCAGAAGGAACATGTATCTTAGATCCGCTAGATGTGCGTGAGACGTTGCGCGCATACGTGGGCAGCAAAGTCGATCGACTCAGTCGGCTTTCGTGCAACTGTACATAATTTTTTTTATTTAAAAAAAAAATGTATTAATCTTTCTTCCTTACCGCGAGAGTCCCGCGTAACATAAGGAACGTTGGGTGATTAGTCATCGGCGCGTGGTCGGACTCGTCCGGCCGGGTGGACTTTTTTTCCAAGTTTTTCGAGAAATCCAAGCGAGGCGCGTAAGTAAGCGGCGCGCGAGGCGAAAGATAAACACAGAGCGAAGACCTCGGCTTGCAACGTGCGGCGGAGTCACCGCTGCCGAGAGAACGAGAACTCGGCTTCGCGTTGTCCATATTTAACCGTGGCACGCGGGAGCCCGGAGCTGCGAACCATTAATTTCAGTCCTCCCGCGGTCGGAAACGCGACGACGAATAAGTACTGAGGAAAGTACAAAAAAAAAACGACGGAAAACCCTCAACCGTTCGACGTAGCGGCTGACGAGCCGGGGGGGGGGGGGGGGGGGGGGACAGAACTCTTGCCCCCGAGCAAGGTTGCCAGATGTCTGATATACCATGTCGCCGAAAACGGTAGCGCGTATTATGGTAAAACTGGTAAGAGAGACAGACGGACGGTAAGCAGGAAAAAAAAATGAAGATGAGCAAGTAAACAGACTGAATGACGGACTGACTGATTGACTGATTGACTGATTGACTGATTGACTGATTGACTGATTGACTGATTGACTGATTGACTGATTGACTGATTGACTGATTGACTGATTGACTGATTGACTGATTGACTGATTGACTGATTGACTGATTGACTGATTGACTGATTGACTGATTGACTGATTGACTGATTGACTGATGGCTGATTGACTGATTGACTGGTTGACTGATTGACCGATTGACCGATTGACCGATTGACCGATTGACCGATTGACCGATTGACTGATTGACTGATTGACTGACTGACTGACTGACTGACTGACTGACTGACTGACTGACTGACTGACTGACTGACTGACTGACTGACTGACTGACTGACTGACTGACTGACTGACTGACTGACGGTTGACTCATTGACTGACTGACTGACGGTTGACTGACGGTTGACTGACGGTTGACTGATTGACTGATTGACTGATTGACTGATTGACTGATTGACTGATTGACTGATTGACTGATTGACTGATTGACTGATTGACTGATTGACTGATTGACTGATTGACTGATTGACTGATTGACTGATTGACTGATTGACCGATTGACCGATTGACCGATTGACCGATTGACCGATTGACTGATTGACTGATTGACTGGTTGACTGGTTGACTGGTTGACTGATTGACTGACTGACTGAGTAATATGAGTTCGCGTTTTGATAGTAAAAATATCATGCCAATTTTTCTTTACACCCTTTCATACTTTGTAATAAAAAAAAGGCATACGCCTCCTCGTTTGTAAGAAACGAAACAGAAATTAAGTTATGAACCGAGCATGGCGTACAGAACGCGATCGGCTCGCCCGAGGCAGGAGTTTTATGCCTTGAAAACGACAGAGCGTACATTTGCCACGCGTACGGTATTACAGTATTTTCCCCGAAGGGTACGAAAGCCCTAACGATGATGAGTTTCCGCGTTACATACCGTCGTGCGTGCGTGCGATTGAGCCGCGAGGAACGCGGCGAAAGGGAACCGCGGAGAAAAATAAGCACTGAAAAAAAAAAAAAAGAAAAAGTTTTAAAAAAATAGCGAATAGAGATAGAAAGGATGCAAAGAAAAAAATCCATGCGAGCGGATGATTTTCAAAGGCTTACGCGTCTCCGAGCGCATTGCACCTCTCCCATGCGAGTGCTACATTATAACTCTATGCGCCTTCACAACATCGCATGCCGCAGGCTCTCTCCACATGCGCGCGCCTAATACGTAAAACTTTGCATTCCGATTATGAGCCCCGTAGTCTGCAGCTGATACGACAAATTTTCCGAAAGAGCTAGCCAGCAAAAAGTACACAGAGACGAAAACTCACACACACGCACGGACAAACAGACTCGTCGACGTTTATTCTACTTTCGTGGACAACAGACTGTCGGGCGCCGAGCGATTATCGATTCGACTATCCACTCCACTCGGGGGGGGGGGGGGGGGGGGGGGGGCGCTCTTCCGTCTCGCCCTCCTTCAAATTTTTTCGCAATGCCTCCGGGAAACGGCACGCGACTGCCCGCAGTGCATTAACCCCGAGCCGGAAGTAATTATTACGACAAATATATTTTTATATATACATTTTTTTCTTTATAATATATTTGTTTTTTTACTAAAAAATAATTATATAATAATTATTTTAGAATGTACGAAATATATATAGCAGTAATAGTCGTTCATTTCGTGGATACCCTAAAAAGTGTTTACAAATCCCTTCCCTTAGATAAAAAAGTAGATCGCGCCCTTATATGTTTTTATTCATCATATAAATACGAGCAATCGTCCAATTACAGGTACATCGTTTAGCTACCGGTTTACAGTTCAACACCACCCATTGCGGTAAAAACAATAAAAATGAAGCTTCCAACTTTCCCAGGTATCGAGATCACATGACAATAAGTGAACATATTTGCTTCGCTCTTCTCTCGTCTGCTCTTATTTAATATGTTTGTGCGAAATATGTATATTTTCTAACATGCAAAACGTTTTTGGCACTTTGCCTACGGAAATAGGCATGAAGTTACGCGCAAAGTGACATAGCGGTTCCGGCGCGGTTATTTCGTAAGAGGAACGAGTGGGGAGAGAAAAAAAAATGGTTTAGAGGACGCGCAGTAGCCGAGTAGAGGAAGTGAGGAAGGAGGCCGGGCTTCGCCGAGTGCCAAGAAGACGTTTATTCCTTCTTTTGTGGCGAGACAGTCGGGCGCCCTCGCCGGTGGAAAGTATCGATTCCCGCGTAGCTCTTCCTCCGCGAGCGTCGATGGCCACATGGTTCCCGGTATCAATCGGCATCGCCGTCCGTAACGTGCTCGTGTCGTTGGACCACACATTCGTTCGAAATACAGCTTACTGTACGTTTATAAAAAAGCGTGCAAAGTGATTTGCACAATTACTTCCTAATTTTTTACGATTTTGCTCATAACTTCCTCTATGATAATTCCGTTGTGCCATTTTGGCTTCCTCATAAAGGAAGCTATAATTAAAACGCAGTAAAAAAACGTTTTAAGGCAATTTTAAATCTAATCTTCAGCGCTGATTACGAAACTATGACTCATTTTACTCTTTGCGTGATGTTTGATTCAGAAACTGCTGTCAAAAAAATTTGAAAATTCAAGATATTCAAAATCCCATAATATTTAAACGGTTGGATCAATTTTAGCTGGAACGCCAGCTAAAAATCACATTTCTCGAAAAAAAATCTCGAAAAAAAATATTTTCACGAAAACATAGCTTCCTCTATGGGGAAGCAAAAAAGAAAAAAATTAGAAAAGTTTAACACAACACTAGTAATGGTAAATGCGCTTTATGAACCTCATTAATACATGTTTCGGTGGTATTGCGTGTACAGATGTGTGATTTTTAAAAGTTTTAATATTTTTTGTCAGAATAATGAGCCATTGACCGAGGTCCTTCAGCTGGTATATTTGTATTTGTCTATGGAGCACCTCGTAAATATAAAATAAAACCTTGTTTATAGAAAAGACGATATACAATCGATTAAAATATTATACAAATAGCTCAAGCTCGTGGGTTCATAGATCTTCGTTTTATTGTCGTGCGGAGATTATTTTAAAAAGTAGTGTGTGTTTCGGGAATTCGTGTTTGGGGACGTTGTATAAATAAATAAAATAAAATAGTGCTGAAGGGCCCGGGTACGGACCATTGAGGGAAACAAAAACCACACATGTATTGACGCGACACCAACAGATCTTCTATTACTGAGGCTTATAAAACGGATTCGCTAAAATAAAATAAAATAAAATAAAATAAAATAAAATAAAATAAAATAAAATAAAATAAAATAAAATAAAATAAAATAAAATACAGTTTATTCTTTGACTTTCGCTTCGCCTCCAGTGCGATAAAATGTTATATACAAAAAAATTATACCCGACGTTAAATCCTCGATAACGCAGAACGAGTAGACTCGCAAAAGATTTTCCCGTTCCGAATCGACGATTTCTCCGACCCAAATGCACAACACGAGTCAGTTATCTTCAACGGGGTTTCGCCGTTCGATAGCACCGATGAGATTATTATCCCAGGGCGTAGCTCGATCATCGCTGGCGTCCTTCGGAAGTCCTCTAATGCCAGGCAGGTTTCGCCGGCTGAAAGGGCTTTGTCGCGGCGAACCGTATGCAAAGCTGCTTTATGAACGAGCGCCAGTGCGGCTCGGCGGCGCGCTCACTCACCTTCTGTATATCTTGCGTGCGCGATGCGCCCGGCAAACACATTCAAAAACATTCCCCCTCCCCCTTCCTTGCCGCACAACAAACATGGCATTTGCCTACATTGACACGTGTATACGCCTGGTCGAACATAATTTAATCATAACAGCTTACCAATATTGCTCGGCGCCGCTCACCGTACAGTCAATTACGTCCCCAAACCCACACACGGCGATAGCAAAATCGCTACTGTTCGCCATATTGCGCACGCGTTGTCGAATATTTGGTCAAGTAATTGATTCAATATTTACATGTCATTAAACAAGCAAATTTAAGGCTGCGCTATTGCAGGTCTTTTTTTGACAATTTTTTCTTTTCTTTTTATTCATTCTACTTAATTGGTTCAATATTTACCAACCATTAAATGAGCACGCTTAAAGCTGCGCTAATAGAGGTTTTTTTTCCTAATTTGTTATTTTTTTTTATCCCACTTAATTTGTTTAATATGTATAAATTATTATATAAGCAAGTTTAAAGCTGCGCTATCGGACGCTCTTTTGTCAATTTTTTCTCTCCTTTGTGTTTATTCTACTTCATTGGTTCAATATTTACAAAACATTAACTAAGCAAGTTTAAAGCTGCGCTATTGGACGCTTTTTTGTCAATTTTTTTCTCTCCTTTGTGTTTATTCTACTTCATTGGTTCAATATTTACAAAACATTAAGTAAGTAAGTTTAAAGCTGTGTTATTGGAAGTTTTTTTTTTTTTTGTACACTAGGACTTCGACTTCATTCACAACGGCGGAACCGCTGACACGCACGAAAATCGAGGCTGCGCATGCCCCGCCCATACTAACTGTCGAGCATGGCAAATAGCTTACTGCGTCGATCGATATTCGCACCGTGGCGGGGCGGACTGTTACGGAAACCGAGGGTGTACAAATCGAGGTCCTAGTGTAATTTATTTTTTCGTTAATTTTTTCGTATCTTTTTATTCAACCTACGTGTGTTCGTTTCGTTGAAACGCATTTCACAATTCCTCATTTTCGCTTCGAGGTTTGCTTTTCTTTCCTGCTGCTGCTGTAGTTCACGTTGAATGAATTAACAGTTTGCTGTACGGCCGGGGCGGGGGGGGGGGGGGGGGGGGGGTGCAGCGGGGACATAGAGAATCGGCACGAGCGTGTTCTGTTAACTCATCAGTGACGTCAGCCTTCCGCCTGGCCCACGACGCGACATTCCCGGGGCGCGTGGGTGCTCGACAACAGCCACGCGGAAAGAGCTCCACGCCTGGCCGGTGAATTTCACGCTGCAGCGTACCCGAAGAATTCGACCCGCGTGGACTGCTTTCCTCGCTGCCGGAATTCGACGCGGTCGATACAAGAAAAATATACAAAAAGATTTTTAAGAAAATCTATGCAATTTTTTTTGGTCTCTAAAAATGATAATAATGGTAATAAAAATAAAAGAAAACTTTTAGTTTACGTTTACGATAAATAATCTCCGAGTTAAAATATCGAATTTTCGCGGTTGGACGAGTGGAATCCGGTCCCGAGTGTCTCAGAATTTATAAGGCACTTTTCGTCCGGTCTCCGTTACCGCGAGTAAATCCGCGGTGCGATTTACGGCCGTTCGGGAATGCCGCGCGGCTTACTCGGCGGAGGCTTACGGCCAGATGGACTTTCGTCTCGCGGTCAAAATTCGCCGTCCGCAATATCGATCACTGCATCGACGTTTCATCTTGTATAATAATAATATTAACAATATACACTGTAAAAAAATTTAGTTGGACAATTAATGAACGGCATTGGAAGTTTTTTTTTGCATAAATTGTTACTGAAATTTCGAATACATGTGCGTTGCAATTTTACAGTAAATTGAGCATTTTTGTAAATTTAAGGCAAAGGATTTATTATTTTTATAACTAATATTTCAATTTTGCAAAAAAAAAGTACATGAATGTTCTAATGTAAGTAATGTAAGAAAATTTTGTTTTCCAACACATTAAATTTACAATTAATTTTTTCTGTACAATTTATATTATGTTATATTATATTTATTTTAATTCATATTTCGATACATAAAGCATCAATAAATGATATTTCCTCGTAACACGGCATGATATTTATTGTTGAAAATGAGACTAATTTATAATGCAGTTTCGGTCCGTCCACGGTAAATCTGTGGTGCAATTTACGGGCGTTCGGGAATGCCGTGCGGTTTACTCGAGAGCTTCCACTCACTCCAGATAGTTTCCTCTCGCGGTGTGAATTCGTCGTCCGGACTGTCGATCACCGCATCGACGATCCGTGATTTTCCGGGGGTTGTTCAATTTCGCTTCGATCTCGAACGCGTTCAGCTTAGAGTAGGGGAGGGGAAGGGGGGTGGGGGGGAGATGACATCGTGCGCGAAATTCAAACGCACTCGGTGCACGCGCTCGCACCCACTTTACGTTTAACTCATATATAAAAACCCTGGTCTCTCGTGCAGCGCGATGTCCGGACCTCGGGGAAGCCTGGGCGAAACGCGTTATATTTGCATATACCGGGAATTCAATCGGGCGCGCACCAAAACGTGTATTAAATGTCGAATCAGTCTCGCTATCGTGCTCCCCGAGCGAGACGTACGAAACTATACGTAAACGCGTGTATGCACGCACGTAAACGTGTATTTCACTCTCCGTGCTCTTGAAATTCTCGTCGCTCGTCGAACCGACTGCCTACCGCAATTTTATTCGATTCTCCGCATCGAAAAGTGCCTCCGAATTGAACAATTTACTTCGCTACCGTATATCTATATACACGCTGTATCGCGGGACACACTTTTTCACCACGCTGTCAGAGGGTACGAATACAATTTTTATTCAATTTTTACTTTTTTTTTTTTTTAAACCGTTTCAGTTGCAATAATAATAATAATGTAGAGACGAGGCAACGATTAATCATATTTCTTCGTGACATGGCACGACACGATATTCATTGTTCACAGTGAGACGGATAAAATAAAAAAGTAAAAATAGAATAAAAATTACATTTTAGACTCTGATAGCTGGGTTAAACAAAAATCTATATATATAAGCTCGACTGAACACTGCATCGCGGAACACATTTTTTCACCACCCTGTCAGAGGGTTAGTTTATTAAACTATTTATTTCATTTTTTTTTTTTTTTTTTTTTTTTAATAACTTGCAGTAATAATAATAAAAACAACAATTGTTCATTTATATATATAAGGAAAACATATAAAATACCTCTTGCTATAAGAATCTTGTGTATTCTAGAGACGCAATACATTTATTTATTATTATTTGTTTATTATTAATAATAATAATAATAATAATAATAATAATAATAATAATAATAATAATAATAATAATAATAATAATAATAATAATAATATAGAGACGAAGCAGCGGTAAATTCTATATCGTCGTGAAAGGGCACAATAAGATATTTATTGTTCAAAGTGAGACGGATAAAACAACAAAGTGAAAATGAAAGAAAAATTGTATTCTTGCGCTGTGATAGCGGGGTGAAAAAAAATGTGATCTATGGCGCGGCGCGAATGGCTCGTAAATGAAACTAGAACAAAGTTACGTCGTTACTTCTATCGGTGCTCTACAGAGTGGCTCTCTGTATCTCTATAGCTGCCGGTGAGAAAGCACCTGATACGTTTCCCATCTGTTTTAATTTCCGCCCGATTTTCAACTCGAACGAGAAACTCCGAGGCGAGCTGCGAGCCGCCCTCGGAGATCGAGACGCGAATTTATGGATCGGGTCACGCTCGAGGGAAAGAGAGAGCTACCAGCAGTTTCTTCGGAATTCTCTCCCGGACCATTTATTATTTATTTATTAT
Organism: Exephanes ischioxanthus; assembly: GCA_958510785.1. NCBI lineage: Eukaryota > Metazoa > Arthropoda > Insecta > Hymenoptera > Ichneumonidae > Exephanes > Exephanes ischioxanthus. The sequence continues at coordinate 2,464,255 of OY294018.1, read as the reverse complement.
TTATTTATTATTTATTTATTATTTATTTATTATTTATTTATTATTTATTTATTATTTATTTATTATTTATTTATTATTTATTTATTATTTATTTATTATTTATTTATTATTTATTTATTATTTATTTATTATTTATTTATTATTTATTTATTATTTATTTATTATTTATTTATTATTTATTTATTATTTATTTATTATTTATTTATTATTTATTTATTATTTATTAAGAAAGATAAAAATTGAGCAAAAAAAGCGAAAAAACGGGAGGGAGAGCGAGGCGAGGCTGTGCGGCACGTTCGAAATCGATTCGAAGCCGGGTAACCCAGTTTCCCCACGGGCAAAATGGGTTTTAACGAGTTAACGGGCGGAGGAGGCTCCTCCGTCCTTCCGCCCTGTCCCGCCGCGTACCACTCTTTTCGGATAAAGGCGCACGCGAGCGAGTGCCCGCGCTCCTAATTCCCGACAGCGAGGAGAAGCCAATTAAATGATAGGAGGACAGCCTCTCGTTCTTCCTCTCAGGCAGAATCGAAAGCAGAAAAAGAAAAGCAAAATCGTCCCTTGCATTTTTTTTTTTTCCCCCCTGCAACTTCGAACTGTCGCAATCGTGCCGCTACACAAGCCACCGCTCAACCGCAAATTGACCTACTTTCGAAAATAACAGACACAAAAAAAAAAAAATTATAAAAAAACCAAACGATAAATTCAGCATTTAGTTTTTCCAATATCGAATGTGAATGAATCGTACGCATTAACTACGTTCCGAAGATATGGAGATTTATTTATTTCGCCCCTCGACCGATTCTATTGTGTTCCCCTGAACGCTTCGATAGCCATCGATCAACTCTTTATTTATTTTTTTCCCCCTATGAATAATGTTTATACGATATAGTGGATGATTTCGCAAAGCCGAGCAAAAATCGAGCGCATAGGGGAGAGCGGGGCAAAATGGCACAGCGGGGCAAAACGGGATAACACGGCAAAAGGCGATTGTTCAATAACTTTTGGATGGTTGCGATGGTGGTATGTGGGGCAAAACGGGTTTGAAAATTCGGATGGTTCGTTGGGACAAAATGGGGCATCCAAAAATTATTGGAAAATTGAGTTTTGCCCTTACGGTCCCGTTTTACCCCGCTGTGCCATTTTGCCCCGGTCTCCCCTAAGTCCCGTGAATCCTCGGCAGTATTTACGTCCGTCACGGCATAGGTGCATGTTACATAATATACGGGTGGGGAGAGGGGGGGGGGGGCGGTTAAGACGATTCATAAATCATAAATCCGTTGGTCCTGCTGCTCGCGACATTTCATATACTCGTTCGTCTTCGCTGTCCCGGGCAGGCTTTTGTTCGTTCACTCTCTCCTCGTTCGTGCACCGCGCTACACTGTACGGTATCGCATTGCCGTAGTCGGGCCCTCGGCGATTCATAACTCAGGGATCACGTTTATTCTATCCACGGATTTTCTCGAAAAGCTTAAAGAATCGCTCCACCGGTCAGTTCTTTCAATTTCCGCAGTCCTTTTTTCTTCAATTCTCGTTTTTTTTTTTTTTTTTTTTTAGTGGAGAGTAGAACTATCGAGAGATTAAATTTCTCGGGTGCTCGGTTCTGGCTCTGACGTTGAGCGTATAAAATTCTCTAAAAAAAAAATAATCCATTAGTTGGACTTACGGCGATGTGAGACATTGGTACGAGCGGGATGGACAGAGTCCGAGACGTGTTTCACATCGTCTTAAATACAATTACAGAAATAAAATAAAACTTTGTTTTATTTTATGCATAAACAGAGAAAAAAAATCAATTGAGTCAACAAAATGTGCGCTTACGGGTGGCGAAACAAATGTTTGGTTGATCGAAAGGGATACCTCGTTGATCGAACTAACAGGCCGTCGATTAAAATTTTTCTTCACTTAATACAACCATTATTTCGTTCGATCAACCAAAAATTTGTTTCGCCACCCGTAAGCGCTCATTTTGTTGACTCAATCGATTTTTTTTCTCAGTGTACAGACATAAAATAAAACTTTGTTTTATTTTATGCATACAGACATAAAATAAAACTTTGTTTTATTTTATGCATACAGAAATAAAATAAAACTTTGTTTTATTTTATGCATAAAGAAATAAAATAAAACTTTGTTTTATTTTATGTACTTTGTTTTATTTTATGCATTATATTTTATTAATATTTTACTTCGATCGACGGCTCGTTGACAATATGTGGGTGCGGATATAAATGTGTAAATGTATAAATTTTTAATAACTGTAACGGTTGTTAATGCGTCGTATGTATTGTTATGAAACACACATTTACTACTACTATTTTGTAAAAATTATTTTTGGGCGGAGAGATTATAAATAACAAATAATTGGGCCGATACAACGACGATTTTATGTATATTTTTATCTCGAGAGCCAAGCCGTCTAGCGACGATATTGTCGCGCATCTGTGCACCCGAAGAAACCGTTTCGCCCACTGGCTCCCATCCAGGGATGCCCTGGCGGTGCATCCGTCCCGCTGGCTGGCACGTGTGCGTCTTCAGACTTTTTTCCCGAACGTACCTTTGAATTTTACGGTAGGGCTGAAACGCCCTCGAATCCTATAATTGTCCGAGAAATGTTCAATTATTATTATCATTATCATAATCAATATTTAAAAAATTATTTTCTATATATATTTCATAACATTTTCCTCAAAGCGCACTCAGAAATCAATTTTAGGGTTCTAACGATGAAAAGAAAAAATAATAAAAATAATTGAAAAATTGACGCCTAAACATACAGCTCGTAAAGCTTGCGCGACGGCGCGGTCGCGGCCGATTGAGAACCGCGACGTTTATGGGCAAACTATATGGCCGAGCGTATGCATTCAAGAATTTAATATAGCAGTGATAATGCGAGCGCGTAACGTAACATAACCGGAAAATATCGCTCGAATTTTACGGCCAAAATTTAGGGCCAAAACCCCCTCGAATCCTATAATTGTCCGAGAAATTTTCAATTATTATTATCATTATCATAATCAATATTTAAAAAATTATTTTCTATATATATTTCATAACCTTTTCCTCAAAGCGCACTCAGAAATCAATTTTAGGGTTCTAACGATGAAAAGAAAAAATAATAAAAATAATTGAAAAATTGACGCCTAAACATACAGCTCGTAAAGCTTGCGCAACGGCGCGATCGCGGCCGATTGAGAACCGCGACGTTTATGGGCAAACTATATGACCTAGCGTATGCATTCAAGAATTTAATATAGCAGTGATAATGCGAGCGCGTAACGTAACATAACCGGAAAATATCGCTCGAATTTTACGGACAAAATTTAGGGCCGAAACCCCCTCGAATCCTATAATTGTCCGAGAAATTTTCAATTATTATTATCATTATCATCATCAATATTTAAAAAATTATTTTCTATATATATTTCATAACATTTTCCTCAACGCGCATTCGGAAATTAATTTTAGGATTTTACGAAGAATAGAAAAAATAACAAAAATAATTAAAAAAATTGACGCCTAAACGTAGAGCGCGTGGAGCTTGCGCAACAGCGCGGTCGCGGCCGATTGAGAACCGCGACGTTTATGGGCAAACTATATGGCCGAGCGTATGCATTCAAGAATTTAATATAGCAGTGATAATGCGAGCGCGTAACGTAACATAACCGGAAAATATGGCTCGAATTTTACGGCCAAAATTTAGGGCTGAAACGCCCTCGAATCCTCTAATTGTCCGAGAAATTTTCAATTATTATTATCATTATCATAATCAATATTTAAAAAATTATTTTCCATATATATTTCATAACATTTTCCTCAACGCGCACTCAGAAACCAATTTTAGGATTTTACGAGGAATAGAAAAAATAACAAAAATAATTGAAAAATTGACGCCTAAACGAAGAGCGCGTGGAGCTTGCACAACGGCGCGGTCTCGGCCGATTGAGAACCGCGACGTTTATGGGCAAATTATATGACCTAGCGTATGCATTCAAGAATTTAATATAGCAGTGATAATGCGAGCGCGTAACGTAACATAACCGGAAAATATCGCTCGAATTTTACGGCCAAAATTTAGGGCCAAAACCCCCTCGAATCCTATAATTGTCCGAGAAATTTTCAATTATTATTATCATTATCATAATCAATATTTAAAAAATTATTTTCTATATATATTTCACAACATTTTCCTCAAAGCGCATTCAGAAACCAATTTTAGGATTTTACGAAGAATAGAAAAAATAACAAAAATAATTGAAAAATTGACGCCTAAACGTAGAGCGCGTGGAGCTTGCGCAACAGCGCGGTCTCGGCCGATTGAGAACCGCGACGTTTATGGGCAAACTATATGGCCGAGCGTATTCATTCAAGAATTTAATATAATGATGATAATGTTAGCGCGTAACGTAACATAGGCGGGCAATTTCGTTCGCCAAGGTCTATCGCTGCATAATGGTGACACGGCATAGTAAAGACTCGAACGCGCGTATTTTTAAAAAAACCGCGTCTCGATTTATAAACCGCATACTAATAATAACATACAGCTTCCCGTCCACCTCGTACGCGATCGCAATCGGTGAAAGTACCGGAGTGCCGACCGGTAGCCGGTTAATCGTATAATGCTCATTTTATTGCCCACCGTTGCAACGGTATTGCAAGGTTCACGCGCCGAACGCACGAATTAATCCGTACGGCTATTCTAAGTTACCTTTTCTTCGCTCGACGCTCGTTCCCCTGCAGACTCGGACAATTTAACGTTCGCCGTCACGGATCTTAATTTTTGTTCTTCTCACTTATGTTTATTTATAAGTTTCTTACGAAGCCTGCAATAAAAATCAAAATATTATTTATTTTAAGTCAGGAATGGATTTAATTAATTTCTACTCTTTTATTGAATAAGTAAAAGTAACTGATCTGTTACCAAACTGGTTACTTTTAGTGGTCCGCATTACAGCGTAACTAACGCGAAGAATGGAAAGTAAAATCAGTACCGAAAATCATTTTTATTTCTCCAAATTAATTCCTACATTTTTTTTATTAATTTGAATAAGTAAAAATAATTAATTTATCGAAGCGCATTAAAACGTAACAAACGTGAAAAATCAAAAGTGAAATAAATACAGAAAATCATTTTTATTTCTCCAAATTAATTCCTACATTTTTTTTTATTAATTTGAAAAAGTAAAAATAATTAATTTATTGAAGCGCATTAAAACGTAACAAACGTGAAAAATCAAAAGTAAAATAAATACAGAAAATCATTTTTATTTTTATTCAAATTAATTACAAATTTTTTTCCTTCACATTTGATTGACTTAAACGAGAGTTTTTAAAAAAATTTAACTGCAAAGTCTTATCGCCGGGTGTTCGCGGTGTTCGAAACGCGTGCGCTTTTGTTCGACTCCGCGGAGGGGAAACAGTAAGATCGTCGATTGTCGATAGAAACATCGGCAGAACTGGGTTAAGCAAATACTCTCCGCTCGTTCTCTTCCCCGCGGTAACTCGGCCAGCTATCTGCTCCCTTTTATTCGCAGTTTCCCCATTGTCCGATCCGGCCCGGGTGGGCGGACAAGCCCCCCCCCCCCCCCCCCCCCGAGTTTACCGAGATATCGAACGTTTCTCACATTTCTCGGGGGGCGACCCGATATCGATTCTCGTCCTGACAATTTCGCGGAGCTCTTCTATTATACACAACCCGCTTCTCTTCGTCGACCCCCGTTAGGGAAGTGGAGCGTCCTCGTGCCGTATCGCCTCTCGACTCCTGTTTATCGGCTCGTCCATTAGTTTCTATCAGCAATTGCTGGACGAGAGCGATCACCGAGCGCGACCACCTCAAAATATATTCGGACATTTTTTTTTTTTCTTTTTTTTTTGTTCATTAATTTTCATTAGATCGTCGATTTATTAAAACAGGGTAGATGTTTTAATAATTGAAACAGTTACATGGGTCGGTTTTATTTAGGAAAACAGTTACATGGGTCGGTTTTATTTAGAAAAATCAGATAAACTATCAGCGATTGCTGGACGAGAGCGATCACCGAGCGCGACCACCTCAAAATATATTCGGACATTTTTTTTTTTTTTCTTTTTTTTTTGTTAATTAATTTTCATTAGATCGTCGATTTATTAAAACAGGGTAGATGTTTTAATTATTAAAACAGGGTAGATGTTTTAATTATTAAAACAGGTAGATGGGTCGGTTTTATTTAGGAAAATCAGATAAACTATCAGCGATTGCTGGACGAGAGCAATCACCGAGCGCGACCACCTCAAAAAATATTCGGACATTTTTTTCTTTTCTTTTTTTTTTTCGTTAATTTTCATTAGATCGTCGATTTATTAAAACAGGGTAGATGTTTTGATAATTAAAGCAGTTGGATGGGTCGATTTTATTTAGGAAAATCAGATAAACTATCAGCTATTGCTGGACGAGAGCGATCACCGAGCGCGACCACCTCAAAATATATTCGGACATTTTTTTTTTTTCTTTTTTTTTTGTTAATTAATTTTCATTAGATCGTCGATTTATTAAAACAGGGTAGATGTTTTAATAATTGAAACAGTTAGATGGGTCGGTTTTATTTAGGAAAATCAGATAAACTATCAGCGATTGCTGGACGAGAGCGATCACCGAGCGCGACCACCTCAAAATATATTCGGACATTTTTTTCTTTTCTTTTTTTTGTTCAATAGTTCGTCGATTTATTAAAACAGGGTAGATGTTTTAATAATTAAAACAGGTAGATGGGTCGGTTTTATTTAGGAAAATCAGATAAACTATCAGCGATTGCTGAACGAGAGCGACCACCTCAAAACATATTCAGACATTTTTTTCATTTATTTTTTTTTTGTTCATTAATTTTCATTAGATCGTCGACTTATTGAAACAGGGTAGATGTTTTAATTATTAAAACAGGTAGATGGGTCGGTTTTATTTAGGAAAATCAGATAAACTATCAGCGATTGCTGGACGAGAGCGATCACCGAGCGCGACCACCTCAAAATGTATTCGGACATTTTTTTCTTTTCTTTTTTTTGTTCATTAATTTTCATTAGATCGTCGATTTATTAAAACAGGGTAGATGTTTTAATAATTAAAACAGTCGGTTTTATTTAGGAAAATCAGATAAATATTGGGGCATTGAATACTCGATGGAGAATGTTTTTGCTTAAATTTGAACCACGAAGATTTTCGGATTTTAATCTTTTATTTGGTCAGATTTTATTGCTCTCTTTGCTGAGGGCAACGACATGTGTTGGACTCGTGATCGGTAGGGAAAAAGCACGTCGGATGCAATTAAAACAATGAGGGACGAAAAATGAAATCTTTCATTTTTGAAAAAAATTGCAATTTTGGGTGATTTTCGAAGAGCGAAATCTCTGCACAGAATAACGATATTTTACCTCTAAAATATTTTATCCGATTTTTGTCCTCATGAAAAAAAAGTGAAACTAATATAACAAAATTTATTATAAAATAAATGAAATTAGTCTCGGACGCGTCGCGAATCCAGCGATCGATGTTCGCATGTCCGAGGCCCGATGTCGCAAAATGTTTGATGTCGCTCCGGAGCTCGATGAATTAACCATTTGCCAGAGGCGAGCCAGCGCCCGTGCGCCGAAGTGCTTCCGTGCATTGAATCGGGACCCAGATACTGCATAACTCCGTATGCGACCCTCCCGTTGATTTCGCCGTCCAACTTCCGGGGCTTCCGGATTAGAGATCCGGGAGAATCTGCGAGATATGTAGGTCAACTCGATTTCAGCCTCGTTTCGCATCCATTCGATTCCGGACGAGTTTATGTCACCGCTCGAGGGGACCCACGGGGCATAAAAGCCATCTGGAAGCGTGATGAGAAAAAAGTTTGAAAAAAATTATTTTTAACCGTGATAGTTTGCCCGGAAGGAGGAAGAAACATTAGCTTGTCGCATCGGTCGTAAAGTCTCTTCGCTCCCTCATTCGCTACTGCCGCACGTTCCAGTTTAAGGTTGTCCTTGTGAATAGCGTTCACTTCGAGTTTCAGAGAAATGCGAGGGAATTGCAAACACTTCTCGATGGTATAAAAATCTGAAAAAAAAAATCAAGCTTATCAAAGGTGCCGGAAAGATTCATTTCGCATAATAAGAATTCCAAAATCTTATTAACAAATTGATAAATAATTTAATTGGTCAACAAATCTCCTGGAAACTTAACGGTCTTTTATGAAAACTATTCGTTCACTTTTCTGAATGCGTATGAATTTTTGCAGATTTTTTAAATTGACTTTGAAGTATTTTTTATATGAGAAAAGTGTGTAGAAAGTCACCAAATTCAAAATGAATTTAAACATCTGAAAAAATTCACATGTATTCAGAAAAGTGAACGAATCATTTTCATAAAAAAAAAAGATTTCCGGGAGATTTGTTGAACAATTTTATTTTTCATCAATTTGTTAATAACATTTTGGAATTATTATTATGCAAAATTAATCTTTTCAACACCTTTGAGATGCTTGATTTTTTAAAGATTTTTATACCATCCATAAGTGTTTGCTATTGACTCTCATTTCTCTGAAACTTATGCGAAGTGAACACTATTCGCAAGGACTTAAGGTAGGCCTTGCGGACAGCCTGAGACCACGTGAGTTCAGAGCGAATTGAGAGTGGAATTGCGAATACTTCGCGATGAGATAAAAGTCTGAAAAAAATCAACCATATGGAAGGTACTGAAAATATTGATTTTGCATAATAATAATTCCAAAATGTTATTAACAAATGAATGAAAAAAAAATTGTTCAACAAATCTTCCGGCAACTTAACTTTTTGTTCATATAAAAACAATAAGTTAATCTTTTTGAATACGTATTAATTTTTTCAGAATTTTGTCTAATTTTTGAAGATTGCGTTTTTAGTTAATAAAAAAACGTGATTTTCAAAAATTAGATAAAATTCTGAAAAAATTCATATGTATTCAAAAAGATTAACAAATTGTTTTTATATGAACAAAAAGTTAAGTTGCCGGGGAATTTGTTGAACAATTTTTTTTTTTATGCATTTGTTAATAATATTTTGGAGTTATTATTATGTAAAATCAATCTTTTCAGCACCTTCCATATGCTTGATTTTTTTTCGAATTTTTATCCCATCGAGAAGTGTTCGCAATTCTCTCTCAATTCTCTCTGAACTCATGTGGGCTCAGGCTGTCCGCTAGGACTACCTTAAGTCGGTGTATATGAGACGATCCCTCGTAATCAACGAGTGTCGCAGCCGCTCGACATTCCCCTCGGGGAAGATTTCACCAGTTAGCTTTGGCGCCGACAAAAATGAAAATCGCAAAGTCAGTTGGTGTTACAATTTGTCGAGCTCGTTTAATTTTTTTTTTCATTTTTTTCACCCTTTATTTTCAAGGTTTTTTTTTTACCTCGACCGGCGACTGGTATAACGACGAAAAAGCTTGTTTGAAGCAAAAGAAAAAAAAAAAGAACAAGAAAAACTTTAACGAGGCCAAGAACCGGCCGTGAATATTCGCGCTTGTAAAAGTGGTAATCGCCTTTTTAACGCCCGATTCGTTGGCTCGTAAAAAAATCCGACTAAATTTTTTACCACGATACATGTTTTCGGAAGAACTCCCTGAAAAAATAAGAAAAAGCAATTTTCAGTCGTTCAGATAATTCATATTTTACAAAAAAAAAAAAAAAAAAAAGAAAGGTTCCAAGTTTCTGCAAGCAACATGTTAATTTCGCTGCGAAAAAAAATTCTACGCGCAATTTACCATCCGCATGGCGCTTTCGCCTCGCGAATGTCATGCCGGGTATTCGTTTATAAATCTCCTTTAACGATTTTTTTTTTTTTTTTTTTTTTTTTTACCGCGAAACGTCAAAGTGTAGATGTGAAAAGAATAAATAAATGAAATGACGATTTTGATGGACGTCCGCTGATGTCGTTCGTGGCGTAAACACTCGATGTTGTGGCTCCGATTGGCCGGAAGCAAAAAAAAAAAAAAAAATTAAATTATAAATAAAAATAAGAACGTCAAGCTCATTGGAAAAGCTGCGCGTGATCGGTTCTCTCTACTCCGAGCGCATGAGGAGAATTACAGACCAATCAACTTTTCCTTTTGTTTCTCTTCGTCCTATTCTGCCGCTCGTGCGTTATAACGATCGTCCGGATCGCTCTTCGCGTCCAGAGGCGATAAATTAAAAAAATCATTTTCCAATAGCCGTGGCATCGAGTCTCGTCCGCGGTACCTCACGTCGTACCGGGGATGAAAGAAAGGACAAAAAAAAAAAAAAAAAAAAAAAAAAAATGAAAATAAAGACGAAAGAAGATAAAAGCGAATCGAGTAATTAATCCTCGGCTCGATCCTTTTCGGTCGTTCGGCGTTTATTTCTCTATATACGCTCGTTCGTTCTTCCGGCTCGTCGGTCTCGATTTCCCCGCGTCCGGACATCGAGAGACCCGGAAAACCGGAAGATTAATCGGTTCGACGCGCGGCGGACGGAGATGTACGTGGATGTCGTAAACAAGGGGATGAGGCGCTCGGGCAAAGGGGCGGCGTAGTGGCGATGCTCGGAACGGCGGAACGCGACGAGGTAACGGGGCCGATAGAGCCCGGGGGCTTTGTCGGATTAGCCATTGAGTAAGATCTCGCCGTGTCGGAAAAGTAGAAACAGAACGCTCCCCCGGATGTTTCCGGATTTCCTACTCTGGAAACACTACAAGGTCACGGGGATTTTCAATTCTGTACATTCATTCTTAATCCCTTTATTTCTTCGACGGGAAATCTAATTTTCTTTAAATTCCTGTAAATTCTTTTGAATTCTTTTGATCCAACTCCCCGGATCTTTCCGAATTTCCTATCTAACCTTCATTTTTTCGACGGAAAATGTAATTTTTTTTAAATCTTGTAAATTGTTGCAAATTCTTGTAAATTTCGGTAATTTCAGTAATTTCAGGTCATCGTCGATGGCTATTTTAACACTTTTTTTTTTTTTTTTTTTTTACTTATATACATAATTGGATAGCTAAGAGCGATGGTTGTGAATGTGATTAGCCATTGAGTAAGATCTCGCCGTGTCGGAAAAGTAGAAACAGAACGCTCCCCCGGATGTTTCCGGATTTCCTACTCTGGAAACACTACAAGGTCACGGGGATTTTCAATTTTGTACATTCATTCTTAATCCCTTTATTTCTTCGACGGGAAATCTAATTTTCTTTAAATTCCTGTAAATTCTTTTGAATTCTTTTGATTTCTTTTGAATTAGCTTTGATTATTTTATTCAGAAAAAATGTCTGAATTAACACAAAAATTAAAACTAATTGAAAAATCTGAAAAAATTCATACGTGTTCAGAAAAATAAATGTATCATTTTCATAGAAAAAAATTGTTGTCTTGCCGGGCAATTTGTTAAGCAATTAATTTTTTGATTAATTTGTTAATAACATTTTGGAATTGTTATTGTGCAAAATTAATCTCTTCAGTACCTTTAATCTGCATGAATTTTTTCAGATTTTTATATCATCGAGAAGTCCTTGCAATATTCGCTTACTTTTCGATAACTTATTATTTTCGCTACCTTAATGTTCCACGAACGTTTGGACTGGAGAGGTACAGTAGATTCGTCAGTTTACTTGTTTCTGGAGCATCGGACGGCCAACTCCGACGACCTCCCACAGGCCCGGCCTCCGTGTGCGACCGGGTTCGAACTTATAGATATAAATAACCGAGTGAGAGCTTTCCGGCTGTTGATGCTCGGCTGCAACGCCGCTTGAGAGGCGTCTCTCTTCTCGGGCTGGAATAAGTGAGACGCCAGCCGGGCACGAAACTTCCTCGTACATTTCGTCGGTTGCGTAAGAACCCGGACGACAGTGATCCGTCGAAGGATAACAAACTCGCTCCGTCGACTTTACTTGCACAGGTTAAGAAAACATTTTTGAGTAATTGTCCAATTTTCCATCTCCTATCGGAACTCAAAAATAATTTATTTCTTCAATGCTCATCCATTCTTGTCGACAATTTTTATCCAACCTTGATAATGATCAATATCTTTTCTGTCACCCACTTTGTCAATAATATTTCATCCGAACTTAACAATTGTTAGATTTTCTCCCCTAAAATTGCTTTTTTTTCTATATTTTACAATCCGCGTGAGGTCCGTGATTTTTATGCTTTTTATGGAAAAGCATATCCGGTGAAAAATATTCAATATCATCACTTTTCTCCTCCAAACCCGATATCCGGTAGCAGACTCTCGTAACCATTCACGTAGCTCTAGTGACTCATGGAGAATATCCCGTTGATGCATAGTTGCAGTTCGCCGTAGTTGATGCACTTTTCCACTAGTTCAATATATCAATATTTTTTTTTTCTAACACCCATTATGTCAATAACATTTATTGCGAACTTATCCAAAATTATTTCATTTCTTCCCTCAGATTGTTTTTCTTCTACATTTTACCATCCGAATGACATACGTGATTTTTAGGTTCATTTTTTAGACCTTTACGAAATATCCGTTGAAAAATATTCAATAACGTTACTTTCCCCCTCCAAACGCTATATCCGGTAGCAGACAGATGTTAATAACATTTATTGCGAACTTATCCAAAATTATTTCATTTCTTTCCTCAAATTGTTTTTCTTCTACATTTTACCATCCGAATGACATACGTGATTTTTAGGTTCACTTTTTAGACCCTTTACGAAATATCCGTTGAAAAATATTCAATAACGTTACTTTCCCCCTCCAAACGCTATATCCGGTAGCAGACTCTCGTAACCATTCACGTAGCTCTAGTGACCCATGGAGAATATCCCGTTGATGCATAGTTGCAGTCCGCCGTAGTTGATGCACTTTCCCACCAGTTCAATATATTAATATTTTTTTTCTCACACCCATTATGTCAATAACATTTATTGCGAACTTATCAAAAATTATTTCATTTCTTCCCTCAAATTGTTTTTCTTCTACATTTTACCATCCGAATGACATACGTGATTTTATTTATTAGGTTCACTTTTTAGACCTTTACGAAATATCCGTTGAAAAATATTCAATAACGTTACTTTCCTCCTCCAAACGCTATATCCGGTAGCAGAACTCTCGCAGGGGTTCACGTAACTCTAGTGACCCGTGGAGAATATCCCGTTGACTCGTAGTTGTACTTCGCCGTAGAGTTGATGCAGTTTCCTGCTGGTGCGCCGAATGTTCGAATTGCAGATGGTACCGGAAGTGACAGGAGTGGCGGGGGGGGGGGGGGGGGGGGACCTCCGGAGGGACGCGTATATATATCGAGGTCGTGGAAATTGTATCTCGGATATAATGCATACATATATATACATACAAGTCATGTATGTCATATATATATTGTATATACGTTATAGCATCGTCGAGACACTCGAGAGTCCGGGGAGAGCGAAGAAGTCTCAGTTGCAGCGACAACCCACCTCTATACATCTCCCGTTTACTGGATTCTCCCACGACAATATGCGCTTGTGGCAATGTTCATATTCCCGGGAGCACTCTTGAGGCATGCTCCGGACAAATCAATTCCAATCAGTAGCACAGAATCTTGCTCGAGGAAACAATGGCCCGCGTCCCACTGTGCGAGGTCTCCGTCCGTTTGTACTTCCGGATCAACTTCAGGATCGTTCACGGGGGATTATTGCGGAGTCGGCGCACCGACTCCGATATAATCCACCGGAAAATGTAATTTTTTTTTTTAATTCTTGCAAATTGTTGTAAATTTTTGTAAATTTCGGTAATTTCGGGTCATCGTCGGCGCACCGACTCCGCAATAATCCCCCGGAAAATGTAATTTTTTAAAATTCTTGCAAATTGTTGTAAATTCTTGTAAATTTCGGGTCATTGTCGGCGCACCGACTCCGCAATAATCCCCCGGAAAATGTAATTTTTTAAAATTCTTGCAAATTGTTGTAAATTCTTGTAAATTTCGGTAATTTCGGGTCATCGTCGGCGCACCGACTCCGCAATAATCCCCCGGAAAATGTAATTTTTTTTCATTCTTGCAAATTGTTGTAAATTCTTGCAAATTTCGGTAATTTCGGGTCATTGTCGGCGCACCGACTCCGATATAATCCACCGGAAAATGTAATTTTTTTTTTAATTCTTGCAAATTGTTGTAAATTTTTGTAAATTTCGGTAATTTCGGGTCATCGTCGGCGCACCGACTCCGCAATAATCCCCCGGAAAATGTAATTTTTTAAAATTCTTGCAAATTGTTGTAAATTCTTGTAAATTTCGGTAATTTCGGGTCATCGTCGGTGCACCGACTCCGCAATAATCCCCCGGAAAATGTAATTTTTTAAAATTCTTGCAAATTGTTGTAAATTCTTGTAAATTTCGGTAATTTCGGGTCATCGTCGGCGCACCGACTCCGCAATAATCCCCCGGAAAATGTAATTTTTTTAAATTCTTGCAAATTGTTGTAAATTCTTGTAAATTTCGGTAATTTCAGGTCATCGTCGGCGCACCGACTCCGCAATAATCCCCCGGAAAATGTAATTTTTTAAAATTCTTGCAAATTGTTGTAAATTCTTGCAAATTGTTGTAAATTCTTGTAAATTTCGGTAATTTCGGGTCATCGTCGGCGCACCGACTCCGCAATAATCCCCCGGAAAATGTAATTTTTTAAAATTCTTGCAAATTGTTGTAAATTCTTGTAAATTTCGGTAATTTCGGGTCATCGTCGGCGCACCGACTCCGCAATAATCCCCCGGAAAATGTAATTTTTTAAAATTCTTGCAAATTGTTGTAAATTCTTGTAAATTTCGGTAATTTCGGGTCATCGTCGGCGCACCGACTCCGCAATAATCCCCCGGAAAATGTAATTTTTTTAAATTCTTGCAAATTGTTGTAAATTCTTGTAAATTTCGGTAATTTCGGGTCATTGTCGGCGCACCGACTCCGCAATAATCCCCCTGAAAATGTAATTTTTTTAAATTCTTGCAAATTGTTGTAAATTCTTGCAAATTTCGGTAATTTCGGGTCATCGTCGATGGCTATTTTAACACTTTTTTCCCTTTTTTTTAATACTTATATACATAATTGGATAGCTGAGAGCGATGGTTGTGAACTAGAACATAAAATTAAATCTAGTCCAAGAGACAAATTTGTTCCAGCACTTTGTGATTTTTTAAGAGATTTTGAAAAAATTGTATGGAATGACACGAAAAATGTAAAAGAATGAAACCTTGGAATGCTTGAGATGAGGAATGCGGTAGACGAACTGTTTTTTAATTGTTTAAATAAATTTGCGTCAGAAAATAAAGAAAGTTAATAAAAATAGTCAGCTTAACTATAAGGTGTACTTTAAAGTTTTATGAACTTGTGGGTTCGAAGGGGGTTCAGTACATTCGTCAGTTTAGTTGTTTCTGGAGCATTGAACGGCCAACTCCGACAACCTCCCACAAGCACGGGGATTTGGTCGGATTAGCCATTGAGTAAGATCTCGCTGGGTCGGAAAGTAGAAACGGAACGGCGCACCGACCATGAAGATTTTATTGACGAAATGGATAGGAGTGCAAAGGGACGGACCGAGGATCGGACATCTTGTTTTCATAAATAAATAATATTTTTTGGACGCAGATTTATTGGTCCAGATTGGTCTGGATTTGCGGATCGATTGACTAGGAGTTACGAAATAATTTATAATCAAATCGATGATACGTAATTTGCAATTCTGGCCCGGTTTTTTTTTTTTTTTTTTTTTCGTAATTCACGGACTAGTATTGAGTTTATTTATTCATTGATAAAACCGAACGGGGTCTCCGTTCGTTTGTACTTCCGGATCGTCCACGAGGGATTGGATTGCGGAGTCGGCGCATCGGCTATGAAGATTTTATTGACGAAACCGACCGAAATGCAAACGGACAGAGCGTCGGAGATCAATAAATAAATGATATTTATTCGGTAGCAAAATTATTCTTTTTCAAAAATAAAATAGAGGATCGATAGGTGAAATAAAAATTGGTCTTCATTTGAGTTTCGATTGACCACGAGTTACGAAATAATGTTTAATGAAATCGATAACACGTTATTCGAAAAACTGGCTAGTTCGTAAAAAGAAAAAAAAAATCACCTAGTATCGAGTTAATTCATTTATTGAAAAAAATATCGAGATAAAAACCATCGTCGGCAGTTAAAGTGTATTAACAAAAATATATGAAAAAAAAAAAAAAAATTATGATCAAAGACAAAACAAAAGGCGAGAAAAACGCGTGCGAAACACCGGGATGGAACAGGGTGGATTTATCGCGAGATGAATCGGGGTCGGGCATCCGGCCGGAAATAGAACGCATGCAGTACAGTCATGCACCCGACTCTTAGGCCTCCGGGTTAAAACATTTAAATATATCTATCGAGAATTTCATCACCGGTCTACCGGGACACTTTTCAAAGTTTCTTTATCCTCGACCGGTAAAAAAAAAAAAAAACAAACAAACAATCAAAAAAAAATAACAAAAACAAAATAAAAAAATCTTCCCTACAATTTTCCACCGCCGAGTTCACCGCACCGACCCGTACGGTATCGTTTGCGCTCTATCCTTAAGTCTCGCGATTCGAACGAACAGTAATAAAAAAAAGTGAAATAAAATTGGAAATGCAAAGCAGACGAATAACCGAGTCGGAGTGAATTGCTCTGCAATTCCAGCTCCAGTTTAGTTTCTAATGTTTCCGCCTCTCCGGTTTTAAGCTCCGCAACGGTCATGATCTGAAAAATAAAAGTGCGGTACCGTAGGTACGAGCCGGAGGCGTGTTCGTGCGGTTAATCGATCGATTTACACGCGACCGACTGACCGCCAATACCAACGATCGGCATATCTTGCGCTTGTGCTCGAGGCACCGCTGATGCTGCTACTGGCGTGTGTCTCCCCCGTACCCGCCCCGTCCCCGGCGTGCACTGTATCGTACTACCCATATAATGGCTCGAGACGCGGTCTGATTATTTCGCAGGAGCGTCCCCGGGAGAATACTCGATTATTGTTCCGAGCTCTATGAAATGCCCGGCGATCCCACCGCTGCTTGCATTGTTCTCGATCTACGCTGACGCAAACCTATATAGATATATGCATGATGCGCAGTATTATTCGACGAGGCCTCGATAGCGTCAAAGGGGTCAGCGACATTTAGCACCGATCCACGGGGCATCCGCAAATCATCGGGCATCGATATACTTCTTTTTTTTAATTCAACTTTTTTTAAAATCATTTTTCTATAAATTATTAATAACAACATTTTACTATTATTATTCTTTCAATAAATGATTATTCACAAGATTTTATCAATATCTCTTCGATAAATTGTTAATTACCAGATTTTATTGTTATTATCTTTTCTATAAATAGCTGATAACAAAATTATATTATTATTTTTTCAATAAATTATTATTAATAATATGTTGTATTGTGCGATGGTGTCAAAGGGGTCAGCGACATTTAGCACCGATCCACGGGGCATCCGTAAATCATCGGGCATCGATATACTTCTTTTTTTAAATTCAACAATCATTTTTCTATAAATTATTAATAACAACATTTTACTATTATTATTCTTTCAATAAATGATTATTCACAAGATTTTATTAATATATCTTCAATAAATTGTTAATTGCCAGATTTTATTGTTATTATCTTTTCTATAAATTGTCGATAATAAAATTATATTATTATTATTTTTTCAATAAATTATTATTAATAATATGTTGTATTATTCGATGGTGTCAAAGGGGTTGGCGACATTTAGGACCGATCTACGGGGTATCCGTAAATCATCGGGCATCGATGTACTTCATTTTTTTTTAATTCAACAATCATTTTTCTATAAATTATTAACAAAATTTTACTATTAATATCTCTTCAATAAATTGTTAATTACCAGATTTTATTGTTATTATCTTTTCTATAAATTATTGATAACAAAATTATATTATTATTTTTTCAATAAATTATTATTAATAATATGTAGTTTTGTTCGATGGTGTCAAAGGGGTTGGCGACATTTAGGACCGATTTGCGGGCAATCTCTAGCTTGAACATCGGTGATCATCGACGTAGTTCATTTTTTTTTTAATTCAACAATAACTTCTTTTTTTTAATTATAAGTAACAACATTTTCTTGTTAACAATTTATATTGAAGAAATAAAAAAAATATAATAATGTGTGGAATTTTACTTGATAATTTGACGATTATTCGAACGAGAGTCCTCACGTCGTTCCAGCGTTAAAGTGCTCTCGAGCATCCGAGAGTTTCGCCGAGATGGGCTGCGCGTACCTACAACCCGTTTGGATATATTTATAGGAGTGCCTCGAGTGCGCGACCGTTTCGCTGGTTCTCTCTCCCTCTCTGCTCATCTTCCCATTTTTTTTTGCTCTCTCGGCCTCTCTCTCATCCATTTCGCTCTCCATCCCCAGAACTTTTATTAACCCGGAGGGAGGCGTTAAAAAAAAAAAGTAAAAATAAAAAAAATACATCTTCCCCAGGCTTTCGCTTCTCTTTATATTTTTTTTATCCTCTCCTGGATTATAGAAACGTCTTTTCCCAGCCGGAAGGTTACGCATCTTGCATAAGCGACGCATTGCGTTGAAGGGGGACGTCTTTTTTATTTATTTATATTAGTATTTTTATTTTTACATTCCTGGGCGAAAGCGAAAAGCACGTCAAATGGAATAAAGGTATACTGCGCATGATCATAATTTTTTTATTATTTTTTTATTACCATTTTTTATTTTTATTTTTTTATCATCGAGCTTGTGTATGTGACGATAAGGCTCGGGTCTCGTGACGATTAACGATTGGGGACACGAGACTATCGGATCTGACCTCAGGGACCTTGAGAAACCACCAGACGGATGATAAGAATTGGAGGGCGAGGGGGGGGGGGGGGATATAAAAGCTTCTGCAACCATAAGCTCGAACAATGGTTAGTTCCCGATAATTTCTCCGACCGTTCGATTTTTCATCGTTATCGATTTAATCTCGAATCGTTTAAACCTTTCCCCTCCCCCATCTCGGCGTGAGAAAACAAAGACTGCTGAGTCTTACTTTTATCCGCCTCGATACGCAATCTTTTTATCGACAGATGCGAGACCTCGATCGCACGTCAATTAAAATCATCAATTTTCATTTATTCATTTATCGACAATTACTTAATAATTATTAAAGCATGTTCGACAAAATGAACTATCCTTTTTTTTTTTAATGAATCTTTCCAATTTCATTTATTCTTTTTGATCAACAAAAATCTCGAATAAATTACAGTGGTCCATTTCGCCCCACCCTCACCCTATTTGCCACACGTTCCAACCAACCCCGTTCTGCCCGATTCCCGACGGCTCGTGTATCCACTGAGTCGATCTACAACGTTCCAGCCATACCTCGTCGGCATACACGAGCGAAAACACGTGGGAGAAGTATGCACACCTGAGCGGTCGCACAGCATCCACGCACTGTCTACATACTACATCCTCATGCATACACATCGGCGCATAAAATATATTCTATCTATCCGCACAATTTCTTTCGAATGTTTCTTATATATATAGATATACAGAATATATGTATAAGCACACATATTATTGACTGCCAAGAAGCAAAAGGGTGTATCTCGCACCGTTTAACATGTAATACGATGCGGCCCACGCCCTTTCGTTTCTCAGCCGCCGGTATATGCACGCATATACATAATGCATATATATCTCTCTGTAATATAAAAAGATTTCGCCGCTGTCGCCGCCGCCGCCGTCGCCACCGTGTCAAGAATCGAGGGGTGGGGGGGGGGGGGGGACAGTACTTGGATGGGTGACCGCGGTCACCCATCCAAGTATTGAACCCGTCTTTTGAAGTATTTGGAATAATAAGGGTTTTCGTCCAGAAATGGGTGCGAGCGCGCGAAGCGCGCGAGCCACAATAACCCGCTAGTATATATATATATAGACATGCACAAAAGTATCATTTATTTACTTATTTATCAACGGGTTAAAAACCCTTTTGCAAAAGATAAAATATATTCTCTATGATTTAGCAAATTTATATACATATATAAAAACACCCATATTATCGACTGCCAAGAAACAAAAGGGCGTTCCTCGCACCACTTAAAATGTAAAACGATGCGGCTCGGGCCCTTCCATTTCTCAGCCGCCGATATATGCACGCACACATATGTATAATTCATATATATGTAGATATAAACAAAAATATCATTTCTTTATTTATTTATCAACGGAATAAAAATCCCTTAAAAAGCTACAATATAGTCTCTATGATTTAACAAATTTATATACATATATATAAACACCCATATTATCGACTGCCAAGAAACAAAAGGGCGTTCCTCGCACCACTTAAAATGAAAAACGATGCGGCTCAGACCTTTCCGTTTCTCAGCCGTCGATATATGCACGCATATACATAATGCATATATATATGTACATATAAACAAAAATATCATTCGTTTATTTATTTATCAACAGAATAAAAACCCTTTTACAAAAGATAAAATATAGTTTCTATGATTTAACAAATACATATACATATATACAAACTCCCATATTGTCGGCTGCCAAGAAACAAAAGGGCGTATCTTGCACCATTTAACATGTAAAACGATGCGGGTTGCGCCCTTCCGTTTCTCAGCCGTCGATATCTGCTTGCACACATATATATACAATACATATATACATACATACATTTATATATATATATATGTATATAATATCACCGAGCGTATAATATAACCTTCGAACAATGCTCGGAAATAGAGGCCCATTATAAGCCCGAGGGTATTGTACCGGATGTCTAGCACTCGAATGTCCCCGGTGCGTCGTTGCGCTGGAATCGTGCGTGGCCGTCGCCCAGAGAATATCCACGCACACGCGCCCATGAGCACAGTTATTGGCGATTTTATTACGAAGATCCCACGTGAGCCTCGCCAAGGGAGAGACAAGTCGCGGCCAGCGGCTGTAGTCGTTGGCCGTGTTTCCAGCTCAGTCGGTAAAGTCAATTCCCGTACCGGCGGTGGTCGCGCCCGTGCTCTTGGACTCGCTCGAGTGGCAAGAGGCTCGTTATTGAGGCTTCGGGCTTACGCAGCTACGGTGACTACCGATGGCCTCTCCGGCTGTGCCGTTGACGTTGCCGTCGCCATGTGCGTGCAACATGCCGCCCTTCACGTCGCTCCTGCTTCGCTCATTGCGCCTCATCGTCGTCTCCCGAAGGGGCAAAGTGGGAGACGAGGGCTTTGAGCTCCTCTGGCAGCTTTGCCAGACGACACGAGCACGCACCGTGCGCTCAGCCGACGGAGGCGATGATCCAATCGGGAGAACAACGCGAGATTACAGTCATGCGGGGCATTAACGGCCTTCGCATTGCTCCCACCGATGCCGGGGGAGACTGAAATCTTTGGCGAAGTTACGTGGTGGGGAACGGTTGACTGGCTCGATATTTATGGCAATTTTTTGTTTGTCTGTAATTTAGCTTCACACTCAGAAAAAAATCAATTGTGTCAGCAAATATGTGCACCTTACGGGTGGGGGGGAACAAATGTTTGGTTGATGGAAAGGAATACCTTGTTGATCAAACTAACGGGCTGTCGAATCGAAGGTTGTTTTACTTACTACGACAATCCTTTGAGCCATACATTGTGACACTGTAAAACAAAACCTCGGTACTTTATGTCAAGAAACTATTTTAAAAACATTGAAAACTGAGCGAAAGAAGGGACACCCTATGTCGCACAGTGACGCAAAGGGCTAAGCAGAAATTTGTTTCGTCACTCGTAAACGCCCATTTTGTTGGGTCAATCCATGTCTTTTCGCAGTGTACACTGCCCGTCATTGATTTATTCCTAGATGTCTTAACGAAATCGAAGATATCAAGCAAGACGTCCAGTCTTGCTGGATGTCTTGCCCGATCGTCTTGCCCGATCGTCTTGCCCGATCGTCTTGCCCGATCGTCTTGCCCGATCGTCTTGCCCGATCGTCTTGCCCGATCGTCTTGCCCGATCGTCTTGCCCGATCGTCTTGCCCGATCGTCTTGCCCGATCGTCTTGCCCGATCGTCTTGCCCGATCGTCTTGCCCGATCGTCTTGCCCGATCGTCTTGCCCGATCGTCTTGCCCGATCGTCTTGCCCGATCGTCTTGCCCGATCGTCTTGCCCGATCGTCTTGCCCGATCGTCTTGCCCGATCGTCTTGCCCGATCGTCTTGCCCGATCGTCTTGCCCGATCGTCTTGCCCGATCGTCTTGCCCGATCGTCTTGACGGGTTTAGGGACGACATTCATGTATGGATTTTAGGAAAATAAACAAGTTTCTTTTTGTTTCTCTTTGAATAATAACATTTCTCAGTGATTGGGTAGAAAATCGAGATGGATGAGGACTGTTCATACAAGTCGCCGGCGTGCTCATCGTATGTTACCATTAATGAAACCTTAGAGTCTGTCGAGCGCATGTCTCCTGTGTCTATTTGTACTGCGGTAGAACATAGCGTATGAACGAAGTATAGCTTGTACGGTACTCTGTGTATACGCTTCTGGCCTGCGGCACGACCGTCTGACTATCAACGCTGATAAACTTTCGTCGTTGAAACTCTGATGAATTTCTCTATGAGTTTTCGACAACCGGGGCAGAGAAAGAGACTCGCAGATTGGAGAGATTGAAAATGGAGAAAGCACCGCCCGAAGCTTTACGCTTTGTTGTAAAGTGAAATAAAATAAAGAGGAATAAAATAAAACAACAGAAGCAATTCGCTTCGTATCTCTGCTTTCCCAGCGTCCTCATGAACCTTCCGCGAGAATAAAACTGAGGGTATGAATTCTTTTTTCCATTTTTTTGTTCACACAATCCAGCGTTCTGGAAATCGCAACCAGTGTGTCTAGGGCGTAATTACTTAATTTCGTTACGGAACGAAGGGCCGACTCTGCCACCTACGCATGACTAGGGACAGTTCCAATCTACCTGGAGAAACTCATAGTTCGTCATACGAGCTCTACACATATATATATATCCATATATATGCATATGTATGTTTGCGTTACAAATGAGACGCGAGGGGATGGATGACGCCTGAACAATTCGTAATTGAGTTCGGTACTGTAACGAGCCGGCCAAACGAACGAGACTCCTCGGAAGTACCGTGTCAACGTCACGAACAGTAGAGATAGTAACGAGTCCGGCGGACGAGAGAACTAATTAAAAAAGAGTCACTTAAACGTGAGCCCGGCTAACGCTCCGACATTTATATATAAAACATATATATATATATATATATATATATATATATATATATATATATATATATATATATATATACCATTTGGATCTACATCAGGAACAGGCCACACGTGAATGTCACACAATGGGAATCAATAATACGGGCGCGGAGGGCGGAGGGGGGACATTTATCAGATACGAGTATACCGAGACGGTCGGTGGCTATAAATACCTCTAATCGACTGTAATAGGCTTTATTCCCTCTAATACCACTTCCGGGTGGGGTGGCTACTCGGACCATGCCCATTGTTCACAATACAATTTTTTTTATCATTTTCTTTTCTATATTTTTCTTACTATAAATAAAGAAATGTAAATAATGTTGCTTATTGAGCTTAAAATCACCTATAATATAGTTAATACCAGTGCAATTACAACAGAATTCTGAGAGCACTGTACATGGAACGTTTATTCGGGTCATGAAATGTGTTCCGTAGAAATTGTGTTTGCTCGCGAAAAGCATTCGCTATCCCAGGTTCGTCGCGAAATTACATCAAACCCGGTTGTACGATATGATTTTTAAGTAGCGGAAAATAATTTTTTACAAAAATGTTTTCATTTTTTTTTTTTTGTTGGAAATAATTTTTTTCCAATTATCTTAAATTAACTTATAATCAATACCGGTGCCATTACAACAGAATTCCGACAATACTATATAGAACGTGTGTTTGCGTCTCCAAATGTGTCCCTAGAAATTACTTTTGGTTCGCGAAAAGTTTCTGCTTCCCAGGTTCGTGGTGGAATTACATCAAGCCCGGTCGTACGAAGCATTTTCTACGCAGTAGACTTGTTTTTAAATAAATGTTTTCATTTTTTTAAAATAAATGTTTTCATTTTTTTTAAATAAATGTTTTCATTTTTTTTTAATAAATGTTTTCATTTTTTTTAAATAAATGTTTTCATTTTTTTAAAATAAATGTTTTCATTTTTTTAAAATAAATGTTTTCATTTTTTTAAAATAAATGTTTTCATTTTTTTTAAATAAATGTTTTCATTTTTTTTAAATAAATGTTTTCATTTTTTTTAAATAAATGTTTTCATTTTTTTTTAATAAATGTTTTCATTTTTTTTAAATAAATGTTTTCATTTTTTTTAAATAAATGTTTTCATTTTTTTTAAATAAATGTTTTCATTTTTTTAAAATAAATGTTTTCTTTTTTTTTAAATAAATGTTTTCATTTTTTTAAAATAAATGTTTTCATTTTTTTTAAATAAATGTTTTCATTTTTTTAAATAAATGTTTACATTTTTTTTAAATAAATGTTTACATTTTTTTTAAATAAATGTTTTCCTTTTTTCACAGTAAATAAAAAAAATATCCAACTAGCTTGAAAATCACCTATAATCAATACCAGTGCAATCACATCGCAATTCCGAAAACACTGTATAGAACGTTTGTTCTCCAAACGTGTCCCCTAGAAATTGCGTCTGGTTCGCGAAAAGTTTTCGCTTTGCCAATTTCGTCCTGGAATTACATCGCGCTCGGTTGTACGACGCGATTTCTAAGTGGTAGACACGCGAAAGCGCGAACACGTGTCATAAGCAGTGCGGCAAAGCAGCGACACAGATGTACTGCAGTTCCACTTGTTCCCGGCCAGTCCGTGGAAGAAGGAGTGCAGCGGAGGGCAGGGCACAGACCGGTGGGGGGGGGGGGGGGGGGGGGAAGGGAAGGAAACTAACGACAATGAACCTTGAAACTCGTTCGGTGGAAATTTCAACAACTTTCAAGATGAGTTTCATTTGAACTACCCTCGCTCGTGCGGGACGACCGGAAGTACGAGGAGGAACTGCTGTGCGAGAGAGCCGAGAGGAGCTTCAGTTAAGGAGACTCGACTAAAAGAGAGTTTTCCACGCTCTCCCGAGGTAACTCGATCGGCGCTCCTTGCGCACTGCTTCTGGCATAATACACCGGGAAAGAAAGAGCCCGGAGACAACTATCGGACCCTCCGGAGTAGATAAACTTGTAGCAGGAAAAAAAGAAACTAAAAATTAGCTTTAAGAAAACTTTCTTTTTTTTTTTTCTAAAGAATGATTTATCTTGCGAACGGGCGAAAGTCGCGAGAGTCTGCGCGGGACATGATTAATTAGCGTTATTAATCATCCGCTAGGTGGCGGATGGGAGTCGATGATTTTTCTTTTTATTCCCCGTTGCTCGAAGGGGTCGAAGAGGTCGGGTGCGAATTAACATTCAATGGAAGCGCAGCTGTTCGTTGTTTCTTCGCAAATCCGAGGGTAATGTATACGATACGGACGATAAATCATGGCCGTATCGGTGATTTATTCGCTCGGAAGGGTGCTCGATAGTTTATGGATTCGTTATCGGGAGCGTAAGTGCATAACGATTATGAGGCCATCAGCGTCGGGAAACGACAGCGCTGTGGGTCGTTGCTTTATTCTTTTTTTTTTTTTTTCAAAGTATCCGATTTGTCACTATCGCATACCAGAGCTATTTTTGTAAATTGGTTTTTCTCACAGCTCCGGGAGTTGATATTCCGCGGTTAATTTGTATCGGAATATCATCCCAATTAGTTGAGTTTTATCGAGAATTTCGGTGCGAGAAAAAAATATAATGAGTTCGTCGACACGAAAAAAGAAAAATATCTTATCGGTTTCTCGCGATGCAGCGAGATGTCGTTAAAGTACGCTCATTTTTTTTTTTTTTTTTTTTATCGTGCCGACGACCCGAAAGCGTCAAACGCGTCGTCGGTAAATCCACGATACGATAATGCATAATAGTCCATGATAATTCTCACACTTTCGTTAACATTGATACCAATTAAAACAATATATATATATATATATATATATATATATATATATATATATATATATATATATATATATATATATATTGTAACGAATACGTAGCTGACTATTCGTTGAGACACACGATATTAGTTAGGATTGACAATAGACGGACGAACGGACGATCGATACAAGATCGATCGTCATGTAAAACAGTCTGGACTGACACGTCTGAACGAACAGACGTGTGACAGCTCGTGCTCGGGATATTTAGAAGCGATTGTACTAATAATATCCGCCCCCAAACTAAATACGCGCGTTATTCATTGGCTCGGTCGTTACAATATATATATATATGGAAGAGCAGGTCAAAATTAGACATTGCGGTAAAACGAGACGTCCTAAAATCACTGTAAAATTGTTGTTTCAAAAACGCAATTTTATAATCATTTGAGGACGTCCTTTGTGCTTTTAATCGTATCAGCGATCCGAAAGGGTCAAGCGTGTTGTTGGTAAATCCACGATACGAAATCGTGCACGTGCATTAACATTGATAAAAAATAAAATATACATAGGGGAGAGCGGGCGAAATGAGACATTGGGGCAAAACGGGACGTCCTAAAATTACCGTAAAATTGATTTTTTTTTAAATGCAATTTTACAATAATTTTGGGACGTCCTTGATGCTTTTCATCGTGTTAACGACCCCAAAGGGTCAAGCGGGTTGTCGGTAAATCCACGATACGAAATCGTCCATGATTATTCTCACACTTGCGTTAACATTGATTAACAATAAAAATAAAATATATATATAGGGTAGAGCGAGGCAAAATGAGACATTGGGGCAAAACGGGACGTCCCAAAATTGTTGTATAAATGCTTTTTTAAAAACACAATTTTCCAATAATTTTGGGACGTTCCATTTTGCCCCATCGATGGGGCAAAATTTGTCCAGACAATGGTAACCGGCCATTACCCTCTCTACCTGCGGTGAATATATCGATGCGGTGAATATATCGAAATGATGAAGCCCCGCATACATCGTAGAGCTGAAAACAATGAGAGCCTAATTAACGCTGATTGGAAGAGGCAAATGAAACTCTCCTGGCGATGGCAGTTTCCTCGTCCCGGCACGCTGGCCATTGTGACAAGTACCGGGCTTTGCAATGCCCCGCGCAATGCCATCGAGGAGCCATCGAAGCTAGCGTTGTCACCGTGTCGATGGCCAGCGATACGATCGCTCCGGGAGAATCTGAACGACATGCGAACACAATAGAAACCGCGCGAATGACCAAATCAGACCTACGTACCATTTAATCATCGTCCATTTATTCGTCGAGGTAATCTCCGCGCCACGGAAAATACCTCAAATAGCTCCCCAATACATTTTCATCCACAGAAAAACATAAAACTAAAATAAACAAAATTCCACAATTTATTGATAATGCAAGATTTTTTGTAATAAATAATAATAATAATAATTTTACAATTATCGAGCACAATTGAAACTACACTGAGAAAAAAAAATGGTTAGATTAACCAAAAGTGGCGGTGACGTACGTTCAAAGCTGTTATTTGCTTTGGTATAAAAAAAGCATTGTTTTGTTAAGCGATTATTTGCTTCAATTTATTCAAAAATTTTCGATTGAAAGAAACATTTTTGTTGAACCAACCAAATACACCTTTGAACGTATGTCACCGCGCATTTGCTTAATCCAACCATTTCTTTTTCTCAGTGTAGGGGAGAGCGGGGCAAAATGGGACAGTGGGGCAAAACGGGACAGAGAGGGCAGAACTCAATTTTCCAATAATTCTTGGATGCCCCATTTTCTCCCAACGATACATCTGGGTTATCAACCCCGTTTTTCCTCACAGACGACCATTGCCACCATCCAAAAGTTATTGGAAAATTGCGTTTTGTCTCATAATCCCGTTTTGCCCCGCTGTGCCATTTTGCCCCGCTCTCCCCTACCCGAATGATCAAATCAGAAGCGCTAAGTAGAATAAAGTTAAATAAAAATTGTATAATTTATTGATGATAATATAAGGTTTTAAAATAATAATAATAATAATTATAATATTTTTTTTACATTTTTGACGTAGCCGAATATGAATGAAATATTTTCCGGTTGCGTTGAGAATACGTCGTTCAATTGTTCGAGTATGCAATTAATCTTAATTAAATGTCCGTGTCGCTGCAGCCATATATCGAACGCGCCGAAGTCACGAGCGGTACGAGCTTACATAAACATGCACTTTTTTCTTTCTTTACAACTACACTGTGAGCTCACGCTAACGGACAATTTTTTTCATTCTGTTTGCGCAGATTGACCTGGGAACTGGACAGCTGGTCGTGATACCGTGGTGAGTAATGCTACACAATTTTTTGTCTTCATTTTTTTTTTCCCCCATCACCTTACTATAAATTGCTGGGAGTGTAACGCAAGTGGCGAATTTACTCGACGAATTCGTTCGGCAAAATTTACTCAATGAATTCTTTCGGAAAAATTTATTCAATGAATTCTTTCGGAAAAATTAATTCAATGAATTCTTTCGGAAAAATTTATTCAATGAATTCTTTCGGAAAAATTTATTCAATGAATTCTTTCGGAAAAATGTATTCAATGAATTCTTTCGGAAAATTAATTCATTAAATTCTTTCGGAAAAATTAATTCAATGAATTGTTTCGGAAAAATTTATTCAACGAATTGTTTCGGAAAAATTAATTTAACGAATTTATTCGGGAAAAATGTATTGAGCGAATTCTTTCGGAAAAATTAATTCAACGAATTTATTCGGGAAAAATTAATTTAACGAATTTATTCGGGAAAAATTTATTGAGCGAATTCTTTCGGAAAAATTAATTCAACGAATTTATTCGGGAAAAATTAATTCAACGAATTTATTCGGGAAAATTAATTCAACGAATTCATTCGGGAAAATTAATTCAACGAATTCATTCGGAAAAAATTTATTCAGCGAAGTTATTCGGGAAAAATGTATCCAATGAATTTATTCGGGAAAAATGTATACAGCGAATTCATTCGGGAAAAATGTATACATCGAATTCATTCGGAAAAAATTTATTTAGCGAAGTTATTCGGGAAAAATTTATTCAGCGAAGTTATTCGGGAAAAATGTATTTAGCGAAGTTATTCGGGAAAAATATATTCAGCGAAGTTATTCGGGAAAAATTTATTCAGCGAAGTTATTCGGGAAAAATTTATTCAGCGAAGTTATTCGGGAAAAATTTATTCAGCGAAGTCATTCTGGAAAAATTTATTCAGCGAAGTTATTCGGAAAAAATTTATTCAGCGAAGTTATTCGGGAAAAATTTATTCAGCGAAGTTATTCGGGAAAAATTTATTCAGCGAAGTTATTCGGGAAAAATTTATTCAGCGAAGTTATCCGGGAAAAATTTATTCAGCGAAGTTATTCGGGAAAAATTTTTTCAGCGAAGTTATTCGGGAAAAATTTATTCAGCGAATTCATTCGGGAAACATTTGTTCAGCGAATTCATTCGGGAAAAATTTATTCAGCGAATTTATTTGTTGTGCACGTGTACGGATCGTTTATTTGCGTTCCCTCGACGCTGGCGCATCCATCACGGCCGAATTCCAATATCCTTTGAGAAATTGAATTCGTGTCGAGAAGCCGAAGTCGATAATGCAATAAAGTTACCGACCGCGATTTGCGCCCCTCCGTGCTCGCGTCGAGTCTTCCACCGCCGGATGACTCGGTGATTATCTCGGTGAAATTTTCGATCCTCGGTACTGCTGTACACAGGCATGTGTCGTGCACAGCCGTGCCGGAGACAAAATTCAATCAGGAAATGAAGCGTCCCGAACTCGCAGCCGCGGAGGGAACCGCGAAACGGCGACACCCCGCTTTATATTTCGAGTCTCACCACTTCCGGTTTCGCCAATGCTCTTCACATTCGTCTTACGGAAATAGAAATATTATCATTGTTATTTTCATAAGAGGTGAAAATCATTTATTTATTGATTAATTCACAAATCGGGTTTACAAACCGCTGAGTAGGATTCGACCGGAAATTGAATTTTATCTCAGCCGGACGATGACCGAAAAATTTGAGAAAAAATTCCAATTATTATTGTTATTTTCATAAGAGGTGAAAATGATTTATTTATTAATTCACAAATCGGGTTTACAAACCGCTGAGCAGGATTCGACCGGAAATTGAATTTTATCTCGGCCGGACGATGACCGAAAAATTTGAAAAAAATTCCATATGAATAACGCTGATCCGAAAATGTGGTAAAAATGTCGCGATCATTCGACGAGTCGTTCGAGAGATATGCATTATCGTTAATGACAATAATTTTTTTTTTTCATACGTTAATAATACACTGCAGCAAGAAATATCTTCCTCAACGTACGTTTCATTCCTAATCGATGACGAGCGCGCGGTTTCGTTAGACCGGAAATATAATTTTATCTCAGCCGGACACTTGGCAAAAAATTTGAAAAAAAAATTCCAAAAGTCAATATCTGTGTTTCGAAAATGTGGTAAAAATGTCGCGATTATTCGACGAGTCGTTCGAGAGTTAAGCGTTATCCAAGCCGAGGTACCGCTGCGCATGCGCGGTAGCGGTCTTACCGCTGCGCTTGCGGCGCGCCGTTAGACGTTAATGACAATAATTTTTTTTTTCGTACGTTAATAATACACCGCAGCAAAAAAAAATACCTTGCTCAACGTACGTCCATTCCTGATCGATGACGAGCGCGCGGTTTCGTTAGACCGGAAATATAATTTTATCTCAGCCGGACACTTGGCAAAAAATTTGAAAAAAAAATTCCAAAAGTCAATATCTGTGTTTCGAAAATGTGGTAAAAATGTCGCGATTATTCGACGAGTCGTTCGAGAGTTAAGCGTTATCCAAGCCGAGGTACCGCTGCGCATGCGCGGTAGCGGTCTTGTCGCTGCGCTTGAGGCGCGCCGTTAGACGTTAATGACAATAATTTTTTTTTTCGTACGTTAATAATACACCGCAGCAAAAAAAATACCTTGCTCAACGTACGTTTCATTCCTGATCGATGACGAGCGCGTGGTTTCGTTAGACCGGAAATATAATTTTATCTCAGCTCGACACTGAGCTAAAAATTTGAAAAAAAAAATTCAAAAAATTAATATCGGTGCTCCGAAAATGTGGTAAAAATGTCGCGATTATTCGACGAGTCGTTCGAGAGATGTGCATTGTCGAAGCTGGTGTACCGCTGCGCATGCGCGATTTTTTCGAACGGAAATTTTATCTGAGCCGGTCCGTGAAAGAAAAATTTGAAAAAAAAAAAATTCCAATAGTCAATATATGTGTTTCGAAAATGTGGTAAAAATTTCGCGATTATCCGACGAGTCTTTCGAGAGATGTGCATTGTCGAAGCTGGTGTACCGCTGCGCATGCGCGATTTTTTCGAACGGAAATTTTATCTGAGCCGCACCGTTAAAGAAAAATTTGAAAAAAAAAAAAAAATTCAAAAAATCAGTATCGGTGCTCCGAAAATGTGCTAAAAATGTCGCGATTATTCGACGAGTCGTTCGAGAGTTAAGCGTTATCCAAGCCGAGATACCGCTGCGCTTGCGGCGCGCCGTTAGACGTTAATGACAATAATTTTTTTTCCGTACGTTAATAATACACCGCAGCAAAAAAAAAAATACCTTGCTCAACGTACGTTTCATTCCTAATCGATGACGAGCGCGCGATAGGCGGGGCTCTATGGTCGACGGCTCCGACAATCGTCGGAACCCTCGTTGAGCCCGACTGTACTCAACTTCCGTTATGACTATCGTGTATTAATAGCGCCGCATCCCGACGGCGATATTATACCTACTCGACTCGAGGTATTGACAGCTCGCCCGAGGAGTGACCGCTCTCGACGTTTGTTCGCGGATACACCGTAAAGCCTCCAGCAATTTCGCCAGATAATTTTAGACATAGATATATATATAACCATGTATATCTATATATGTGTATATGAATTTTAACGAGCCGACGTCGAGAAACGCTCATTTTCTCAACACCCTTTTATCGCTACTCACCGTAATCACTTCCCGCTGCACAAGCGCAGGCGTTATCTGCAAACACCTCTAACTATTATATCTCCAGAGCCGGGTTATAGCTGAGCTCGACTATCAAACCATCGGCGCAATATCTTTATTTGCCCCGATTTTATAACTTTATACATCGTTGCTACACATCTTAGCGGCAATTTCTTTTTATGTCATCTTTTTTTTTACGATTTTTTCTGATTTTAATAATAAACGTAGGCAAAGTACCGGCTCGGACTCACGTGTCTACGTGTCTTCCTGCACTCTGCATTACAAATCGAAACTTTATCTTTCTTTTTGAAAGAAAAAAAATAAATGATGTATTTTTCTTAGCACCGGAGAGATTTTAATAACAAAAGTGGCTCATCCTGCACTCTGCATTAACATTGATAAAAAATAAAATATATATAGGGAAATGAGATATTGGGGCAAAACGGGACGTCCTAAAATTACTGTAAAATTGATTTTTTAACAAATGCAATTTTACAATAATTTTGGGACGTCCTTGATGCTTTTCATCGTGTTAACGACCCCAAAGGGTCAAGCGAGTTGTCGGTAAATCCACGATACGAAATCGTCCATAAGAAAAAATCATGTATTTTTCTTAGCACCGGAGAGATTTTAATAATAAATGTGGCTCTTCCTGCACTCTGCATTACCGACGCAGAAGTTTGTCTTCCCACTTTTTTAAAAATATTTTATTTATTTTTGTCAGCACCGGAGTGTAAAGTCTTTGGACGTAAAGTCAACCCTGCGTGTTCGTGGATTTTGCCCGCGTCTCTGAAGCCGCGTTATAACTGAGCTCGACTGTCAAACCATCGGGGCAATATCTTTAGTTCGTATTTGCGCCTCTCGCTTTTATAACTTTATATATCGTTGCAAAACATCTTAGCGGCAATTTCTTTTATTATCTTTTTTTTTTTTTACCATTTTTTCTGATTTTAATAATAAACGTAGGCAAAGTACCGGCTCGGACTCACGTGTCTACGTGTCTTCCTGCACTCTGCATTACTAAAGCGAAACTTCATCTTCCTTTTCGAAAGAAAAAAAAAATCATGTATTTTTCTTAGTACCGGAGAGATTTTAATAATAAATGTGACTCTTCCTGCACTCTGCATTACCGACGTAAAAGTTTGTCTTCCCACTTTTTTAAAAATATTTTATTTATTTTTGTCGGCACCGGAGTGTAAAGTTTTTGGACTTAAGGTAGTCCTTGCGAACAGCCTGAGCCCACGTGAGTTCAGAGCGAATTGAGAGTGGAATTGCGAATACTTCGCGATGAGATAAAAATCTGAAAAAAATCAACCATATGGAAGGTACTGAAAAGATTGATTTTGCTTAATAATAATTCCAAATTGTTATTAACAAATGAATGAAAAAAAATTGTTCAACAAATCTTCCGGCAACTTAACTTTTTGTTCATATAAAAACAATAAGTTAATCTTTTTGAATACGTATGAATTTTTTCAGAATTTTGTCTAATTTTTGAAAATTGCGTCTTTAGTTAATAAAAAAACGTGATTTTCAAAAATTAGATGAAATTCTGAAAAAATTCATACGTATTCAAAAAGATTAACAAATTGTTTTTATTTGAACAAAAAGTTAAGTTGCCGGGGAATTTGTTGAACAATTTTTTTTTTATGCATTTGTTAATAATATTTTGGAGTTATCATTATGTAAAATCAATCTTTTCAGCACCTTCCATATGCTTGATTTTTTTCGAATTTTTATCCCATCGAGAAGTGTTCGCAATTCTCTCTCAATTCTCTCTGAACTCACGTGGGCTCAGGCTGTCAGCTAGGACTACCTTAAAGTCGACCCTCCATGTCTCTAAAGCCTGGATATAGTTGCGCTAGACTATCAAACCATTGGGGCAATATCTTTCGTTCGTATTTGCGCTTCTCGCGTTCATAAATGTAATTATCGTTACTGTACATCTTAACGGTAATTTTGTTTTATTATAATAATTTCTTATGTCCGATTTTAATAAAAAATGCAGGTAAAGTACCGAGCTCAGACTCGCGCGTCTTCCTGCACTCTGCATTACCAACGCGAAATTTTATCTTCCTTTTTGAAAAAAAAAATTTATGTATTTTACTTAGTACCGGAAAGATTTTTATAACAAATGTGGGCCTTCCTGCACTCCGCATTACCGACGTAAAACTTTATCTTCCTACTTAAAAAAAAAAATTATGCATTTTTTATTTATTTTTCTCAGCATCGGAGACTAAACTTTTCGGACTTAAAGTCGACCCTTCGCGTTCGTGGATTTCGTCCGTGTATATTTCCAAAGCCGGCTTATAGCTGCGCCCGACTATCAAACCATCAGCGCAATATCTTTCGTTCATATTTGCGCCTCTCGCTTTCGCAACTTTATATATCGTTATCATACATCTTAACGGCAATTTTTAAAAATTATTATCATTTTTTTTACCTGATTTTAATAATAAATGTAAGCGAAGTAAATTACCGTCGTGAAACTTCAGCTTCCTTCTCAAAAAATTTTTTATCACAATTTTATTTATATTTCTCTGCACCGGAGAGTAAACTTTTCGGACTTAAAGTCGACCCACCGCGTTCGCTTATTCTCGAATCGCCCGAATCGTTGAATTTTTTTCCGGTACGAAGAAAAACATAAAATATGGAAAACGATAAAAGGCCAGCCAGTTCCTCGTCGTCTATCATCGGCGTTAATATCGCGGGGAATACTCGAGTCCATCTCTCTTTCCGGTCGTTCCTGGGCGGATGATGTACAGGCGTCGGGCTCTTCTTTTCTTCCGCCCCGGTCGAATTTACTCGAACTCGAACGGTAAATTTCTTTCTCCCGCCGGAGGGAGGCAAGCGGTAATATTCGCCCCGGGCCGGCGTCGGGCCGGCGCCGGGCCCGCCGTTCGACTCGCGGAGCGTTTTCGTTCACTTGTACATACGTATATATATATATATATATATATATATATATATATATATATATATATATATATATATATATATATATATACACAAAGTTGGCAAAAGTTTGAAGAAGCGAGTCGTCGAGAAAGTCCCTTCTTATCTATGTGCACTCTCGAGAGGCAAAAATTTCCAGCACGGTGGACGGAGTGGAGAGCTCGGAAATGCCTTCGGAACGCGAGTTTGCTCCCGACGACGTAAGCACAGAGCGAGGGACAATCCGCATAGAACCAGCGAGCGTTGACAGAACGGGCTGAATATATTTTAGCACGGAAAATCCGACAAACCGTCACGCGTTCACGCCCTCGCGGGCACGTGACTAACCGCGCGACGTTACTTCTCTCCGGCGCTCTCCGCAACCACCAGACCGAACTTCCGGTGCGACGACCAAGATCGTACGGTAAAACTATCAAACTAGCGTAGTATAGAAGATTCGGTATATACTCAGTTCACTGCAAAGAATTACGGCATTTTTGGTAATAATAATAATAATAATAATAATAATAATAATAAATATTTTTATTTATTATTATTAAATAATAACTATAATAGTAATATATAAAATATAAAATAGTAAATAATAATAATAATAGTATTAAAAAATAGTAATAATAATAATAATAATAATAATAATAATAATAATAATAATAATAATAATAAATGTTTTTATTTATATTTTATTATTATTATTATTGTTTCCGAAACAATAACATACCTGCTTTTTCCACCGGGGTAGAAAAACCATCCACTGATGGTCAACGAATTAGAGCTGACAAATTACAATTACTTTTTTTGCAATCAATAAAAGTTTAGCTATAGTAGACACGTGGTTCGACCACCGATAACGCCTCTGTCGCAAAAAAAATATTTCTCTCCCCGTTCTCCTCTACGATCATTAAACATTTTTTTTCAGTTTTTTCGAAACAAGTTAAAATCTGATATTGTTCTCGTGTCCGTAAAGCGAGACGGCGCAAGGGACTGGGGTCGGGCGCGGTGTGGAAAGAGGTGCGCAAGTGTTGTTATACGTGTCCTCATCAGTACGTAACTTATTATTATATTTATATTACTATTAGGGTAAAAGTGGGGAAAATGGCCCGGTCCATACGTCATTGATTTACATGTTAATCGAGGTGGGCCATATTCACCACTTTTACCCTATTATTATTATTTCTGAAACAATATTATACAATTTTCCACTACAGTAGACGCCTGGTTCGAACATCGATATAACACCTCGGTCGCAAAAAAAAAAAAAAAAAAAAATTCTCCCCGCTCTCCTCTACGATCATTGAACATTTTTTTAGTTTTTCCGAAACAAGTTAAAATCTGATATTGTCCTCGTGCCCGTAAAGCGAGACGGCGCAAGGGACTGGGGTCGGGCGCGGTGTGGAAAGAGGTGCGCAAGTGTTGTTATACGTGTCCTCATCAGTACGTAACTTATTATTATATTTATATTACTATTAGGGTAAAAGTGGGGAAAATGGCCCGGTGCATACGTCATTGATTTACATGTTAATCGAGGTGGGCCATATTCACCACTTTTACCCTATTATTATTATTTCTGAAACAATATTATACAATTTTCCACTACAGTAGACGCCTGGTTCGAACATCGATATAACGCCTCCGTCGCAAAAAAAAAAATTCTCTCCCCTTTCTCCTCTACGATCATAAAAATTTTTTTTTAGTTTGTCCGAAACAAGTTAAAATCTGATATTGTCCTCGTGCCCGTAAAGCGAGACGGCGCAAGGGACTGGGGTCGGGCGCGGTGTGGAAAGAGGTGCGCAAGTGTTGTTATACGTGTCCTCATCAGTACGTCACTTATTATTATATTTATATTACTATTAGGGTAAAAGTGGGGAAAATGGCCCGGTCCATACGTCATTGATTTACATGTTAATCGAGGTGTGCCATATTCACCACTTCTACCCTATTATTACTATTTCTGAAACAATATTATACAATTTTCCACTACAGTAGACGCCTGGTTCGAACATCGATATAACACCTCGGTCGCAAAAAAAAAAAAAAAAAAATTCTCCCCGCTCTCCTCTACGATCATTGAACATTTTTTTAGTTTTTCCGAAACAAGTTAAAATCTGATATTGTCCTCGTGCCCGTAAAGCGAGACGGCGCAAGGGACTGGGGTCGGGCGCGGTGTGGAAGGAGGTGCGCAAGTGTTATGTTATACGTGTCCACATCAGTCCGTAACTTATTATTATATTTATATTACTATTAGGGTAAAAGTGGGGAAAATGGCCCGGTCCATACGTCATTGATTTACATGTTAATCGAGGTGGGCCATATTCACCACTTTTACCCTATTATTATTATTTCTGAAACAATATTATACAATTTTCCACTACAGTAGACGCCTGGTTCGAACATCGATATAACACCTCGGTCGCAAAAAAAAAAAAAAAAAAAAATTCTCCCCGCTCTCCTCTACGATCATTGAACATTTTTTTAGTTTTTCCGAAACAAGTTAAAATCTGATATTGTCCTCGTGCCCGTAAAGCGAGACGGCGCAAGGGACTGGGGTCGGGCGCGGTGTGGAAAGAGGTGCGCAAGTGTTGTGTAATACGTGTCCTCATCAGTATGTAATTTCCATGCGGGCGTAGGGAAATTTCGGAGGATAAAAAGAAGCTGCACGAAGGAGAACGGAGGGAAACGACGGGGAGGGGGGGGTGGGGAGGGGAGGGGCGGGGAGGGGAAAGGAAGGTACGAGAAAGGCTACGGGGGTTTCCCTGTAGTTCTCGCGCCCCCTCAAAGCCACCCCTGCGACTGCTCTTATCGGCATCTGTTTCACACAGCGTCGCCGTCGTCGTAGCCGCGGTCGTCGCTGTTGTCGCGCAGGGCGGATGGTGTGCTGGTGCAACGGCTGACTGGCCGTTTTCGCCGGATCCCTCTTCCCCTCCCTCGCCGCGCTCAATCCCACCCCAGGCGGTGCGCGCGGGAGGGAGCGAGAGCCGGGCCTTATCTCGACGACTGTGGGAAAAGCCCTCTTCAGGCTGTAAGCACCGGCAGCCGCTATACACGGCATGCGAAAGAACACCCCCCCCCCCCCCCCCCCCCCTCCCTCCCTTTTTGCCGCATGGCTACAATGCCTGTAAAAAGGTATCAGTTTTTTTTTATTCGTTTTTTTTTTTTTTAAGTGCCATTGCTGGGAGCTCCCCTCTTTATTTCAAAGAGCGGCGACAACGCGCTCTTTCGCTCCCTCTTTTTTTTTTTTATTTATTTTTTTTGATCCTCTGATTCTCGTTCGTGATCTTTTTTTTTCGACGCGCTTGTGCGACACATCGCGTAAGGCTTTTACACCCTTCGTTGCTTTCTTTTTATTTCTTTTATTTTTTTTATTTAATTATTCATTAATTATTTATTTTTTTTGGCTTTTTTATCGTGTGACGAATTTGTATTTTGTCTGACAAATGCTGTATTTTTTAACCTTATATTGTCCGTTCTGTCGTGTGGCGAATTGTTTGTTTGGTTTTTTGGCTACGATGCCTGTAAAAAGGTATCAGTTTTTTTTTTATTCGTTTTTTTTTTTAAGTGCCGTTGCTGGGAGCTCCCCTCTTTATTTCAAAGAGCGGCGACAACGCGCTCTTTCGCTCCCTCTTTTTTTTTTTTATTTATTTTTTTTTGATCCTCTGATTCTCGTTCGTGATCTTTTTTTTTCGACGCGCTTGTGCGACACATCGCGTAAGGCTTTTACACCCTTCGTTGCCTTCTTTTTATTTCTTTTATTTTTTTATTTAATTATTCATTAATTTTTTTTTTGTCTTTTTTATCGTGTGACGAATTTGTATTTTGTCTGACAAATGCTGTATTTTTTTAACCTTATATTGTCTGTTCTGTCGTGTGGCGAATTGTTTTTTTGGTTTTTTGGCTACGATGCCTGTAAAAAGGTATCAAAGTTTCTTTTTATTCGTTTTTTTTAAGTGTCGTTGCTGGGAGTTTCCCTCTTTATTTCAAAGAGCGGCGACAACGCGCTCTTTCGCTCCCTCTTTTTTTTTTTTTATTTATTTTTTTTTGATCCTCTGATTCTCGTTCGTGATCTTTTTTTTTCGACGCGCTTGTGCGACACATCGCGTAAGGCTTTTACACCCTTCGTTGCTTTCTTTTTATTTCTTTTATTTTTTTTATTTAATTATTCATTAATTATTTATTTTTTTTGGCTTTTTTATCGTGTGACGAATTTGTATTTTGTCTGACAAATGCTGTATTTTTTAACCTTATATTGTCTGTTCTGTTGTGTGGCGAATTGTTTGTTTGGTTTTTTGGCTACGATGCCTGTAAAAAGGTATCAGTTTTTTTTTTATTCGTTTTTTTTTTTAAGTGCCGTTGCTGGGAGCTCCCCTCTTTATTTCAAAGAGCGGCGACAACGCGCTCTTTCGCTCCCTCTTTTTTTTTTTTATTTATTTTTTTTTGATCCTCTGATTCTCGTTCGTGATCTTTTTTTTTCGACGCGCTTGTGCGACACATCGCGTAAGGCTTTTACACCCTTCGTTGCTTTCTTTTTATTTCTTTTATTTTTTTTATTTAATTATTCATTAATTATTTATTTTTTTTGGCTTTTTTATCGTGTGACGAATTTGTATTTTGTCTGACAAATGCTGTATTTTTTAACCTTATATTGTCTGTTCTGTCGTGTGGCGAATTGTTTTTTTGGTTTTTTGGCTACGATGCCTGTAAAAAGGTATCAAAGTTTCTTTTTATTCGTTTTTTTTTAAGTGTCGTTGCTGGGACTAAACTTTTTTTCTTCTTTCTTTTATTTTTTTTTTTTTCGTCTTTCTTTTATTTTTTTTTTTTTTTTTTTTTTGATTCTCTGATTCTCGTTCGTGATGTTTTTTTTTCAACGCGCTTGTGCGACACATCGCGTAAAGCTTTTGCACCCCTCGTCGCTTTCTTGCCCTCTGCAATTTTTGTTTTATGCTGCAGTTTTTATTTTTCGATTTATTTCTTCTTTATTTTATCGTCCGACGAATTGGTTTATATACATTATGCTGCAATTTTTATTAAATTATTTTTTTGTCTGTTTTATTGTGTTGTATGAATTGATTTTTGGTTTGGCACAACACGGAAAGTGGACTCGGGCTTCTTATTTTTTTTAAATGCTCACATCATGGACTGATTCGTTGTGAAAAAAGTAAATAAATGAAAACACGATCGAGACAAAAAATAAATAAAAATGATTGACGAGAAGAAAAAATATAGACGCGAGTTTCGATGTCGGGCCAAAGCTGTAATAAATCCGACGCAAGAAGAGGTGAAGGTTTTTCATCGTGCAAGTGAGTCCCATAGAAAGACATCGAACTGTATTTCTTTTTTTTTTTCTTTCTTGTTTGCTTCGAGCACGTACTTCCAGCTTCCTTGAGCGCAGCTCGTCTTATTTCACTACCAACAGCCCGGAGTATAACGCTTTACGCGCGTAAGCGCCACGCAAGTGCCACCGGAGTGTACGTAATCGGCGTACCGTAGTAATATGTTAACGTGGTTGTATGTAGCTCTCGTTCACGTCGAACGTGATACCCGGGGATTCGGAGTCTGTCACGCACGCATGGCTACGTACTTCGGCCAGGGATTCTCAACTCTCGCCAATGGCCGTCTTAAGTTGTCCTCGGCACTTCCTCGGCCATGTTATAAATATTTTAATAATATCATTTCAATTTTAGTCCCATTTGTAATTTGTAATTTTTTTAATTCAAATTAATTAATCTGTCGGATTTCTCCCTTTACTATCGATTTACAATAGATCCTGATTTAGAGCCCAGAATAACCATTAATACATTATACTTACACGATATAAGTTACACAATTTTATTATATTATCGTATATCAATATATTATATAATAATATAATAATACCACAATAATTGATATATAACAATTATATATTTATTATTATTACATTATTATAATACGCGTGTAAGTAAATGGTGAAAAGTTACTCCGATTCGTTCCCCGGGATGATAAGCGAGTTGATGTTATCCGAATGAGCTCTGAGTGAATTTTTTTTTGTCGCGAGATTATAAACATCTTAATAATGTAATTTCAATACATTCTCTCAATGTTAGTCCCATTTATAATCACTAATATAAATTATACTCTATATACTTAATAGTATATTATTATAATATAAAAATATTACAATATTTATATATTAATTATTATTACATTATAATACGCGTGGAAGTCAATGGTGAAAAATGTTTCCGATGCGCTCGCCGGGATGATAAGCTGAGTTGAGGTTATCTGAACGAGGTCTGAGTGAGTTTTTTTTGTCGCGATATTATAAACATTTTATTAATGTAATTTCAATACATTTTCCCAATTTTCGTCCCATTTACAATACCTAATATAAATGATACATAATATGCTTATTATTATATTATTATAATATATTAATACAATATATAAAAATATTATAATAATGATATATTATTATTATTATTACATTATTATACGCGTGTAAGTAAATGGTGAAAAGTTTACCCGATCCGTTCCTCGGTATGATAAGCTGAGTTGAGGTTATCTGAACGAGGTCTGAGTGAGTTTTTTTTGCCGCGATATTATAAACATTTTATTAATGTAATTTCAATACATTTTCCCAATTTTCGTCCCATTTACAATACCTAATATA
The DNA here is from genome assembly GCA_958510785.1 of Exephanes ischioxanthus. Classification (NCBI taxonomy): domain Eukaryota; kingdom Metazoa; phylum Arthropoda; class Insecta; order Hymenoptera; family Ichneumonidae; genus Exephanes; species Exephanes ischioxanthus. Next base: position 2,422,589 of record OY294018.1, on the reverse strand, counting down.
AATGATACATAATATGCTTATTATTATATTATTATAATATATTAATACAATATATAAAAATATTATAATAATGATATATTATTATTATTATTACATTATTATACGCGTGTAAGTAAATGGTGAAAAGTTTACCCGATCCGTTCCTCGGTATGATAAGCTGAGTTGAGGTTATCTGAACGAGGTCTGAGTGAGTTTTTTTTGCCGCGATATTATAAACATTTTATTAATGTAATTTCAATACATTTTCCCAATTTTCGTCCCATTTACAATAAATAATATAAATGATACATAATATGCTTATTATTATATTATTATAATATATTAATACAATATATAAAAATATTATAATAATTATATATTATAATTATTATTACATTATTATACGCGTGTACGTAAATGGTGAAAAGTTTACCCGATCCGTTCCCCGGTATGATAAGCTGAGTTGAGGTTATCTGAACGAGGTCTGAGTGAGTTTTTTTTGTCGCGATATTATAAACATTTTATTAATGTAATTTCAATACATTTTCCCAATTTTCGTCCCATTTACAATAAATAATATAAATGATACATAATATGCTTATTATTATGTTATTATAATATATTAATACAATACATAAAAATATTATAATAATTATATATTATAATTATTATTACATTATTAAACGCGTGTAAGTAAATGGTGAAAAGTTTACCCGATCTGTTCCCCGGTATGATAAGCGAGTTGAGGCTATCTGAACGAGGTCTGAGTGAGTTTTTTTTGCCGCGATATTATAAACATTTTATTAATGTAATTTCAATACATTTTCCCAATTTTCGTCCCATTTACAATAACTAATATAAATGATACATAATATGCTTATTATTATATTATTATAATATATTAATACAATATATCAAAATATTATAATAATTATATATTATAATTATTATTACATTATTATACGCGTGTAAGTAAATAGTGAAAAGTTTATCCGATCCGTTCCCCGGTATGATAAGCGAGTTGAGGCTATCTGAACGAGGTCTGAGTGAGTTTTTTTTGCCGCGATATTATAAACATTTTATTAATGTAATTTCAATACATTTTCCCAATTTTCGTCCCATTTACAATAAATAATATAAATGATACATAATATGCTTATTATTATATTATTATAATATATTAATACAATATATAAAAATATTATAATAATTATATATTATAATTATTATTACATTATTATACGCGTGTACGTAAATGGTGAAAAGTTTACCCGATCCGTTCCCCGGTATGATAAGCTGAGTTGAGGTTATCTGAACGAGGTCTGAGTGAGTTTTTTTTGTCGCGATATTATAAACATTTTATTAATGTAATTTCAATACATTTTCCCAATTTTCGTCCCATTTACAATAAATAATATAAATGATACATAATATTTTTATTATTATATTATTATAATATATTAATACAATATATAAAAATATTATAATAATTATATATTATAATTATTATTACATTATTAAACGCGTGTAAGTAAATAGTGAAAAGTTTACCCGATCCGTTCCCCGGTATGATAAGCTGAGTTGAGGTTATCTGAACGAGGTCTGAGTGAGTTTTTTTTGCCGCGATATTATAAACATTTTATTAATGTAATTTCAATACATTTTCCCAATTTTCGTCCCATTTACAATAACTAATATAAATGATACATAATATGCTTATCATTATATTATTATAATATATTAATACAATATATCAAAATATTATAATAATTATATATTATAATTATTATTACATTATTATACGCGTGTAAGTAAATGGTGAAAAGTTAACCCGATCCGTTCCTCGGTATGATAAGCGAGTTGAGGCTATCTGGACGAGCTCCGAGTGAGTGTTTTTTTGTCGCGAAACGAGAATCCTTGCGGCGACAGTCGAGACTCTCGGAAAGGCGACGACGACGAGACTCGCTTCTCGCGTTTCCATTCTCGCGAGATCCCGAGCTACGCCGGGTTCGTCTCCCATCCTCGAGGCGGATTTTTCCCTCGTCCATCCTCCCGGCGTCGAATACTATATTTCATATATCTCATATATTTTCCTCGTTACCCTTCCCGTTACATCAACCGCGAGGCCGCTACTTCAAGGCGGCGCGAAACTTCCTCGTCGTCCGATCCGGACTCGGCCGGTAACGAAAATTTTTTTACCGATTTTTGCCCTCCTCGAGCCGCCACTTGCCCCCCCCCCCCCCCCCCCCCCCCTTAACGAGCTCCCGAGTGCCTCTTCTAATTCAAAAATTTCATTTCGAGTGCCTCCAATTTAGTCCCTCAGACCACTCCGTTCGCCGACAGCGCATCCGAAGGATGAGAAACAGAAGGGCGTAACTCGCAAGCTTTGGGGGCGGGACTTACGCCCTTTTGGCTCGCAGTCCATCGCTTTCTCTCGGAGGCATAATAACTAGCTCAGGGAAGCGTAGGATCTGGAGAACAGTTGAATCGAGCTCTACTACCCCCCCCCCCCCGCCCTTTTCTCCTCTTTTCTCGATTATCCTTTCGAGCCGCACGTGCATAGCTATGCAGGCTACTGCTCTGTTGTGAGCTTGCCCACTCGACTCGCTCCAACGATCTTTCAGACTTTCGATACTCCACACGTTGCCCTCGAGAAACACTGGAATCGCAAACTCCATTTTTTTTTTTTTTTTTTTGGTCGTTTGATACTCGTGGTACGAAGTTTGGGGCACGAGAGAAATAAACAATGCGGGCTGTGCGTTTCAAGTTGGATTTTTTTTTATTTTTTTTTTTAGCGATATTGGATTATATATTATTTGATTCGGAAGCCGACGCTCGGAACTGCCGGAGGTTTTTGCCCCGTCGCTAAGACCTCTCTTCCCTTCTGAAGTCTTTCCATCTACGTCCGACTGTGTTGCGGTGTTTCCTATATGTACAGACTGCTGCTGCTGGCAGCATCAATTTTTTCCAGACGGTAATCCGCTTAGCTTCGCTTAGGTTAAATAAAAAAAAAATATCGTCCCCTTAGCTCTGGATCAGCGTCTGGAATCGAAGTCCATACGATTTGTTGGGGAAAATCTACTTTAAACAAAAAGTTACTACTTGTTACGTATTTCCGTCATAAATGGACGGAAATACTTTGGGAAGGTTCCGAGTCGGGAAAAAATGAGAACAGTGAGTAAGATTGAAAATAAAGCTCGACCGGTTGGAGAGACATATGTTTATTGAAATGTGTTTATACGCATTGGAATTGGTGTTGCTGGCAGCATCAATTTTTTCCAGACGGTAATCCCGCTTAGCTTCGCTTAGGTTAAATAAAAAAAAAATATCGTCCCCTTAGCTCTGGATCAGCGTCTGGAATCGAAGTCCATACGATTTGTTGGGGAAAATCTACTTTAAACACATAGTTACTACTTGTTACGTATTTGCGTCATAAATGGTTGGTCCAAACTTTGGTGAAAAAAATGAAATAAAAATATATGCTAAACGAACTTTGGGAAGGCTCCGAGTCGGGAAAAAATAAGAACAGTGAGTAAGAATGAAAATAAAGCTCGACCGGTTGGAGAGACATATGTTTATTGAAATGTGTTTATACGCATTATAATTGGTGCTGCTGGCAGCATCAATTTTTTCCAGACGGTAATCCCGCTTAGCTTCGCTTAGGTTAAATAAAAAAAAAAATATCGTCCCCTTAGCTCTGGATCAGCGTCTGGAATCGAAGTCCACACGATTTGTTGGGGAAAATCTACTTTAAACGAAAAGTTACTACTTGTTACGTATTTCCGTCATAAATGGACGGAAATACTTTGGGAAGGTTCCGAGTCGGGAAAAAATGAGAACAGTGAGTAAGATTGAAAATAAAGCTCGACCGGTTGGAGAGACATATGTTTATTGAAATGTGTTTATACGCATTGTAATTGGTGTTGCTGGCAGCATCAATTTTTTCCAGACGGTAATCCCGCTTAGCTTCGCTTAGGTTAAATAAAAAAAAAATATCGTCCCCTTAGCTCTGGATCAGCGTCTGGAATCGAAGTCCATACGATTTGTTGGGGAAATCTAATTTAAACACAAAGTTACTACTTGTTACGTATTTGCGTCATAAATGGTTGGTCCAAACTTTGGTGAAAAAAATGAAATAAAAAGATATGCTAAACGAACTTTGGGAAGGCTCCGAGTCGGGAAAAAATAAGAACAGTGAGTAAGAATGAAAATAAAGCTCGACCGGTTGGAGAGACATATGTTTATTGAAATGTGTTTATACGCATTATAATTGGTGCTGCTGGCAGGATCAATTTTTTCCAGACGGTAATCCCGCTTAGCTTCGCTTAGGTTAAATAAAAAAAAAATATCGTCCCCTTAGCTCTGGATCAGCGTCTGGAATCGAAGTCCATACGATTTGTTGGGGAAAATCTACTTTAAACACATAGTTACTACTTGTTACGTATTTGCGTCATAAATGGTTGGTCCAAACTGGTGAAAAAAATGAAATAAAAAGATATGCTAAACGAACTTTGTAAGTGAGTAAGAATGAAAATAAAGCTCGACCGGTTGGAGAGACATATGTTTATTGAAATGTGTTTATACGCATTATAATTGGTGTTGCTGGCAACATCCATTTTTTCCAAACGATAATCCGATTAGCTTCGCTTAGGTTAAATAAAAAAAAATATATCTGCCCCTTTCTGGATCAGCGTCTGAAATCGAAGTCCATACAATTCGTTGTGCAAATCTACTTTTTGAAAAAAGCTAAAATGTACTTCGAGAAAAAAAAACTCTTGGAGCTACTACTTGTTACCCATTTCCGATATAAATCGTTGGTAACATTTTTTGTGAAAAAATTAAAATAATAAGGTGTGCCGATCGAACTTCGGGAAGGTCTCGAGTCGGAAAAAAAAATGAGAACAGTGAGAAAAATGAAAATAAAGCTCGACCGGTTGGAGACACATATGTTTATTGAGATGTGCTTATAGACATTATAATTGGTGCTGCTACTGACAACACCAATTTTTCCCAAAAGTTTAATCCAGAAAAAAATACATATTTATGTTTTTCTAGCCCCGGACCAGCATCAGCAATCGCAGTCCCTATAACTCGTTGGTCAAACCTTGTTTAAAAAAAATATTAAAAAAATAAAAAAATCTTAAACGAACTTCAGGAAAGAAAACTCTTGAAGCTCCCACTTGTTACGCATTTCCGTTATAAATCCTTGGTCAAATCTGCGGTGAGGAAAAAGGTATAAAAAAATATGCCGGGCGGATTTCGGGAGGGTCCCGAGTCGGAAAAAAAGTAAGAACAGTGAGCAAGAATGAGGATGAAGCTCGGCCGGCTGGCGACGTAAGTAAATGTCTTTATAGCCAGCGAGACGGCGAGTTGACCGAGAAACCCGGGCGCCGATTCTGCCGCATGGCGTGGAAGTCTCGAGCTGCTTTCTCCCTCGATCTTTCGATCTCCCTCTCTCCACATCGAGGTACTTCGAGAATTCTCATTTATGAATGTAATGCGTTTAGCGGCATTTCCGCTCTCCGAGGAACGCGGCGCCAGGCGGCCGTGTTGCCGGAGATAGCGAACCATCGTCGAGGTACTCTTCTTCTTCTCTGCCCCCCCCCCCTCCCCCCCCCCCCCCCTCTCGATGCGGCTTCTCTATCCCGGAAGTGTGCACGTGACGCGTGTACGTGCAAACTATAAGCCGCCCTGGCCCAGGTGGCGTTCGTCGGATCGCTGATTAAACGGAAGTACGCAACGAAACACGCGGCGCGGGACCGGCAAGGAGAATATTCCGCGCATGCGCAATTTTCCAAAACATGCTCCGTAGTTTTATTTGGTTTAGACAAAATTCAACATCGACGGCGTTGAATATCGCGCATGCGCAATTTTTCCAAAGGATGATCGGTAATTTTATTTTGTTCAACAAAGAAATTTACGTCGACCGCGTTACGTGTCGCGCATGCGCAGTTTTACGAAGATTTTCTCGATAATTTTAGTTTATTTAAAAAACAATTAACATCGACGGCGTTAAATGTCGCGTATGCGTAATTTTGCCAAAAGATGCTTGGTAATGTTATTTTATTTAGAGAAAAACTAACGTCGCCCGCTCTAAATATCGCGCATGCGCAGTTTTACGAAGATTTTCTCGATAATTTTAGTTTATTTAAAAAACAATCAACATCGACGGAGTTAAATGTCGCGTATGCGTAATTTTGCCAAAAGATGCTTGGTAATGTTATTTTATTTAGAGAAAAACTAACGTCGCCCGCTTTAAATATCGCGCATGCGCAGTTTTACGAACATTTTCTCGATAATTTTAGTTTATTTAAAAAACAATCAACATCGACGGAGTTAAATGTTGCGTATGCGTAATTTTGCCAAAAGATGCTTGGTAATGTTATTTTATTTGGTGAAAAGCTAACGTCGCCCGCTCTAAATATCGCGCATGCGCAGTTTTACGAAGATTTTCTCGATAATTTTAGTTTATTTAAAAAACAATTAACATCGACGGCGTTAAATGTCGCGTATGCGTAATTTTGCCAAAAGAGGCTTGGTAATGTTATTTTATTTGGTGAAAAACTAACGTCGCCCGCTTTAAATATCGCGCATGCGCAGTTTTGGGAACATTTTCTCGATAATTTTAGTTTATTTAAAAAATAATCAACATCGACGGCGTTAAATGTCGCGTATGCGTAATTTTGCCAAAAGATGCTTGGTAATGTTGTTTTATTTAGAGAAAAACTAACGTCGCCCGCTTTAAATATCGCGCATGCGCAGTTTGCCGAAAGTTGGTCCGATAATTTTGGTTTATTTGAAAAGCAATTAACATCGACGGCATTAAATATCGCGCATGCGCAATTTTCCTAAAAGATGCTTGGCCAGTATGATTTTATTTAAAAAAATGAAAAATAAACCGTGTTAAACTGAAGTGCTTGCCTGAAATTGATAAACCTCACCCGTAATAATAAAATTATGGTCGGCAAACTATAGTTAAAAAAAAAAAAAAAAAAAAAAATTCGCCCCAGTTGCTAATTAAAAGTCACTTCCGGTCGGGTTGTTCTCGAGGATTCGCGGAGGTCCTCGGTGTTGTGCGCGGTCGAGGATTTTGAATAAAAATTCCGGACGCATCCGTTGTTTCGTAGCGAAAAGCCGGGTCGACGGGGCGAAAAGATTGCCTCGGCCAAGCGCGGAGGAACTCGAACCCTCGACTCGTCGCGCGAGCCAGTCGGAGAGCAATAAGCAGGGCGAGAAAACGAGGGAGCGATTAGTGCACGGAAGGATGGGAATGGGGGACGGAAAGGGGGCAAAAAAAAAAAAAAAATAACTCGGCGAGAAACGAGAAAAATTGTGTTCCTTGTATTAATTTGTCTACGCCGCCCACCCACTCCGCGTCGTTGCCGCGCCGTGCCGCGGCCCTCTCGACTTTCCGGACTTGCTAACGCGTTTTTATTATTAATTGCACGAGACCTGGCAGGGCAGAGTGGAAGTGAGATTATACTCGAGCGAACGACGAAAATATGTTATATGTGCCGACGTACGTTTAATGAATATATATATATATATATATATATATATATATAATATGTGTATTGAGAAACGAGATTTTTCACATGTACTTTTTCCACTTCCATGATCAATAACGCCATATATTATTTAAATTTTTAATTATCACCATTTACAAAACATTCCAATTAGCGAAATTGATGGTCATTGATTTTTTAATTATTTTCACTCCCTTCTTAATTCACATACTAATTGGTCACGATTTCATCCAAACCTAATTCAATTACTTCCTTTCGAATTTAATAAATTTTGAAATTTGCTTACACATTAAGTGTACACTTTGTGCATAAATTTTCCATATTACCTCCCTCTGTCTCGTCATAAAATTTTTATGTCCTCGTTTCTCAAAAACTTCCTTCGCCGATATTGCCACACTTATGCGCATGCGCATTTGTGTATAACGAGTTACTCGCGACGGACAATGACGAACGTGCGAGGTACCCGAGCAGAGACTCGACAGCCTCGAAAAGTTTGTTTGTCGTGTGTGAGACGAGGGAATTGCCGTACGGGGCCAAGTTTCCCTACGGAAGCGGCAAGAAACTTGGTGGACGGCGACGGCGGGTGGCGGAGCGGGGGGGGGGGGGGGGGGGGGGGTCTTCGGTGGTTACAGTGGCTCCCGGTGGTTCGAGACTCCGGGGCGACGTCGCTCTTCTTGCAGCGACCGGGAGACGGTGGTTAGTTCGAGACGGCAATACATCTTGCAGGAGGACGTTAACTCCGAAAGAATTGATATTGGCTTCGCCGAGGTGCGCAGCTTCGAGCAACTTCCAGTGGCTTCCCCCCTGCTCCGGTGTAAATAGTTGATAATTTTCCAGCGCCTCGCGCTTAGCCACATCTCTCCAAACTCCCCAGGGTGACTTCGGTACTTCCTGTTCTAGCTAAAAAAAAAAATAAAATAAAAAATTAAAGTTTGGGAAAAACATTAAAGGAGCATCGAAAGAAAGGCGCCAGACGACATTACCGAGCGAGGCGGCGTTCGCCGGTGACGCGAGGCGAATGCGTCTTTGAAAGAAAGTAGATAAAGATACAACAAGAGTACGGCGGTACATCATTCAGGAGGACGTTAGCTCTGAAAGAATTGATATTGGCTTCGCGGAATGCGCAGCTTCGAGCAACTTCCAGCGAGTTTCTCCTCCTGCTCCGGTGTAAATAGTTGATAATTTACTAGCGTCTCGCGCTTAGCCATATTTCTGCAAATTCCCCAGAGTGAGTTCGGTACTTCCTGCGCAGAGAAAAGAAATCAATTGAGTCAACAAAATGTGCGCTTATGGGTGGCGAAACAAATGTTTTGTTGATCGAACTAACAGGCTGTCGATTCAAACTTTTCTTTACTTAATACAACAATTATTTCGTTCGATCAACCAGAAATTTGTTTCGCCACCCGTAAGCGCTCATTTCGTTGACTCAATCAATTTTTTTTCTCAGTGTGTTCCCATAAAAAAAAAGAGAGAAATAAAAAGTTTCGGAAAAATATTAAGAGCACGTGAAATACTGCGGTCGGTAATAAAAACTGTAATCAACTTTTCTAAACCGGGCGGTTTGTTGCACTCGAAAGAAGTCTCACAGGAGGCTGGCGTGATATCCGCTCCTGATGAGACTTTTCTTCGACCGTCACTGCCGGGAGCCGCGGAAAAAACTTGATTACAGTTTCTGATACTGACCGGGCCCGGGTTCGGTGCGGAGGATGGTGTGTCACATAACATTAAAGAAGTATCATAAGAAAGACTTAGCCACATGTCTGCAAACTCCGGCAGTACGCCGTTTCTACAGAGCCCAACTCTACACATCACCGACTCTAGACAACAGCAACTCTACACACCAGCAACTCTACACACCAGCAACTCTAGACAACAGCAACTCTAGACAGAAGCGACTCTAGACAACAGCAACTCTAGACAACAGCAACTCTACATAATAGCAACTCTACATAATAGCAACTCTACATAATAGCAACTCTACATAACAGCAACTCTACATAATAGCAACTATTCATAACAGCAACTCTACATAACAGCAACTCTACATAACAGCAACTCTACAAAACAGCAACTCTACAAAACAGCAACTCTACACAACAGCAACTCTACACAACAGCAACTCTATACAACAGCAACTCTATACAACAGCAACTCTACACAACAGCAACTCTACACAACAGCAACTCTATACAACAGCAACTCTACACAACAGCAACTCTACACACTAGCAACTCTAGACAACAGCAACTCTAGACAACAGCAACTCTAGACAACAGCAACTCTACACAGAAGCAACTCTACACACCAGCAACTCTAGACAACAGCATATCTAGACAGAAGCAACTCTAGACAACAGCAACTCTACATAACAGCAACTCTACACAACGGCAACTCTACACAACGGCAACTCTAAACAACGGCAACTCTACACAACGGCAACTCTACACAACGGCAACTCTACAGAACGGCAACTTTAAACAACGGCAACTCTACACGTGGCGCGACTGTGCACAGTTACGACTGTACACAATGCTCGACTGCACACAATTCTATCTGTACACATACTGAAACTCTACACAAGTATTTTTTTCTCTAACCCTACACAACAAAACTGTACACGCCGTAAATTTGGGACACCAATACTCTACTCAGGTAAAACTCTTCACGGCAAAACTTTACACCCGTCAAATTAGTGACGGCTAAACTCTACATAAGTAATACCTCACACACGTGGAGAAATACCTCAATACGTGGAGAAAAATCACCACATCGAGCAATCTCCTCAGAAATAAGTTGTTGAATTGGTGGTGTAGAGTTGGGCTCTGTAGAAATTGCGGACTGCCCAAACTCCCCAGAGTGACTTCGCTACTTCTTCTAACTAGAAAAAAAATAAGAAGTTTCGGAAAGACATTAAAAGAGTGTCGAAGGAAAGGCGCCGGACGACATTACCGACCGAGGCGGCTTTAACGCCGCCTTCACCGGTGAGTGACGCAAGCCGAATGCGATTTTTAAAGAAAGCAGGTAAAAAAAATAAAAAATAAACAAAAGAGAAAAAAATTCTGCAAAGTAGTTTCGCCGGGCGTCAGAGGGAGGGTAATCAACTCGGAGTTCGGGGGAAGATAGGAAGGTAAAACAGAGTAAAAAGTTTGCCGAGCGAGCGAGCGAGCGCGGCAGCGGAGAGACGGGCTTTCCACGTTCTCCGCACGTAATAAAAATATGCCGGGCATGAACATACTTTGGACGGGGAGCAAGACATATGTGGGAGCTTTCCGGGCCGGAGACATCTCGGTCGAAGCTTCACCCGGCTCGAGGCCAGGCATGACCTTATTTCGTTTATTTATTTTTTATCTCATTTTTTTTTTTTTTTTTTTTTTTTTTTTTTTTTTTTTTTCTCAAATTCTTTTCCCCGAGGCGCACTTCTCGGTTGTTCTCGATCCCGTCCATCAAGAAAGTGTATCTTGGCGTTTCCTTCATTGCCCTCTTTCTTCGTGTTCTTCCGACACTCCGCTGCCACAAACACAGCTCGCGGATTGCTCGGGCGCCTCGTTCGTCACGTTGCATAAGAGGCGACTCGTTATTATACCCGTTGCTGCCTTTTGTGCTAAAAAAAAAAACATTGAAACCTTTTTCTCTCGACTCTTCGACTGGCAGCTTCGCGGTTGGATGCTGTTGCGTCATTAAAAAAAAAATTCTTTTCCGACGGCTTTTAACGTTACGCTAAGATAAAGTTAGAGGCACGCTCCGTTCACGGTAAATAAAAAATGTCTGCACGCTTAACAAATATTATTCACGCAAAAACGTATATTATTTGTTTTCTTAAATTTACAATTTTTTCATTAAAAAAAAATACGCTTCGTTGGTAAAAAAAAAAAAAAAAAAATTCTATGACTTTTAACCTCACGCTGGGATAAAATTGAAATCTCAGTCTGTTCACGGTAAATAATAAAGATTAACAATATTATTTGTTAAAAAAATATTGAGCAAGTTTAATGTAAAGCGAATATAAAGCAAGTTTAACAAATATTATTTGCCCAATTCCGTCTATTATTTGTCCTCTTCATTGTACAATTTTTTGGTAAAAAAAATGTGCTCGTTGGTAAGAAAAAAAAAATGGTAAAATTACATGAAGGAACAGAAATAAAATTTGGCCGTTTGTGGACGAGTAATGTTTTCTGAGCGCGTTGGGTGTGAAATCGGACGAGGTACAATCGTCGCGGCTGGATGGCAGGCAATAAACAAGTCGTGTCGTCGGGAGTCGAGCTGGCGCGAAGAAGCGCGCGAACGAGACTGCCGCAAGATTAACTCGGATACATAAAATTGAAATAAAACGAATGAAACTTTTTGCCCGGTTAACAGTTAGTAATGAAAGAGCGCGCGGAACGAGGTATGGTCGAAGAAGAATAAAAAAAAAAAAAAAAAACAAAACAAAACAAAAAATCTTAAACGCAAAAAAAAATTACAAAAATGTTAAAAAAGGAAGGAGGGAGAAGAGTACGTGCGCTTGCGGTGACGCGGTTTGAAATCTACACTCGGCGACCCGTGGTAACTTGCCGGCTCTGCGACCGCAACGAGAGAAGAGAAATGGCTAACGGGTAAGAAGAAGGATAGTGCGAGAGAGGAAACGACAGAGGAGAAACAAAAAGAAGAAAATAAAAAAAGGGCGACGGCAGCCACACGAGGCTCGCACGAACAAGTAAAAACGAAATCCAACGCGAGAGGAATCGCATGTTAAACCGCCCGCGTCACTTTCAAGTGAACGTGGGAAAGGACCTCGGAAAGAAGTCTGCGTCGACGGCGACGTGCAGGAGGTGAAGAATCGTTCTCTCTCGAGAAAGATTCTTCATGGGATTATACAATATTGATATAGGAGGGTAGAGTGTGACAAAGTGGGGCCGCGGGGCAAAACGTGACGAACAATCGGGATTATCGACGGGGCAAAATGGGAAATCCTAAAATTGTTGGAAAATTGCGTTTTTAAAACAGACCATTTTTTAATAATTTTACGACGTCCCATTTTGCCCCATCGATGCATCCCGGTTGATCGTTTTGCCCCACTATCCCATTTTACTTTTCTCTCCCCTAATAGATAATTGCTATAATATAATATTAATATTTGAGTTGAAACGAATATCGATTATTGCAATCAATCGAAAAGATCGATTTATCGATTTGCAGATCATACCGAACTCTCTCCGGCGGCCGTTTCAATGGACTTACGCGCGAGTACTCGCGACACACTCGATAAAATTGTGAACAGGGCAGAGTAAATTGAAAAACAGCGTTTTTGAAAACGCAATTTTCCAATAATTTTAGGACGCCTCATTTTGCCCCATCGATGCATCCCGGTTGATCGTTTTGCCCCACTATCCCATTTTACTTCGCTCTCCCCTAATAGATAATTACTGTAATATAATATTAATATTTGAGTTGAAACGAATATCGATTATTGCAATCAATCGAAAAGATCGATTTATCGTTTTGCAGATCATACCGAACTCTCTCCGGCGACCGTTTCAATGGACTTACGCGCGAGCACTCGCGACATACTCGACAAAATTGTGAACAGGGCAGATAAATTGAAAAACAGCGTTTTTGAAAACGCAATTTTCCAATAATTTTAGGACGCCTCATTTTGCCCCATCGATGCATCCCGGTTGATCGTTTTGCCCCACTATCCCATTTTACTTCGCTCTCCCCTAATAGATAATTACTGTAATATAATATTAATATTTGAGTTGAAACGAATATCGATTATTGCAATCAATCGAAAAGATCGATTTATCGATTTACAGATCATACCGAACTCTCTCCGGTGGCCGTTTCAATGGACTTACGCGCGAATACTCGCGACATACTCGATAAAATTGTGAACAGGGCAGAGTAAATTGAAAAACAGCGTTTCTGAAAACGCAATTTTCCAATAATTTTAGGACGCCTCATTTTGCCCCATCGATGCATCCCGATTGTCCGTTTTGCCCCACTGTCCCATTTTGCCCCGTTCTCCTCCAATAGATAATATAATATAACGATAATATTCCAGTTAAAGTGAATATAATTTATTTCAATAAATCGAAAAGATCGATTTATAGATCTATAGAACATCCCAAACTGGGTCCGGTGCCGTTTCGATGCACTTGTGCACGAAAGCCCGCGACACACTCGACAAAAATTGTGAACAGAGCAGAACAAAAAAACATCGTTTTTGAGAACGCAATTTTCCGATAATTTTAGGACGTTCCATTTTGCCCCGCTCTCCCCAAATAAATAATTGATATAATATAATAAAAATATTTGAGTTAAAGGGAACGTTGATTGTTTCAATCAATCGAAAAGATCGATCTATAGATCGTCGGAAACTGCGCTTGGGCGCGAGCGCTCGCGACACACTCGATAAAATTGTAAACAGGGCAGAGTAGAGTAAAGTATTCTATGTTTGCGCTGTGATATATAATACGGTAGCGAACAGTTTACACGGCATTAAACGTGCGCAAACCAATAGAACGAATGCATATGTATGCGCACGAGTGTTTGCCCGATGCGACACACGGAGTGTGTCGCATTGCTCGGCGTTGGAACTCGAAACCGTGTGTGCGTTACGTACAGGCCCGATACGCGGCCGTTACGAGTATCCTGAACTGTGACTATCCCGCCTGCAGACTGGATTCCGGGCTATACTGCTAATTCGCTGGATATAAAGCGAACCACTCGGGCAAACACCCCGGACCGATTCTCGACACGCCACTGATAATCTACGGTCTTAACGGCGCTAAAATAAATTCGTCCGTAAGATAAGCAATTAAAAAGTCTAATAACACGAGAAAAATGGAAGAGGCGAAAGACAGTTTTACGATCGACCGTAAACGATTTACATGGAAATTACACGGGCACCGCGAATTTACGGGCAACGACTCTGGCTCGCAATTACACGAAAAATATGTTGCATAATATCGCGCTTAATTCATTGAATTTATGCTAAATATCAGCGATTTGTGACAATCGAGATCGTCGTAAGTTCGTCGTTGGCGATGAGACAGGCGCGATACGATCCACGAGCGCACACCCTTTATACGCACGCCGAGCGGTAAAATTGTTTGTGGCGTGGGTAAAAAAAATTAAGATAAATATCTTGCAATCTCGACTCACTTCTGGCAGGACGATTCATGGATACACTTAGCGCTCGCGCGATCTACGCGAGTCCCGTTCTCCCGCAGCCGCACTTCCCTCGCGAGACGTTAATTTTCGTCGAACATGCACTGACGTGGACCGCACCCTTCCTCTCATTATTACTGTTATTATTATGTCAATAATGTATCGATGTTATATTAATTGATATAATATACTTGCTGATAACGCTCGTTCTGCGTTAAGGCCATGTGAAAGATGTACCACGTGACATATGAGTGCGAGAGAGATAAACGCATTTTTCGAATCAATGCCATTTAAAACCGGTCGACGTTTCGAATAAAACGGGAGCATCATCGGACGCGGTATTAAATTGTTCATCAGCTAATGCTTTGCTTTTTCCCGAAAAGTCTACGGTCTCTGAATCCCATTCATTTTGATTTTTTTTTTTTTGTTACCGATTGAGTCGTTTCTCATGTCCTTAAAACTATTCGCTCTACACCATACATCCATACATCCGTGGCCCATACACCATACACCCATACACCCATACATCCATACACCCATACACCCATACACCCATACACCCATACACTGAGAGAAGGATCTAGTAAAAATTACCGATCATCTGAGAAAAACTACCATAGCATAAAGTAATTGGGCGCCAGGGCGCCATCTATGGCAGAAAGTCCCAGATTATCCAATAATTTTTACCATAATATGTAAGAAAAATTCTTATACATCCGGAACTGCCTACCATAGGTGGCGCCCTAGCGCCCTACTACTATGAGCATGGTAATGTCTCTCAAGCGATATAGTCATTTTTACTAGAGCCTATTCCATATCACCATACTTCATACTCCATACACCCGTGCAACCATACAACCTTACACACATAGAACCATACTGCATACAACCATACAACCATACAACCATACACCCATACTCCATACAACCATACACCCATACAACCATACAACCTTACACACATAGAACCATACTGCATATAACCATACACCCATACTCCATACACCCATGCAACCATACAACCTTACACACATAGAACCATACTGCATATAACCATACACCCATGCGACCACACAACCTTACACACATAGAATCATACTGCATATAACCATACACCCATACAACCATACTCCATACACCCATAAAACCGTACAACCTAACACACATATAACCATACTGCATATAACCATACACCCATACGACCATACAACCTTACACACATCGAACCATACTGCATATAACCATACACCCATACAACAATACTCCATATATCCATATATCCATATATCCATATATCCATATATCCATATATCCATATATCCATATATCCATACACTATACTATAAATAGTAATTCGAGACTTACGTAAACGATTTACGTGTATTGAGCGAATGGTTTTGTAGATCTTAAAGAGCGACTGAATTGGTCGGGCTTGCTTGTAGAAAGTCGTGTCTCCGTCCCACGCGAGAACGGGGCATGATTTACATACGAGCGATGCTCGAGACTTAAATTTAGAAATCACGCGGTAGGTAATAACTGCGCGCGTATAGAAATTGGCCGGTCCGAAATGAACGATTCCACGCGCCGAGCGAAGCCATCGGCTCGCAAGATATCGCGTGCGGTATCGCAGTAAAGGCGTGATCCCGTTAATGGGTCGAGGCTCCGCCGAGTGGTGACACCGGGTGAAACACGGCAGCCACTTCCGGTCCGCGCAGAACCCGATTGAATCGTAACACGTAATCGCGTGTCGCGCCGACCGGTAATCGACGGGACAAGTGTGACCGGGCTCGATCCATCCGCGTTATCCATCTCGCTCGAGTCCGCTCAGCCAATTTTATCGGGAAGCCCCCCATCTGCCTCGCTAATGCACACCTCTTGTAATAATACGCCGCCAATCGCGCCAAGGCGCTTATCAATAATGTACCGATCTCCCGATGGATGGAAATGCATCGGTAATTGAACGCAATTGCACGGATCAATGATACGCTCGTGCACGCCAACGAACGTTTATGAGCCTCTCCGCTGTAATAATCTAGCCCACGCTTCCTCGACTCTTTGACACCGACCTCGATAACGCATGCCAGATTTAACCCTCGCCGTTATTAATTTCCGCAATTTAATTATCTTCTTTCTTTTTTTCTGTGTTTATGAGTCGGCGATACTGTTACTGATGGAGTCGAAGTTACGAATCATCCCATTGAGCAACACATACTAATTTAATAAATAAATAATAGTAATTATTTTTTTAAATTTTAATTATTCATATATATTGTATTTAGTATTTTAATAATAATATTATTTTTAATATTTTGGTAATAATAATCAAATCTTTGCGCAGGTCAATGATACGCTCGTGCACGCCAACGAACGTTTATGAGCCTCTCCGCTGTAATAATCTAGCCCACGCTTCCTCGACTCTTTGACATCGACCTCGATAACGCATGCCAGATTTAACCCTCGCGGTTATTAATTTCCGCAATTTAATTATTTTCTTTCTTTTTTTCTGTGTTTATGAGTCGGCGATACTGTTACTGATGGAGTCGAAGTTACGAATCATCCCATTGAGCAACACATACTAATTTAATTAATAAATAATAGTAATTATTTTTTTTTATTTTAATTATTCATATATATTGTATTTAGTATTTTAATAATAATATTATTTTTAATATTTTGGTAATAATAATCAAATCTTTGCGCAGGTCAATGATACGCTCGTGCACGTCAATGAACTTTATGAGTCTCTCTGCTGTAATAATCTGGCCCACGCTTTCTCGACTCTTTGACACCGACCTCGATAACGCATGCCAGATTTAACCCTCGCGGTTATTAATTTCCGCAATTTAATTATTTTCTTTCTTTTTTTCTGTGTTTATGAGTCGGCGATACTGTTACTGATGGAGTCGAAGTTACGAATCATCCCATTAAGCAACACATACTAATTTAATTAATAAATAATAGTAATTATTTTTTTTTATTTTAATTATTCATATATATTGTATTTAGTATTTTAGTAATAATATTATTTTTAATATTTTGGTAATAATAATCAAATCTTTGCGCAGGTCAATGATACGCTCGTGCACGTCAATGAACTTTATGAGTCTCTCTGCTGTAATAATCTGGCCCACGCTTTCTCGACTCTTTGACATCGACCTCGATAACGCATGCCAGATTTAACCCTCGCGCTATTCATTCCCGCAATTTAATTATTTTCTTACTTTTTTCTGTGTTTATGAGTCGGCGATACTGTTACTGATGGAGTCGAAGTTACGAATCATCCCATTGAGCAACACATACTAATTTAATTAATAAATAATAGTAATTATTTTTTTTTATTTTAATTATTCATATATATTGTATTTAGTATTTTAATAATAATATTATTTTTAATATTTTGGTAATAATAATCAAATCTTTGCGCAGGTCAATGATACGCTCGTGCACGTCAATGAACTTTATGAGTCTCTCTGCTGTAATAATCTGGCCCACGCTTTCTCGACTCTTTGACATCGACCTCGATAACGCATGCCAGATTTAACCCTCGCGGTTATTAATTTCCGCAATTTAATTATTTTCTTTCTTTTTTTCTGTGTTTATGAGTCGGCGGTACTGTTACTGATGGAGTCGAAGTTACGAATCATCCCATTGAGCAAAACATACTAATAATAATAATCATTTAAAAAAAAATTATTCATATATTGTATTTAGTATTTTAATAATAATAATAATATTATTTTTAATATTTTGTTAATAATAATAAAATCTTTGCGCAGGTCAATGATACGCCCGTGCACGTCAATGAACTTTATGAGTCTCTCTGCTGTAATAATCTGGCCCACGCTTTCTCGACTCTTTGACATCGACCTCGATCACGCATGCCAGATTTAACCCTCGCGCTATTCATTCCCGCAATTTAATTATTTTTTTTGTCTTTAAGAGTCAGCGATACTAATAATAATAATATTATTATTATTAATATACTTTGAATATTTTCGTAATAATAATACAATCATTGCACGGGTCAATGACACGCTCGCTCACATCAACGAACGTTTATGAGCCTCTCTGCTGTAATAATCTAGCCCACGCTTTCTCGACTCTTTGACATCGACCTCGATAACGCATGCCAGATTCAACCCACGCGAATATTGATTTCCGCAATTTTTTTTTTTTTTTTTATTGTTTAAGACCCAGCGTTACAACTATTGATGGAGGCAAAGTTACGAATAATCTCATTGAGCAAAAGTCTTAAAATACTAATAATAATCATTGAAAAAAAATGATTAATAGTATGAATGATTGATAGTATTTAGTATTTTTATTAAAAATACTAAATGAATGAATGATTATAGTATTTAGTATTTTTAGTAAAAAATGATTAATAGTATGAATGATTATAGTATTTAGTATTTTTATAATAATAATAATAATAATATTTTTAATATTTTAGTAACAATACTGAAATCATTGTACAGGTTAATGATACGCTCGTTCGCGTCGACCAACGTTTATGAGCCTCTCTGCTATAATAATCTAGCCCACGCTTCCTCGACTCTTTGACATCGACCTCGATAGCGCATGCCAGATTTAACCCTCGCGGATATTCATTCCGTGAATTTTCTTCTTTTTTCATTATACTATCCAAGCCTCAGCGATACTACTACTGATAACGATGAAATTACAAAAATCTCATTGAGAAAAAGTCTCAAAATAACAATAATAGTAATAATTTTTTATAATAATAATATTATATTCAATATTTTTATCAAACAATAATAATACACAGTGTTGTGAAATTTTTGTCATTCGCCAGGAACAACGGACGTACAAAAAATATGGCAATTTTTTCAAAACATTTTTTTTTTACACTCGCATTCTTATCCAATCTGCGAACAGCAGGCTTTTGCATAGTTAACGGAGCGTCGGGATTTTAGTTTTTTGCCGCTCGAGCGAGGGCGCGACTTTTAATAAGGTTTCACCACTTGGGTAGAATTTTTTTGTTTGACACGGAGAGCGGCGGAAGTCACTGACCTGCCTCGCGGTGGAATTAAAGGGTGCATGGTGGTGCGGACGTGTAGACAGGTGCCGCACAGTGTGTCTGTGAACCCCCGTGGAAATTATCCTGAGTAATGCACTTTGCGCAATGCGTGCCAGGGGCTTCGCTCTGAACGGCTGGGAACCCCCCCCCCCCCTTCCCCCCCGGGCTACCATCAGCCAAAGATCAGAGAGCGCACCTTTTAACTCCGTGTAATCGAGTTGGAAACGGCGCCAGAATAGGGCTTTCCGCGAATTCCCTTTGAACGCGATTCGAGAGCACTCGAACTCTCGAACCCGCGCGAGAGCTCGACTTTGTTCCGCGCAGTGAGTTACTTTTACGTGAGAACACACGATTTTACAAATTGGACAGAAAAATTGCACGGAAATTTCATGTATTTTTTATTATTATTATTACAAAAATATTAATTAGAAAATATATTTTTTGCGAGATTTATAGAACCGGCAACATTGCGGGAATTCCCTTTGAACGCGATTTCGCGCGAGGGCTCGACTTTGCTCCACGCAATGAGATACTCTTACGCGAGAAAACACGATTTACAAATTGGACCAGAAAAATTGAACAAAAAATGTACGCATTTGCACAGATGTTAATAATAATAATAATAATAATAATAATAATAATAATAATAATAATAATAATAATAATAATAATAATAATAATAATAATAATAATAATAATAATAATAATAATAATAATAATAATAATATCGGTTATTGGTTTAATGCGAACGCTCTTAGCATTAGAGACCTCGTTATAAAATAAAAGACTCTCTTTATATCACACAGATGATAATTTTAAAAAATATAAGTATGTTTTCAATTTCTTTACAACATTTGCACAACACGCAAATTTCACGGAAATTTATATGAATAAATGAAAATATAAATAAAAAAATATAAACATATTTAATATAGGTAAAATAAATATGTATATATATAAATTTTTTTTGAAATTTTATACACGGCATGCGTTGGGATGAATTATCGTGGCAATATAATTCTTACGTATGAATATTACATAAAAAGATTCATCATCCCTGCCTCAAGCCGTAGATCCGCAGGAAACCTCTTCGATATTTGATTAAAGTAAACTTATAAATTTACTTTAATGAAACAGCCATAAATTTATTCGAGTCGCCATATAATAAAGTCTACCGTCGTGCATGCCCCATCCACCGTACCACAGTCTGCAACCAGCGATTCGACCCCAAATCGAGCAAAAAGAAAAAAAATATCTAATTTCATTCTCTCCGATCCTTGGCTCCCCCACATTTGCCTTTTCAACGGAGTTCAGGCTGCCCTCGCTCCCGGACTGCAGCTTTTCTTATTTTCTTATTGGAGCTCCGAGTTTGCGCCCGGACCGTTTCGCCACCTAATCCGGCGAGCCGTAAGTTCGCCTCCTAGAATTAAACCCGGCTTCTATTCCACCTAAGTATGCACTTCGGTCGCTGCTTGCTGAAAATTTCATAAGCAGGGATTCCCTCCAGCGAACATTTTTCCATGTATTTGTTTTTTTTTTTTTACTCATTTTTTTATATTTATTTTTCCCAAGCTCAATTCTCGTCTTCCTCACGTGTTCCGTGTACTTGTTCTACGCTTCTTTTTGTGCACACGCTTTTCCTCTTTTTTATTAGAAAAAATAAAAATCAAGTAAAAATAAATTAAAGGTTCCGTCTATTCTTTGAAAATTTCATATGCAGGGATTCCTCTCAGCGAAACTCCTTCCGTGTATTTAGTTTATTTTTATTTATTTATAGATAAACGACACTATATAGAACACGAACAAACGACAGGTCAATAGGACAACAACGAGTACAATGGAAAGCGCAGTAAAAAATTCCCCAGCGAAAAATAACTAAAAATAACTGAATGTAATAAAATACTACAAATTAACGAAGGTAAAATTGTGACAAAAAATTACATAGGGTAAAAGTGGTGAATATGGCCCACCTCGATTAACACGTAAATCAATGATATATGAACCGGGCCATATTCTCCACTTTTACCCTACACTGTGACAAATATTACACTTATCTTTCTCAAGGCCCATTCTATGGCATTCTATGGCTTTTTCTATGCTCTCCTCTTTTTGCACACCTTCATCCTCTATTTTTTACCAAAAAAATAAATAAAAAAAGAAAAGCTTGTACTTTTTACAACAACTCATTGTCCACAAACGTCCACAATTTTTTACTTGTTAATTCTCTAGTTTTACAAACAAAAGTACAAACTAAAATTGTCAATGACACGGGAAATAAAAGGACAGATTCGTATATTGAAATAAGTGACAAATAAGTTTGTCACATATTTCAATTATTATTTGTTGAATAAGTGACAAACAAGTTTGTCACTCAACAACAAAGTAACAACTTTACCGACAGCGGTGGATGCGCGGTTGGCGCGTGGCTCCGGTGGTCTCCAAAGTCAAGCAAGATCGTTCGCGGTCAGCGCTTGGATGGGTGACCGCTTAGCCGTGCGCTAGCTGGCGCATCGACCGTTGAGCGGGAGGCGCTTTCTTCTGAATCTTTGGTGTTTCTGCACTTTACTTAAGGTAGCTATGTCGCTTCCCGCTCATCTCGCATAAGTTCGAGAAAAGTAAGCGAATATTGCAAGTACTTCTCGATGATATAAAAATCTGAAAAAAATTCATGCAGATTAAAGATACCGAAGAGATTCATTTTGCACAATAATAATTCCAAAATGTTATTAACAAATTAATCGAAAAACTAATTGTTTAACAAATTGCCCGGCAAAACAACCATTTTTTTTCTATGGAAATGATTCGTTTATTTTTCTGAATACGTATGCATTTTTTCAGATTTTTCAATTAGCTTTGATTTTTTGATTTTTTGATTTGGAAAAAATGTCCGAATAAACACAAAAATTAAAACTAATTGAAAAATCAGAAAAAATTCATTGAAAAATCTGAAAAATCAGAATAATAAATGAATCATTTTCATAGAAAAAAAATGGTTGTTTTGCCGGGCAATTTGTTAAACAATAAATTTTTTGATCAATTTGTTAATAACATTTTGGGATTATTATTGTGCAAAATGAATCTCTTCACTACCTTTGATCTGCATGAATTTTTTCGGATTTTCATATCATCGACAAGTACTTGCAATATTCGCTTACTTTTCGATAACTTATGCGAGATGAGCGGGAAGCGACATAGCAACCTTAAAGTGCAAAAATACCAGTGGATCAGTAGAATATGGCCGTCTGTACCGGCACGGGTTTTCCGTAGTTTCCCCTTATCTCCGACGAATACGGTACAGTGTAGCAAGTCGGCTACGGACGCACTGGAAGTTAGGTAGCTTAGCTGAGTTCCGTAAAAACCCAGAAGGGTATACGGTGGAAAAATGGAACAAACATTTAAAAAAAAGTAACAAATTTGTCACTCAATTTTGTAAAAATATTTTAACAAAATTATTTGTACGATTAATTTCGCATTCCGATTTTACGAAATTATTTCTTACTGTGCATTGTACACCCCAAAAATTTCATAATCAGGCCCAGCGAAACTCCTTCCGTGTATTTATTTTATTTCCATTCAGTCTCTCCCTCCTCCCGTCTCCCGTGTACTTGCTCTAAGCTCTCCTCTTTTTACCCACCTTCTTCCTCTTATTTTTTACTTCAAAAAAAAAAAAAATAAAAAAAATAAAGGTACATTGTACTCTCGAGTGCGCGCTTCGTCGTCGTCGTTCGGCCTCGTCGCGAAAACTATCCTCGGGAGAGAACCCGATCTCTTCCCCTTCGGTCGTGCCCTCGTGTGTGTGTCGTGCCGGCTCTTTCCGAGATGCCGTTCGAAAAAAAAAAAAAAAAAAAAAAAAAAAAAAAAAAAAAAAACTGAGTGAGCGGCACGTGCGGCTACTCGACAAAGAGGTAAGGTAGATGTATACACGCGGTGTACGTACGAGGGTTTCGGATTCAAGTAAAGATGTCAGGGCCCGCGAGTTTATACCCGCCGACGTTGTCGTCCCCTTTGCTCCACTCTGGCCGAGAGCCGGGGAGAGCCGTACGGCACCTGCGTGTCTTCCCGTAGCGGCTCCAAGATGCCCGCGAAACTGAACACCCCTCGGGTTTCGCCTCGCGCTTCCACCGGTCACGTAATACCCGCTCGGATTTCACGCTTCTTCAGCGAGAACAAGAAGCGGACCAACCCGCGAGCGCACCGCGTTATCTCGGCACGGCAGAATCAACGGCGACGGGAAAGCCTCATTGCTGAATTGGAAAGGAAAGAATTGCCCCAAAGTCGTATTTCCGGCTTTTCTTTCACTCCGCAGGGAAGTTCAGTCACGAATTCGTTGATAAGCTTTGGAATGATAATGATAATATATTTAATTCTTCGATAACTATAATCGTTAAGGGTCGAATTTTAAGACGTTAGTTTGAAGTTAAGATCGCTCTTGAGACCGAACTTAAGATCAACGTTTGGCCCGAACTTCATTGCGTGCTTAAGATCTATCTTAAGTTCGAACTTGATTTCGTGCATAATTTCGGACTTAAGTATGAGCGCAAGTGCGTTTGCAGTCCGAGTTCGAACTTAAGTCTGAACTCAAATTCGATTGTCGTCCGAGTTCAATCTTAAGTTCGAACTTGATTTCGTGCATAAGTTCGGACTTAAGTATGAGCGCAAATGCGTTTGCAGTCCGAGTTCGAACTTAAGTCTGAACTCAAATTCGATCGTAGTCCGAGTTCGATCTTAAGTTCGAACTTGATTTCGTGCATAATTTCGGACTTAAGTATGAGCGCAAGTGCGTTTGCAGTCCGAGTTCGAACTTAAGTCTGAACTCAAATTCGATTGTAGTTCGAGTTCAATCTTAAGTTCGAACTTGATTTCGTGCATAAGTTCGGACTTAAGTATGAGCGCAAACGCGTTTGCAGTTCGAGTTCGAACTTAAGTCAGAACTCAAATTCGATTGTCGTCCGAGTTCAATCTTAAGTTCGAACTTAAGATAGATCTTAAGCACGCAAGGAAGCTTGGGGCCAAACTGCGATTGTAAGTTTTATCACAAGAGCGATCTTGTGTTCAAACTAACGTCTTAAAATTCGACCCTAAGTATTTTTGAGTTCTTAAAGAAAAATGTTTTTTCAATGGTAAAAATTCGACTCGGTATTGAACCAACAACGAAATGTCATTTATTTTCTGGCACGGAAGTTCATTCACAAATTCATTGATAATAATAATCATTATTATACATAAATAATTATATTTTTTAAGGATTTTTAAGTATTAAAAGAAAAAAAATGTACGGAAAAATTCGATTAAAATTCGTATTGTTTTTCTTTTTTGCCCCTCCCAGAGAGATAGGAAGGTGTGTCAGCGGTAATTTTTCCGCGGACGAGTTATATCGCGGGTCGGTACAAAGTTGGGTGATAAATAGTCGACGTCGACCGGACGCCGAGTTATACGGGGCTAGTCTAACGCGGGGCAATTATTTCAGGTAAAAATGTGGCCGCGAAAGACCGCAAACGGCTGGTCCCCGGGGCCCGATATAATAGCCGGTAATAAGGAAGAATAATAAGGTGGAGAGGCTGCGGGCATCTCGCACAGTGGTTTACAGTCGTTGGTAGTTCAAACAGACAGGAAGGAGAGATGTTCTCCGCGGCTTAAAGGACTCGGATACTTTTTAAATCCTACCGATCATTCTCCACTTCTCATTACACGACGATGAACCCGCCTCGCTCTCTCGGGAACGCAGTGCTTGATTCGATCCATTATCTCTCGGGCCGCAAACATTCTCTAAATCAAGTAAAAAAAAAATTATATTAATTTTATTCGCTTAATTATTCAATTAAGTCGATTATAATAATTTATTGAATAACAATTTTATTAATCATTTGATTTGCTTAATTATTCACTTAAGTCGAATATAATAACTGTTGCATAAAAATTTGCATTAATTTTGATGTTTATTTTTATTTTTATTAAAAAAAAGCGATTCAAACTCGTAAATTCAGCTGGCTGGGTTCTCGCACAGTGGTTTACAGTCGCTGGTAGTTCAAACAGACAGGAAGGAAAGATATTCTCCGCGGCAGGACTCGGATACTTTTTAAGTCCTACCGATCATTCTCCAATTTTTAAAATTTTTATATTTATTGATATTTATTTCTATATTTATTAAAAAAGCGATTCAAACTCCTGAATTCATCTGGTTGGGTTCTCGTACAGTGATTTACAGGAGTTCAGGCAGATAGGAAGGAGAGATGTTCTCCGCGACTTAAAGGACTCGGATACTTTTTAAATCCTACCGATCATTCTCCACTTCTCATTACACGACGATGAACCCGCCTCGCTCTCTCGGGACCGCAGTGCTTGATTCGATCCATTATCTCTCGGGCCGCAAGCATTCTCTAAATCCAGTTAAAAAAAAAATTATATTAATTTTACTCTCTTAATTATTCAATTAAGCCGATTATAATAATTTATTGAATAACAATTTTATTTAATTTTATTAATCATTTGATTTGCTTAATTATTTACTTAAGTCAAATGTAATAAAAAGCTTTAATTAAAATGTTCATTAATTTTGATATTTATTGATATTTATTTCTATATTTATTAAAAAAGCGATTCAAACTCGTAAATTCATCTGGCTGGGTTCCCGTACAGTGGTTTACAGTCTCTGTCAGTTCAGGCAGAACTGAAGGACTCGGATACTTTTTAAATCCTACCGATCATTCTCCACTTCTCATTACACGACGATGAACCCGCCTCGCTCTCTCGGGACCGCAGTGCTTGATTCGATCCATTATCTCTCGGGCCGCAAACATTCTCTAAATCGAGTAAAAAAAAATTATATTCATTTTATTCGCTTAATTATTCAATTAAGCCGATTATAATAATTTATTGAATAACAATTTTCTTTAATTTTATTAATCATTCGATTTGCTTAATTATTTACTTAAGTCAAATGTAATAAAAAGCTTTAATTAAAATTTTCCTTAATTTTGATATTTATTGATATTTATTAAACGAGCGATTCGAACTCGTAAATTCATCGGGCTGGGTTCTCGTACAGTGGTTTACAGTCGTTGTCAGTTCAGGCAGCTAGGAAGGAGAGATGGTCGCCGAGAACTGAAGGACTCGGATACTTTTTAAATCCTACCGATCATTCTCCACTTCTCATTTCACGACGATGAAGCCCCCTCGCCGTCTCGAGACCGCAGTGCTTGATTCGATCCATTATCTCTCTGGCCCCGCAAACATTCTCTACAGCCATAAAAAAAAAAACACTACCAACCATTATTTAGTAATAATATTTATTCTTATTTTTATGAAAAAATCACCGCTTTCGAATATTAATTTTCATGTACTTAATCACTTGATTAACTAAAAAAATTGTACAAAATTTTAATTAATTTCAATATTAATATGTAATTTTATTCTTATTAAAAAAAAAAAAAAAAAGATTCAGACTCGTAAATTCATCGGACAGATTTTGTAATACGCTTCGCCCGAAGGATTTTCGCCTGTGCAAATTCAATCACGCTTCGGTCGCCGCGGCCGCGAGAGGGACAATTTAATGAGCGCGAATGGTAGAGCGCGGTGACGCGAGCGAAGAGGGATAAAGGGTAAAAAAGAAAGAAAAAAAAAAAAAAAAAGTTGTATTCGCACCGACTCTCGAAATCCGCAGGGGCGCGGTGACACGAGGGAGAAAGCTGGGTGAAAGAGCAAACGCGATTTAGTCCGTTCTCCCGTTGTCTCCCCGCGGGCGTTCGGCCAGTCGGCGCGTACGCGCCCAAAAAGCGCCCGAACTGCGTGCCATTCATATTTCAAAAAGCTCGGTGTTTGCCATCGCCGGGCCGTTGCGAATTATTCTGTCGTGCCGGGGCTCTCGCGCCGAGCTCATTGTGTATATGACTCCCCCCCCCCCCTCCCCCCCCCCCTCCCCGGTTGGCCATTAATTATTTTCGAAACGATTACAACGACCCTTTCAGGCGCGGCTCCGCAGCCAAAATAGGGAACGCCGGCGCGTCCGACAACAACCGCTCTAACACGAGCTCAAGCGGCAGAAAAAAAAAAAACGGGTGAAACATACGCAGAGTACATTCGCCCAATGGAGAAGCAAAGCCCACGGCAAACAAGTAAGTATGTAGGTAAAGAAAAAAAAAAAAAAAAAAAAAAAAAATGAAGTCGAACGCAATTGTTGGTTTTTCCTCGGTCCGTTGTAGAAATTCCGTGAGTTCATACGATTGCCGGTTCCCTCTCTGCGGAGTCACGTTTTTGCTCTTCCTTCGTCTCGCTCTGCCTCTGCTTCTCGGCTCTTTTCGAAAGGGCGCGGCCTGTAAAAAAAAACAGAAAAGAAGAGAAAAAAAAGTACTTTTTTTCCCCCCCGTGGAATCCAGTCTAGACGAACTTTTGTAATATCGAGAGCGAAAGAGCACCCGGTCTCCTGTCACTCGACGAACGCGACCGAACAAACGGGTGTGTATACGCGTGGCTATATGCACCGATGAAAACTCGGTTCCTCGATTCTCCGTCCGGCGGAACGACGGTGAAAGTCGTGAAAAAAAAAAGGAATTTCGCCGAAAGAATGAAAAGGCGCCCAAAGGAAATAGATTCCTTTTACTCCCTCAGACTTTGTCCCCAAACCACATCCCCCCCCCCCCCCTTCCCTCCCTTTTTTTTAGAAATCATTATCGATCTGGGGCTGAGGTGAAACTTGCATATGGATTCGGAAACCATTTACAAAATTTAAGACAGGAAATAAATGGTAAAATGTAGGGGAGAGCGGGGCAAAATGGCACACCGGGGCAAAACGGGATGATGGGACAAAACGCAATTCTCCAATAACTTTGAGATGGAGGCGATGGTGGTACGTGGGGCAAAACGGGTTTAAAAATCCGGATGTATCGGTGGGACAAAATGGGGCATCCAAAAATGAATGGAAAATTGAGTTTTGCCCCCACAGTCCCGTTTTGCCCCGCTGTGCCATTTTGCCCCGGTCTCCCCTATGATCCATAATTACAATAATAATAATTATTATTACTGTAGGGGCGAAGAATTACGTTAAATGCTCATCTATTGCAACTATATTAATATAACTAAGATGTGTGTTATTGACTGAGCGAAGCTGTTACCAACCGCCTTATTATAAAAAAAAGAGAGTTGGAGGGAACCAAACAGGGGAACGGACGTGTTTGCTCGGAATATTTCGAAATTAAACGCTTAATTCTTTTCCACTAGCTTGAGTAGTTATGTAAACGTAGAATAAAGTTAGTAGACGAATTCGAGTGACTCGAGTAAATAATAATAATAATAATAATAATGAAAAAATAATAGATTCAAATTGGAAGTAATGAGATCCGAATATATAGTATTATAATATTAATTTATTATTATTATATATAATAAATTTATAATATTTAGTAATATTATAAATTAATATTGCTAAAACGTTGGACGGAGCCGAACAGGGGAACGGAAGTGTTCGCTCGAAAGATTTAAAAAAATGAACTTTTGATTTTTTTCTACTAGCTTAAGTACTCACGTAAACGTAAAACGAAGTTAGTGGACGAATTCGAGTGACCAAAGAGTGCGACAATAATAATAATAATAATAATAATAATAATAATAATAATAATAATAATAATAATAATAATAATAATAATAATAATAATAATAATAATAATAATAATAATAATAATAATAATAATAATAATAATAATAATAATAATAATAATAATAATAATACGTTTGAAGTAATGAGGTTCGAATTGTACACATCAATATTACTACACGTGATGTATATATCTATATATAAGGGGGGGGGGGGGTGTGATGCAAGTGGAATGTGAATTTCGTCTATTAACGTTTGCCGAACACTCGAGTTTGAACGTCGGTTGCCTCGGGTGACGGCCGGGCGGCACACGAGTCTCTGTACCAAATTGACTAACTTAATTGAGCTGTGCAAACTAAGCG
Source organism: Exephanes ischioxanthus (assembly GCA_958510785.1). Lineage (NCBI taxonomy): Eukaryota > Metazoa > Arthropoda > Insecta > Hymenoptera > Ichneumonidae > Exephanes > Exephanes ischioxanthus. Next base: position 2,392,946 of record OY294018.1, on the reverse strand, counting down.
TTTAACTAACTTCAACAAGTGGCACGGCCGACGAGAGGCCGTGGCGGGACTCGAGAGGATCTCCGCGGTAACCGCGTTACGCAAAGTCTCCCTCGAACGGAAACTCCACGGTTTCTCACGCTCATCGAAACGCGGTTTGTCGGCTGGCGGTCCGTTTCGCGCGTGCACTTGAAAAGTGTATTTCATTGTCGGTCGTGTGCACGCCGATGCGGAATTACCGTCGCCGAAGCAGAAATTACGTGGCACGAAGGGACGGAACATAAATCCGCGGATGAATCTGGTCGGGGGAAAAAAAGGAAAAAAAAAAATTGGAAAAAGATCGCGTCGGATAATCGTGTTTTATAGCGATTGCGATAACGAGCGTGGGGATTTATCGTTAGTTTATTTCGCGGGCTATTCGGGCCCCGAATATCGGATGCACGGTAAATTTTCGGCGCCCGACAATCGTTTCGCACTCCCGGAGAGCCTCTTTCGCAAATCTGGACGAGCCTACCAACGGCGCGGCCACCGGACTCATACGCGATTGCGAAGATCGATGGCGAAAGGCTTTTCCGCAGGGTGAGTTACACGGATTTTTGTTCATCGGGTAACGTTGCTTCGCCATTTTTACACGACTAAAAGTATTCATTAGTTGCGGAGGAGAAATACTATGATTGATGACAATTTTTTTTATTTTTTATTTTTTTTCTGTTTTTTTCTATAAAGGGTACAAAAACTGAAAGGAAAGGTTTTTCGAACAGTGAGTTACACGGATTTTTTTGTTGGTAGGGTAGCGCTGATTCGCCATTTGTACACAAAAAAAAAATATCCATTAGTCACAAACGAGAAATACTATGATTGGTGACATTAAAAAAAATTGGTAGTGTAAAGAGTACAAAAAAAATTAAAAAAAGGGTTCTCCGTAGAGTTACAAGGATTTTTTTTTAGCTAGGACAGCGTTGATTCAGCATTTTTTCCCGGCTAAAAATATGCTTTGGTTACAAACGAGAAACGCTGTGATTCGCCAATTTTTTATTTACACATTTTTTTTTTAATTCATTTTTTTACTACAAAGGGTTCAAAAAATAGTTGCAGAGGAGAAATACTATGATTGATGACAATTTTTTTTTTTTTTTTTGTATTTTTCACTATAAAGGGTACAAAAACTGAAAGGAAAGGTTTTTCGAACAGTGAGTTACACGGATTTTTTTGTTGGTAGGGTAGCGCTAATTCGCCATTTGTACACAAAAAAAATATCCATTAGTCACAAACGAGAAATACTATGATGACATTAAAAAGAAAAAATTTGTTAATGTAAAGAGTACAAAAAAAATTAAAGAAAGAGTTCTCCGTAGAGTAAGTTACAAGGATTTTTTTAGCTAGGACAGCGTTGATTCAGCATTTTTTCCCGGCTAAAAATATGCTTTGGTTACGAACGAGAAACGCTGTGATTCGCCAATTTTTTATTTACACATTTTTTTTTTAATTCATTTTTGTGCTATAAAGGGTTCAAAAAATAAAAGGTAGGGTTCGCTCCATTCCTCCCTCGCCCAAAACTGACAGGATTAAAAGCCGTCCAGAGTTTCCATATTGCGCTGGGAGGAGAGTCGAAAAACGTGACCTTTCATTTATCTGCTCCGAATTTCCCTAAAAAAACATAAAAAATAAAAAAACATCCCCTGTGAATATTCGCAGACTTTTACGAAACAGCACGTTCATAGCAGTTGCACGTAACATTCACCAAATTAAATAAAAAAAACCGCACTGTTATATTTTTTTTTTTTACAAATACCACCCGCAGGGCTCGTTACATTCGACAGAGCTTCTCGTCCGTATCGTCCCAACGATATTTATTCATGCAAACATGGTATAAATAGATTCGAATTTATTCGTCGCAACGTGCACCATCCGCGCAATTACATGAAAAATAGGTTTAAAAAAAAAAATAAAAAAAAAATAAAAATCAGTTTTCGATATAATAACAATTACGATAACGAAGCACCGGCTGACCGGCTCGACCAATCATGTGAGCGGCCGAGATAATTAAAGCATGCTCCCTTCAAATTTTTTGTTATTTTTTAACTTTTTCGAAATTGCAATTTTGTTAAATTTAAAAAAAAATTTATTCACGTTCGTCATTTCCCTCTCGCCGAGAAGTTGATGGATCGTCACAAGAAAGTGATACATGACCGGACGCGGCGAGAGGGTCGAGTTAATTCATTAGGCTCCAGTTACGCGATTGCGCACCTCGAATTAATTAGCGCTCATAATCGCCGGCCTGTCGAGTGACGAGTATATCCAGCGCGCCGACCGCGCTCTCCGAGCTTGTTCCTCACCTCGAGTTGATAACAATTTTCGTAACAAGCACACGATTCTCAAAGCCACCGCGAGCCCTCACGCGTCCCGGGGCTGTTACGGATAGCCTAGTGTGAGCGTCACACGGGGCCAGCACTGGCACGGCGTCGGCCAGTCTTCGCCCAGCGCCGGCCCTGTCCGTCATTCCCACCAGGACACTTCGTCGGGCGAACTTTTACTTTTGATTAATCGACGGAGGTCGAGACGATGCCCGATGATATCAGAAGTCTCGACTACCAACAATGTTCCTAATTAGAGGGCTACGGATAATTATTAGTCGGCTGGACGCCCTTTCGGCGGTCGACTTCTTTCTCTCTACCTCTGATTACAAAAGATAAAGAGAAAAAAATAAAATAAAAAAATGAGAAGAAATTTACCTTGCAAATTTTAAAAAATTGTAAAAAAAAAAATTATTATACAAATTTGAAGAAATGTGCCGTGCAAATGTAAAAGAAATAATAATGAAAAAAATGTGAAGAAATTTGCCTCGCAAATGTAAGAAAAAATAAATAAAATAAAAAAGAATTAATTTCACCGAAGACGAAATCGCGGCAGTCGAGAATTTTTCATTGAATTTTTTTTGTTTGTGATTTTACGCTACGATGACAACGAATTACGAGGAGTGAAAAGAAGCTGGAGTGACGAGGGGAGAGATAAGAAGAAAAAAATTACATATTTTTTTTTTTTTTTTTTTATATCTCAGGCACGAAGATGTAAGTACGCGCCAGCGGAGTGCTCGTGCGGAAAGAGCGGAGGGGGTTCTTCTCGGGTCACAGTGGTGCGAAGAAAAATTATCGCGAGCGTGAATCTCCGGGGGAAATTACTCGGGTGGATTGCGGTGTATGCGATGTGATACCGCAAGGGCCCGCCGAGGCGAGCTGGAAGTTGGATGCGAGTCCGTGAGGCAGTCACGACGACGGAGACGAAGGCGATGAAGCGCCGTCGCCTCGTAGAACAACGCCGTCGTTACGTAGTTGGATTACTTGTACGAGAGAGTTGTCGCATGGCTGGAAACTCTCTCGACAATCGTGAAGTTGCATCAAAACCGCGACCGTACAATACGAGCGTGAGGGACAACCCTGCCGCAGGACAAGATTCACTTTCGGCTCGAATCTGCGAGTCAATTTAGGGCGTTTTTGCCGGAAGTCCGTCCATATTCGTCACGCCCGGAAAACTTGTTCATTCGACGAGCAAATATTCGCAAATAAATATTCTTTTGATTCATGTAATAATTTATTGAACTCAAATATATAACGAATAATGCAAACCACGTACAACCGCGAAACATCTTGGAATTACTGTAGATAATAAAATAAGCTACATTTTAACAGTCATTCAAAAATAACGAAAACAAAAAACACGGCTACAGCTTCGGGCACATTTACATCTTTACCACTGAAAACTGTACCAGATAAGACAGCTCTGACAACTCTACCATATTAGAACTCTACCATAATCTCTACTAGAAAGTAAAAAATTACCAGAATCAAAATACAACTCTACCGGAATGACAATAAAACTAACGGAATACAAGGCTCCGGTTTAGCTTTGTATTCCGGTAGAGTTTTATTTCAATTTCGGTAGAGTTTTATTTCACGTCCGATAGAGTTTTATTTTGATTCTGGTAGAGTTTTTTTTTTTTTTTTTTAACTTTCTGGCAGAGATTCTGGTAGAGTAATTATCCGGTAGAGTTGTGAATGGTACAGATGTAAATGTGCCGAGCTTCGCACTTCCGCAAGTCGACATTTGAAAACAAACTCATCGCTACAGAACATGCCACGAATATTTATAAATGCATTACTGAGGCTAATAAAGTGCATTTACTACTACTAAGCGCATTTCTCCCAATAATTATTTAGTTAAGTCAAAAATAATTATTTATTCAATTAAAATAATTATTTAGTTAAGTCAAAAATAATTATTTATTTAAGTAAAATAATTATTTATTTAAGTCAAAATAATTATTTATTTAAGTCAAAATAATTATTTATTTAAGTCAAAATAATTATTTATTTAAGTCAAAATAATTATTTATTTAAGTCAAATAATTATTTATTTAAGTCAAATAATTATTTATTTAAGTCAAATAATTATTTATTTAAGTCAAATAATTATTTATTTAAGTCAAAATAATTATTTATTTAAGTCAAAATAATTATTTATTTAAGTCAAAATAATTATTTATTTAAGTCAAAATAATTATTTATTTAAGTCAAAATAATTATTTATTTAAGTCAAAATAATTATTTATTTAAGTCAAATGTATGTTCATTTGCGGTACGTCCGTCAAACAGATAATTTCTCAGTGTGCCTTTTCACCCACCTTTCCCACAAAGTACCGAAAACTCTCCAATTCGATTGGCCGATTACCCCGACCAAGCGAAGCCCGGCCGGCACTCGTGGAATCAAAGGACACGGAAAGGAGTTCCGGGGGGACCCGACTCGTTGCTTCGCGAAGCGGTTTCGATTAGCCAGCTCGTTGAGCCCCGCCATTGCGAAAGTGGTGGCTTTTTCGGTCCTTCGGATCCATCCAGGTCCTTCCCGAGCTGCTCCCAACGCGCCGACCTCGTACGGATGAGAACCAGAGTGTCCGGTTCTCCGGGGTGTTCTCTTTCCCGACCAGTGAACACTCACCCCCTCACCCCCCCCCCCCCCCCCCCCTAGTTTCCGTGCGAGGTGGAATCTTTTATGGCAACCCGTTTCGAACCGATTGCCCCGACGCCAATTTCTCACGTTCGATTCGCCCGACCGAGCGCTCTGCATTACCGACCGAGAGTCGACACTCGGCAGCTAATTGGATTCCGTTGAATCGGAACCATTCTCGTGCCATAATGCGCTGGAAGGGTACGTGGCGAACGTTGAATGGCGCCGGATGGAACACAGTCGAGAGGGTGGCTCGAAGACCTTATTGAGGTCAGATTCACCCTGCACAGCCGGCTGGCTTCCGGTATGTCTGCAGAGACGTTGCCGCACGCCGGCCTCGAGGAGGAATCGATCGACGGATAGAAGGGGATCGGTAGCAACTTGATTTCTGCATAGTCGCGAGAGGTCGAGGGCCTCTCGCGCGTCGTGGCATCGATTCGATAAGGGGGGGGGGGGGGGGGGGGGGGAAGACGGGGGTTTGAGAAACGACGAGCAAGAAGCGTGCAGTCAACAGCTTTCTAGGGGTGAGGGTTACTGACCGAACTTTCTCTGATTCTTTTGTTTCCAGGGGCCCGAACAGGAAATCGAGACGGGTTATCCCTGCGAAGGGATTCTGGAACTGGAGGTGGAGGGATGGGCGAAGTTTGCGAGATATAAGTGGGGAGAAACGTATCCAAGGAACTGAACTACACACTGCACTCTGCATTCGACTGGAAAACGAGGGGGAGGTGAGTGTTATCGTTATACATGGAAAGTTTCATACGTAGGGAAAGTCGGGATGGGATTGCCGACTGTCGGTAAAGAAGTTTGACGGAGAGTTGTGAATGTTGTTTTTTTTTTTTTCTTAATGAGCCGAAATGGTCACGGATTGGTGAATCTGTTGTTTCTGAACGGGAAGGGGAGACTTAGAATTGCGGACCCTACAACTCATTACTGGCGTCCGAACGCACCCCACGCGAAGTGGAGAAAATTAGCTTTTCGCTTATTTTTTCCGGCTTTCAGTCTTCGGATCGGTTTTTCATTAAGGTAGTCCTAGCGGACAGCCTGAGCCCACATGAGTTCAGAGAGAATTGAGAGAGAATTGCGAACACTTCTCGATGGGATAAAAATTCGAAAAAAATCAAGCATATGGAAGGTGCTGAAAAGATTGATTTTACATAATAATAACTCCAAAATATTATTAACAAATACATAAAAAAAAAAATTGTTCAACAAATTCCCCGGCAACTTAACTTTTTGTTCATATAAAAACAATTTGTTAATCTTTTTGAATACGTATGAATTTTTTCAGAATTTTATCTAATTTTTGAAAATCACGTTTTTTTATTAAATAAAAACGCAATTTTCAAAAATTAGACAAAATTCTGAAAAAATTCATACGTATTCAAAAAGATTAACTTATTGTTTTTATATGAACAAAAAGTTAAGTTGCCGGAAGATTTGTTGAACAATTTTTTTTTCATTCATTTGTTAATAACATTTTGGAATTATTATTATGCAAAATCAATCTTTTCAGTACCTTCCATGTGGTTGATTTTTTTCAGATTTTTATCTCATCGCGAAGTATTCGCAATTCCACTCTCAATTCGCTCTGAACTCACGTGGGCTCAGGCTGTCCGCAAGGACTACCTTAACTAAATGCAAATGAGATCAAATTTCTTGTACACCATTCTCTTCCTTATGAAAAAAGGAAGACAACTATGTATGAGAAAATCTGTTTATCAGCATAGGACCGGTTTTTTTTTTTTTTTTTTTTACTATCCTACATTATTGGGTTTCAGGTAAATACGATCTGCAACACCGCGTTGAAAAATTCACTTCCCGTGTTTGCCCGCACAGCTCGTTAGCGCAAAAACTCGTTCCTGTTCACTCCACGCGAACAGCATACATTTTTTTATTGAACTGAAATGGTTATCGATTGTTAGATCTGTTATCCGCGCGAACAGCATACATTTTTGTATTGAACTGAAATGGTTATCGCTTGGCCTGAACCGTAAGGGGGGACTGGGAACCGCGGATGAAAAAGGCTCTTGGATTGAAGTTGGACTGAAGTTCCTCAAAGAGAGACCGGAAGTGAACTGGGAAGTGAAACAGGCTACTTCAATTTTTAAGTTCCGATTATTTTCTTTTTTTTTCTTACTGTGCAGCATATCTGCAGCTAACGAGAATACGATCTACGGTCGCAGCTTTGAAAAATTCACTTCTCCTGTTTACCCGCATACCTCGCTGGCGCAAAAACTCGTTCCCGCTCACTCCTTGCGAACAACATAAATTTTCTTTCCCCATCTCGGCAAAAGTTGGTAAAAAAGAAGTTGTTACACTTATAGCGGAACAGTGGGAGGGGGGGGGGGGGGGGGGGGGGTAAAGAGCGGCAAGAAAAGTGACAAGTTCCGAGTAACTTTCCAAGCGGTATAGCACTCTATTCTTCAGGAATATCTTAACGGCATCGATCCGCTTCCCCCCCGTGCGCGTAACTGGAACACGAAGGACTTTTGCCCCTCGTCGAGTCGACGTAGTTTCTCATTAAACAAATGGCTCGCGCCGTGCGGGAGTTAACAGTTTCACTGTGAAGTTCTCTGACTTTCCGCGGTATTCGATTTCCCACTGGAGCAACACGAGAGGACCGCGCCAAAGCACGGATTGCGTACACCGAGAAAAAAAAATTTATTTGACCGCCACCGTTTATTTGGTTTAAGTAAAATATTTATTTGGTTCAAATATTTATTTTTATTAAGTAAATAGTTACTTAATTGAAATAAATATTTATTTAAATCAAATGAATATTTATTTTTATTAAGTAAATAGTTACTTAATTGAAATAAATATTTATTTAAATCAAATAAATATTTATTTTTATTAAGTAAATAGTTACTCAATTGAAATAAATATTTATTTAAATCAAATAAATATTTATTTTTATTAAGTAAATAGTTACTCAATTGAAATAAATATTTATTTAAATCAAATAAATATTTTACTTAAACCAAATGAACAGTGGCCGTCAAATAAATTTTTTTTCTGGGTGTAGGCTCCGCGCAGCCTCCTGCCGAATCGTGTCATCAGCGATAAGGGAACCAGACAGAAACACGTTCTACCTGCGCATCTGCATCCGGCGCATTGTGCACATTGTACACCTGTATTTCTACATTACACCATGCGGAAGTATCAACCGAACGGTGGAAAAGAATTTGCAACAAAAAAACTTTGCTACAAATCACTCTCTATCGTATAGAGAAAAGTTGAAAATTTGAATTTTCATATCGCTTCTTCATAAAGGTTGACGATTGAAATTTTTATAAAGCTTCCTCATAAAAGTTGAAAATTTCAATTTTCAAATCGCTTTCTCATCATGTTCTTTATTTGCAAAGTTTTCTTTTATGACAAACCATTTGATGTATTTTATGTATTTTTTGGCGAAGAAAAGAACATTATGAGAAAGCGATATAAAAATTTCAATTTTCAACTTTTACGCTTAAGCGATATTCACTCGAGATATTTGACATTTAACACACATGTAAATGCTTCGTCCACGAAGCTCCACAATTTTTCTCTTGTCGATTGAACAACTTATTTTTTAGTCAACGCCATTTTCCCCAAAAAAATGTTGTTGCATGCATTCTTCTTACTTTTATCAACTAAACCGTACAAAAGAATCTGCACAAAAAAAATCTTTGGTACAAACCACTCTCCATCCTGTGGTTAAAAATCCCCGTTCCATTTCACTCAAGACATGTAACATATAACAAACATTTCAATTGTTTGGTCCACAAATGTCCACAATTTTTCTCTCATCGATTAAACAATTTTTTATTTTCCAACGCGATTCATCGCAAAAAAAATGTTGCTGAATGCTGACTTAAATTTTGTTCTCAATGAGGACGAGAATGCGGGTCGAATAGCGCGAGCGCCGACTGTACGTCGACTCTCGCAGGACCGTCTGAGGTACGCAAACTCGGTGAATTCGTGACTCGGTACATACACCTTCCTCTTACATCCTCGTATATAAACTCCATTATACACCGTATGTACATGCATGTACCCCGTTGATGTATGGCTCGAACAGCAGAATCAACATGCATGTATCCCTGTAGCTTATGGCCCAAGGTACATAATACCTACCTAATACATACAACTCGTGCCCACATCCCCCTTACCGGCTATATCTCTACCTAATAATATACTGTCCTCTCCGTCTCCCTCTCTCTCTCCATTGTCGGAAAATGGGTCGAGCATCCCGCAAGATGCATTGGTTTGCAGTACGGAGCGCAAGGGTGGCGGGGGGCGGGGGGGGGGGGGGGGGGGGGGGGCGGTGTGCCCTGGCCAGGTAGTAGATACATCGAGTTACGGAGCAGACACACGCCCCGTTACGTAAATGCCCGGTGCACGCGTTACTCGGTGCATACGTCCGTGCAACCGCTGCTATGTCGCAGGCTCGCGTGTCACGTGGCCGTCGACACCGACTAGGAGTCTATGAATGGCTCGTGCAAGACTCATACGTTTTGTTTTCGTACACCCAGAAAAAAACATTTATCTGACGGCCACTGTTCATTTGGTTTAAGTAAAATATTTATTTGATTTAAATAAATATTTATTTCAATTAAGCAACTATTTACTTAATAAAAATAAATATTTATTTGAACCAAATAAATATTTATTTGAACCAAATAAATATTTATTTGAACCAAATAAATATTTATTTGAACCAAATAAATATTTATTTGAACCAAATAAATATTTATTTGAACCAAATAAATATTTTACTTAAACCAAATAAATATTTTACTTAAACCAAATAAACGGTGGCGGTCAAATACATTTTTTTTCTGGGTGTACTACGTGCGGAATTATCTATCCCGGTCCCAAAGCCAGAAAAATTATTTGTTTGACGGGTACCGCGCAAATAAAAATTTATTAAATTGCAATCGATATTTATTTAATTCAAACTAAGTTTATTTCATTCAAACTAAATTTATTTTAATTAAATTAAATGTATTTAAATTGTATTAACGGCATTTGAATTAAATGAATTTAAATTGAATTAAGGGTATTTAAATTAAATTAAATTTAAATTTAGTTTAATTTTTCGAATTTTTTTATTTCGCAAAGTCTTTAATTTCGAGGGCTGCAGTTCGGGTTTGTTCCACCCGACAGTCCGGGACGTCGGGATGATTCGAGATTGTGTTTCGTCGGCGTTTTCCACGCTGAATGCGATTCGGTTTCTCGACCGGGCATTGTTTCCGCGTTCGCAGGCCGCCAAGCAAACGAGATAGGGTGGAGACAAACTAACTGTAATGCGTGCTATATACGAGGCGCTATATATATAGTCTGATTGTCCTGTGCGCGCGTTTCTCCATTTCCCTCTGGTTTACCGACCGGCCTCCCCCCCAGTTGGCTAGCCCGCCCTTCGGTCTCCAGTTCCATTTCGGCGCCAGTTTCCGGTTCCGCGGATAACGGGATATGGACGAGACTAATGAAACTATGATCGTCATTTTGATTCGGGGCCGAAATGTAAAACGGAATTTAGCGGCAGTTTAGCCGAAACATCAAACCGCCAGGGCCACGGATATGAGAAACCGCGGTCTGCGCGAACCGGGAACGGGGGAATCGAACCGAACCGGGAAACGATCGCGCGATCGTTCCCGGTTCGACTTGAATCACCACTTTGGGACGAGGAAATTTCTACTCCAAGTCTTAATGTTTCTAACGGGATATTTTTTTTTTTTTTAATACATTTTTGTTTAACTTCAACTGGGAAACTTTTTGCAACCGTGTCATATAGCGTTAAAGCGATTTGTTAAATATACTTAGCTCGTGGCAAGAGTGGGCCAAAAATGGACCTCGATTTTTTGAGATTTACTTTTTAGGTCCTGTGACAACATTCGTTAGAATGGGTCGTTTTGCCCCCTGGTTCGTTTTGCCCCGCTCTTCTCTACTGCCTACATTGATTTGGCTTGGTTCGGCTTGAGTCTCGAATTTAGGACGAGCAAATTTTTACTCCAAGTCTTAATGTTTCTAACGGGACACTTTTCGTTGTTAATACATTTTTATTTAACTTCAACTGGGAAACTTTTTGCAACCGTGTCATATTGCGTTAAAGCGATTTGTTAAATATACTTAGCTCGTGGCAAGAGTGGGCCAAAAATGGACCTCGATTTTTTGAGATTTATTTTTTTAGGTCCTGTGACAACATTCGTTAGAATGGGTCATTTTGCCCCCTGGTTCGTTTTGCCCCGCTCTTCTTTACTGCCTACATTGCCTACATTTGGCTTCATTCGACTTGAGTCACCAATTTAGGACGAGCAAATTTTTACCCCCAACCTTAATGTTTCGAACGGGACATTTTTCGTGGCTAATCATTTTTATTAACTTCAACTGGGAAACTTTTTGCGACCGTGTCATATAGCGTGAAAGCAATTTGTAAAATATATTTATTACGTGGTAAGAGCGGGGCAAAACGGACCTCCGTTTTTGGAGAGTTGTTTTTTAGGCCCTGTGACAAAATTCGTTAGGATGGACCGTTTTGCCCTCTGGTCTGTTTTGCCTCGTTCCAGGCTCTTGTGAACAGCCTACATTGTTTTTTTTTTTTTTTTTTTTTTAACAGTGACTGGTGAAACGAATTTTCTAAGTGCGTTTCTCACATAATAGAAAAAATCTATTAGTCACGTACTCAGAAAAAGAAAAATCCACATGACTGTAGAAAATTGTTTAGTTTCCGCATTACCCAACGACGCGGAAGCGAAACGAACGATTTGGATTTACAAGAATAAGATAAGTCACCGCACGCTGACGCGGAGAGTTTGTCGTCGAAGAGCACACACCGACGAGGACTTCCGCTGCGTCCGGGAAGAGATAGACGTGGGTTAAACGATTTGCCTTTTTTTTTCCTTTCCCGTAACGACCACCCTAACTTCCTGTCTTTCCAGAACGTGAGCTTATCGCCGCTTCTTCCCGGATACAAAACTCTGGCCAATGCGGTTATCGGACAAGCGACCCTGACCGAAAAGATCGTATCTCGGAGTCCCGAAAAAACCGACATGAATTTACGATTTCGAAGTAGCTAAAAAAATAAAAAAATAAAAAAATCGAACGCGTAGGAATTTATTTCGAAGTGAGTCGAATGTATTTTTTTCAAAGTTCATTTATTGATTCAATTTGTTAATTAACTTCCTTGATTTAATCTATTAATTAAATCCATTGATTTAATTCATTATTTAAATCCGTCGATTTCGTTCATTACATTCATTTCATTAAATTGAATTAATATAATTTTAATATGGAGTAGATTGGGGCAAAATGGTCTACGTGTGCCAAATCAAATTACATCGGCAAAATACGTGATCGATAGACGAGATGACGTCCCGAATGGTCCCGACTCCGAATTCCCTTCGAGTGCTCGGACAGTAATTTAATCGGACGGCGGGATCTTCTGAGTAGGTACGAAACATTAGCGCCGGGAATGTTCTCCCACGGTGTGAAACGGTCCGATACATTATTACAGGTACTCGTCACGTGTATAACGAAGATACATGAATTTACGATTTCAAAGTAGCTAAAAAAAAAAAAAAAATCGAACACGTAGGAATTTATTTCGATGTAAGGCGAATGCTTTTTTTCAAAGTCCATTTATTAATTCAATTTGTTAAATAAATTCCTTGATTTAATCTATTAATTAAATCCATTGACTTAATCTTTAAATTAAATCCATTGATTTCGTTCATTACATTCATTTAATTAAATTGAATTAATATAATTTTAATATGGAGTAGATTGGGGCAAAATGGTCTACGTGTGCCAAATCGAATTACATCGGCAAAATACGTGATCGATAGACGAGATGACGTCCCGAATGGTCCCGACTCCGAATTCCCTTCGAGTGCTCGGACAGTAATTTAATCGGACGGCGGGATCTTCTGAGTAGGTACGAAACATTAGCGCCGGGAATGTTCTCCCATGGAGTCAAACGGTCCGATACATTATTACAGGTACTCGTCACGTGTATAACGAAGATACATGAATTTACGATTTCAAAGTAGAAAAAAAAAAAAAAAAATCGAACACGTAGGAATTTATTTCGATGTAAGGCGAATGCTTTTTTTCAAAGTCCATTTATTAATTCAATTTGTTAAGTAAATTCCTTGATTTAATCTATTAATTAAATCCATTGACTTAATCTTTAAATTAAATCCATTGATTTAATCCATTATTTAAATCCGTAGATTTCGTTCATTACATTCATTTAATTAAATTGAATTAATATAATTTTAATATGGAGTAGATTGGGGCAAAATGGTCTACGTGTGCCAAATCAAATTACATCGGCAAAATACGTGATCGATAGACGAGATGACGTCCCGAATGGTCCCGACTCCGAATTCCCTTCGAGTGCTCGGACAGTAATTTAATCGGACGGCGGGATCTTCTGAGTAGGTACGAAACATTAGCGCCGGGAATGTTCTCCCACGGTGTGAAACGGTCCCATACATTATTACAGGTACTCGTCACGCGTATAACGAAGGTACATGAATTTACGATTTCAAAGTAGCTAAAAAAAAAAAAGAAAAAATCGAACACGTAGGAATTTATTTCGATGTAAGGCGAATGCGTTTTTTCAAAGTGCATTTATTAATTAAATTCCTTGATTTAATATATTAATTAAATCCATTGACTTAATCTTTAAATTAAATCCATTGATTTAATCCATTATTTAAATCCGTAGATTTCGTTCATTACATTCATTTAATGAAATTGAATTAATATAATTTTAATATAGAGTAGATTGGGGCAAAATGGTCTACGTGTGCCAAATCAAATTACATCGGCAAAATACGTGATCGATAGACGAGATGACGTCCCGAATGGTCCTGACTCCGAATTCCCTTCGAGTGCTCGGACAGTAATTTAATCGGACGGCGGGATCTTCTGAGTAGGTACGAAACATTAGCGCCGGGAATGTTCTCCCACGGTGTGAAACGCTCCGATACATTATTACAGGTACTCGTCACGCGTATAACGAAGTTACATGAATTTACGATTTCAAAGTAGCTAAAAAAAAAAAAAAAATCGAACACGTACGAATTTATTTCGATGTAAGGCGAATGCTTTTTTTCAAAGTCCATTTATTAATTCAATTTGTTAAGTAAATTCCTTGATTTAATCTATTAATTAAATCCATTGACTTAATCTTTAAATTAAATCCATTGATTTAATCCATTATTTAAATCCGTAGATTTCGTTCATTACATTCATTTCATGAAATTGAATTAATATAATTTTAATATGGAGTAGATTGGGGCAAAATGGTCTACGTGTGCCAAATCAAATTACATCGGCAAAATACGTGATCGATAGACGAGATGACGTCCCGAATGGTCCCAACTCCGAATTCCCTTCGAGTGCTCGGACAGTAATTTAATCGGACGGCGGGATCTTCTGAGTAGGTACGAAACATTAGCGCCGGGAATGTTCTCCCACGGTGTGAAACGGTCCGATACATTATTACAGGTACTCCGCACGTGTGTAACGAAGACACATAGTGGTCCATGTATCTTCTTGGCTCCCCGTACATAACGTCTGCCATAATACACGGAGAAGGGCGAAGTGGAGCTTCACACTCTCGAGATTACCTGACTTCCATTAACGCTCGGTACGGCCAGACGACAATTAGACCGCGCTAAGTGGCGGTTTCGGGAACTCTTCGATATACCCGACCAATAATAATTCGCCCGTGTTATCGAGTTTCCATTGTCGGGCAGCGCTCACTGAACCTTTCCCGGGCAATCAATAAGTCACTGCCTCCGTTAACTATTTAATCACCGAATCGCCCGGTATAAAGTTAGACCCCTCAACGGTCAGCCGGGAAGCGAGTCATTTCGGTCCTCCCAATTATTAAATCTTCGCGACGAAAAGTAAAAATACAATAACGGATAAATATGGTGTCTGAAGGATGTCCGGGCAAGCTAAGTTTACTGATAAGAAAAATCATCTGTTCGCCACGACAGCCGGAAAATTTTTACTCAGTGGGACTGTGGGGCAAAATGGACCTTCATTTCAGACGAGCTTTCAACAAATCTGCAAAAAAAAATTGGTACTGGTCCGTTTTGCCCCGTTCTTTCGTGGCCCAAAAACAGACCAGGCGCGAAATAACTCCAGATTCGGAGTAGCCTATTTATACTTGGCGTCGAGACGTCTCTTGATATATCTATCAAGTCTTAATTAGCTTTATTTAAATCTACTAAAAAATTGGGGCTGGTTCATTTTGTTCCGCTCTTTCGTTGTCCAAAAACAGATCAGGTGCGAAATAAATCCAGTTTCGAAGTATCCTATTTATATAGCTGTCGATTATTCTGAATCGGCATTATTTAAATCTCCGAAAAAGTTGGAGAAGTAAGATCCTATAAAATAAATGATTCGCGGTTCCCTCGCCGCCCCGTGGACGCCATTTATGCACCACAGTGTGGTTCGTTTTTCAAAAATAGACCAGGTGTAAAATAACTCCAAATTCGAAGTTCTCCATTTATATAACTATCGATAATTCTAAATCAGCCTAACATTTTTTTTAAGACTTTATTTTCCTCCCTTAAAGTAAGATCCTACGAAAAAACATGATTCACGATTCCCTCGCCGTCCCCTGGACACATTTATGCACTACAATATTGTTACGTTTTTCCAGGTGCGAAATAACTCCAAATTCGAACAACCCTATTTATATATCTATAAATTATTAAAAATCAGCGTAACATTTTTCTTGATAGGATTTATTTTGCACCCGCAAAGTAAGTTACTATAAAAAATAAAAAAATGATTCACGATTTCCTCGCCGCCCGTGCACACATTTATGCACTATAATATTGTTACCTTTTTCCCCGCTCTTCCGTGGTCCAAAAACAGACCAGGTGCGAAATAACTCCAAATTCGAACAACCTTATTTATATATCTATAAATTATTCAAAATCAGCGTAACATTTTTCTTTATAGGATTTTATTTTGTACCCGCAAAGTAAGTTGCTATAAAAAAAAAAATGCTTCACAATTTCCTCGCCGCCCATGCACACATTTATGCACTACAATATTGTTACGTTTTTCCCCGCTCTTCCGTGGTCCAAAAACAGACCAGGTGCGAAATAACTCCGAATTCGAACAACCCTATTTATATATCTATAAATTATTCCAAATCAGCGTAACATTTTTCTTCATAGGATTTTATTTTGCACCCGCAAAGTAAGTTGCTATAAAAAAAAATGATTCACGATTTCCTCGCCGCCCGTGCACACATTTATGCACTACAATATTGTTACGTTTTCCCCCGCTCTTCCGTGCTCCAAAAACAGACCAGGTGCGAAATAACTCCAAATTCGAACAACCCTATATATATATGTATATCTATAAATTATTCAAAATCAGCGTAACATTTTTCTTTATAGGATTTTATTTTGTACCCGCAAAGTAAGTTGCTATAAAAAAAAATATGATTCACGATTTCCTCGCCGCCCATGCACACATTTATGCACTACAATATTGTTACGTTTTTCCCCGCTCTTCCGTGGTCCAAAAACAGACCAGGTGCGAAATAACTCCGAATTCGAACAACCCTATTTATATATCTATAAATTATTCCAAATCAGCGTAACATTTTTCTTCATAGGATTTTATTTTGCACCCGCAAAGTAAGTTGCTATAAAAAAAAATGATTCACGATTTCCTCGCCGCCCGCGCACACATTTATGCACTACAATATTGTTACGTTTTTCCCCGCTCTTCCGTGGTCCAAAAACAGACCAGGTGCGAAATAACTCCAAATTCGAACAACCTTATTTATATATCTATAAATTATTCAAAATCAGCGTAACATTTTTCTTTATAGGATTTTATTTTGCACCCGCAAAGTAAGTTGCTATAAAAAAAAATGATTCACGATTTCCTCGCCGCCCGCGCACACATTTATGCACTACAATATTGTTACGTTTTTCCCCGCTCTTCCGTGCTCCAAAAACAGACCAGGTGCGAAATAACTCCAAATTCGAACAACCTTATTTATATATCTATAAATTATTCAAAATCAGCGTAACATTTTTCGTTATAGGATTTTATTTTGCACCCACAAAGTAAGTTGCTATAAAAAAAAAATGATTCACGATTCCCTCGCCGCCCGTGCACACATTTATGCACTACAATATTGTTACGTTTTTCCCCGCTCTTCCGTGCTCCAAAAACAGACCAGGTGCGAAATAACTCCAAATTCGAACAACCTTATTTATATATCTATAAATTATTCAAAATCAGCGTAACATTTTTCGTTATAGGATTTTATTTTGCACCCACAAAGTAAGTTGCTATAAAAAAAGAAATGCTTCACAATTTCCTCGCCGCCCATGCACACATTTATGCACTACAATATTGTTACGTTTTTCCCCGCTCTTCCGTGGTCCAAAAACAGACCAGGTGCGAAATAACTCCACATTCGAACAACCCTATATATATATGTATATCTATAAATTATTAAAAATCAGCGTAACATTTTTCTTTATAGGATTTTATTTTGCACCCACAAAGTAAGTTGCTATAAAAAAAAATATGATTCACGATTCCCTCGCCGCCCGTGCACACATTACACATTTATGCACTACACTATTGGAACGGCATCAGTCCGCGTTCGCGTTTACGATTGCGAGGGGTCGTGAGATATCTTGTTTTCACCCACGCTTGTGTATACCTCACTTCGTACGTCCCATCGCGGGCTTTCCAGCCCGGACGGAAATGAAGCGTAGCGTTCGTTGAAAAATTCAGGCGATCGCACACACGTGAGAGTCCATACACGTGTTCCTCCGGAAGGAAGATTCTCCTTTCCCGCGATATCCATACCATACCTACCATACATACTACATACATGCACATATTTATTTCCCCGAGAGGTGCGACGCGCAGAGTCGAAGGCGAAACGATATACAAGAGGAAGAACTGAAAGACGTGCGCGTACGAATTGAAGAAAAAAAAAAAAAAAAGAAAAGATATCACGTACCTAAATAAAAAAAGTTTCACGTATTCGGACGTGAGCGAATTCGTGCGAAGGTTCAAGCTGAATCAATAGAACATTAAACTGGAGGCGCGTGCAGATTGAAACGTGAATGTATAATGTGGGCCAAAGTTGCCGGGCTCTTCACCCCTCCCCCTCCCCCTCCCCCTCCCCTCCCCTCCCCCTAGAAGACGTGCGAGAGGGGCACAAGGAATGAATTCACTTTTCTCTTATTTTTACCTTCTTTCGCGTTTTCTCTCCTCTCCTTACTTCGCCTTGACGCAGATATTTTTTTTTTTTTTTTTTTTTTTTTTTTTTTTTTTTTTCTCTTTCGTTCCTTTTCTCTCGAGCGATACGAGAAAAAGATCTCGCCGTGACGCGAGAACTGAATTACAATTCAATGGACCGCAATGTCTCAGCTCTTGGTGCGCATTCCACTCGTCTCTCTCTTGTGAAAAATAAAAAAATTATTCTCCGATTTTTCTTATCAGGGTGTATAATCATAAAGGGCGAAAGGGGTGAATATGGCCCACGCTTATTAGCACGTTGAATCGATGATCTATGGACCGGACCATGTATAGTATAGTTAATTTACGACAGTTCCGATTTGAAATTCAAGTGTCATATCGATTTTTTAGTTTTTAGTTTGTTTAAAAAAAATGTATAAAAAATAAAAGATTAAATTCTACAATGCTGGTTTTTTTGGAAATAGAAGTAGTTTGCGCACCCGGGAGTAACGTATTCGAAACCCGCCTGTCTCTCCGTGGAAATAAATTGTGTCCCCCCCCCCCCCCCCCCCCCCCCCCCGGTTTGTTCTTAACTACTTTACCGGGCGAGGCGGACTCGATTCTCATTTGAATCGCAGAGAGGGCGAATAATGAAAAATCTTTCGTAGCTTCAAACTTTAACTCGTTTCTCTCCATCACCGTCGAGCAGACTGAGTTTCGATTTAATTTTTATTTATTCTTTCTCATATACGGTCCTAGGTCCATTTTGCCCCTCCCTATAAAGAATAAATAAATCTCTTCAGAGTCTCGAAGTTTTTTTTTACCGCAGTGCAGGACAATCGAAGCACCAACCGGAGGCCCATGGTCCATTTTACCCCAGCGAAGACGATGATAATTATCGTTTCGGAGCACGTAAATATTAATTACCAAAATTATGTCAGTTTCCCCAGTCTGGCGGTCTTCGGGACGATCAGTCGCTAATCTCGCGGGTTGGCTAAACGGAAGTCCGACTTATCTGAGTTTCGATACGAAAACAAAAAAATTGTATTTTTTCTCTCGTCTGCAGTCCTGGGTTAATTTTTCCCTTCCCCATTAAAAACAATGAATCTCTTCAGAGTCCCGAAGTTTTATTTTTTAACGTACATAGAGTACAATCGAAGCAGCGAGGCCGAGCCCATGGTCCATTTTTCCCTTCCCCATTAAAAAATGAATCTCTTCAGAGTCTCGAAGTTTTATTTTTTAACGTACATAGAGTACAATCGAAGCAGCGAGTCCGAGCCCCATGGTCCATTTTACCCCACCGAAGACGATGATAATTATCGTCTCGGAGCGCGTGAATATTAATTACCAAAATTGTGTGAGTTTCCCCCAGTCTGGGGGTCTTCGGGACGATCCGCATGATCTCACTCGCCAATCTCGCGGGTTGGCTGAACGGAAGTCCGACTTAACTCAGTTTCGATACGACAAAAAAAAATTGTATTTTTTCTCTCGTCTGCAGTCCTGGGTCCATTTTTCCCTTCCCCATTAAAAAAATGAATCTCTTCAGAGTCCCGAAGTTTTATTTTTTAACGTACATAGAGTACAATCGAGGCAGCGAAGCCGAGCCCCATGGTCCATTTTACCCCACCGAAGACGATGATAATTATCGTCTCGGAGCGCGTGAATATTAATTACCAAAATTGTGTGAGTTTTCCCCCAGTCTGGGGGTCTTCGGGACGATCAGTCGCTAATCTCGCGGGTTGGCTAAACGGAAGTCCGACTTAACTCAGTTTCGATACGACAAAAAAAAAATTGTATTTTTTCTCTCGTCTGCAGTCCTGGGTCCATTTTTCCCTTCCCCATTAAAAAAATGAATCTCTTCAGAGTCCCGAAGTTTTATTTTTTAACGTACATAGAGTACAATCGAAGCAGCGAGTCCGAGCCCCATGGTCCATTTTACCCCACCGAAGACGATGATAATTATCGTCTCGGAGCGCGTGAATATTAATTACCAAAATTGTGTGAGTTTTCCCCAGTCTGGGGTCTTCGGGACGATCCGCATGATCTCACTCGCTAATCTCGCGGGTTGGCTAAACGGAAGTCCGACTTAACTCAGTTTCGATACGACAAAAAAAAAATTGTATTTTTTCTCTCGTATGCAGTCCTGGGTCCATTTTTCCCTTCCCCATTAAAAAAAAATGAATCTTTTCAGAGTCCCGAAGTTTTCTTTCTAACGTACATAGAGTACAATCGAGGCAGCGAGGCCAAGCCCGATGGTCCATTTTACCCCACCGAAGACGATGATAATTATCGTCTCGGAGCGCGTGAATATTAATTACCAAAATTGTGTGAGTTTTCCCCCAGTCTGGGGGTCTTCAGGACGATCCGCACGATCTCACTCGCCAATCTCGCGGGTTGGCTAAACGGAAGTCCGACTTAACTCAGTTTCGATACGACAAAAAAAAAATTGTATTTTTTCTCTCGTCTGCAGTCCTGGGTCCATTTTTCCCTTCCCCATTAAAAAAAATGAATCTCTTCAGAGTCCCGAAGTTTTATTTTTTAACGTACATAGAGTACAATCGAGGCAGCGAGGCCAAGCCCGATGGTCCATTTTACCCCACCGAAGACGATGATAATTATCGTCTCGGAGCGCGTGAATATTAATTACCAAAATTGTGTGAGTTTCCCCCAGTCTGGGGGTCTTCGGGACGATCCGCATGATCTCACTCGCTAATCTCGCGGGTTGGCTAAACGGAAGTCCGACTTAACTCAGTTTCGATACGACAAAAAAAAAATGGTATTTTTTCTCTCGTCTGCAGTCCTGGGTCCATTTTTCCCTTCCCCATTAAAAAAATGAATCTCTTCAGAGTCCCGAAGTTTTATTTTTTAACGTACATAGAGTACAATCGAGGCAGCGAAGCCGAGCCCCATGGTCCATTTTACCCCACCGAAGACGATGATAATTATCGTCTCGGAGCGCGTGAATATTAATTACCAAAATTGTGTGAGTTTTCCCCAGTCTGGGGTCTTCGGGACGATCCGCATGATCTCACTCGCTAATCTCGCGGGTTGGCTAAACGGAAGTCCGACTTAACTCAGTTTCGATACGACAAAAAAAAATTGTATTTTTTCTCTTGTCTGCAGTCCTGGGTCCATTTTTCCCTTCCCCATTAAAAAAAATGAATCTCTTCAGAGTCCCGAAGTTTTATTTTTTAACGTACGTAGAGTACAATCGAGGCAGCGAAGCCGAGCCCCATGGTCCATTTTACCCCACCGAAGACGATGACAATTATCGTCTCGGAGCGCGTGAATATTAATTACCAAAATTGTGTGAGTTTTCCCCCAGTCTGGGGGTCTTCGGGACGATCCGCATGATCTCACTCGCTAATCTCGCGGGTTGGCTAAACGGAAGTCCGACTTAAGTTAATATCCTCCAGGCGGCCGGCGTGGAGGGGGTTGGGGTGAGGGGTGCGGTTCGCAAATTGTACGAGAACTTCGCTGGATGCACAAACGAGAAAGACGGAGGGACGGGTAAAGGGTTGCAGTGGCGCGGTGGAGAGGAGCGCCCGGAACGGAAGTGGCGGCGAGCGCGAAAGGGAAACCTGAAGGGGTGTATACACGGAGCCCGGTGGAGGGAGATTCGAGAGGCGGAGACCGCTCGGGCCAGGGATGATTAAAGTCTCGGAGCCCTTCACCCCGTTGGTCGGAAGAGCTGCGGCGCAAAGATTAGCGCCCGGAGAATCAATTAGACGGACCAGCTAACCGGCTAATTGCTAGACGAACCCTCCGCCGGCCCGCTCGCGCTTTTATATATTTCTCCATACCTGCCCGACGTCCTGCGAACCTCGGTATATTAAAAAATTAAAAAAAATAAAAAATAAAGTTTGTAGGAAAATCTTAAAACACTGAATCTTTTTTTTTTCCTTTCTTTTTTAAGGTAAACAGAACCCCGGCTGAGATGCTAATCGTGTATTTAAATATTGCGAATATACAAGCGGGTTTTTAATATATACGTTGCACGGGTGAATTTTCATTAAGTAGGTCGAAGCGCTCCACGCTAATCGGGAGAGTGGTGAATTTTCTTTCATCGTTTACGCAAACTTTGGCGGATTAATTGACTGTAACGGATGGCGATTTGTGCCGCGGTGTGTGACGGCAAAATATAAAAATGTTAATAATATTTTGTGTAAACGATTTAAAAAAAATTAAGGACTCGTTTAACTCATTAAACTTTTTTCAACTTTTTTGGGGTAAAAGCGATGAATTGTTGGATGATTTATGGACCAGGTCATGTTCATCACTTTCACTCTTAATAATAATGCGTTATACTAATTTATTATATTTATTTCATTCATTACCTTATCAAACCGTACTGTTTTCTCAATGAACGAGCCAATCCATCTCTAAACTCAATTTCGCGATTCCAAGACTAACTCCGACTATCTCCGAAGCTCCCGGCAGTTCCTCAAAGTTTGCAAAAGCAAAATACCCTCGAACCAACTACAGGGGCAGTTGAGCGGAGTTAACCGGCTTCGCTTCTACAATGAACTTATGTATCGAGCAGCTCGCCGAGTGAAAAGGAAAAGTCAAACACTAGAAAGCTTCGGCTCCTTTTCCGGCTACCGAGCTTCCCGTGCACTCGATAATTCTTATCTGCTCGTCGTACGATATTCCTTCGGCAGTCGCCGGAGTGTTTACCCTTCCTCGCTTCACGATCTACTATGCATTGAATAAAAATATATGCTTGACAAGTATAATAATAACACAATAATAATATAATAATAATATAATAATAATATAATAATAATATAATAATATAATAATAATAATATAATAATAATATAATAATATAATAATATAATAATATAATAATAATATAATAATAATATACACTGAGAAAAAGAAATGGTTGGATTAAACAAATGCGCGGTGACATACGTTCAAAGGTGTATTTGGTTGGTTCAACAAAAATGTCTGTTTCAATCGAAAATTTTTGAATAAATTGAAGCAAATAATCGTTTAACAAAACAATGCTATATTTGTACCAAACAAATAACAGCTTTGAACGTATGTCACTGCGACTTTTGGTTAATCCAACCATTTTTTTTTTCTCAGTGTAATAATAATATAATAATAATATAATAATAATATAATGATAATATAATAATAATATAATAATAATATAATAATAATATAATGATAATATAATAATAATATAATAATAATATAATAATAATATGATAATAATATAATAATAATATAATAATAATATAATAATAATATAATAATAATATAATAATAATATAATAATAATATAATAATAATATAGTTTCGTACATCCCAAAAGCCCAGCAAGCAAGATTCGCGTGAATTATGATTATTATGTTTCACCGTCTCTTTCCGCGATTCCGCTCGATTTTTCAGAATCCCTTTTAACTGCAGAGATTTCTTTTTCATCCCTCTGGATTTTGTTCTTTGTCCCGGAGCATCGGTCTGAGTGAGGTTCGATGGGATTAAAAACCGTCTCCTCTCGTCGGCGTCCTGGCGTTGTTCCGTTACAAAGCGAGACACTTTTTCTTTTCTCGACGAGCTTTTCTCTCTCCCGCGGAAGCCGTCGAGCGACCGTTTCCTGTTATTGCTCGGTCACGAGAGAAGCTTATTGCCGGTACGAGGAGCCCTGACCATCGACCTGTCCGTGCATTGCTTGCCTCTATCTACCCCCTATATACACACATATATATAGATATATCTATATCTATATCTCTGTGTACGTGTGTGCACAGTGTATCGGGCGAACGCGCTTTCCGCCGGCGAAACAAAAACAGTTTCCTCGGGGCCGTGTGCGCGCAGGGTCGATCGTTGCGATTCTCTCCGGGAGACCTCGGAATATTGGGCCCTCGAGGCGAAAAAAAAAAAAGAATCACACAGCCGCAATATCGTTTTTACCGATGAAATGAAAGGAAAACGTGCGCGCTCGTCTGGCTCCGTCTCTCACTGCGGTACCAAAGAGCAAACTGTATACTTTTGCCATTCGTTTCTGCAGAAAAAAAAATAATTCTATATGCGATCTCGGGCGTAAAAGTTTATCGGGCCTAGGTCTTGTCCATTCGCGATCCAAACCACGGTAATAAATGCCCTGCAACAAATTTCAACAATTATCGCCGCGGAAGCACAGAAAACAATAACAATAAACTTTCTTCAGTAAAGAGCCTTTATTGAATTAAACATAAATATAACAACAATGATAACAATGATAACAATGATAATAATGATAATAATGATAATAATGATAATAATGATAATAATGATAATAATGATAATAATGATAATAATGATAATAATGATAATAATGATAATAATGATAATAATGATAATAATGATAATAATGATAATAATGATAATAATGATAATAATGATAATAATGATAATAATGATAATAATGATAATAATGATAATAATGATAATAATGATAATAATGATAATAATGATAATAATGATAACAATGATAATAATGATAATGATAATAATTACCGATAACTCTCGAAAAATTTTATCATTCTACATCAATTCCCAAAGATAGAGCTTTCCTCCATCTTAGGGGCAAGACGCTCCTCCATTTCACCTGGGGCGCTCCATTCCTCGCGTCCCACAAAAAAAACTTGTATGAACGATCCGTCTTGCCCCGGCCTCACCTCCCCTCCCCCCTCTCCCCCGTGGATCGAAAGAAATTGATCTCCCGCAGAAAACGATCGAGCAGAAGCGACCAGTAAATCCCCCCGTTGGCTCTCAGCAAATGGAAAATCGTTTCGCCCGATACAAAGTTGCCCCCGCACACAGCCGAGCCGTTTCACGTGGAATTCAATTGAATCGCGAGTTATCCGAGAGATAGTCCGACGCTAGTATAGTTATTACAGGGGATCGTGGCTCACAGCGACTGACGGGACGTGGGCGGCGGACAGATTGATATCGGGGCCTAATAACGCGGCAATTGCGCGGCCGCCACTGCGGCCGTTCCCCGGCCGTACCCCTGCCGTGCCCCGGCCGTCCCCCCGGCCGCGCCCTCGCGGTCCGACGACGAGACTTTACTGCACGTGCCTCTCCGACACACGGAGCGGCGCACGGGAGCAGCGGCGATCGCGAAACCGCGAGCCGCTTCTGGAAACGGTGAATTTGCATGATAACGAGGGAGCCGACCGTAACTCAAGCGGAGCCGAAGTGCCCCGTCCATGCCGTCCTCGTGAGAGAGCCATAGAGATAATTTCTAAATCGGCTCGGACTTCCCATCGGGGACAGATAAGCATCGATAACGCGACTCGTATACAAGTTTCGCCCGTCCGGCTACACGATCCGCAATCCCTGTTACACAGGCGAGATAACGAGCTTTTCTCTTCTTTTTTTTTTTCAAACCCAGGCGCAATTCATAAAACCCACCCGACGCTGAGACTAATAAACTCGTAACTAACGGCGACAACCTCGACAACGACTTTTTCAATTTCAACCTTCTTTTTTTCCTTCGTTTGGGAGACTCTATCGTAGAAATTATTCATGCAAATTGCTCGTTCGCAGATCGGTCTCCGTATATAGGTGGATTGAGCTAACTTCTATAGGTCGAACTATGCGCAAGTGTATGACTATAGTGTGGTTTGTACAATCAGCCTCCGCGGACTAATTAAGCCGTTGGATGGGGAACACGGGCTTCTGTGGAGAACTACTGTATGGAAGGCTGAATGATCGAGTGATCAGGCATTGATGATTGTCGGCCCGTCGTCACTTTGCGAGGGAAGGTGTAGCGGCTTTATGCATAGTAAAATCTCTGCTATATACGTATGTATATGTATATATTTGTGCGGTCTTGTTATATGCGGATGGTGAGGGATCCGAGCGACGAGCGATACGCACGGCCGACATCGGTGTCGGGTTCGGGACGAAGTCGCTAATTGGCGACAGTTCGCTGATCGGCTCGTCTCGGCGATGCTGCAAATTAGCGGCGCTGCCTGGATTCTGTATGGTTGGACTCCGCAGCGACGGTATTCACGGATTCGCTTTCATCGCGATGGACTCGCGGAGCACTTTACGCGGCTCTTGTCGACTACCTGGGATGTTGCTCGGAGGTAATGTTGGAGACGATGATTCAATTTCTGATCGAGTGGCTTCCATTCCTGCGCAGTGCGAGGAGACTTCGAGCACAGTGGGGAGGGAACGAGGCTCCCATGTTTCAGCGGGCTGGAGCGGGTTGCGTTGATATAATTAGTAGAGGGTTTTTTTAATTGATTGCGCAAAGAATCGTGCCTTAACTGTTTTTTTTTGTAACTTTAGGATCTGTTTTTGTCAGCTGAAACGTATGAGTCTAAAAAATTGTGAAATTGACGGGATGAAAAGGTGAGGTGGGTATCCTGCTTATCTGATTTGCAAACCTTTTTTACTGGGTACGAGAAAGGGTAACTTTCTTTAAGGCGAATTTTTTGGAAATTTATTTAATTTTCATTTAATTTTCATTTAATTTTCATTTAATTTTCATTTAATTTTCATTTAATTTTCATTTAATTTTCATTTAATTTTCATTTAATTTTCATTTAATTTTCATTTAATTTTCATTTAATTTTCATTTAATTTTCATTTAATTTTCATTTAATTTTCATTTAATTTTCATTTAATTTTCATTTAATTTTCATTTAATTTTCATTTAATTTTCATTTAATTTTCATTTAATTTTCATTTAATTTTCATTTAATTTTCATTTAATTTTCATTTAATTTTCATTTAATTTTCATTTAATTTTCATTTAATTTTCATTTAATTTTCATTTAATTTTCATTTAATTTTCATTTAATTTTCATTTAATTTTCATTTAATTTTCATTTAATTTTCATTTAATTTTCATTTAATTTTCATTTAATTTTCATTTAATTTTCATTTAATTTTCATTTAATTTTCATTTAATTTTCATTCAATTTTCATTCAATTTTCATTTAATTTTCATTCAATTTTCATTCAATTTTCATTTAATTTTCATTTAATTTTCATTTAATTTTCATTCAATTTTCATTCAATTTTCATTCAATTTTCATTCAATTTTCATTTAATTCCGGGTTCGATTCCCCGGCCAGGCCTCTGGGCGTTTAATTTCATCCAACAATCCCGCTACGATGCAGATTCTATAAGTTTGCAACTTACTGTCTGTAAAACCAATAATAATAATAATAATGATTTTCATTTAATACTCATTTAATTTTCATTTAATACTCATTTAATTTTCATTTAATTTCTTCCCCAGTTGCGTGATTACTATTTTCATGGTATAAAAAATGTCTAATTTGAACTTCATTTATGCTCGTGCAATGAATATATTTTTCCCGAGTAAGTGAATCTCATGCTTCCTTTTAAACGATTCATCGGCAAGCGATATATTCGTACAAAACAATTCGATATCGGCGACACGTCTCCGTTTCGTCGTAACAGAAAAACACTCGTCGGAATTTTCTCCTCGAAGCTTTAATTCCCACGTGTGCGGCATTTCGTCGCTGGCGCATGTGCGGCGACGCGCACACATACATATGCAGATCGGAGTGTTCGGAAGCTCCGGCGGCGACCGGCGAAGAGGCAATAGACCCAAAAGAGCTTTTTTTTCGCCCTGCCGTGTAGCTTTTTCGCCCTCGGTGTTATCCCCGAAGGGACGATCGCGAATGTGTATACGAGATACAAAAAAAAAAAAAAAGTATTATCCACGGGTGAAGTTTAATATCGAAGCAATAAAGTGCGCGAGAGTACCCTGGAATATCCCCCGCTCGGCACTCCAGTTCCGATCCACCCATTCTTCCTTCTCTCCTTCCGTGTTTACCCTCGCGCGACAAAAGAATTTTTTATTTTTTATTTATTAACTTTTTCAAAAGTTCGGCACGCAACTTCGCCCGTACACGAGTTAAGCCCGCGAGAATAATGGAAGAAGGCCGCCGGACGCGTCGCCCGAACAAGTTTACGGGAACATTTCGCTTCCGCTCGAGATCCGCTTCGTCGCTTTCCAGGGAGGAAAAAATAAAAAAGTTTAGGGACATTTTTTTTTTTTCTCCATGTTCGGAACCTTTAACGCGATTCTGTATCGTCGAGGACGAGCGGAGGATGGAAGGAGAGGTGTGGGGGGGGGGGGGGAGAACGGAGCAAAAAATCTGCCGGAAGGTTTTGTGCAGCCGAGAACATCCTTTGAGCTCGTTTGAAAGCTCACCACGCCCACGCAAAAAGCTGCACCGCGGTACGAGCGCAACGTCCCCGGTGCTCTCCGGAGGAGCGAACGAGCTTTTCCAGGGGCTTGAAAGTCTTCCGAAGGAGAGGTTGCAATGCCAGCAGCGGCCCTACGAGCGTTCCTGGGAAGCACGTCGTAGACCAAGGTAGCCCCTAATAAAATACGTCCCACGCCAGAGGAAACTCGAAGAAATAGTAGTTCGAGCGGGGAAAGAGGACGACTATACACACATGTATGTGTAGCGAGAGAGAGACCGTGAACAGAGCCAAGAGTTGCAACCGGGAAAATTCAATCCCTCTCTCTACGGCCAGACCACCGTAAAATTTGCTCCATGTAGGTCAAACTTGTTCGTCGCGAGTTAACGATTCCTTCGATAATTTCGCGGTTATGAATTCACGTGAGGATTACTTTGTTTTTTGTTCCTCTCGTGCCGAGTATTGACTGGAAATAATTAAGGGAGTCTGCATGAAATTTTAAATACCATTTAAAATAGCCATACCATAATATATTACAGCGATTTAAGGCGGAATTTAGAGATTTTAGGCAGAAAATCATGTTTTTTTTTTTTTAGAGTACAAATAAGAGTTTATCGAAAATTCCATGGGGTTGATTGTTCGGAACGGTGGTCCGATGATATATTAAAATCCTCAGGTCCGAAGGCAACGAATTGCAGGAGGAATTTCGTTTTTTTGACGATATAATTCCTTTTTAGATCTACGATATTTCGAAAAATGAAAATTTCTCCAACAATTTTTTGAACTCGGGCCTGAATTTTTTTTTATACTTTCGGAACAGCGTTACGAACGATCCATCAAAAGGGATTTTCGATAGGATTATTCGTTACCGAAAACTAAACATAAAATGTCTGTTTTTGCTTCGAATCATTGGAAAAATCTCGAAAATTATGTTTCAACGCGAGCTGAACAGCATCAATTTTTTTTAGTGACTTCGTAAGATGGAGACTCAACGGTAAAAAGTGCCGGATAGTTTCTCATGTAAGCGGGAAGCTTTACGACATTTTTTTTTTTTTAACATCATTCGCAGTTTCATTTCACCGAAGTATTTCATGTAAAATGTGGGTCAGCTTTTGCTTCCATCTCTATACCAGTTAAAGTCTGAGATTTGAAATATGTCAGGAGATTCGACACACTCGTACGGAATCCCGACAGCCTCGGGGGAGACTTTTCTTCGATGCCTTTGACATATATATCTATATCTGTAAGCGTACGACGAGAAGGTAAAATTTGTCAGAACGAACGACGTCCGTTTTGGCCCAGTTTCCGGCTCTTATCCAAAGCTCCGAGTTCCACATAATATCCTGCTGACTGTGGGGCAAAAGCTTGCAAAAATCTTTGTAGCAAAAAAATCTCAAAAAATGTTCGATCGAATGATTTTTCGTCGTTATCGTGACTTTTATGTCGCTGAATTAGTTGCCAAAGTTCCTGAATGCCGCACTGGACGAAAAGTGGGTAAATCGCACGTAGTAGATAAAAATCGCGCGCAGACTTCTCGCCCTAGTCGTCCAGCCCAATTATTTTGCCCCTTTTTTCCATCACGGTCAAGCTGCACTGAGCTCAATAAATTCCTCGACTGAAACTCTCTCGCCGAGTCCAGCTCGTTGCAATTCACAATTACACAAGTGTCTCATTGACTCCAGTCAAGTGAATGACTCACGCTCGGAGTGTTTCGTGTTATCAATTAGCAGACGCCGGTCTCTCCAGCGCGGGGCTCGAGTCGGGAGCGCTGCAATCCACGACCTGCTGCCCTTCTCGTTTTCCAACTCTCTCCTCGAATTCTCTGGTCACCTTTAAGAAAAAAAACCTGCGTCAAATTTTGATAGTTAAAAAAAATGATTTTTATCTCAATTTCTTTATTTTTGATTTCCGTTTTTCATTATTTCAATTTAAAATAAATGTTCATTCACCGATGAATGTGACCTTATTTGAATCAACTAAATAAAACAATCGAAAGTTTCTTTTAAATGTTGGATGAATCCCACATTAAGAAATTGCTTTTTAACTCCGAGAAGTTAAAGGCACCAGGGACAAATGCCGCTGCCCCAAATTTTTGTATTTTTTTTTTTAAGGATTTTTTTACTTAATTATTTTTATTTCAATTTCATTATTTTATTATTATTTTTTTTTATTTTTATTTCAACGAAACGTTCATACACCAATGTGATCTTTGAATCAATTAAATAAAACGAGCGAAGATTTCCTTTAAATGTTGCATGAGTCCCGCATTAAGAAATTGCTTTTTAGTTCCGAGAAGTTAAAGACAGCAGGGACAAATGCCGCTGCATCAAATTTTTGCATTTTTTTTTTTATTTAAGGATTTTTTTACTCAATTCTTTTTATTTCAATTTCATAATTTTATTATTTTTTTATTATTTTAATTTGAACGAAACGTTCATCCACCAATGAGACCTTTGAATCAATTAAATAAAACGAGCGAAAGTTTCCTTTAAATGTTGGAAAAGTCCCGCATTAAGAAATTGCTTTTTAGTTCCGAGAAGTTAAAGACAGCGGGAACAAATGCCGCTGCATCAAATTTTTGTATTTTTTTTTTATTTAAGGATTTTTTTACTGAATTCTTTTTATTTCAATTTCATAATTTTATTATTTTTTTATTATTTCAATTTGAACGAAACGTTTATCCACCAATGTGACCTTTGAATCAATTAAATAAAACGAGCGAAAGTTTCCTTTAAATGTTGGAAAAGTCCCGCATTAAGAAATTGCTTTTTAGTTCCGAGAAGTTAAAGACAGCAGGGACAAATGCCGCTGCATCAAATTTTTGTATTTTTTTTAATGGATTTTTTTTGCTTGATTCTTTTTATTTCAATTTCATAATTTTGTTATTTTTTTATTATTTCAATTTTAACGAAACGTTTATCCACCAATGTGACCTTTGAATCAATTAAATAAAAACGAGCGAAAGTTTCCTTTAAATGTTGGATGAGTCCCGCATTAAGAAATTGCTTTTTAGTTCGGAGAAGCTGAAAGCAGCGTAGAGCACAATTGCCAACGAAGTTCCTCGAAGTTTTCACCTCTGTCGACAATAGATAGATAAATTTTCTCTCCCCGAGACAATAAAGTAAATTTCTACGGTAAATTTCTCTCGAACCTCCGGGCAGGAGAATCGTTGCGCACCTGCCCGAATCCCGGCCGTGCATCGCGGATAATCGGGCGAACGAGGCCTCCGACTTTTCTTGCCTTGCTTCTCGCGCGAGCGATGTAGGCGCAGCGACAATTAAAGATCATTAAAGCATATTCTCGCGAGCCGGAGGATATAGCTTTCAACGATAATTTCACGAGGAGCCGCGATTACAGTATTTTCCCCGAGAGGCTCGAGAGATGATTTCACTTCGAAGATGCTCCGGGCATCTCGAGTGGACAAATCGACGCAAATCCAACCGGTGAATCACTCGGTATTGCAACTTCGTTTCTATTTATTTATTATGGATTTATTTATTTATTTATTATGTATTTCTTTATTTATTTATTATGTATTTATTTATTTATTTATTATGTATTTATTTATTTATTTATTATGTATTTATTTATTTATTTATTATGTATTTATTTATTTATTTATTTATTTATTTATTTATTCCTGTCGACTTTCTCGAAGCCTCTGCACGGTAAAAAAAAATCGTATGAAATTTAATGTACTCGTAGTCGAAGTTTGTATGCACAATCAATCTGGTATATTAAATGTTATATACATTTGTGATGAAACATTAATTTACAGTAAATAAGAAACTTTTAAAACACTACTTTTAATGGTCCAGTTTAATTTTTCTACAAAAGTATATTAATTTTTCATCACAATTATACATTAAATTAACTTTTTTTTAAACAGTGTACACAGTGACAAAACTTTGTACTTTTTACAACTTATTGTCCACAAACGTCCACAATTTTTGATTTGTTATTTTTCCGACCGCACCGTCCGGTTCTAGTTTTACAACCCAAAGTACAAACTAAAATTGTTCGTTACACGGGAAACGATGGGGCAGGTTTGTAATATTCAAACCTAAACAAATTCGTTTGTCACTTATTTGACAACATTACTTTTACGAAACTTCGTATTCCGATTTTACGAAATTATTAACAGACAGCCAATAATAAAAATATTTATTTCTTTCATTTCATTATAATAATTTCTTTCCCCAAGTCCAATACATAACAGACAGCCAATAATAAAAATATTTATTTCTTTCATTTCATTATAATAATTTCTTTTCCCAAGTCCGAGTCGAGTAAGAGGCAAAGGGGGGAGAAACGCAGCCTCCCCCGTTCGGTCCAGCCAAACTGCCAAGTCTCCCGGCCGCATTGCGGATGCACGTGCCACCTTCTTCTCTTCATTCCTTTCGCTGCTTCCCGATTTTTCCTCCACGCCCGCCCCGTTGCTTTTTCAATCCCTTCGCATCGGCTCTTCTCGTCGATTCATCTATTACTTTCATCCACTCTCCAGTCCTCCATTTTTCGTTTCTTGGTTCCATTTTTTTTTGATTTTGCTTCCTCATAGAGGAAGCTATGTTTTCATGAAAAAAATGGTTTTCGAGATTTTAATGTCAGCGTACTAGAAATGGTCGAAAATTCGAGATATGTGATTTTTAGCTGGCGTCCGGATGTGTGTGTGTTTGTGTGTGTTTGCGCGCGCGCGCGTGAGTGCGTGCATGCGTGCGTGCGTGCGTGCGTGCGTGCGTGCGTGCGTGCACGCACTCGGAAACGGCTTGAGATAGCCGGTTGGAATTTTGTACACTAGTAGAGTGGTCACGTCTCTTCCTTCGATATATTTTTCATGAAGATTGAGGTCCGTTTCGAGATTTTACGCGAATTTGAAATTTTTAAAAAAAGTCTGTGGTAGCTCTAACTTTCGTAAAATTTGAGCTATCGTCCTAAAAATACATATAAATACAATACTATGAACAAAGACCTTTGGTATTGAATTTGGCCTAAATCTACCTAAGGGATCAGATTTTATCGAATTTTGATTTTTTTTGCAAAATTACTAAAAATTGTCTAATTTGAGTAAATATTGAGCTTAAATTTGGGACGGGAATGGACTAACACTGTACAATGCTTCGTATTGAATTTGGCAAAAATTGATCCAACCGTTTAAATTTTATGGGTTTTTCAAATTTTTGAATTTTTTTCAAATTTTTTTTACAGGATTTTCTGAATCAAACATCACGCAAAGAGTAAAATGAGTTATAGTTTCGTAATCAGCGCTGAAGATTAGATTAAAAATTGCCTTAAAACTTTTTTATTGTGTTTTAAGTATAGCTTCCTCTATGAGGAAGCCAAAATGGCACAATGGAATTATCATAGAGGAAATGATGAGCAAACCCGTAAAATATGAGGAAGTAATTGTGCAAATCACTTTGCACGCTTTTTTCTTCAATTTTTCTTTAGTATCGAATCCCTCCGGATCGACGATAGACTTTTGCCGCGGAGCAGTTTCTTCTCATCCGCGGTATCGGGACTCCGCTCGGGCAACCCTCTTGCCGGGACCGGGCCAGGACCTTGCCGGCCGCGATGCAGGATGCTCTCCGAGGCTGTGCGCAATGCCACGTGCCCGACCTATCGACCCGCTTTCCCACGACGAGAACTAACCGGGATGGAGATAGAACCCGCGCGGAATCATACCGCTGTGCCGTTGCCCTCCATGCACACGCCATCGCCTCGAAGCGATGCTCCACGCTCGATATAATCGCGATAGCGAAGATAGTCTCGCTGACTCTCCGGCCAGCCAAAGGCCAACGACTATTCCCGTCGATCGGTATTTTGTACACTTTGTGTCGTACCTCGCACGAGCTCCGCACGGCTCGCACACCCAGAAAAAAAATTTATTTGACGGCCACCGTTTATTAAGATTAAGTACAATATTTGATTGATTTAAATAAATATTTATTTTAAGGAAATAAATATTTTACTTAATCTTAATAAACGGTGGCCGTCAAATAAATTTTTTACCGGGTGCATTCATTACTCAAAGTATCGTCGAGCGTCGGGCAGAAAAGGCTCTTCTATCCGCCGGTATGGAAACTATTGAAGAGAAGAAAATTAAATGAAAACTGCAATTCAGCCGCGGCGAGTGTTTCGACCAAAGTGAGACGAGTCATTTTTATGTGGTTTTTTTTTTAATTATTTTAAATTAAAATTTTCGAAGAAAAATTATTTAATATGTGAAGAACTGGACTGAAAAGTCGTGAATAATGTTATGGGCGGAAAGAGTCGCCGGTGCTGTCGTGGGAACGCCTGTTGAGTTCCCGTACTCCCCAGACTGCGACGCAGACTCTCTCGAGTCCAAAATTAATTCACCGTTCTTGATGATCAGATTTTTCGGTTTTATACATATTTTTTTTATTTTTTTTACTTGTTCCATTTTTCCACCGTGTACCCTTCTGGGTCTTTACGGAACCCCATCCCTGCACTGAAAAAAAAATATCATTGATTCAAGTAAAATTTGCTTGCGGGCTGCCAGAGAACAAAAAATGTTGTTTCAATTCTACTTCCAATTCGTACAATTTTAAACCGGATTGAAAAGATAACATGTCACCTTGACAGTTTTGCCGTCATTGTTTCAATATCGTATGGAATTGTAAGAATTGAAAGTCGAATTGAAAAAAAAAAAAAACATTTTTTTCTTTGGCAGCCCGCAAGTGAATTTTTTTTTCAGTGTACCTAACTTCAAGTGCGTCCGTAGCCGATAGACTAAACACTGACCGCGAACGATCTCGCTGTCGGTTTCATTTTTTTTTTCTGCTAATTTGTTGGATCTCCGTTTTTTAACCCTTCACTCTTTTTGCCGATCAGAAGATTTTTCAGTTTTATATTTTTCTCTGCCAATTTGTTGGTTCACGGTTTGTAACCCTTCACTCTTTTTGCCGATCAGAAGATTTTTCGGTTTTATATTTTTCTCTGCTAAATTGTCGATTCTCCGTTTTTTAACCCTTTTCGCCGATTAGAAGATTTTTCAATTTTATATTTTTTTTCTGCAAAGTATATTGTTTCTCCGTTCTTTAACCCTTTACTGAATACGGACAAAATTTGCTATTCCGGAAATTCATGACAGCAGATGGAGTGCATTTGTCAAAACATTGATTGAATAAAAAAAAAACATCTCCATGGTTGCTGTTGTTGTTTTTGAATCACGGAACCGCTTTGCCGGCTTAGCGTAACGAGCGTCAAACTTCCCATCATCGTAATTCTCGAGCTACCTTGTTTCTTCAACTGCTCAACGACGCGTTATAATTTTCGTACGGGAGAAGTGCCGGCGGGGTTTTGAGCTCAGAAGCCCCCGAGAATTACGTGATATAGCGACGCGGGGGGGGGGGGGGGGGGGGGGGGGGGAAGACGCAAGAGTGCAAGGTGGTGTGCAGCCCCCGGGCGAACCGAGCTCAAGTATATATATAGATATATAAAACACGCCAGTTGATAATACATGCACACATATATATATAATATATAGCGTTGAGGTGGCGCCCACAGGCGGTAATTAAAATTATGACCTTCGACGCGAGAGAGGACGGCGGAGTTTCGCAGGCGCCATCAGTAGTACTCACTCGTGAAAATCGTCTTACAAATTAGAACAAATGACCGGTACCTATAACGCTAACGTATTAACTCCCGGTGCCCAGGTTTTCAGATAATTAAATTTATCGCTATTCTGCGTGCCAGACCGACACCCGGCCAGTGACACATGCGCACACACAAATACATATACATGCACATGTATGTGTGTATATACATATACATATACATATACATATACATATACATATACATATACATATACATATACATATACATATACATATACATATACATATACATATACATATACATATACATATACATATACATATACATATACATATACATATACATATACATATACATATACATATACATATACATATACATATACATATACATATACATATACATATACATATACATATACATATACATATACATATACATATACATATATATATACATATACATATACATATACATATACATATACATATACATATATATATACATATACATATACATATACATATACATATACATATACATATACATATACATATACATATACATATACATATACATATACATATACATATACATATACATATACATATACACACACACACATATATATATTTGTTGGGGCCATTCTCTGGCAATACCGCGAGATTAAAAGCCAACTGTGCACCCGAGAGTAATCGAGTGTGCGGGTGCCGTGCCGCCCCGATCGTGCGGTATGCCCCGCGCCCGCGCGCAGTCCCGGACTACATTGCGATCCAGCTGGTCTCCGCCAAAGCGTTACCGATGAATATATGCAACGGGACCAATTACCGCTCACTCACGGGTTTAATCGCCCGCTAACGGATTCACGGAAAAAACCGACGAAAAAAAAAAAAATTCGAACTCGGAATATTGGTTTTTTTTTTTTTTTGTTTGACTTTTTCATTTAATTGACTCGTTTGAGGTGAAACGTTGCAATTTTATCGTCCGACCAGGACGATCTCAACGTTTACGGAAAAACGAGGTGCGTTTTTTTTTTACTGAATTATTGTTATTTCTTGGTAAAGAAAGAGAAATCAATTATTATACTATTGTTATTATTGTACTACAATAATAACAATAGTATAATAATAAATTGTTTCATCTTTCTTTACAAAAAAAAAAAAAAATAACAATCATTCAGTAAAAAATGTGCACAGCATTTTTTCGTAAACGTGGACATCGTCCTGGCCGAATCGCGGATTAACATCCGAAGTTCGTACGAATTTTGGAGCGCCAGTTCGGGTCTCGACGACCTTCCCGAAAAGGCGCGAGCCGGCCCTGACCAAGCCCCGACATAGCTCTCCGAAATTTCTCCGCAGTGTACGCAACGAACGACGCATTCCTTTATTTTTCCTCTCAAATTCTCGGATACAAAAAAAAATGGAGCGAGAGAGGAAAAAAAGAAACCGCGATCAATTTCAGTGACCCCGCGAGAGGCTCAAATAAATAACGATATTGGCTTTCGAGGGATTAATAAAGAAGGTTTCCTTGGCGATCGATGAGGCGAGAGCGGCGAGCGGAGGCTGGATAATTCAGAGCGTACGTGGACCATCGGCGGTTGGTCGGAGGCCGGGCACGTATGATGCAGCGTCCTGAAAGCGCGGACGGGGGAGAGAGCCACGTTCGCGGCATCGCGTTGGGTCCGGCGCGCGGTGGGGCAAGACCGGCCTGCAACGACTTCGACCCGTTTCGAGGAGCAAGCCTTCCTTGCACAATATACCAAATACGGTCCTAGGACGAACGATGTACGACTCCGATTATACACGGGGCAACAGCTCGTTGTTACGTACACGTGTCCGCACGTGGGTACGTATCCCTCTCAGCCTTCGGCTTGTTAATCGAGGGGGTTTATCCGTGCGCGGGGAGAACGCGGTATCCACGGTGGCCTGGGATTGCATCGATTAAAAACAGCTTCTTCGGGAATTCTATATAAGCCCCAGTGACATCGATGCACAGCGCGAGCGCGAGTATATGGAGAGTCTACGAGCGTGTTCCTATATAAGTTTTCCTCAAGGTCCGTGACGTTTTGTACCTCT
Organism: Exephanes ischioxanthus; assembly: GCA_958510785.1. Classification (NCBI taxonomy): domain Eukaryota; kingdom Metazoa; phylum Arthropoda; class Insecta; order Hymenoptera; family Ichneumonidae; genus Exephanes; species Exephanes ischioxanthus. The sequence continues at coordinate 2,354,886 of OY294018.1, read as the reverse complement.
TGGGAATCTCGCAGCGGCTGAGACGAGCGATCGCAGTGGGGCACCCTGCTCGGTCGCGTTGTTCGATAGCGAACAGCCCTTTTTGTCCCCTTTTCCGGACGAATAACGAGATTTTTAGACCGGAAGCGACCTCTTCCCGGTGTGACGTTTTTACTGTCGAAAATCGAGATCTTCAGGCCGGAAGTAACGTTCTTTCAGTTTGACGTCATTTCCGGTCGAAAAATGAGATCTTCAAACCAGAAGTGACGTTTTTCCAGTATGACGTCATTTCCGGTCAAAAATCAAGATCTTCAAATCAGAAGTGACGTCTTTCGAGTATACCGTGACTTCCAGTCGAAAAATGAAATCTTCAAACCGGAAGTGACGTATTTCCGGTGTTACGTCACTTCCTGATGAAAAATTGTATTTCCAAACCGGAAGTAACTTATTACCGGTATTACGTCACATCCGGCCGAGAAGCAAACTTTTCAAACCGGAAGTGACGTTTTTCGGTATGACGTTTTTCAAACCGGAAGTGTCGATCGAAAGTGATATTTTCAAACCGGAAGTGACGATCAAAAGTGATATTTTCAAACCGAAAGTGACGTATTTCCGGTGTTACGTCACTTCCTGACGAAAAATTGTATTTCCAAACCGGAAGTAACTTATTAACGGTATAACGTCACATCCGGCCGAAAAGCAAACTTTTCAAACCGGAAGTGACGTTTTTCGGTATGACGTTTTTCAAACCGGAAGTGTCGATCGAAAGTGATATTTTCAAACCGGAAGTGATGATCAAAAGTGATATTTTCAAACCGGAAGTGACGTATTTCCGGTATAATGTCACTTCTGCTCGAAAACTGGTGTTTTCAAACCGTATCTATCTATATATTCCTCTATCTGTGTATTCAGGATTAACTCGATAAAGTTTAAATGGTTCTCGAAAGAGTGGAAACGGCACTGTTAACCGTACCGTTTCCCCTCTCTCGAGAACCATTTAAACTTTGATAGGTAATCGAATATATATATATATTTTTTTTAAATTGAATCGAGTTTAATTTGCGTGTGTGAAGCGCGATGAATGAACGACGGCTCGTCAACGAGACCAATTCACCTGCCCGGTACACAGGGCGTATATCGCGATATGGATCTCACGATTCCACCGGGCCGATTCTATTATGGACAACAATTGATCGAGAATCCTCGATCGGGTACTTTCCGCCTCTCTCCTTTCGTCGTTCCCTTGTCTACTTATCTGTCCTCCACCTCCATCCACGTTTATCGCCCTCGCCCGTCGACGGAGTGCTTCCATATAAATCGAGGCATTTTAATTCACGCTCGCGGAAAATTCGCAGGGAGAGTCCGCTCGAGGACCGCGTCGGATTATAAGAGGAGAGACACTTTACTACCGTTAAAGGAATTTAATCGCTCGGGTTTAACGAGACGAGAGTAATTGTCGTTCATTGCGAATAATAGATCGAGTGGGCTTCAGTGAATAACTCATTCTTTCCTCGGATTCGAGGCTCCCCTTCTTCCCGTCCCCGGAAATTCTTTGTCGTGAGCAATCTTGACGTTGGATCGTTATCGCCGATCAGCGATCCGATCGAAACGAACTTAACGTCTCTGCATCCGATTTATCGACCACGGGTAAAAAAATGTTAGCGATAAATATTTTTGCATATAATCTTTATTGATTAAATTTTATTGATGAATTACATTGTATTATTGAATAAAATGTTATTTTTCATCCAGATGAAAAATGTATTCGATGGACACCGTTTATTTGGTTTAAGTAAAATATTTATTTAAATGAAATAAATATTTTACTTGAACCAAATAAACGGTGGTCGTCAAATAAATGATTTTTCTGGATGTCGAATTACATTTTATTATTACATTTAGTTTTTTTTTGTTAAATTCCATTTTATTATTAAATTGAATTTCATTAAAAATACATCAGCGACCTAAATCTCAAAGACCAATTTTCCGGGAGTGTTTAAAGCGGCAAATAAAAATCGCGGTAGTAGAATAATCGCTGCAGCGACGATTATCGATGACGTTCGGTAACCCGGAATTCTCGTCTCTCGAGATTTGCAGTAATAATTGTATTTTACGTAAGCGTATTTCAAGCGCATTAATTTATTCGAGCGTGAACTCGCGTTCTCGAGGATTCCGGGATTCGTCGGGCTGTCTCGCGATCGGTTAACACATCGGGCCGATACACCTGTGTTTTCGCAGGCAAGGCAGGAGGCTGCCTTGGCCCGGCTTTGCTCGACCCGACAGAGTTTCAAGCATCGTTCCCGCGCGTGGGACCTCGTTAAAGTCATTAGGGAAATCAAGGGAATGCTCGCGGCTGTACGCCCTCATTCGTTACCGTCGAACACACGCACAGTTCGCGACGCGCGTTCCGGTCCTCGTGTGCGTTACCCGTTCGGGTTGACTCTCTCGATGCAACGGAAACTCGACACGCAAACATCGGCGCTGTTCTCGCGTACGCGAATGCGTAGTACAGTATTACCTCGCAGCATGCCAACCGCGAGATCCGACGAAACCCTACAACGAGTGACGGAGATTAAAACAAAAAAAATTCCCTTGTGACGCCACTTCCAGTTTGAGAATCGCAGTAATTTACCGGAAGTGGAATTTGAAAATTTTATCTACGACTGACAGAGATTTGAAAGTGTTATCTATGACAATCACTTCCGGTCGAAAAACCTCTTTTTTCGCCAGAAATTTAAAAATTTTATCTATGAAAATCACTTCCGGTCGAAAAACCTCTTTTTTCGCCAGAAATTTTAAAATTTTATCTATGAAAATCACTTACGGTCGAAAAGACTCATTTTTTTTTGTCACCGGAAGTGACGTCGCAGACAAAATTTTCTCTGTGACGTCACTTCCGGTTAAAATTAATCAAAAAATTTTGATTAATTTTAACCGGAAGTCATAGAGACATTTGAAAATGCGCTCTATGTCGTCACTTCCGGTTGAAAAAAAAATCTTTTTTTTACCGGAAGTGACGCCACAGAGGAAAAATGGGAAAATTTTCTCTATGACGTCACTTCCGGTAGAAAGGCCAATTTTTTTTTTTTTTTTTTTTCACCGGAAGTGACGTCACAGAGACAAGTCTAAACATTTTTTTTACTGAAGTCCCAAATAAAAGTTTCACCATTTTCTCTGTGACGTCACAAAGACAAATTCAAACTTCTCTCCGCGACGTCCCTTTCGGTGAAAAAGTGAAATGTTCCGAATCGAACGCAAAGAGTGTTTGAATTATTTCATCGCGAGAATTTGGATCGGTCGATGAAAGCTACGCGAGCCGGAAAGTGCAACTCCGGTATCGGGCGGTTGCACTTTGTGGGTTTAGACTGTACAACGACAGAGACAAACCGAGTGTTACATCGGGCGAAATAGTAGACGAGCGGAGTACATTGTCCAAAGCGAACGTGGAAACCCCCTCGTCGAACAGTAAAGGCTTATGCATATAACTCGCACACGCGAACTCTCGCGGGTCGCGCGGCAGCTTATTCCGCCACAATGTCCCAATTACCGTGAGCTCGAACTCCAATTAATCGCGATTCTCGATAAACCTCAATTTTATGGATTTCTCCCTTCTCGCGCTATTCGCTCCGGCTCAAATTTTCCTCGACCCTTTTATTTTTTTTTTAATTATTATTATTTATTCTCACTCGCGAGTTGATCCATCGGATTGTAAATCGTCGCCTCGTTATACGCAAAATTTATAGCCGTTTCATCGACGCCCGAGCTCGATTGTTAAACCGCGCGCTACGCAAACTCGCGGATTAATAACATCACGTTTGCCGATAATGCCATTCGCTACATTCATCGCTGTGTCAACGACGCAAATACGAGCAATATCGCAGGTTTATTTTGATCATTCGAAGCTCGTGGACGATTTTTTTTTTTTTTTGGAAATACAAGTCCGAAAATCCGTTCGAACAAGAATCCGAATGAAAATAAAAATTCTTTCTTCTTGTCCAATAAAATTAATATAATAAATAATAATAAAATTAACATAAAATTTCTAATCTGTCCCGGTAATCGGAATCCACTTGTAAAAAAAATCAACGTCCTTCGCCTCAAAAATAATACAAAAAATGAAATTCAGTCGTACATTCGACAGTGTATTTTCACGGGACCGTCAAAGCTTTGATTATTCAAAGGAAACTGTTATAAATGCTGTGTAAACGACTGTGTAAATACCGCGACTTTACTTTATCATGCGAAATTCGTGGAATTTTTTTTTTTTTTTTTTTGCTTACACCCTTTCGAACAAGAGTCCGAATAAAAATAAAAATTATTCTTCTCTGAATTCTCATTAAATTAATACAACAAATAAGGATAAAATGAACATAAAATTTCCAAACTGTACCGGCAATCGGGCTTTTTAATAAAAAAAAAAAAAAGTAAAAAATATCAATACCTTTTGCCACAAAAAATAATACAAAAATTTGAATTCAGTTCAGCAGTATATTTCCACAGGAGCGTCAAAGCTTTGGTTATTAAAAGGGAAACGCTTATAAATGCGCGACGGTATTCCGGTGACGAATAAAAATCCCGGCTCTTCCAAAGCGTCCGCCCGGGCTCCATAAAAAAAAATAATAATAATAATAACGGCGAAGACTAAAACCATAAAAGTTCGTTTCGACGGATTTAAAGTTACAAACCGCACGGCGACAGCGAGATCGCCGAAAAATAGAGGAGCGTTGCCGGCGAGCGTGGGTGAACCGAGGACCGCGAAGAATCGGGCGAATACATAAACGGCGAAACGTTTTCCCGAAAAGCGGTCGGATCGCGCGGATACACTGGCTGCCTGGCGACGAGAGATTATGCGAAGGGATAGAGAGGAGGGCGCATAGCTCGTTCGCTATCTACATCAGTCCGCCTCTCATTAGCGGAACTGGTTTATCGTCCTCGTCCATCCTCCCCCGCTCGGCTGGCACGGTCGCGGAATGAGCCTCGTATAATTTCCCGCTTCTCTCCGCCACTTCCCCGGGATTCCCCCGCCCCAAATTCCTATATATATTATAGATATATATATATATTTTTGGGAAGAGCGGGGCAAAATAGGACAGTGGGGCAAAATGGGTTCGAAAATCCGGATGTATCGATGGGTCAAAATGGAAGACCCAAAAATTATTGGAAAATTGCTTTTTGTGCTACTGTCCCATTTTTCCCCACTCTCCCCTTTATATATTTATTTAGGTGAATAATGCTATCAAAAGCGTAATTTATTGTTTGCCGCCCAAAAAGGACGTGTTCACAGGTTTGACGCGACTGAAAAAAAAATTGGCTTGGGCAAAATGGGCTTCGCTTACATTTTTTAACATTTATATTATATTATATTATATTATATTATATTATATTATATTATATTATATATATATATATATATATATATATATATATATATTTGGGAAGAGCGGGGCGAAATGGAACAGTGGGGCAAAATGGGTTCGAAAATCCGGACGTATCGATGGGGCAAAATGGAAGACCCAAAAATTATTGGAAAATTTGATTTTGCGCTACTGTCCCATTTTTCCCTACTCTCCCCTTTATATATTTATTTAGGCGAATAACGCTATCAAAAGCGTAATTGATTGTTTGTCGCCCAAAAAGGACGTGTTCACAGGTTTTATGACGCGAATGAAAAAAAAAAATTGTCTTGGGCTTCACTTAAATTTTTTTTACATTTTTTTTTTACCCTCGCCTGTAAAATTCTTAATTGTGCCTTTATGTTCAAACACGAGTCCGCGAGACTGTCAGGCACGCCGAATAATAAAACCTGACAATAATTTTTTGGGTGCCCCATTTTGCCCCGGTCTCCCCTAATATTGGGGTGGCCCGTTATTCCCCGCCTCGGGGTTATTTTTCATGTGCCCATTTTGCCCGGTGGGTCCATCTTGCCCCGGTCTCCCCCTATATAGGCATAGCTGGAAAGTCGCACCGGCGGGAAACTCCGGGGCGAGCTGCGCGGCCGATTCTACACCGACGTGAATTTCGGCTCGTCTGCCACCCCGAGCTTTATTAGCGATATTTATCGGGACACTTGGCTGAGCTCCGTTGGATAGATTGCGGCGTTCCCGTCCTTGCCGGAATATTCGCTCGTGGTGTATAAGCTTCCCGCCGGGGCAGCAACGCGGTATAGCATGGGCGGGGTAAAATGGACCAGGCATTTAAGATAGTATTTTTTGCCTCGCGCAAAATTGGTGAAGATGGTCCGTTTTGGCCCCATGGTGTCGCCACGGTGAAAGATCGACTTCCAGCTGAAAGTGTCGATCGCAATCGCATCTTCCGACAACCCTCTTTCAGCGTCTGCGGTGTCATTCGTTCGGCGAGCCGTACAGAAGTCCTCGGTGCACCGACACTCTTATTTTATACAGGTAAAAAAAAAAAAAAAAAAAAAAATGCACAGCCACAAGCATCTCGATGTCTCTGCGGCGCGAAGCAATAAACGGGACTCCAACGAGGTCCGCTCGATTCCCAAGAGTGAAATAAAGCATTCGCTCGGGTTCGCCGCGACGAAAAAAAAAAAATATCTCGGACGATCCGTGTTACCTATTTGTACCATCGCTATCGCAATGTCCGTCTGTACGAGAATGTCGGAAAAAAACGTCCGAGAAAAATTGCAGTTCGAGGCAAAATGAAACACCTCCGAACCTCAACGTTGCGATGAGAAAATGGATTTTTTCAAATTCGCTCTGATTCAAGAGATATTCCATTTTGCCCCCATGCACAAAATCCCCAATTTACGCACTCGGAGTCTTCCAACTCGTTTTCCTCCGAATATTTTGCAGCGCCGCATTTTGCCCCGTGTCTGGAGTCTGCGCCGGTCCATTTTGCCCCATGGTCCATTTTGCCCCTGTCCACCCTATATATTGCCCAGAGGAAAAGACCCTCCCATGTATGCATCCGTACGATGTCTCCGAAAACGGAAAATAAAGTATCGTCTCTTTTTCTCCATGTTCGCAGATAAAGAAATGCAGAGCCAGAAATCACGCAGGAGGATGCGAGAAACGAGGCGATGAGAGGCCTGAATGGAGGCCGAGGAAGCCGCAGAGCCCCCCGGGGCTCCGATAGACGTTCACCGCCAAACACCGATCTTCGTGCAACCGCCGATGCACCTGTATCTCTAGCCCATCGAGCTGCAGAAAAATCACCTCGGCTCAGCGTTCCACCTGAGATCCCACTCTACTCAACGATCATCTAGAAAACGAACATCATAAAAAAAAAAATAACAAAAAAAAAAATACTCCTCATCAAACTGCAGGAAATGAAACTAGCCGTAACGTTGTTATAGCGGAAAAACAATTTAATCCATAAGTAGGAAATAAAAATTTCGATATCTCGTCCTCGAGCTCTCAACGAAGATCCTAGATAGGAGAAGATACGAGAAAACATAGTTCTTTTTGGAAAAAAAAAAAAAAAAAAAAAAAACTTCCGTCAACCAATCGACAGCGAAGATGGCAGCTCCGGTGATAGAGAAGAAGCGTTTCTTCTGTCGGGAGTGGGCGTTGATGAAGTTGTCCCATTGCCTTGAGCAGAGGCCGGCCTCGAAGACCTGCGGAGCGCTGATAGTCGGCGGTCCCGGAAGTGGAAAAACGGCGCTCTGCGCCGAGCTGGCATGGCCGTCGACGGGCGCGACCTCGAGGCACCAGAGGTCGTTGAACCGTCGTCTTCTGGCTCGTCACTTTTGTCAGGCGAGGAGCGAGGCGTCCCTGTCGCCGGCGCAATTCGTGAGGTCCCTGGTGGCTCAGTTGCTGCAGGCGAGCGCTGACGGTATACATTTGTCGTCGCCAACATCACCGACCGCCAGCACGACTTCCGGTCCGACGACCTCGAGGGAGGCGGTTGCCGAATCGTACGCCGAGAAGCTGCGAACCGATCCGGAGATCCAGGCCGCCCTCCAGCCGGACGTCCTCGATCGCGATCCGGACGACGCCCTCAAGAAGGCCCTCCTCTTCCCCCTCCTGGAGGTCGAACCGCCCAAGAACTGTCTCTTCCTCCTCGTCGACTCTATCGACGAGGGACAATTCCTCAATCCACCGCAGACCGGCACGAGGGACTCGAGACGCGAGAACGACAACGTCAGCCGCACGATTGCCGAGCTTTTGGCCAATCATCACCACCTCTTTCCCCAGTGGCTCCTGCTCGTATGCACCGCGCGAAGGCAGAGCAAGACCATATCCCGTATGTTCACCGGATTCAGGAAGATATCACTCGACGATCTTCGCAAGAGTCAGGTAGTCAGGGACGTCCAGCAGTACATACTGGCGAGGCTCGATCAGGAGGACGCCCTGCGTCAGCACATCTCGAGGGACACCGCCGAGATGCTCAACCAGCTGCACATAAAGAGCAACGGTTGCTTTCTCTATCTCGAGAAGGTCCTCGACGGTGTCGCGGAGAACTTCATCGTCCTGCGCGAGATACGCGAGATACCCGGCACCCTCAACGGGCTTTATCTGTGGCTCTGCCAGAGGCTCTTCAGTAGAAAACAATTCGCCAAGGTTCAGCCTCTCTTCAACGTCATACTCGCGGCGAAACTACCGATTACACAGGACATTCTCTACAAGTGCGTCAGAACCGCCAATTCCACGATAACTCTCGAGGATTTCAATCGTCGTCTGCATCTGCTGAGGAGGGTCATATCGGTGTCGCGCGCCGGCGCTCTCATGCTCTTTCATCACAGCTTCGCCGAGTGGCTTCTCGACGTTAAACACTGCACGCAGAAGTACCTGTGCTCGGCCACCGAGGGCCACGCAATGCTCGCCGCTTACTACACACTCTGCGGCAACGAACTCAATCCCGACGAGATTTGCGTTCTCGGTCAGCACCTTCAGCGAGCAATGACCAACCAACTCACCACCGGATGCACCCTCGACTCTCACACTCTTCAGGTACTGTGGATGATCGGGTGCAGAGCTCCCGTCGACGAATGCTATCTCGATAGCTCCGAGTGCATACTGTGGCCCAGACAGGACACCAAACTTCTCAGGCTACTCGTCGACGCTGGGGCCAAAGCGTCGGAAAAAGTCGTCGAGGACGAGGTCACCAAGGATCCTGTTTCTTCTAGTCAGGTCGGTCGAGTAAAATCATGGAATCGATTCGATGATTTGTTGTCGAGATAATGAACTTGATAGGAAAAAAAATATTAATAATCACAATACTTTGTAATAAAGTCTGAAGGCGATGTATTGAATTTTTTTCATCTAAAATGGATTTTGTAATCTCGACATTCCATTCTATATGCCATAATTTCGAAATACATAATTTCGGTTTTTAGGGCATAGAGAATGGAATTTCGTTTTTTAAATTCCGAAAGTCCATTCTAGGCCAATGAATGGACAGTCCAGCAGACGAAAAAGCTAGTGAATAGAAGTTTCTTGTGCACGTGCTCTTTTGGAAAGGGTCCATTCACTGGCCCTGTCCATTCATTGGTTGGTTTACCCTATATATGCTGTAAAGTTGAAATTCCAAAATTGGAGCATATGGAGTAGAATTCCGAAATTCTACATCCTATAATTTCGGAATTTCGAAATTCCACATCCTATAATTCCGGAATTTCGAAATTCTACATTCTATAATTCCGGAATTTCGAAATTCTACATCCTATAATTCCGGAATTTCGAAATTCTACATCCTATAATTCCGGAATTTTGGAATTCTACATCGTATAATTCCGGAATTTCGAAATTCTACATCCTATAATTTCGAAATTCTACATCCTATAATTCCGGAATATCGAATTTCTACATCCTATAATTCCGAAATGTCAAAATTCCACATCCTATAATTCCGGAATTTCGAAATTCTATTCTACATGCTATTATCTCGGAATTACGGTTTTTATAGCTTATGAAATGGCATTCGGGATGGATGGACAGCTAGGAATGCTATATAAATTGAGCATGTTAAATTTGTAGCGCACGGGATGGGCATTTGTATGCTAGAAAAGCAGAGAGTAAAGAACTTAGGTTCGAACTCAAAGCATCCGATTGCTAGTAATGACAAATGCTGCTTAAGGTAGTCCTTGCGGACAGCCTGAGCCCACGTGAGTTCAGAGCGAATTGAGAGTGGAATTGCGAATACTTCGCGATGAGATAAAAATCTGAAAAAAATCAACCATATGGAAGGTACTGAAAAGATTGATTTTGCATAATAATAATTCCAAAATGTTATTAACAAATGAATGAAAAAAAAATTGTTCAACAAATCTTCCGGCAACTTAACTTTTTGTTCATATAAAAACAATAAGTTAATCTTTTTGAATACGTATGAATTTTTTCAGAATTTTGTCTAATTTTTGAAAATTGCGTTTTTAGTTAATAAAAAAACGTGATTTTCAAAAATTAGATAAAATTCTGAAAAAATTCATACGTATTCAAAAAGATTAACAAATTGTTTTTATATGAACAAAAAGTTAAGTTGCCGGGGAATTTGTTGAACAATTTTTTTTTTAATGCATTTGTTAATAATATTTTGGAGTTATTATTATGTAAAATCAATCTTTTCAGCACCTTCCATATGCTTGATTTTTTTCGAATTTTTATCCCATCGAGAAGTGTTCGCAATTCTCTCTCAATTCTCTCTGAACTCATGTGGGCTCAGGCTGTCCGCTAGGACTACCTTAATTAATATGAGGAAGCGACGAGCTTCGAGATGCATAGTTTAATGTATATTTTTGTTAAAAGGTCTCGCAAGACGTGAGCCCAATGGACGAGTCACCGGGTGAGCCACTGACCGAATTGTTGGGGGAGAGTGGCGACATAAATCAAGCGGATTCGTGCGGTCGTACCGTACTGCATACCCTGGCCGCCGACGGGAATGCTTCCCTCCTGGAACTGGCTCTCGCTTCCTGTCCTCAGGTGAGTTTTATTTCATTAAAAAAAAAAAATCTTGTCATACATAAACATTCGTAACGATATGTATGATGGTGTTTTAATTTTACAGGCGAAGCTCGAGGCCACTGACCGTCACGGTCAAACGCCGCTGAATCTCGCCGCGAGACACGGATACGCGGACGTTGTGAGAGTGTTATTAGCTGCCGGTGCTAGTGCGGATCACGCCGACTGCGACGGATGGACCGCGCTGAGAGCAGCTGCCTGGGGCGGACATACCCAGGTACATTCACAGCCAACCCTCTCCTCACGAAACCACGACACTCTTAAAAGCGACTCGACAGTTGTTAGTTTTTCATTTATTTATTATACATTGTTTGTATTTTTGTTTGTCGTGACTAATCTGCAACTCGCACGTCATTGTAACTCACTCCAACTTAAAGTCATTTTTTTTCACTATAAACATTATTTTTTATTCTATCCATGGCATGGGTGTATATTAAAAAGTTATCGTAAAAAAATCTGAAACCAACATCCAGTTTTTTTTGCACTATAATTTTTTTTGTTTTATATCTATCGCCTGGTTGAATACAATAAGCTACTCGAGCTTGTTGCATTCACTCAATGGACAATCATTATTTCCTTTCACGTGAAACTTCTTTCTATTTTTTTCTTTCAGTCTTATGTTTTTACGTAAAATTGCTCGACCGTATCCCCAATATCGTAATTACAATCGACCGAACTTCCGGCGGAGCCCTCGAACGAAAAGCCATTTGTATCCGTAACAACTCAGACACGATGCTTGGAAAACAAAGTGCAATCACCTTATCGGAGGCGTTGCTGAACCATCTCCCGTTTACGATCGTATACCGTGGATCCAGATTCTTTTCACTATAATTTTTGTTTTTTGTATCTATCGCTTGGATGAATACAATAAGCCGCTCGAGTTTATTGCATTTGCTCATTGGACAATCCTTATTTTATTTTCGTTAAAGTTCTTTCTATTTTATCGATGTTTTTGTTCCATTCTTATGTTTTTACGTAAAAGTGCTCGACCGTACCTCAATATCGTAATTACGACCTTATCGGAGCTCATTGGACAATCCTTATTTTATTTTCGTTAAAGTTCTTTCTATTTTATCGATGTTTTTGTTCCATTCTTATGTTTTTACGTAAAAGTGCTCGACCGTACCTCAATATCGTAATTACGACCTTATCGGAGCTCATTGGACAATCCTTATTTTATTTTCGTTAAAGTTCTTTCTATTGTATTGATGTTTTTGTTCCATTCTTATGTTTGTACGTAAAAGTGCTCGACCGTACCTCAATATCGTAATTACGACCTTATCGGAGCTCATTGGACAATCCTTATTTTATTTTCGTTAAAGTTCTTTCTATTTTATTGATGTTCTTGTTCCATTCTTATGTTTTTACGTAAAAGTGCTCGACCGTACCTCAATATCGTAATTACGACCTTATCGGAGCTCATTGGACAATCCTTATTTTATTTTCGTTAAAGTTCTTTCTATTTTATTGATGTTTTTGTTCCATTCTTATGTTTGTACGTAAAAGTGCTCGACCGTACCTCAATATCGTAATTACGACCTTATCGGAGCTCATTGGACAATTCTTATTTTATTTTCGTTAAAGTTCTTTCTATTTTATTGATGTTTTTGTTCCATTCTTATGTTTGTACGTAAAAGTGCTCGACCGTACCTCAATATCGTAATTACGACCTTATCGGAGCTCATTGGACAATCCTTATTTTATTTTCGTTAAAGTTCTTTCTATTTTATTGATGTTTTTGTTCCATTCTTATGTTTTTACGTAAAAGTGCTCGACCGTACCTCAATATCGTAATTACGACCTTATCGGAGCTCATTGGACAATCCTTATTTTATTTTCGTTAAAGTTCTTTCTATTTTATCGATGTTTTTGTTCCATTCTAATGTTTTTACGTAAAAGTGCTCGACCGTACCTCAATGTCGTAATTACGACCTTATCGGAGGCGTTGCTGAACCATCTCCCGTTTACAATCGTATCATACCGTGGATCCAGATTCTTTCCACTATAATTTTTGTTTTTTGCATCTATCGTTTGGATGAATACAATAAGCCTCTCGAGTTTATTGCATTTGCTCATTAGACAACCTTTATTTTATTTTCGTTAAAGTTCTTTTTATTTTATTGATGTTCTTGCTCCATTCTTATGTTTTTACGTAAAAGTGCTCGACCGTACCTCAATATCGTAATTATCACCGATCGGGCTTCCGGCGGAGTCCTCGAACGAAAAGCCATTTGTATCCGTAAAAACTCAGACACGATGCTTGGAAAACAAAGTGCAATCACCTTATCGGAGGCGTTGTTGAACCATCTCCCGTTTACAATCGTATACCGTGGATCCAGATTCTTTCCACTATAATTTTTGTTTTTTTGTATCTATCGCTTGGATGAATACAATAAGCCTCTCGAGTTTATTGCCTTTGCTCATTAGACAACCCTTATTTTATTTTCGTTAAAGTTCTTTTTATTTTATTGATGTTCTTGTTCCATTCTTATGTTTTTACGTAAAATTGCTCGACCGTATCTCAATATCGTAATTACCACCGATCGGGCTTCCGGCGGAGTCCTCGAACGAAAAGCCATTTGTATCCGTAAAAACTCAGACACGATGCTTGTAAAACAAAGTGCAATCAGCTTCTCGAAGGGTATTGCTCAACCATCCACCGCTTCGACGGATGTGTTTTCTCCTCCGCAGGTCGTCGAGCAGCTTCTGGAGCACGGAGCCATGGTTGATTGCGCGGATTGGGATCAAAGAACCGCTCTCAGGGCGGCGGCATGGGGTGGCCACGAGGACATCGTCAAGGCGCTCCTGCAGCACGGCGCCGACGTCAATAGGACCGATGACGAGGGCAGAACCGCCTTGATAGCGGCGGCTTACATGGGCCACAGCGAAATCGTCGAACACCTGCTAGACTTCGGTGCCAAGATCGATCACGCCGACAGCGACGGTCGGACGGCTCTTAGCGTCGCGGCATTGTGCGTGCCAGCGAATCATGGCTATGCCAAGGTAAACATTTCATGAGCGCACACGCTTCATTGTCGGACACTGAAGTTTTTTCATTTCTCACTTCCTCATCGAGGAAGCTTTGCTTCCATGCATTTTTTTTTTTTTTTTTTTTTTTTTTTACACTTTCATGTAAATTAGGGCTGGGCAGTGCTTGAAGTAGCGGATACTTAGAGTACGAAAGTACTTTGCAGTACTGCAAGCACGTACTTGAAATACAAAAGTACTTTTTAGTACTTTGAATACTTTTTAGCACTTCAAGTACTTTTTAGTACTTCAAGTACTTTTTAGTACTTCAAGTTCTTTTTAGTACTTCAAGTACCAAGTACAAGTACTTTTTGAGTACACGCTCGCATTGCGGATACTCGATGTGTAGCATAACATGCTGATTCTATTAATGTATGACTATGTGGCTAAACTTTTCTATGAGTATAACATATAAGTATAACTATTTGCAAATAGCTGCGAATCGAATTGCGAAAGGCAATTGGGAAAATTGGGAAAAAGTACTTGAGAAATACTTCAAGCACAATAAGTACTTGACACTTCAAGTCCTTGTGATACTTGTGAAACATTTCATGAGCGCGCACGCTTCATTGTCGGACACTGAAGTTTGTTCATTTTTCGCTTCCTCATCGAGGAAGCTTTGCTTCCATGCATTTTTTTTTTTTTTTTACACTCTCATGTAAACTAGGGCTGGGCAGTGCTTGAAGTAGCGGGTACTTAGAGTACAAAAGTACTTTGCAGTACTGCAAGCACGTACTTGAAATACAAAAGTACTTTTTAGTACTGCAAGCACGTACTTGAAATACAAAAGTACTTTTTAGTACTGCAAGCACGTACTTGAAATACAAAAGTACTTTTTAGTACTTTGAATACTTTTTAGCACTTCAGGTACTTTTTAGTACTTCAAGTTCTTTTTAGTACTTCAAGTACCAAGTACAAGTACTTTTGGAGTACACGCTCGCATTGCGGATACTCGATGTGTAGCATGACATGCTGATTCTATTAATGTATGACTATGTGGCTAAACTTTTCTATGAGTATAACATATAAGTATAATTTTTTGCAATTAGCTGCGAATCGAATTGCGAAAGGCACTTGGGAAAATTGGGAAAAAGTACTTGAGAAATACTTCAAGCACAATAAGTACATGACACTTCAAGTCCTTGTGATACTTTGTACTTTGCACTCGAAATATTTTTTTGTTACTTTGCCCTGCTCTGATGCAACCTCGTTCAGAATATTCCAAAACATCGAAAAATCACGTTTAGAAAAAAAATGTCTGGATGGATGTGCGTGTGTCAGGCCTGTACAATTCAACCGTCTATAAGCCAAGAACGATTTCATAGACCGGGTTAAAATTTAGCCCGCAAGTAGAGCAGTTGAGTGCCTCAGTTTGTAACAATTGACGCAATTCATTGAAACACTCGTTAAGCTTTTATCAGAGTTGGAATTTTTTTTTTTTTAAGTGTTCGTGCTCTAACTTTGGCAAATTTTATTCTCCCTGCGGCGATAGATCGTAGATAAACATTTTAAGAAAAAAAAAAAACAAAATTTAACGAGGATTTTGCACGACAGGTGGTAACGATTCTATTGGAGCGCGGAGCCGCGGTCGACCACCAGGACAAGGATGGCATGACACCGTTGCTGGTGGCCGCGTTCGAGGGTCACCGAGACGTTTGCGAGCTGTTGCTCGAGTACGAGGCGGACGTTGATCACTGCGACGCCACGGGACGAACTCCCCTGTGGGCTGCGGCAAGTATGGGTCATGGATCGGTTGTGGCTCTGCTCTTGTTTTGGGGATGCTACGTCGACAGCATCGACAACGAGGGCAGAACCGTACTTAGCGTCGCAGCTGCGCAAGGCGGAACTGATGTGGTCAAACAACTGCTCGACAGAGGTGAGAAATATTTATCAATTTATGTATTTATTTTTATTTCCATCGAATCGACATTCTTGCATCATTCTTGCATCAATTAACAGTTCGACAGTTCGGCTCAAAATCTACTGTTTTTTTTTTTTTTTTTTTTTTTTTTTTTTTCATTTTTCATACAACTGTTTTTATTACTATTTTTTTTAACAGGTCTCGACGAACAGCACCGAGACAATTCGGGCTGGACACCGCTGCACTACGCAGCCTTCGAGGGTCACATAGACGTCTGCGAGGCGTTGCTCGAAGCTGGAGCGAAAGTCGACGAAGCTGACAACGATGGTAAAGGCGCCCTGATGCTCGCCGCGCAAGAGGGTCACGTGTCGTTGGTCGAGAGGCTGCTGGATCAGCACGCCGCTCCGATCGATCAGCACGCTCATGATGGAAAAACGGCCCTCAGGTAATTTTAACAAAGAATCGCGACTGCAATTATCAACAGATATTTCGTTCGTTACAAAATTGATGTAAAGCGTATTTATTTATTTATTTAGTATTAGCAGTTTAAAATAATTATTGTCAACGGCTGTACCGTTTTTTTTTACTTATAATTATCTTAGAGTTAATTTTGCACCCAAGGATCAAGAAACGGAGCGTCTCGACGCCAAAAGTACTTTAAAAAAATGAGTTTATAAGCAAGACGCTACCAAGTTGGTTTACGCCAATATATCGGTAGTGGAATCTTGATTCTCGATTTTTATTATATACGTTGACAAAAGGACATCGACCTGAGTCCTTCAACCCTTATTTATTTATTTACTTATTTATTTATTTATTTATTTATTTATTTATTTATTTATTTTTTGTGGAATAGATTGGCCGCTCTGGAAGGCCATTACGACACCGTGAAAGTTCTGCTGTCGCACAACGCCGACATAAATGCGAAGGACGCCGACGGAAGGAGCACTCTCTATATACTGGCTTTGGAGAACAGACTGGCGATGGCGAGATTTTTATTGGAACACGCCCGCGCCGACGTGGAAAGCAGAGACTCCGAGGTGGGCACTGCGTTTTTTTTTTTTGTCTTCAGAGTTTGTGCAATGATTTAGGAAGCTAAGGATTATGAACGGTGAGAAATGTACGCGACGTTGAGTAATGAGAATTGCACATATTTTTTTTTTGTTACAGGGGAGAACGCCTCTGCACGTTAGCGCGTGGCAAGGACACGTCGAGATGGTAGCTCTTCTATTGACGGACGGCACTGCCAGCGTTAACGCTTGCGACAATGAGAACAGAACACCTCTTCATTCCGCTGCGTGGCAAGGACACGCGGCTATTGTGAGACTCCTCCTCGAGCACGGCGCCACACCCGATCACACGTGCAATCAAGGCGCTACTGCACTAGGTATTTAAAAAAAGCGATTTTTTTTGCTTCCTCATTGGGGAAGCTTTGTTTTGGTGAAAACAAATTCAGGATATTATTGATTTTAGTGAACGTGTTTAGATTATTAAAAAAAAAAAAAAAACTCAAATTTTCATTATCGCTTTTTCATAAAAGTCGAAAATTTCAATATTCAGATCACTTTCTCATAGAAGAAGCTTTGCGAATAAAGAAAACATTAATCAATAAAGGAACGTTGTCAGAAAACGATGTGGAAATTTCAATTTTCAACTTTTATGCAACGTGCAATCAAGGCGCTACTGCACTAGGTATTTAAAAAAAGCGATTTTTTTTGCTTCCTCATCACGGAAGCTTTGTTTTGGTGAAAAAAAAATTCAGGATATTATTGATTTTCGTTATTTTAGTGAACGGGTTTAGATTATAAAAAAAACAAAAAACTTGAATTTTCATTATCGCTTTTTCACAAAAGTCGAAAATTTCAATATTCAGATCACTTTCTCATAGAAGAAGCTTTGCGAATAAAGAAAACATTAATCAATAAAGGAACATTGTCAGAAAACGATGTCGAAATTTCAATTTTCAACTTTTATGCAACGTGCAATCAAGGCGCTACTGCACTAGGTGTTTAAAAAAAAAGTGATTTTTTTTGCTTCCTCATCGGGGAAGCTTTGTTTTGGTGAAAAAAAAATTCAGGATATTATTGATTTTAGTAATTTTAGTGAACGTGTTCAGATTACAAAAAAAAAAAAAAAAAAACTGAAATTTTCATTATCGCTTTTTCATAAAAGTCGAAAATTTCAATATTCAGATCACTTTCTCATAGAAGAAGCTTCGCGAATAAAGAAAACATTAATCAATAAAGAAACATTGTCAGAAAACCATATAGAAATTTCAATCTTCAACTTTTATGAGAGAACGATATGAAAGTTTCAATTTTTTTTTACATTCCTGGCATTAATTTTTCCGTGGCAATCGAGCTGCAAAAATGCCCTCGACGACGGCATAATGACGAATTACTCCCGACTCGCAGGAATTGCAGCGCAGGAAGGTCACGAGCATTGCGTGAGAGCCCTCCTGAATCACGGCGCGGATCCAAATCACTCGGATCACTGTGGCAGAAACGCGATAAAAGTTGCTGCGAAGAGCGGTCACGACACGGTCGTGCGACTGCTGGAGGAGCACTCGGCGAGCCAGAGAAGTTTGAGGCCCGGCATGAACGGCGGTGAGTCACCGTGAACTCGTTAACTACCCGGAGAGTAATTACCTTGCAAAAAAAAAAAAAATCGATCTAACAACGCGACGATTTCATGTAACCAGGCGGTAGCAGCAGCGCGACGTCGGTGACATCGAACTCGACCGCAGAGACGAAACCATCGTCGGCTATCCTCAATCCGCTATCGACCCAGTACAGTCCAGCGGAATCGCCGGACTCGACGAAGCGCAGGAGCTGCGTGTCGTTGGGTAACAATTCGAGCAACAGCAAATCCAGCAGCAATCTCACCGGCAGCACCAAGAGCGATCAGGGCAAGTTCGGGCAGAACCCAATGGTGAATCAAGTCATCAAAGTGAGTGCTCGGCAGGTCGTTTTTTTCTTACAGCCCATTTCGTCCCTGGAGGAATTTATATGTATATTTTTTTTTTTTTTTCCTAAGAACCACTGTTTGTTGTCGTTAATTGAATTGTCGTATCGCAGGCGCCGCTGTCCTTCACGCAGCAGCTCCAACAATGCTCCCGAGGCGCGAAGAGTCGACCGTTGAGTAAACTATTGTCGCCGTTGAAGAGCGAGCCGCAGAGTCCGATATACGCGTCGCCGCCGCATTCCCCGCTGAGCGACAGTTTGATACCCTACTCGCCGACCAACACCAGCCCGCCGAGTGCTCAAACCGCGGCGAGCGTGATACAGAGCCAGCTCGGTGTTTCGCTCCTCACGGGCAATCAGAGTATACAGTACAAGCCGCAGAGCGGAGGTTTGAACAACCCCGGTGTTATATACGAGCCGATCGACATCAAAACGGAAATTATCGAGGGCAGCAAAGACACACCCAAACCGTTCGAGCTCACCAACGAGATGCTGGGACTGAAGATATCGAGCAAGGACAAGAAGAACGGACACGACGACAAGAGAAACTCGGCGGACACGCATTTTACGCGGGACACACACATGAGAATTATTTTGGGCAACAGCGGAGCTGGAGTCGGTCGGAACGTTAAGCACACAGAGCACAGCGGAGGGTAATCTTATATATACTTTGAAAAGTTTGTTTTGTCCCAATTTTCAAGAATTCACGCCGGTCCGCTGATTATTCTAAGCGTCCCCCCAAAAGGACGTCGCAGACTCAGATTATCCTAAGATCTCATTTTTCGGCCGGAAGTAACGTCACATCGGAAATACGTCCTTTCCGGTCTGAAAAGTTCGCTTTTCGACTGGAAGTGACATCATAAAGGAAATCACCACTTCCGGTTAGAAAATCGAGTTATTCGACCGGAAGTGCCGTCATACCGGAAAAACGCCACTTCCGGTTTGAAAATTACATTTTTCGACCGGAAGTGACGTATTTCCATTATGAAGTCATTTCCGGTCGAAAAAATGAGATTTTCAAAACGGAAGTGACACCACTTTCGGTTTAAAATACGTCAACTGACAATCGACTGGATGATTGATATTTTAGCTCGTACAATAATGAATTGTTCACTGTATTCGTTAATTGCACGATTTTGAATGTCGTATTAATGCGTAAAGAAATTTGGATTTCAGTGCGAGCAATGCCAAGCCGAAGCGCAACGGCTTAGTTTCGAATCCGGCTATGAGACTGGTAGCGGGAGTGAGAAATGGTTTTGAGAATGCTACGAACAGAAACAAACCGATAACGACGCGCGTCAACGGATTCCAGTGGAAAGCCGAAACGCGAAAGGAAACACCATTGTAGGAGCAGGTACACTATCATTCGATTCCATGAAACGAACAAAACAATCGAGCTTCGATACTCATTCGGATCTTCTTTTTCTTCCTCAGGCAGCACAGTTGGGATCGTCTCGCAAAAATTTTGCATACCGTTACTGCAGATTGAGAAGTTTAATCAGCAAAAAACGAAAGTCAATAAATCGTTTCTTTTTCTCATTTTATTTGAGCAAAATCAAATTGAACCTCAAATGAATAACGGAATAACATAAAAAAAAAAAACACTACCGAATAAATTTAAAAAAAAAATCGTGATCATTATGAAAAATAACGAAATTGCATAACACACATAATACCAAATATTAAACTGCATAGGAATGTATGTAGCACATAGGGAAGTAATAAATATCAATTTAAAAGTTTGTATAAATGTAACGTTAATAAAAAAAAAAAGAAGAAAAAATAAATAAATTCTTTATCGATCTCACTAATAACTACAAATATATCGACGAATTAACTATTGGAATCTCGAACGATTGTTTTTAATAAATTTTTTTGTTCATTGTTAGTGACGGTTGAAAACCATGAAACTTATAGGCATTGAGATTTTCATTGAGAAGACTGGATGCATACGAAGCGCATTTGTGATGTTGTGTGTGAGAGAGGGAAAAATAAAAAATAAATAAATAGGAAAATCTCGAAGGATATTTGAAAAAGTGTAAAGACAATTGTAATATAATAGTAACAGTGTGGAGTGAATGAGAGCCTCGACACGAGGAAAGCCTGATTATTGCAGTTAATGCTAAGGGAAAAAAAAAAATACGTTAAAATTATGGCCTGAAAGTGGAGAGCCTTTGTAAATACACCATTTATGTATTGAGCATGACCATATTTATTATTATACTGTAGTAGATGACAAATAAATGAGAATAAAATAAATATTGAAACTGTTTAAAGATCGTTCGTCCTCGCAGCGGCCGAAATTTCTTTTCTTCTCACCGATCTTTCGACGAAGGAACAAGAGCTTTTCAATCAGTCGGTACTTTATTTTTTTTTTATTACACAGAGAGAACAACACCGAATACATCCTGAGCATATAGATTGTAACACACGAACGATATTGAGAATTCGCCTACAACGAAGCAAGTCGTTCGACCTCGCCGCGGTCGAAAGTTTAGACACAAACCGGAGATAAGTCGGTTTTGCGAGCACCTCGCGCGACTGTGGTAACAGCTCGTAATCAATTTTTTTTTTTTAACGAACGAACACTCGATTTTAAAAATAATTATTACTTAATCACGCATAAATAACAGACTTGAATTGGCAACAAATATACATGAACCCATCGTCCAAGGGACTGTGGACGATAGTTCGCAATTATAAAATAATAATATGTAGAACAGTACGTTTTAAGGCCTACGATCGGCTGGAATGACGAATGGATTTATAAAGAAGGTATGCGAGCACAATCAACGCGGCGGACAGCGTCGTCGTACCGTCTGGTCTTTCGCTTTTTTTTCTCGAAAGAAACAATCTACAATCCTGTACACAGGCAATAACTTCGTTTATGCGAACTATTTAATATTAGCATCACGTGCACTCAAGCTTCACTATATTTGACTAATTATATTCGATATAATCTTCGACTCCGTTGGACTCTTATAATACGTTTATGAGGTTTTCGTGCTTGGTTGCTTATTCGATACGAAAGATTCGTAAGTCAAGGATGAACCGTCGTGTTCTTCCTCGACGCAAAATAAATATCGATTACAGATGGTATTTTTTTTTCTTCTAAGTTCAGCGAATTCTACGTTACTCGTCGTACAGCGAGTATTTCAAAGTCGGAGAGAATAAAAGAGGCTTACGAGCTTTTTTTTTCACGTAGAGAGCTGATTTAACTAACGGCACATTCGGGGTCGATATTGCACTTCTTTTTTTTAGGCATCAAATTCAATTATGACAGGACCAATTCGATATCTAAATATGTTCCTTCACGAGGGTTATTAACCGTCTGATATCTTCACAATAACTGTAATAAAATATTGAATGCTCTGCCAACATCTCGAAAGATGTGTTTTTTTTTTTTTTTTACGTTAAAGTTATGATTGCTATCGTGACAATAGCAACAATCTTTAATGCTAATTTTTTAAATCTGTCACCAATTCGCAAGACACAAGCTTCTCTCCACGCGATAATGATCAGCGCCACTGGACCTGCCGTGAGAATTGACTTCAACAAGCTAACGTTGTTCCTTCGAACAGTCCGGAATCACTCCGATCGAATGTACACGAGGGACTTTGCTAATAACATTATTTTTCTTTTCTTTTTTTGTTACGGTGCTCTAACGGTGATCGTGAACAATCGCGTTTTAAATCACCTTCTCGGCGTATTGACTATAGGTTGATCTTACTACGTAAAATAATTACAATGACAATTGTACAAATTTAAGTACCCTCCGGAGTCATTCACTCGAGGCATCCTTCCTCCTCGAGCTTCGACAGGAATTTCGGAACTCGATAGCTCGGCTCCACTTGCCGAGTCATGTCGATGAGACTCAGCAGTTTTCTTATACCGATAAAGACTCTGAAACAAGACAGCGAACGGTGAGACAAAAATCCGGGGCAAATCGGTACGAATACTTGCTGTATCGATTTATCTTAAGGGCTGACGCCACAGCAAAATTTCGATTTTTTAAAAATAGTTTATAGTGTCAAGAATATTCTATTAAATTTTTATGTCGAAATTCAACGAATTATGAAACTTAGAGGCAGTTATGTGGAAAGTGGCGGAGCGCTCTAGGAGCGGCGCCGTCGAGCTTTGAACGCGTTTTTCTCAAAACGTGATTTTCAAGATCAGTGTCCCCGATGTCTCCAAAAAAATGGCATGATGGATTTTTATAAAAATTTGCACCGATATACTTCAACGGATTCTTTAATCGTTAACGAGTGAAGAAGTGGGTAAAATTCGAATTGTTTTCCTCGTCGAGGACCGCGTTATATATAATTTGTTAAGAAACAATTACGATGTTTCGTTTCTGATAAAATCCCAAGTTGAAATCACCGCAAAGTACAGAAGTGTTAGTTAATGAGCACAAAAAAAAAAAAACACCAACCGTTTTCCTTGGAGTTGCGCATGGAGCGATGCCAATTCCTCTTTCGCGAACAAATCCGCATCCTCCAGTACCGCCAGAAGATGATCGGGTGTCGAGAGATTGGGCACGTGCAGGAGTGTCGTGAAGGCCGACAGGAGCTCCATGTCGTCGAGAACTTGGCTGAAAGGATTATCGGACACATTTAATTATAGAGTAGGAGAGCGCTCTATAGCGTCGAAGCGATAAATATAAGATCGCAGAAGCCACTCACCGACGACTCGTCGTGCATAGAATCAATAGTTTCCGACCGTGGGGCGGTTGCTTCTTCAACAGGACGAGCAGTGCTTGCAGCGTCAAGTTGGAATAACGCGGACCGATCGGACCGTAATCCAATAGACGCTCGATGTTGTCGACGAGGATGCAACTGAGTTGCGAACGATATGCGTCCTCAAAGACCTGTAAAAAAAATGCAACGATATTATTACACATTTATTTTAATTATATTTCAGAGCAATGATAAGCACGAAATATACTTTTTTGATATTTCGTATACAAATTACCTTTTTAATCGACAGACACTTGGCGTTTTCCGTGAAGCCGACCATATCCTCGGGTGTGCAAACCTTGATGAACGGAAAGTCGGAGTCTTTGGCGATTCGAGCGGCGAGAGCGGTCTTTCCGCTGTTCGGTGGTCCCTCGAGAAGAATGGAGACGAGGCCCGAGCTCTCGGCCGCTCGAGCTTCTTGGATATACAATTTTCCATCAGCGAGAATTTCCGCCACTGGTCTGCCCCAGTTTATGATTCCGCGGGTCAGCAGATGCTCCAGTGCGTCGCTGCTCGTGCCGAACGCCTGGCGCGTGATACGTGAAATGAGATCCGAATTATTTTGCGAATATGCGAGAAAGAAAAAAAAACCTGAGGTAAATAAAAAATTTGACTCACGGGCTTGCAGTCGTTCTCCAATGCGTGCAAGAAGTCGGTCCTGCAGACCATGAGCTTCTCCATCGCGGCGGGATCCACTTCCACCTTGCTCGACGCCTTGATCATCTTGTTCATCGCCGTACTCTGAGCGGCTCGTACCAGACCCTCCAACTCGGCACCGCTGAAGTTCTTCGTCAGTACAGCGAGCTCCTTGAGATCCACGTCGGGCGCGATTTTCTTGTGCTCTCTCATTCGGCTCGTGTGAATGTTTAGAATTTGGGTTCTTCCGAATTCGTCGGGAAGACTGATCTCCATTTGTACCTGGATAAATTATCGAGGTTACGTCAAATATCTTCGATAATAAAAATTAAAATGCTGTCATTTTTTGCTTCTTCGTGGAGAAAGCCAAAATCTACCAACGACCTTCCTCGTAGAGAAAACTTGCACGATAATGTAATAAATGAGGAAGCCAGATGCAAATTACATTGTACCTTTTTTCGTAACATAAAAAAATTTCTACATCTCATAAAATTGATACGGTCAAAATTCACCGAAAAATCTATTGTAGAAAGTCGCTGATTGAAATATTGGTAGTTCGTCGTTTTTATTTTATTTTTTTGAATTTTGCGTACGGACCTCGAGTCTTCCGGGTCGAAGCAGCGCCTCGTCGATCATGTCCCTCCTGTTAGTCATACCGATAACGAGAATGTTGTTGAGCTGCTCGACACCGTCGATCTTGGCCAGCAGCTGATTGACGACAGTGTCGTGAACCCCGGTGTTACCGGCGACGCTGCCACGAGATTTGCAGATCGCGTCGATCTCGTCGAATATTATAATGTGAAGCCCGCTGTTCGGACCGAGTTTCTTCTCCTCCTCTTCTGCGTCGGCGAAGAGCCTTCTGACGTTGGCCTCGCTCTCGCCGACGAACTTGTCGAGAATTTGCGGTCCGTTGACGATCTTCGGTTCGCGGGCGTTGAGCATCGTGCCGATCTGACGAGCCATAAGAGTCTTGCCGGTACCGGGCGGTCCGTACAGCAGAATACCTCGGACGTGCTTGCAGCCCAGCTGCATCACGACTTCCGGCGGAAAGACTCGCGACGCGAAGGCGCGTCGGAAAATGGCACTGAACTCCTTGTCCAGACCGCCGATGCCCATTTTCGCGAAGTCCCAGTCGGGATTTATGATCGACTGGCGAACGACCTTGCCCTTCGCCTTGCCGATGAGATTCAGGCAAGAATTGTCGGCCTTCTCGAACTGTATTACCGTGTCGCCGAGGCATCGACCCATCCGGGTTTTCTTCGGCTTCGTGTCCTGGCCCGCCTTTATCGCCGATATATCGGCAGCCTCGAGATTCTTCACGACGAGCCCGAGCATCTTTTTGTCGGAGAACTGGAAGGCCAGTTGCTGACCGACGGTGAACGCCTGACCGGAGAACTGCAGCAGGAACTCTTTCGCCATCTGCTCCGTGTCGTATGGGTCCAGGGTGGTTCTGTAATTTTTTTCGAGATCAGGATTCGTTGTGAGTCGAAATTATGGAAATTGGCGATCGATAGCGTCGTCGACAAAGCCTTTCCATCGATAGACGTAAAATCGGTTAACTCTTTATCGTGGCTACTGTGCACGCGAACCGCCCTCATCGCGACGGCGCAGTGCTGATTGCGCACTAGATCTACTTTCGAGCCTTTACATACCGCATCGAAAGGGTTGATAAAGTAATTGACTTTGTCGACGAACCTACCGGATGCATTTACAATACGATTTCCAGTATAGTTTCTAAATAAAATTCAAGAATTGTTCAAGAACATTCACAGATCTTTTCAAGGACAACCGAAATTCAGGGACGTTTCAAAAACCCGAAGGATTCCTGGGACCACTGCAAAGCATGTTATTCTATAAAAATTTGTAATAAAATGGACAGATCCTGTGTTCCAAAGCTGGACAAAGTAACAAAAAAGTACAAAAATATACAAAGTATAAAGTATCATAAGGGTCCGTTTTTGAAGCTTCTCTTTTTTTTAAGTTTTTTTTTTATAAAAGTAAAATGAAAATCGTGTTCCCTATTTTCGTTTTCTTTTAATGGAATAAAAAAAAAAAAATGCTCGTCAAAATTATTCTTATCGAAAAGCTTAGACAGATAATCATATATTAATAGAAACGGGATATCGTGTTACTCATCGAGTATCCACAATGTGAGCATGTACTCAAAAAGTACTTGCGAAAACTTGTAAAAAGTACTTTTGTACTTGGAGCACTTAAAAGTACTTCTGCGCTTTGAGTACTGCTACGCTATATTCTGTGCATATGCTCATAATTTTTTTGTTGGCGTTGGCCGTAGTTTGTGTCCAAATGATTTTTTGTTTTCTTCATTCTCTGCCCATCTCTTTATAAAAAAAAAAAAGAATAATTTATCGGTTGGCCCATTTATCGGCCACTCACTTAGTTTTCTGCAAGAAATCAGCCTCCAGCGAGATGGTGCATAGAAATTCGGAGCTGGATGTAGGATCGAAGTGATATGGTCGGACGTCGATATCCTGGTTGAGTGAGAGGGTAGCCCATTTTCTCTGCGGTAAGCTGAACCCGATGGCTCCTCTCGGTATGTCATGATGGGTTCTCACGGTGAACACAAAGTGTTGATTCGGTCCCGTGGTCACCTCAACATGCCTGCGAAATAACCTAATCTCAAAAAACTCGATCTACTATATACAGCACAATAACGTCAACTTTTTACAACTCTTTAAATTAAAAAAAATTCAACTTATTTTAAATAGAGCTTTGAAAGTAGAACGACGATTTTTTTTTTTTGTGGCATACTTGACGTTATCTGGAAAGTCGTCGGCATTGATGACAGCACAGTTGGAGATGCTGAGCTCGTCCGTGGGACACTTGACGGCTTTCATTCTCTGCACAGTCATCGAAACAATTCGTGAAAAAAAAGAATGAACGAAAGTCTATAGCGATGAAAAGAGAGTGTACGGAATACGGGCGAGCGTTCGAAACGTCGTATCGACGAGTATTGATGTTGTGAAGGGTGTGTATAGGCGAGACGACGTTAAGTGGGGATTTTCGACGGACGCATATAATCCGAAAACGCGAGGCAATCCAATGAGCGCTGTTCGATCGATGAATAGCGATTTTTTCGTCGGTAAGTGTATGAGCGAATTTTGTCACTCGATGTCCGTTTATAACTCACCATCCCTGCCATTCTGTGACGAAATTAATCGAACGCAGAGATTACACTGTCAACCACTCTTTACACGGTACCCGCAATGCAGGAGGCGACTGACAAACTGACGTGAAGATGACCGAGTTCTCTCTCGTCGACGAATGCCAACATCGGAGCTTCGATATTCCCTGCCCGCGACCATTCGCGAAGCCGTGAATGCGACGAAGTTTTGTCACTTATCGTTGGCGGGACTTGGGAGGGTGGAGAGAAAATATCGATTTCACGGATATCGCTGGTAATACGGTTTGCTACTTTTCGACGGTGAGGTTATCAATTATTGTTTACCCCAAGCTCATTTCAGCCAAAGTACATTTCCGCCAGAAAGTAACCAGGCTGCGCAGCAGTCACGAGTGAATTTCAACATTGGCTGCAAGAGGTCACCGCTGCTTTTAGCTTAAACACTTAGAAACGCTTTAAGGGGAAGTGAAATATCGCGGTCGGTAATGAAAACTGTAATGAACTTTTCTCAAAAGTGCTAATTTTTTTGAGGAAAAAGCAAATTCTAGCCGGATACGTACAGTTATATCGCATCCGCATTATTTAAAATGCTTTAAAATGCAAGCGGCGAATAGTGATTGAAAGTGTTTTAACCTCCTCGGTGCTTGAAAAACGTTTCAAAATCTAATTTTTCGCCCCAAAGTGAAATAATTCGACAAATATATCACTTCCGGTGGCACTTCGGTCGAATAATGAATTTTTCCAACCGGAAGTGACGTATTTTCCAAATGATGTCACCTGCGGTCGAAAAATTAGATTTTCAAACCGGAAGTGACTTATTTCCCGAACGACGTCACTTCCGTCGACAAATGGGATTATCAGCAAATGTACTGAATTTTTCACATTTTAGAAATTTCAGGTCTCCTTCATTCGAACGAACATTGGCTAAATGTTATAAAAATCGTGCACTATAGTAACAAACTTTTGAGTTCAGCGATCCATACGTTTAGACCAATTAAACAAGTTTGCCTTGACGTTCTGACATCGACTCCTGCAACACGATTCCGTCTGAGGGAAACAATCGCTCTTCGTTTGGTCTATATTGCACGAAATTCGTCTACGCATGCAGCGAATCAGTGCACACAGCGGAATCGGGTCGTTCGTAATCGACGAAGGCTCGACAGGATGCCGAAAGACTTCGGTAACCGTCCGGATGCGTCGATCGAGAATCGCTCGTCATGGGACAGCGTGTTTGTGAGTCACATGAATTTATACCGTCTCGAATCACGAGTACCGAAACAGCAGCATGTAAAGTGGCAGTGCCGGGCAACAGCTGAGGGGGCGTTCAGAGTAGGGAAGGAACGACGTCGAAAACGAGACATCAGCAACGTGCAATATGAATTCCACCCGATTTGCAATCGCTCAGTGAACTTCGCACTTCGGCCAAGTGATTTCTTGCTATCGTGTCAAGCTGTAGACTCGTTACGAACGTTCTCCAATAATCGAGTGTTCAAGCGTATTTGCGCGATGCATTTTTTGTTCTCCCTCGCTGTCGTAAAGCCTGATTACAGGAGCGTTCGTTAATTAAAAAAAAATTAAGACAAACAAAAACTCATTAAGCAAGAAGCATTAAGATATAAAAGTCTACCACATAACAAAAGATAAGAAAGATAAGAATAAGATAGGAATAACTCGATAAGTTAAGAGCAGCACGTGATTAAGATCGCTGTAACTCATTAGCTAATTACAAAAAAAAAACACATGGGGTCAGTCTGTTCCTTGTATCTCTCGGTGTAGCGTTCGCGAGAGCCCCTCTGTCTC
This sequence comes from Exephanes ischioxanthus, assembly GCA_958510785.1. Lineage (NCBI taxonomy): Eukaryota > Metazoa > Arthropoda > Insecta > Hymenoptera > Ichneumonidae > Exephanes > Exephanes ischioxanthus. The sequence continues at coordinate 2,325,820 of OY294018.1, read as the reverse complement.
TCGTTTCTTCACTGTTTCTATTCGTATCTGCAGCGCGCTAGTTCGCCGCCCGTCAAAGAAACTGGGCCATCAGGGTCATACATTTTTATTCATTATCTGCCATTTATGACCCTTTTTCTATCGTCGACACGTGTGCCTCGCTCTATGCCAATGTAAACTATCCCCATTTATCTGTAACCATGACGAAAGAGAAGTGGATATTAAATTTTACTCAAGACGCGCAGGAATGTGCCTTCTCCAGGGTCGAAATTCCAGACTCTTACAAGCGAAGTTAACAACGCCAAAGTCATGTATATAGATATACCGATCCAATGCTAAGTTGGAGTTAGAGATGAAGATACTGGCGGCGCTAGTAGGATCGAGGATACCGGCCCAGTTTACTTCCATACGCAAGTTATGATAGTGCAATTGCTAGGATGAACCGAATGGAACGCGAAATTGAGTCCATGCCCTTAATTACTATACACTTATATAGACAATATAATTCCATATCGTTTCAAGATCGAATTTATTCATTTTCTCAACTTTCGTAATACCAAAGTTTCAAGAGTGATTTGTAGGTTATGTCGCGTTTCGCCAGTTGCACAAAGAGCGAGAATTTATCATACGAACGTATCATACGTATGTACTTGGGCCGAAAGCCGAGGTTGCCACAACTGCCCAACTCCTTCTTTTGACTTTTTGAGTGGACCCGTCGCAACTGCCCAACTCCTACTAATTAAGTTACTAACGCCAAAGTCATGAATACAGATATACCGATCAATGCAAAGTCGGAGTTAGAGTTGCAGATACTTGTGGCGCTAGTGGGACTCGAGAATACCGGCCCAATTTACGTCCACACACAAGTTATGGTAGTGCAATTGCCGGTTAAACCGAATTGAACGCGAAATTGAGTCCGTGCCCTTAATTGCTAAACACTTTTATAGCCAATATAATTCGACATCGTTTCAAGATCGAATATATTAATTTTATCAATTTTCGTAATACCATAGTTTCAAGAGTGATTTGTAGGTTAAGTCGCGTTCCGCCAGTTGGACACAGAGAATTTATCATATGATTGTCGTACTTGGTCCAAAACCCGAGGCAGCCGCGACTTCCCATGTGTGTGCAACATGATGTAATGCAAAAGCCAGCTCGCTTCACGGCCGTATCAATTACAATGTATAAACGTAATAACCCGAGAAATGTGAGCGGTTTTTGCAGCTCTTACCGGAAAACCTCGCGTGATGACGATCCACGCTACATCGGCGCGTATAATATTCCATCGAGGCATTCGCCATCGAATAGGAAATTCATAGCTTCATAGAATACATACAAGCAGATAAATCCACTATTTAACAGTTGAGCAACGGTGTCAACGATGTGAATAAATACATCTCGGATAATTGAATTGTGGAACAACTATTAATTTAGCGATGGGAGAAAAATACAGGCGGATCGCGTGCCTTGAAAGACAGGAAAAAAAAGGACAACTAGGCAAGTCTCGAACAAGTCTTGCGTGTGTAAAATGGGAAAGACAGTAAAGATCGAAATTGGGATTTTTAACTCGCCGTGACGACTAGACTCTCAGCTAGAAAACCGAGGTTCTCTCGCAACGCCGACGACGACATCGAGTTGCGGGTCAAGGGGATGTGACGCGTCGCACAGCCGAGAGAAAACCGTGAGCGCTGCACACCATGGCTCTCCGACGACGAATTGTATAGCTATAATAGAGAAACCGAGCGAGAGGGACGCTTACAATAAACAGCGAGGAAATACCGTCACGACTATATTGTATCTCCGTTCCGCGGTGCGTAAGCGCGCCTTGCACGGAGGTTACACTATAGGTGTGCGCATATATATAATAAAAGCATACACATACGGATGTGTGTACATATATATATATATAGTAAAAGCATACACACATATTTTCTACACATATCCTTCGTAAACTGAAACGGAAAGAGTTACATAACTCCGCCGGTGCGTTGGCGAAACGAGGTTGGCAATGGAAAATTCGCAGAGCTCTTCATCTCTGTGTTTTGTTGCGCAGGTTGTATACAGTCGTTCCCGTCAATATTGACCAACTTCTTACGGTCTTCGGTCTCAAGTGGGACGCCGAAAAGTTATGCGTTGTTAAAAATGCGTCGTAAGTCATAAAATGCGAGACTCTCTCGCCATGTGGAAAAAAACAACCATCCGGAGCGGCCCGTTCAGACTTACTTGGGTAGCATAGAACGAGAGAGAGTGCTGCGCTGGAGCGAATGTCAAAGAGAGAAGCTATCTATGAATGCTGAACGCGACCTAGAGGTGCGGTAACATCGCGGGAGCGGATAGCGATCGGATATGTTTAACGTTTAAAAGATAAACGAACAAAAGGCAAAGTGACCGGTCACTTAAAATTCTCGGCCAGGAGTTTGATGCTTGGTGGATCAAAGAGTCTCGAGAATCGCGAACGTGCCGGTGTCATTGAAGTCAGCGAGCACTGTGTAGACGGGAGAGATGGAGAGAGACTTTATGGTCCCCTTAATCAATCCCGGCACGATTCGGTGACGGTAGAAGGCACCCTATTGCCGCTGTTACTATAATAGCGGTAGGAAAAGGCACGTGCGTTCGGCGATTGTATTTTGGGCAGGGTCTGTTGCCTAAACGCTTTGATATATGTGTATATATATATATACATACACACAGATTAAGTGAGAGCCGCGTCGAGCTATAAGCCACAGAAACCGAAAGTTCCAAAACTTCCGCAATGATCGACCAGAGAAGCCGCTCTAATGCCAGTGAGAAATGGCGGTTGAGTGTTTACCGAGTTCGGCAACAAGCCCACCTCTATGGCACTACGACGGCACTTGAGAACTTTATTTATTTTAATTGTGTACTCGGCTTCGAAGCGAAAGCGAAATATGAAGAAAGAATGAATGAATGAATGAAGAGATTTGTTGTACAATAGAACCAAGGCTCGTTTAGGCACATAGAGAAAAGTAGAAAAATCAGAAATAACAATGGACTTCACATCCGAAAGTGACGCAACTAAAAATAAAGATAACAATAAAAATAACATACTAATAATAAAATTAAAAATAAAAATGAACATCGGATAGACGAGAGAACGAAGAGTGGGGAGGAGCGAGGCGAGGTTCCACGTTATGACTCGCCTTCCGTGATTCTAATACACCATTCCAATTCCAAGGTCAGAACCGGCGAGGATGCGTACGTGGCGCGGTTGGTTTAATTCAACGGCGATTAGAGACGTCGCGATGGGAATCCTGCGAACGCCTCCCGGCATGTGTGGCCGACTCATCGAGTAAATACTACTTGGCTCATACACGTCGAAGGAACGCGCAGCGTCGGTTTTTTTTTCCCGCCTGACGATGAACGTGACGGGAACGTGATGGCCTGATTGGTGCAGGCAAAAACTATGACCAGTCGATACGAGGCCACGTGTCGAGTTATTTAAGTAAATTATTCCAAAAATTCTCGCTCGCCAGCGAGTTTGCCAGTTCCATCAGCATCAAGAGTTATATCAATAGTACAACTCCGTCAGACCTATTTTGCGCCTACTCTAGATCGCGTTAGAGTCGCAGACTCCGCTTCCGCTGGCATGAATACACCGACGAAGCTCCTGAACTGCACACTATCTTTAATTCAGCCGGCTTATCGAGTATCGCGGGTTCTTTTCCACTTGCAATGATTTTTTTTTCCACTCATCTATTTTTCAACAACAATCCCATAAACGGGTTTGTAATATTATATACACCAGGAACATATTATCTCGGCAATTCTCGGCACATCAATTGTTGAATATTGATTCTATTTTGCACATCGATCGATCGTCGTTTCCATTATTCAACACAACCGTTGGAATTTTCTAAGGATAAATAATGTCTATTATAGTGGTCTGACTCTTAACGTTTCGTTAAGAGCTAGACCGGAAGACTAGAATAATCGTAGAAGTGCTTTTACGATTTTGGGTTCGTAATTGTCCCTCGTGCACGCGAAGGGTCGGTTCGTAGTGCCAAAGGGCTGCTTAAACTTTTTATGAACGAGGTCGAGGCATTTTTATTCCTCGAGCTCGGAAGTTCGGGTGTTGGGGTGGAAAAAAGACCCCACCGAAGAGTTGCCCTTCAACTCGTATTGAGCGCGCAACGGTCCGGAAGTCTGTGCGTTCGAGTGACCATCCCTTGCGTGAAAGCCGTATGAATAGACGCGTAGACCCGGCAGATGTTCGGCCGATCGTAGAACAGAGCTGGGCGCGAGGGATAGAGAACTATTTTGTTAAGGTAGTTATAGCGCGGTCGACCTGATGGGTTGGGCTGCAGGGTGGGCGCAGTGAAGGGCCGTCGTTACTAGGGCAATGTTACCACGCACATTATTAAAGCTCTATTAAAGCTCCGTTTTAAAAACTCAATCGTTAGTAAACTTCACATTTCGTTTCGAATTTTGAATAACGATGGCAGGAGGGTTAAATGATTTTGCAATAATAAAGTAAGTAAGGTAAGCGGCCCAGTTTCCGCCACCTTTAGGCCCAATTTCCGCCATCTTCGATTGTTAAACGGAACATTTTATAAAAAATATATGTATCGCTGCATTAATCAAGAGTAAACCACTCTTCAACATGCCGTCAATATCGTTTGTATTTAACGTGTACTGTATTTATTATTAGTGTGAATTGCGATTAATGGCGGTAACTGGGACAGCGGTGGAAACTGGGCCGTTTACCTTATCTTATAGTATCCACCTTAAGATCCGGCAGTACAAAACTACGTCCTGTCCACGCTTTCGCAATGGCTCAACGCCTCCATTCAGAAAACTCAATAGTTAATAATCTTCAAATTTCGGTTCAAATTTTGAATAACGATTGCAGGTAGATTAAATGATTTGGCAATAAAGCAGGTAACCTTATGATAACCAACTTAAGATCCGGTAGTACGAAACTAAGTCCTGTACGCGCATTCGCAATGGCTCAAGGTGTCTGCTTAGAAGGGTCAATGGTGACTAATCTTCAAATTTCGTTGCAAATTTGGAATAACGATAATAGGAAGATTAAATGGTTTGGTAATAAAGCAGATAACCTCACAGTAACCATCTCAAGACCCGGCAGTACAAAGCTACGTCCTGTCCACGCTTTCGCAATGGCTGAACGCCTCTTCTCAAGTTATTGTGAAGTCTGTGTAACAAACGAACAGCTTTGAAATTTACTCTCGGTACTAAACCTTCATCCCGACGACTGCACAGCAGCCGTTCGGGGTATTCATGTACGCCGAGTCTCGGCCTCGAACTGTTGCACGTGTAGCGCCCGGTTACATCGCGCATCCGAAGATTCCGAACGCTCGAACGAACACGCGTCGGTGAAACCGATTCGTTGAAATTCCCATTGATTCACAGTGCAGACGAATGAGGGGAAAAAAATATGTTAACCAAGTGTTCGTTCCAATAGTGAGTAAAAAAAAAAAAAAAAAAAAAAAATGGTGAGCCACAGAGTCGAATCATTCGCTTTTCCATTGCACACATAGAAGTGTCACCAAGTGTGCGAGTCGCCGGGGCCGGTAAACATTGTCTTCCGTAACGAGGCGACAGGAGAGACGCGTAGGTCGCATGCGGTTGCTGAATACGAGGGTAAGATTGAAGCAAAAGAGTCCGTAATAAACGAAACACGAAGAGTCGGAGAGAGAGAGAGTGTGAGCGAGAGAACGCGCGCGAGGAGTGGGGAGAGAGGAGCGTAGTCAGTAAGAAGTTTTCTAGCTAGAATAAAAATCAAAGAGCACGCTAAGGGAGCGCAACGCAACGAAATCGCCACGCCTCTTCGTCAACGGGCGAGGAGGGGCTCTCGCTGGTTCTCGCGCGCTTCCCGACTCTTCGTAAAGTCAGTCAGAGCGCGGGCGTCCGACGATATGGACGGATAATCGGTATTAATTTCGGTAACGAGAAATCGAGCACGATATACGCGCAGTTTGCTGATAACAACTCCTATCACACCAGTTGATAATTACTGGCGAAATTAATCGCCCCCGTTGTACACACGTCTTCCCGCACGCTCGTTGGGTAACAGTTGGCACGGTAAGCCGGGAAAATTCAAAGGAACACGATCGGCGGTGTATCTCGCGTAAAAATAGCTCTTCGCTTCGGGGTCTCTCTCACTCGACCACGAGCGTCGGGGACGGTAGTCGGGAAAGCCGCCTGCACACGCGGGGTGCTCGCGATCCAAAATCTGAAACAAACATTGAAAAAAAAATCAAATTAAATCGATTAAAATTTTAAAAATTTTTTAAATAAATAAATAAAATAAAATAAAGATGCTGGGAATTTTTTTGCTAGCCCTGGCGCTGGTGTCAGGCGCTGCGGCCCAGGATCAGCGATTCCAAGAGATCTTCCGATGGAACACGATAGACGTGGTGTGGCCGTCGGAGGAGGTGCGCACCCGCGCCTACGAGCGTAACGAGTACGTAGCGGCGAACAATCCGATAGCCGGTATAAAGATCTGGAAGGAGAAGATGTATCTGACAATACCACGATGGAGGGAGGGTGTACCGGTGACGTTGGGTGTAACATCGGCGAAGCCGATAAATCGTACGTACGCGCCGATGCTCGAGGCTTATCCCAGCTGGGAGATGCAGGCGGTGGGCGACTGCGGGGCCTTTCAGTTCGTCCAGAGCATGGAGATCGATCCTCAGGGCAGAATGTGGGTGCTGGACACCGGCAGAACGGAAACAATGACGCTGGAGGCCAAGGCGCGATGCCCACCGCGTCTGGTGATTCTCGATCTCGAGGACAACGGAAAAGTTCTGAGGAGTTACAACTTTCCGGCTAACGTTACGCCGCCCGACTCGTCTTACCTGAACGACATAGTGCTGGACCACGAGGACGGCGGTTTCGCCTACATAACCGACAACAGCGACGTCGATCCCGGTATAATAGTTTTCTCGCTGCGCAACGGCACCTCGTGGAAGGTTCGGGACTCGTCGATGAAGGCCCAGCAGGACGCCGTGGGTTTCATGGTGGGGAAGGTGCACGTTATACCGCCGATAAACGTCGACGGTATCGCCCTCTCGCCGGCCGGAGCCCGAGACCGTTACGTCTTCTACACGCCGCTCTCGTCCTTCCATCTCTACGCACTTCCGACTTGGGTGCTCAAGAACGGCACCCGAGACGTGCATCGTTACGTGCGCGAGTTGGGCAGAAAGGACTCGCAGACCGACGGCATGATGATGTCTTCGACGGGAGTTCTATACTACGGCATGCTCGCCGACGACTCCATAAGCATGTGGGACATGACCGCCTCGCCGTCTTTCACCGCCGGACAGCGACTCATATCGCGCGATCACGAGAAGATGCAGTGGCCCGACACCTTCTCCTTCGACGAGAACGGCTATCTGTACTGCGTCACGAATTCGCTGCAAAATTTCATAAACAATCGGGTCAACGTGACTGTGCCGAACTATCGAGTCATCAGACTGGCGACGCCGTGGGTTAAGAGTTACCAGTATTACGGCAACAGAACTGCGCCGGAACTGCCGATGATCGTCGCGTCCGCCGATCGCGTCACCTTCGCTCTCGGCACTTGTCTCATCGTCGTTCTGGCTTTCGTCATGAAGTAACCCGGAGAAGGACAGGGAGAGAACGACGATGCCGAGGGAACCTGAGGAGTCCCGTGGGATTTTCTTCGGCTTCGCCTTTTTCGAGAGCGTTGACCCCCTAGTGCGCATGCGCGGTCGTTCTAATCTCCACAATATCGGCCAAATAGCTGTTCACTAAAAAAAGATTTAACTTTGCGGCCTTTAGTGTTCAATTGATTTGCTATAAGGAAAACGATCTCAAAACTTTGGTTCCAAATAAGTATATAGAAAGACGTGCGCGTATGCGCGGTCATTCTAACCGCCAAAATATCTGCGCTGCTTCGACTTCGAGCACATTTTTCAACAACTAAACTTCATTTTTTTACCTAAAAAAAAACCATGCGGCCTTTAACGTTCAAATAAATTCGCTACAAAAGAAGCGATCTCAAAATGTGATCCCAAATAAGTTTATACAAAAACGTGTGCGTACTGCGGGTCAGCTCTCAATGTATATGTATATACCAGCGCCTCTCGCGGAGGCGAGACGGTTATTAACGCGTATGCGTATATATTCCGCAAGGAGACATCAATAGATCAATCGACTATTTATCCCTTCCCCGGTGTAAACAGCAGGCTGTAACCGATACATGACACCGGGTATGGTAAATTACCGATAACCACTAGCAATTATGTAACCGAGTACGATAGAGTTTAACTGTGTAATAGGAAAAGTACGAGAGATCAGGATGAAGGGAGACCACTAGAGTCATCGGTATTTAGCCTCTGGGTCATGGATTGTATATCCACCTAATCTCCGGAAAATTTATCAATTCAGAGATCACTCTGAACACTCTCCCACCCACCCTTTCTCTCCAACCGTAATCGAGTACCGTATGTTATACGTACAATTGTGCATATGTATTACACGCACGGAGCAATCGCGAGTCGGCAGAGCTATTCATCATTGTTTCCCACAATTGTTTACGCCCGTCGCGTTGTAGACGCCCCGGCTGACGCGTGCACAATGACTGCGAGCGGTGTCCCAGTTTTTCGTAACTGGCGAAGAGAGCAAACGGTGCGCACACGCTTAGGCGGCGCGTAGGTACAACCTGTGTGTGCGGTCACGCTAGAAAAAGACGCGATGCCCCGTCGATTCAATGAGAGAAGGACGCCTCACGGTAGCCCTGAGCTGTTGAGTCAGCGCGAAGCCCTCGGTTGCAGCATCGCGCCACCCAAGACGAGAGCATTTTTGTCGTAAATATATATATATATATATATAGACGAAAAAAATTCGTTCAGGCGCGGCGGAGATAATTTGGCGTGTAACCACTCGGGAAGCTTCTTTGCGGTTTATCGTGCATCTCAGACGGGCGGGGAGCAAGCCGTGCATTAGACAACATCAGACCGAGAGAATAGAACGTAGTGTATTATTGTACACACGTTGCGTAACGTGCTTGAGAGTTGTGCGTTGCACCGCCGCTAGGACGTCTCTCTCTCTCTCAAGCCCGAGACTCCGACGCTTCTCGTGAAAATCGCCCTCGCCGCGACGGCTCGGAATTGAATGTGTACGCGCGATGTTTGTCCAGGCGAGTCGGGTAATCTTGACGGAAGATCTCTCGGAAGAACACGAGATTTAATTGGCCGAGCTTCGCGCGAGCTGGAGCTACACACAAGTACTTTGTTTGCTTACAGTAAAAGAGGTTATGTACGCTCGGTAATAGCTGGTATGCAGACATATTTACACGCGCTACAAACGTCGTTGATTCGTCGAGTAAATCGTCGACGATCGTAGCCAATGAAATTCGCACATTATAAAACGATTAATACTCTCGGTTCGATGCTACAGTGAAACCTCGATTATCCGGAGTCAGTTTGCCGATGAGAACTTCCATCCTTGTCGAAAACTGTTTTTCTGGTATACAATGTAAAAAAAATTACTAATTTAATATACCGGGCTGGAAGTTTTTCTGCAAAAACTGTTACATTAAATTTAATGTACAATTGTGATGTAACATATACTTTTTCATTGAAATTAAAGTAAATTATTAAAACTGAAGTACTTTCATAGTAAATTTGAAGTTAATCATTAAAAATAAAGTATTCCAAATGTTTTTAATACACTAAACATTCATTTTTCATCACAATACTAATCGAAATTTAATATACCAGTTTTTACATTAAAACTTCCAGTCTGGTACATTCTATACGATTTTTTAAATATCGTTTCGATTTATCCATGGTTCGTCCAGAGGTGCTTTTGGCGTTTTTCTTTGCTGTAACGTGACTGCGCATGCGCACGGTCGTTTTCTGAAATTATAGTAAAAACTACATCAGTCCCACTTGCGCCGGACAATCGAGGTTTCACTGTACTGACACACAAGCGCCAGACACCGAGACGACGCCGTCGCTTTCCGGTCTCTCTTTTGCACGCTATTTCACGCGGCGCAGTTCGTTTGCAGAGCAAACGGAAAAACTTTCGATCGCCCGTGAGCTTTCACTCTCGGGGCGATACATTTTTACCGCGCCTGCTTTAATTGACATAGTACAAAGGCGCGAGTCGGCTAAATACATATATGTTTCTCGAACAGTAATTTTTATCGTCAGTTTGTAAGTACGAATTTTCACACGCGTTCTCGCATCTCCGCAACGGCCGAGGGGTGACTCATAGCCTAGAAAACACGTTCCGGTTTGCGCGCATACGCATGCCTGTATAAGCGTGAATCAACCGTCGCCATACTCGTCAGAGTCCGTAAATTGGCGAATCCTTGGACCTAAAAGTTTCCCAGGGACACATCGGCAGGTACGATTTCTATCCGATTGATTCACGATGATTTCATCGTACGCGCGAGGAACGCAAAGTCCCGACGCGCCAACCCCAGGCTCGGGCCTGGCCTCTCGGACCTTAGGTGACGAACTCGAGCAACATCGCATCGTCGGGCGTTCAAGTCGGATGTTCCGAAGTCTTTTCAAATGAGTTTGGCCTTCCGGGTCTTGTTGCCAGTGCACGTGCCTCTGCCATCTTCGATCACTCGAGAGCACGCCTATAAACGGAGCATAACGAAAACAATCTTATTATCGTACGACATATTTATTAATTCTGCATAATACTTCATTATTGTCGGCTTAGCCTGCAGTTCAATCGCCCTATCACACTCGAGCGGGCAGACATCCAAAGGTCACGCGTAACTATCGGCATTTGTTATTATCGTTGTAAGCTTTGTAAAATCGATAGCTTATTTTTGGATCTGATTATCCATCGCAAAGGCCGCGACAGTTACCTGGCCTTTAGAAAGAAGCATTTTAAACGGAGCGCACCTCGCTAACGATGCATATAGTACATATTAGGTTTAAGCAAATTAATGATATTCGGTTATAAAAACAAAATTATATATATATATATGTATATGTATACTCTGAGCATTCGAGTGCTACATTCGGGAACTCATGTAAATGTACCAATATGCGTATGCGGAGAATGAAATTTAATATATTTTCTATCGATATAGATATAGATGAGTAGGTGAGAGAAAACAATTTTAACGAGATAGTTTACGTGAAAAACTTGTAGATGTTTAGTCTATGTTGTCCATGATGTTGTGTAACGATTGTAATTGATAATACGAGACTCGCGTACGCAACAATTTGTTCGTTGATTATGCGTCGATTGTACAATGAGTAAATAAAGTCGTCATTGACGTGCAATTCGCTTAGACACCTTGCGTTGTCACCGCACCCAGATTTATTAGTACGGAATCGCCGAAACTCTGTGCCTCGAGCAAACTGTGAAACAAAACAATAACCTGAAGAGCAAGTCAAATACCACGGTCGGTAATAAAAACTGTAATCACCTTTTTTCACGAACGGCGCTATCCAAACTTAAAGAAAAGTTTTTCCCCGCGTCTGCCGATTGCCCAGTTAAAGACAATTTATTTTTTTTTCGGCGGACTGCAATCTCAAAACGGCATTCAGTACAGTTTTTGTTACCGGCGGCGGTAATTCGCATCACCTTAAAATACTCGTAGAAACAATGTTTCGATAATGTTTCACCGATCGAGTTCGCAGTTTCGTCGAGCTTCGATTAACTCTCGTCGGAGAGCGTCGCGCGCCGTATCCACGATCCTTCGCTGTCACGCACAGCGTGTATATGATAACAGATTCGATGTCATTTTGTTCCCTTCGTCAATTTATCACGAGCCAAGGTAAGCGGCGAGCATCGTCGGAAGGGCCGTCCAGATATTTTCGCTACCTGCGACTCGGATAAAAGATCATAATACAGCCATGACAAAAGAAAATCGGTTCCGGAGGAGAAGGGATTTCAGACGCGCGGTAGGGTACCGCAAATCCCTCGGCGCGGCTCTGGGAACACTGCGCGCAGCTGTTACTTCTAGACAAGACGACAGCGGGAGGGGAATTCGCTTGTGGCTCAGGGACGTCGCTAGCCAGGGATGTCCGCGTGACCTCAGTCGTTTATCTCGCGAGCGCAAAAACGAGCCGCCGATCCAAATCTTAAATCCAACGAGGTCTCAACCTTGACCGTCGATCCGTTCTTAGGTTAGACTTTTTTTTACAAAGAAAACAAACGACTCGCTCGCGCGATAAACCAAATGACCAAACAAGCTCGAATCGTGGCCCGTCCTGCGAGGTCTACGCGACTGCTGGATCCGTACGCGTAGGTAGGGAGAAGAGCGTGTAGCAGAGTAGCGACGGTGGGGGCCGAGAGGGGGCTGGCTCGTACCGGCGCGGCTGCAGTGACCGGCTGGTGTCCGTGAGCGCCCGGCTGTCGAAACTCTTGGGGCCCCGAAAATCACACACACACTCTTGTCTCGAAGAGCAGACTTTGTGTGAATCAGTGAAGAGACAGCTCGCGAAGGTTGTCGCGTTATCAAACTGGATTTCCGCCACTTACGGTCATTGTTGTCATAACGCAAGAACAATCGAACGAAAACACACAGCTGAGCGCTATGATCTGAAAGAGGGGGGAGAGAGGAAAGAAAAAAAAAAAAAGGAAAAAAAGTCGGACAATTCCGATCGGCGCAAAGTCGGAGAAACAGATGAAATAAGAGAGGAAAAGGTGGACTTGTGCCGCTCGCGCGATAGTCGAGGAAACCACCGGATACATCGTGATTCACGGGTTTTTTTTTTTGTGTCGGTTAAATCGGGCTCGTTAAATATCTTTTCATCAAGTATCACGAGATTTTCCATGTCAACGACACGCGCGACCCTGCCAAGGCCAGCGTGCTACGCCCAGCGTACCAACAACTGTCGCCGGTGCGGCCAGACCGTTTTTCCGTCTCATTCTCCGGCAGGCGTGGAATCCTTTTCGATTTTCGCCAGTATCGTGAATCATCGCGCGAACGAGTTCGTCGCTGAGCTCGCGAGTTTATTGTCACTGCGAGGCGAACTAGCGTTGGAGGTTACGGAGACCTCGCGGCTGTGCAGACTCGACGAGCTATCGGCTCTCCCCGCTTCTGCCGACAGCGCCGACACTCGCGCCCAGAGAAAAAAAATCGCCACTCGGGAGGGCAACGGCGAGACTGGGCTATTACTTTATTAGGCCTGAGATGAGCGACCATGGCTGCATACACTTGAATAATTTCAAAGCCGCGAAGGGGATACAGCCTTACAAAGTAATACACTCGTACTTCGTCACGAGCACCTCGACCGAGGCACGCGTAAGAAAGGTGCGAACTAGTGTTTACCTTGTTTACTTTCTCTCTCTCTCTCCCTCAAATCGTTCTCCCCTCTCGTCCGTGTGGACTCCACTCTTCTCCCTGTCCCGCACCCTTCTCTCTCGGGTGGCTGAAAATTTAATAGATTTTCATTAATTCATTTTGTTCTTTCTCGCTCGGCGATTATCGATTTCTTTTTTTTTTATTATAAATGTCGGCAATTGTACGGTAGAATTCATAATTTTTATGCGATGTTACGGGAAGATGGAGGGAAGTAGACTGTAAAAATAAATTGTAAATTTAATTACTGGAACGTGAAATTTTCTTACGTTGCTTGCGTTAATTGAACATTAATGTTCCATTTTGTAAAATTAAAACACCCGATATTGAAGTTTAAAATCTTTCGCCTGAAATTTACAAAAATGTTAATTAAAAATCATAAAAAATGACCGGCCCCGCACATGTCCAATGTCCGTGTCGGGAACGGCCACGTTGACGCTCGGCGAGTTCACGGTGCTCGCGGAGAGCGCGGCTCCATAGCCGGCGCTCGACGAATCCACCTCTCGCACACCGATCGTCGTATCTGCACGGACACCGGGCGCGCGCGTGAATTCACGTCACACCGGCGATTCATTCATGCTCCCAGGATCGGCGATCTTGTATCGCGGCACCCCGATCACACGCTCTCTCTCTCTCTCTCTCCACCTTACCCACACAGATGTTAACCATTCGCATGACTTTTTGTTCCTTATCTCCGAGGAGAAAAGCGTGGGAGAGTTAAAAAAAAATCGTTTTTACGAAATCCGCACGTATTTTTACCCAGTTCGAGACAACCATGCTTCCTCTCCCCGACGACCTCTGAGAAATACTCGAACGATCTTAGAATTCAAAGTAACAAAAAAAAAGTATGACATTTTGTGTACCGGACTAGAAGTTTTTATGCAAAAACTGGTATATTAGACTCCATGTACAATTGGGATAAAAATGAATGTTGAGTGTATTACTTTATTTTTAATAATTTACTTTAATTTTTAATAATTTACTTTAATTTTTAATAATTTACTTTAATTTTTAATAATTTACTTTAATTTTAATACTTTAATTTCATTGAAAAAGTATACTAATTTTTCATCACAATTGTACATTAAATTTAATGTACCACTTTTTGCATAAAAACTTCCCGTCCAGTACATTAGGTTTACAATTTTTTTACAGTGTTGCCTTTACTCCCGGTATCGTTTTTGTGATCGCTAATTTTTTTTTTCAGGCCGTAAGCTGTTTGTGTCACACGTGCCAAACGTACAAGGATCGCCTTCACTCGTGTCTCCACTGTATATTTTTCGGCTGTTACGGGAAGGGTCACATTCAGGAGCACGCCAAAACGAAGAAACATTTTCTCGGTAATCGTCGAAAATATTTCGACCGTTCGACCATAGGTGTCGATTTATGGCGCTTTTTTCTTTCTCAATGTTTTTTTTACAACAAAAATGTGTTTCACTTTCAGCTGTCGATCTGTGCTACGGAAACATACTCTGCTTCCAATGCGGGGATTACGTTTATGACAGAGAATTGTTGGCGGTCGCGAAGGCGCAATGGAGCGAATCGGCGAAGTCGTTGAGTCTAGGAGAATTTTATCGAGCGTGGGAGCCGACTCAAGTGGAGGCGGAATTGCTGAGGAAGCACCCTCGTCGACGGCGCATCGTCGAAAATTCTACCATTGGTACTTGCGATAATTAAAAAAAATTAAACGATTCAATTAAATTTTTTTCTTTTTTTTTTTTAAATCGTACAAACTGTGGACAATAATTAATTGCATTGTGTTTCAGGTCTGAGGGGTCTCATAAATTTAGGAAGCACATGTTTCATGAACTGCATCGTTCAGGCGCTGACCCACACGCCCCTCTTGCGGGACTATTTTCTAGCTGACCGTCATCACTGCCCGCAGCCGAGCCGATGCCTCGTTTGCGAAGTCTCTCACCTCTTTCAGGAATTTTACTCTGGCAGCAAAGCACCGCTGACGCTTCACAAGCTGCTTCATCTTATATGGACTCATGCGAGACACCTCGCGGGATACGAGCAGCAGGACGCTCACGAATTTTTCATAGCCACGCTTGACGTGCTCCACAGGCACTGCGAGGCCGCCCCGATACTCGTAAAGGACAACCCTCACCATTGCAATTGCATAATCGATCAGATTTTCACGGGCGGTCTTCAGAGCGACGTTGTCTGCCAGTCTTGCAAGTTAGTCCGAAAAATCGATCGGCAACGTCCCTTCGATGATGTTAATGAATTTGATTAATTTAATTAATTAAAATGATTTAATTAACGTAATTAAATAAAATGATTTAATTAACTTAATTAAATAAAATGATTTAATTAACTTAATTACATAAAATGATTTAATTAATTTAAATATTATTTAACCCTCAATTAAGGGTTTCATTTAAGGTTATTTATTTAATGAGTTTAATTTTTTTTTCGTTACGTTACAGCGGAGTATCGACGACGATAGATCCATTTTGGGACATATCGCTCGACCTCGGGCCCACAGCCGGGGCGTCCGGTTCGGACAGCAACGGCCCGCCGACTTCGCTGCTCGACTGCCTCGAGCGATTCACTCGGGCCGAGCATCTCGGCTCCAGCGCCAAAATAAAGTGCAGCAAATGCCAGACCTATCAGGAGAGCACGAAGCAACTTACGATGAAACAATTGCCGATCGTCGCGAGCTTTCATCTCAAGAGATTCGAACACTCGAGCATACAGGACAAGAAGATCTCGACTTTCATTTCCTTTCCCGAGCAGCTCGACATGACGCCCTTCATGTCCCACAGGCGCAACGGCAACAACAACAGCTCGATGATCGACGGCCTCTCGAAGAACGGCGAAGACGGGGCGTTCAGCGACAACAGATACTCGCTCTTCGCTGTTATTAATCACGAGGGCTCTCTCGAGACCGGTCATTACACGGCGTTCATCCGACAGCAGAGAGATCAGTGGTTCAAATGCGACGATCATCTCATAACGAGGGCCAGACTCCGGGACGTACTGACGAGCGAGGGGTGAGCAAGCGAAGTTTTCAATTCCGTCGAATATTTTATTTACTCACGTATTTATTTATATATTTATTTTTCAGATACCTTCTATTCTACCACAAGCAAATTCTCGAGTACGGTCGCAACAGCAAAATATGATCGACCAACTCGCACCTATCTTGTCCTCCGTCCCTTCCCCGAATCATGTTACTAATTTATTTATTAATGTCTCTGTCCAAGAGAACCGACCACTCGCAACGGAGTAAACCCACTTCCCCGTTTAACAACCGCCGAAGCTTCGAGGGCTCGACGATGAAAGATGTATTCAAAATGCCCCATAGAATTAAGATTGAACCGACGTACCTTCGTTTATTTTTTTTTTAATTTTATTTTTTTATTTTAACTGCTCACGACAAACCATTTTGTATATCATTGACTTATTACCAACGTGTATACTGATTTCCTACTCTTGCAGTTGTATACACGGACAACCGACGTAAGTGTGTGGGCTCAATAGATGTTAAATATGTTTCTTGTTTTCCCGTCTCTCGGCGTGTGTGACGAGACTGTGGCAAAGGATATTCACAAGCCATTTCGTCGATTACGTATGGCATTGAAAAAAAAGAAAGGAATCATAAATAATCGTAAATTTATGAGGTTTTTTTCGTCGACTATAGAAATGGATACGTTTCTGCTGTCCCACTGCGATGGCGCAGATCAATTTTGTACAAACTTAAACTGTTACAATATAATATGGATAACGGTGAATTATTAAATGCCGATAAAGCGATATATCTATCGCACGACTGTGTACAATAAATCGATATGAATGGAATCTTCGGCTTTTTCTTTTATTCATCGCTGCCATCCGCTTGTGGCCTCAACGTTGCGATGCATTTCTACAGTTTTCTACGTCGTGGTCTCTCGGCGTACGAGTTGTCATTCAAAAATCCCGCGCTTTGCGAGCCAGCAACTTTACCGGTGAAAAAATAACAACCAACAAAGCTTACCGCGAAATTTGCCTCGTTAATTGCAATCACAATATCTGTCGGACAAATTTCTCGATCAACAATTGACAACCGATGACGAAATGATGAAATAAATAAAAAAAAATGACAAAATGAAAACGTACGTCGCAATTGATTGTTGCTGCTCGGTCGGTAAAGCAATAATGCAACAAAGATGGACGACTTGACGTTTGGCTCGCACAGGTAAACACACGTCCGAGTTTAAGGTGATGCGTCGTTTTGCTCACCTTTTATGTGAGTAACAAGTGTAATGCGATAAACATTTTTGTTTCTCCAGATTGGTGCATCTCGATCTGAAAGGCGCTCCGCCGAGGGTCTCGTACTTCGAAAAGGTTTGCGCCTCAACGAAATCTCGTCGTTCGGTCAACACCTCCGTGTTTACCATTGGGACTTTGATTTTTCGTCGGGATAATTTTTTTTCATTTTTTTCATTTTCCCGTCAGAGCCCATCGGCGAACGCGGTCTCGCACATTCGATAATATCCGTGTTGTTTTACAGTTATTTCCATTGCTGAGGACATGGGGCGCGACGGGCTTGCTTATAGAATGGGAGGACACATTTCCCTACAGTCGGGAGCTCACCCAGATTGGAAGCAACAGTCCCGGCAGTATTTCAAGTGGCTACACGGCTCAGGAGGCTCGACAAATTTTGCAACTGGCGGGGGACGCTGGTCTGGCTGTAGTTCCGCTCGTTCAGACCTTTGGTCATCTCGAGGTAATAATATTGAGATCGATAATTTATTAATGGATTGCTCCTTTTACGGATATAAAAAAAAAATGGTACATTTCAATTTTTATATAAACAAGCGTGTAGTCACATTTATCCTCGTTTGGCTTTGGAGCATATATAAAAATAAATTGATAACAATAAATATAAATGGAGAATTAGATCATTCTTCAAATAGATAGGAAGTGCAGTAGATAAGGAAAAAAAATATATATATATATTTTTTTTTCCGAATAGAAATTTTTTTTCCGAATAGAAAAGAGCGAATATCGAAAGCTCTGTATCTACACTGTAAAAGAAATTTGTATGCAATTTAATGTACCGGACTGGAACTTTTTATGCAAATTCTGGTATATTATGTTTTGTGTACAACTGTGATGAAAAGTTAATGTTCGGTGTATTAAAAACATTGGGAATACTTTATTTTTAATAATTTACTTTAACTTCAATGAAAATGTATATAAATTTTTCATCGCAATTGTACATTAAATTGAACGTATCAATTTTTGCATATAAACTTCCAGTCTGGTACATTATATTTACCGTTTCGTTTTTTCTGATGTACACTATACTCGTTCCTCGAGGTTTATGTCTGATGCACAATTTTCTTTGCGCAGTTTGTGCTAAAGCACGAAGAGTGGAGGTCTCTGAGGGAGGTGGAAAACTTTCCGAGCTCGATTTGTCCATCTAATCCGGGAACGATGTCCCTCGTGAAGTCCCTGATACGTCAGATAGTGAGCTTTCATCCGGACATACAGTACCTTCACATAGGAGCCGACGAGGTGTGGCACTTGGGGCTCTGTCACGTTTGCTCCAAGCGCGCGAGTTCAAGCAAAATCGGCAAATGGTCGATATACCTCGAGCACGTTCTCGCGATCGCTCAATTCATCAAGGAGACTTATCCGTGCCTAAGAATAATCGTGTGGGACGATATGCTGCGATCCATAGAATTACAGGTTTTGAACGGTATCCTCCATATAAGATTACCGAAGATTCCGCGCCTTGGTTCCGTTGAGATACATTTTTTTAAACTTGTTCGCAGAGTACTACATCGGTAAATACGTCGAGCCGATGATATGGCACTACAACGCGAGGGAAACCTTCAATTTGCCCAGCGGTGATAATCTCCAACCGGATATACTTTTAACGCGACGTTAAGACCATATAAAACACCTCCCTCGCCGTCCATCCCGGGCACAGTCGGTATCAAAACTGTAATTAACTTTTCTCACGGATTGATCGTTTGTACGGTCAAAAGAAAAGTCTCATCGGAAGCGGATATTCACCTCGATCTTCGATAAGACTTTTCTTTAGATTGTGAATAGCAGAAGCCGTGAGAAAAGTTTATTACAGTTTGTATTATCGACCCCGGTGTTGCACATACTCTTTAGGAATTCCGCCGCCAATAACAAAAATGGTACTGAACACTTTTTTGAGACCGCAGATCACCGACGAAAAGGAAAATGTTATTTCCTTGCGTCTGCCAATTCCCCAGGGAAAGCCAATTTTCTTTTTCCTCGGAGGTCTGCGATTTCGAAACGGCATTCAGTACAGTTTTGTTACCAACTGGGCGTGGGGGTTTATACCACATCACCTTAAAGACGATGCTTTAAAATAACTCGGTCGGTAACGAGAACTGTAATTCCATTATCCTTTAATCTCGCAGACTTGTGGACGAAATACAGCGCAGTGTTTCCCCATTTGTGGATAGCCACGGCTTTTAAAGGGGCCACGGGTTCGAGTCAGCAGATTCCTGTTATAAGCCATCACATCAGTAATCACGAGAGGTGGCTCGAAGAGTTGGGAACCAACGGTAACAAGGTTCACGAATTCCGCGGTACG
The DNA here is from genome assembly GCA_958510785.1 of Exephanes ischioxanthus. Classification (NCBI taxonomy): domain Eukaryota; kingdom Metazoa; phylum Arthropoda; class Insecta; order Hymenoptera; family Ichneumonidae; genus Exephanes; species Exephanes ischioxanthus. The sequence goes on along the minus strand of OY294018.1, from coordinate 2,305,988 downwards.
GCTTTCACGGGATGGTCGAGGTAATGAATACTTAAAAAAAAAAACAAAAAAAAAATAACAACTAATAACGAAAAGGACCCGTGAATAATAAAAGATTATTTGTTTCTTATCTTCTGCTCCTCAGGTACGATCACTATGCAACGATGTGCGAGATTCTACCGACGGCGATACCGTCCCTGGCCCTCTGCATAAAAGTGTGGCTCCACGGTTACTCCGAGCAGACACACATGCAGGTTGCCAAGAGTCTCGGTTACGTCGATCACAGATTCCTGACCGTAAATCCCCAAATACGACCCGCTCCAATACCGAGCAATCTTCAGTATCCCGGCTGGCAAGTCACTGGAGGAATCGAGTGGTTTCTCAATTTCAAAACCAAGTACGAACACATCGTCAACAGCGAGCAGTGAGTTAAAAAATATATACATACAGAAACAACGCGGCGAAATCGAGTCGTCTTATTTTGCGGATAACTTTGTCTATCCTTTTCTCAGAATAACAACGTGGCTTAATCCCTGGCAAGTAGCAAACAACTACACAAATCCCATGCAACTTGAAAGTTTGTTGGTCGCGTTCTCAGAGTGAGTATAAAAAAAGAGTAGACGGTGATGATTTATCGAAGGAAAACTGCAGACTCAAAAAAAAAAAAAAAAAAAAAAAAATGTGCAGTTTGTTACTGGAGCTCTCGTCCCTGGAGGGTTACCTGAAGGTGCAGATGGAATCTGTTTTCTTCCCGGCGATGGTCGACGAGTGGACGGGAACTCACTTGCATCCCATGAGAAGCAGACTGTCCGAGCTCAAACAAACGGCCGATAATCAAATAAAATTAAATAGTCGAAGTTAGATCACTTATTTTTCTTCATCTCACTTTCCTTCGATTAAAATACACGGCTGCATTCCGCGGGTCTAACTAGATTACTCCTAGAAGTCAATAGTATTAATACCCCCCCGGGCACGATAAATATAGTTTTGTAAAGAAAAAAAAGACACAACGGATATTTTGAAAGATCTTTGAATTCCAACGAAAAAAACAATCACTCAACTCGTGCACTTTAGCATTCCGCAGATACATGTGATCGGAAACAGAGTCTCGTCCGAGCGAGGAATAAACGAAAAGCAACAAAAGTCCGTATTTTTTTTTCGTCTTACTTTTTTTTTTTTCTTCCCGTGCATTCCGACGCTATCTTCACAATGCGGCGGGGACGTTGCGTGTCGGAATACGTCAATGTCAGTTCGGGAAGAAGAGAAAAATGTCGTAGGATCATGAGACGTTATAATGTTGGGACCGAAGGAACACGATGAGCAGGAGGCCCTTAAATTGGACGAGTTCTTCAGGGACACGTACGAGCGCGTCAGGCCCTACATACTTCGATTGACCATTGCCGAAGACAAGCAACTGTGCCATTCCTGGCTCCACAAATTGAGCCGCGCGACTAGTCAGCGATCACTGAGAAATCGTTATTTGCTCGAGCTCTGTCGTCATCTCAAATCCGGTCACGTCGGTGGGATATTCGGCAAACCACCGCGGGAAGGTCCCCTCGCCCCGCTGCCAGGATTCTGCAACCATACGGTAAGCGAGCCCTTTGAGGCTGCCCTTTAAGGAGGTAGTGACATTCCCAGCCACAAGTGAGGTCCAGAGTATTTCGAATACTTCGTAATGGGACGAAAATCTTAAAAAATTAACCAATCAGAAGGGGCTAAGACCATTGATTTTACATATTAATAATTCCAAAAAGTTATTAACAATCCAGTGAAAATTCGTCAATTTATCCAAATACATATGAATTTCTGCCGATATTTTTCTTATTTTCAAACGCGCCGTTTATCGAAAAATGTTTAAGCTGTATTGCGAATCTTTTCGATCAATTATCCAGAAACTTCTTGAGTGTGGTGTAGTCTTTTTACGAAAAGATATCAGATTTCCGCCATTGTTTTCAAGTGGCATATTTACCAACCGATTTCATTAACGAAAAAATTCTAAAAAATTTTTTTGTAAAAATACCATTTTTGTCGAAAAATTGTAAGGGTACCCCCTTCTCATTTTTCCACTTTCAAAATGGCCAAATATTTTTTTTCGAGATATCGATTTCTTACCATCTCCATTGGCTTCAAGTGGCCCATTTCCGGCTCAAAACTCATGCAACTTGTAATTTTTTCGAAATTTAAAAAATTGACCATTTTCAGCATAGGGAATCCTATGTTAAATTTTGCGAAACGGCACTTTTTTAAAAAAAATTTCGAGATATCGAATTAAAACCTTCGCCATTGTTTTCAAGTGGCATATTTACCAACCGATTTCATTAACGAAAAAATTCTAAAAAATTTTTTTGTAAAAATACCATTTTTGTCGAAAAATTGTAAGGGTACCCCCTTCTCATTTTTCCACTTTCAAAATGGCCAAATATTTTTTCTCGAAATATCGATTTCTTACCATCTCCATTGGCTTCAAGTGGCCCATTTCCGGCTCAAAACACATGCAACTTGTAATTTTTTCGAAATTTAAAAAATTGACCATTTTCAGCATAGGGAATCCTATGTTAAATTTTGCGAAACGGCACTTTTTTTCAAAAAATTTCGAGATATCGAATTAAAAGTTCCGCCATTGTTTTCAAGTGGCATATTTACCAACCGATTTCATTAACGAAAAAATTCTAAAAAATTTTTTTGTAAAAATACCATTTTTGTCGAAAAATTGTAAGGGTACCCCCTTCTCATTTTTCCACTTTCAAAATGGCCAAATATTTTTTTTCGAGATATCGATTTCTTACCATCTCCATTGGCTTCAAGTGGCCCATTTCCGGCTCAAAACTCATGCAACTTGTAATTTTTTCGAAATTTAAAAAATTGACCATTTTCAGCATAGGGAATCCTATGTTAAATTTTGCGAAACGGCACTTTTTTTCAAAAAATTTCGAGATATCGAATTAAAACCTTCGCCATTGTTTTCAAGTGGCATATTTACCAACCGATTTCATTAACGAAAAAATTCTAAAAAATTTTTTTGTAAAAATACCATTTTTGTCGAAAAATGGTAAGGGTACCCCCTTCTCGTTTTTCCACTTTCAAAATGGCCAAATATTTTTTTTCGAGATATCGATTTCTTACCATCTCCATTGGCTTCAAGTGGCCCATTTCCGGCTCAAAACACATGCAACTTGTAATTTTTTCGAAATTTAAAAAATTGACCATTTTCAGCATAGGGAATCCTATGTTAAATTTTGCGAAACGGCACTTTTTTTCAAAAAATTTCGAGATATCGAATTAAAACCTTCGCCATTGTTTTCAAGTGGCATATTTTTTAGGATTAAAAAAAGATCGACAACTCGTCGATCAAAAAAGACCTCCCTCCTTGAGGTTGCAAGGAAAAACAAATCTTCAATTTACTAATCTCATCTTTTTTTTTTCTCAGCTCGAAGCAAGCTCCTCTCTGAGCGATCTCTCGGATACGAGTGACGCTGCAACACACGAGTGTTCGGGACAATCGAGCGCGAAGCTGCGAAGAAAAACGCCCGCCCGTCGTCGATCGAGCAGCTCGGCGGGTTCGATAAGTTGCGATTACTCGATCGCCGATACGCCGGTTGTTCGACTGTGCGAGAAGATAAGATCGGACAGGAATCAATTGGCGGCGCAGAGACAGCGAAGGGATAGCATGACCGTAATCGTCAAGGAACTTCAGAGTCAGAACGAGCGATTGAAGCGAGACTTGTCGTACGCTCGAGTGAACTGCAAGTGCGACGATGAATCGGCAACCTTACGATCGACTGTCGAACGGCTGACCGGTGAAATAACCGAGCTGAGGACAAAGTGAGGAATTAAAGAATTCCGAAAGACAGCGAAATCGTTTTATTGTACTTAGTGAAAGCTATTGTGATCAGGCTCGTGGAAGTGGAGAACATGAAAGACGAATTGGAGAAAAATCACCGGGACATCGTGCAGCATTACAAGACGACGATGACCGAGGAGATCGAGGAATTGAACTCACGACTGCGGGAAGCCGATTCGAAGAACGCCGAACTATACGAGAAAATTTCATCGACGAATCGTCGATTGGAAGAAATAATTCTCGAGAAGGTGAAAACTATATCGCGATCCGGGTACTTTCTCGTACCTTAAAATTAAAATTGCCTTGCGTCGCAGGAGCAAGAGACGAGGACGATTGAGCAGAATCACAAGGAGCAGATTGAAATCGTCGAATCAAATTGCAAAATATTGCTGAACGAAAAGGACAAAACTCTGCTAGTCAAGGACGAAATTATCAGGGAAAAGGACAACGAACTCGCGGAGATGGACAAGATGAGGATGGAGGAGGTCGAGTCGTTGAGCAACAACGTTCGCGAGCTCGAGGAGAAGCTTCGGACAAAGATCGACGATGTAACTCGTCCGAGTAAATACAAAAAAGTTATTTCGCAGATTACGAAAAAAAAAATGATTTCGTCACCAGGAGGGAAAGCTGCAGTCCTTCATGATGGAGCAGTGCAGCACAATGAAGGAAGACTTGACGAAGATGAGAAACGATATGGAAGTCGCTTCGCAGACGCAAAATAATAATTTGCTGCAAAAAATATCGGCGTTGAAGAGGGCAATCCTGAGGCTCGAGAGATCGAAGGAGAGACTCGGCATCGACTGTGCCAAGAAGATATCCCACGTTCTCGAGGTCGCCGTCCGACGTAGATCGCGTTTGAGAACGCGCTGTAATAATATTCGTCGCGAAAGCCATTTTTCCTTTTCTTTCTGTAATCCGGCAGACCAAAGAGCTGGAGATAAAGAGTCTGCAGCTGCAGCTTCAGGAACAACGGAGCGAATTGACGACGAGCCTGAGCACGGAGAAGCAGTGCGAACTGGAGAGACTCACCAGTTTGCTCGAGGAGCGGTACAAGGCTCTCCTCTCGGCCACCGACGCTAACGCGGGAAATCAGCGAAAATTTTTTCTCACGGTATAACGGCAACGATTATCGAATAGGAAAAACGATTTTGTACGTGAAAAAAAAATATATGAAAAAAATTACGGATATAACGTTTGGGATTTTTCAGCGAATAACGGTTTTAGAGAATCAAATGGCGCTGCTGAAGCACAGCTTGGAGTTCGACAACGAGTCGACGGTCGTATGAACAATTTATAGATAATCCTCTTATGTACAATGCGGTAAATAAATACAATTTATCTCGAAATTTTTACGTGTCTCGAACCACGATTTCGTAATTGTGGGCCACCTTGTCGCCCATTTATTCAAAAAATAAAATGCCATCATGACTTACCCCGATGGATGGATTTCCGCGAACACGTTCCTGCTCCGTTCGAGCGTACCTGAAACATAATATGGAACTAGATAACAATTTTTCGTAGTCTCTTATTATAACGTTTTTCGAATATTTTCTCGAAAATTAAACTACCGCATCAAAAATGAATATAAACAAACGAAGAATCGAACGAAACATAAATAAAATTCAAGAAGTTGCATTAAAAAATCAAGGTTTTACAACAAAAAAAAAAATTCAAGGTCATTATCAAGACCTTTCAAGGACATCAGAAACCAAAGCTCAAACGGTCCACCCGCCGCGACGACTAAATATAAGTCGAGCGCTGCGTTGCGGGGGGGGGGGGGGAGAACAACACGAGGGCTACGTGTGTGTGCACATCGACGGTCGACGAAAACGTGCGTGGTCAGTGAACACGTGTTGCGAGTGTCAAAAATCTCGACACACCGAAAGGCCGGTTCTCTGGAGTTGGGAGGTTACCCAGCAAGATTCTCCACGGCCAGGATGCCGAGTGCCAAGAGAAAACAACCTAACATACTGATAACTGGTAAATGAAAAAAAGTTCAGCGCTCGTCGCGAGGTTATGCATCGAGAAGCTCGATAGACGAGCGCCGTTCGTTAATCGATAATCGATTGTAATTGCAGGTACGCCGGGCGTCGGAAAAAGTACGCTGGCGAGAAGGCTCGCCGACGAGACCGGCTTGGTTTGGCGGGAGGTCAGCAAGCTGGCCATTGACAATAAGTGTCTGGAGGAGTACGACGACGTGTACAAGTGTCCGATACTGGACGAGGACAAGCTCCTCGACAGTATGGAGGATCACATGAGCGACGGCGGAAACATCGTCGACTATCACGGCGCAGATTTCTTTCCGGAGCGATGGTTCGATCTGGTCGTCGTTCTCAGGACGAGCAACACGATACTGTACGATCGTCTGACCGCGAGGGGCTATCAGGGACGGAAGCTGGAGGACAACATCGATTGCGAAATATTTCAGACCATACTGGAGGAGGCAAAGGCCTCGTACAGGGACGAAATAGTCACAGAACTCGGGAGCAACAACGAGCAGCAGATGAACGACAACGTGGCGAGGATAGTCGGCTGGTTGGAACAGTGGACTAAAGACAATCCTTAATTATTATTTTTTTTTCGTATGTCAAATTGACAATATAGTGTCTTAAAGCTACTTTTTATGTACATTGCCACTGTAGCCTCGAACACAGTCACAGGATCGCGAGACAACAATCCACCTTCTCAATCCACTATACCAAGTTCCCTCTTGAGATTCTTCAATCGTCCCTGCAGACTCGAGTAATACTTCATCTTTACGAGTAACAGCTTTGATCTCTCTATGTCATTGTGGCCGAAGGCTTCGGACACTTGTCTGCAAAAAAATTGTTCTCCATCATTAGACTGGGATAAAAAAATGAATGACTAAAGATATCCCCACGAGATTGAATTTCATCAAGTTACAATCCCTGCGTTTTGCATCTTACAAACTTTGCTCGGAGAAGTTCACTTGGATAATAAAAATCTGCAAGCAAACAATTTTTTTGTCTTCCCAAACAAGTGCATTGACAAAGACTTGCCAAAGCTGAAATTTAATGCCTTGCGGATATCTTCAGGATCATAAGGATGATCAAAGGATCCGTGGTTCGTTGAAGGTCATTACTGCGAAAGAGTATTCAGTATGGAGTCGTTCTCTTCTATGAGAGAAATTATTTTATCCTTGTCCTCCGAGGCTTCTTCCACCTTCTCGTTCCTCTCCATTATTTCCATGAGGAATTCAGGCTCCAGGCTCGTGGTCCCCTCCGGTATGGACACCTTGTTTAAGCTCAGCATGTACAATCCTCTCTCCAGAGGATGCGAGAGTGTGTTGTAGGCTTTGTTGATCAAAGACGACATGTTCATGGATATCTCTTTTTCCTTCTGAAAAAGAAAACATTGGACGTAAATTCGGTGTTTATGGTTCGCCGAGATGTTTTTGATGTTTTTTTTTTTTTTACCTCGGTTCGATTGCTAAACCGATCGGGATGCAGTTTATTCTGAAGCTCCCTGTACTTTCGCTGCATGTCTTTGCTCTCGATGTCGTAATCCTCCTTTATGCCAATTACTTGAAAGTAATTGAGATCTTCGGGAGGCTCTTGGAGGGCTTTGCATTTCGGGCAGAAAATCTCCGAGTCCCGAGGACAATTGCACTGCCAGCATCTCGGCTTGACGTCGCTAGAGTAGAGATTTATTCCAGGGATTCTCGAACGGTGGTCCTCGCTCCTGGTCGCGCATCGACCGTACGATCTTTCGTACGCTCTGCAGCGATAAGATACCTCCGTGAGACTTCTGATGGCAAGGCTAAGCGTCGACCGTACGAACGTCAGACGACCCATTATAGTTGCGATCGAGGCGAATGCTCGACGGGTACTGGCCAGTACTGGCGCGGATAAATAGCTGATCGCTCGCGCATGCGCACGCCGATCGAAATCGCTCAGACGCGCGGCGTCATTTTTTTTTATTTCGATACTTTTTAAATAAGTCACGAATCGTCTGGTCGGCGAATAATTGTTAGTATCGAACATCGAAAGATTCACAATCGGTAGGATGGTGTGTCACGTAAGAAAACAGTGTATAATAAAAATATACAATAAATACACATGTATTATAATAGTCGTGTTTAAGCAAGCCGACACCGCCTCGGTCCGGCAGCTCCGTAATTAATGTACCGTAGAATCGTTAAAATTTATTTTGTATATCTCTCCCCCCCCCTTCGATTTATCTCGTCACACGCAACTATTCGTTGGCACTTTCCAATCTGATATATACTCTACACAGTCGTGCTCTTTTTTCGGTTTAGTTTCTTTTTTTTTAACTCTCCGATTCTAAAATCGTCTACCACACGTACAATTAATTTTACAGCCGCCTCTAGTATATATATCTATACATTATCTATAGCGACCCTCGTATGCGGTAATCTATAATGTCGTGTATGAGTATCGAGTTTTTATTCTTCGCCCCCTCCCTCGAGTGCTCAGCATTTCCCCGGGTTTCTTTTTTTGTTCACTATTATTTATAAATTTGTGACAATAGAAGGCCACGAATTTTCGGCGGAAATATTGCGACGATATTATCCGTTTTTTTTTTTAGATGTTTCTTCTTTACCATTCCAATTTACGTTAGGGGCAACTGATTTTTTTTAAGTCGACGATCGGATGCAATCGATGGGTTTATAATACATAAATCACGAAACTCACGGTTAAATCTCGGGTCCGATATTATCGTCGGCGACGATACTTAAACTCTACCTATCGAGGAAGATCCGGTGAAAAAGAGAGGCCGCCGTTACAATATTTTTTTTTCTTTTTTTTTTTCGCTTTCATTTATCACATATATAAAAGTGGTTCTTTTTGTTCATACTTGTTCGTCGGATTGGAACTCGATGCGACATCACTATCGACGCAGCCGTATCCACGACAACAACAAAAATAAAAGAGAACCTCCTTTCCGATTAAACTTTGTGCGTATCAATGAATATTGATAAGTATTCTACGCGTCGAGCGATACGCAAGAGACAAATGAGAATATCTAGGTGATTGTCGACACCTTCTTTCATTGTTTCTACATTATTTTTTTGTTTTTTTTTTTTTTCTTTTTCGTTACACGGCTAGGATTCAGCTAGATACGATTACCGACAACTAAGTAAGACAGCGAGAGCGAATTAACTCCGATCGAATAATAATAATAATCATAATAATTACACGCCGCGGAGGATGGCTCCGCAATTTTTTAATCGAACACAAAAAAGCGTGGATTATTTATATATATATATATATATATATATATATATATATATATATATATATATATATATATATATATATATATATATATATATATGTTTTGCAAATCACATGAACGCTCGTCGTCAGTACATGTATAGAGAAGTAATTATACTACTTCGTATAATCACAAATTGGTCGTACTTTTAATATCCTATGAGATATCGAGTAGAACTGCTCGAGCGTTTTATACTTTTGAACGGTTAATAGTCGAAAGAACCGTTTGCACGCACACGCAGAGACACACACGCACACACGCGGACACACGAGATCTAGGATACATATATTATCCGAACATAAAACACGCGTGTAAAATCGAAGAGCAGCGACGGCGCGCCAGATCGTTTTTGTACGATCGATAATTTTTTTTTCTTCTCTCGAGCGAGTCGCGTCGGTTTTTACCGATTCAATGTATTGTACATCGACCAATATATTTCGACCGGCAAATTAAACGCCGGCTCGTCACTCGCGGTATGACGAAAGGAGAGTCAACGTACCTTCGTCAGTGTCAAAGTTAAAACGTTTGCGTCAATAAAGCCGGAGCGCGTCGCGATCATCGATCGATGTCGCGTGTTTGTGTATCACAAGTTTGGGCCAAATTTGTTACGATCGCCCATTCGGAAATCGATCAACGGAGTGGCTCTAGCTAATTTTTTTTTAAATAGACTCTCGTCCCTTTATCGGTTTCGAGAATCTATCGTTATCTTCATTCTCACGCTAAGTAGTTAATGTTATCCATAAAATTTCTCTCCTAATCGTCGAAAAACCTCGATGCCTATGTCGGACTAACGAATAGTAACGTAGATTAACGAAATATATAGTTTATCACTTGACCATGGAGATGCCATCACGGAAGAGGGCGTCTATTCTTCTCCCGTGGGTGGATACAAAAGTTATATCGCGCTAATCTTACTGGTACGGATAGCAATAGAGCAAAATGAAACGAGGCTGGATAAAATGGGTCGACGTACCGTTTAATTCGATACGCTCGGAGATCAAAGTAAGAAAGGCGGTTTGAGAGAAGAATGGGTGGACAGAGCAGTTTTCAAACGCAAGCTACGCTAAACGCGCCGAGTCCGAGAATTCCAAACTCGATAGTCAACAATATTGTTACGCTCGAAAGTTTCCGAACAGCTCGTTGTCTCGGGGCCAATGTTGGACGAACTCGGAGCGATGGATTCGTCGTTCTTTTGTTTCTTCGTTATGTTTTTTTTGTTTGTTGTTGTTTCTTCAAAACATCGTAATCGTTATCGATCGGGTAATTTTTTTTTTTTTCGTATTAAAGAAAGCTCTCAATCCTTATCGGCTAAGGAATCCTTCATAATATCGTCCTTGGTAATGTTCTGATTCATCTGATCGTTCTCGTACTCGACGAAATCGTCGAACAAACTCGGCCACGCCTCGGCATCGTCGTAAGCCCCGAGGTCGTCGCCGATCACCTCGGCGAAGTTCAGAAACATGTTCCACGTGTCCCTCGGTATGCCGCGGACGTGGTGACACTCAAGAAAAACGAGCCATCGGGAGAGCAGGGGAGGCTCGCGTATCGTGAAGACCAATCTCCACAGGACTATCGCCATGTCGGCCGGCAATATTCGCTGACCGGATATGACGTCAAGGCCGAAGCGGAACGTGAAGCGATAGAGATCCTTGAATAGATCGGCGTTTATCGTCAGCTCCTGAACGATCTCCGGCAAACGTCCCTGTATACCGCGCACACAGTCGACCCGCATACCCTTCAGTCCCGTTACGAACTCGCGCCTCGTAAATTGACACATCTGCTCGGCGTCGAGCTTCCACGCAAGAACGAGCACCTTGAACTCGTCCGGCGACAATTGGAGATCCTCGCACAGCCGCTCGATTCCGTCGGCCAGTATTATATCCTCGTGCGGATCCTACAATCAAAAAAAACTCACGATCTTTTTCCGTCCACAAATATTCATGATTTTTTTCCGTCCACAAATACTCATGATTTTTTTCCGTCCACAAATATTCATGATTTTGTTATGTCCGAAAAAATTGACGATTTCTTTCCGTTCAAACAAATTGACGATTTCTTTCCAGCCAAAAAAAAAATCACAATCTCTTTCCGCCCAAAAAAATGCACGATTTTTTGCCATCCATATATGCAGTAGGGTGAATAAAAAAAAGCTCTATACCTTGTACTGCTCAAAGAGAGCGTTCAGTTTTGCTTCGGACGGCTCTTTCTGTTGTCTGCCGGTCTCCTGAGGTGCATTCGCAGCACTGGCAGTGCCGGATCGTCCGAGAGGCGGCAGTCTGGCGTAGAAGCCCCGAGACAAGCGCACGTTGTTCTGAATCGGCGGCACAGAGCCGCAATTGTCAGAGCCAACATTGTTCAACGCCGCTACGTCGACCAGTGGCAATTTTGTGTTTCCATTTATTCTCCCATCCGTGGCAGTCAAGCGGCTACTCCGAGGGCAAGAGTTCGCTGGGAACAAACGTCTCAGCTCCATAGTCTCTAAAATAAAAAATAAAATTAAAATGTATACGTACATATATGAAAATCTGCTACGGCCCTTTGATCTCGTCATATGGAATATTTTTGAATACCGTCTTTGAGTACAGGCACGTTGGAAGGATCGGCGTTAGACGGCGGGGTAGGCACCTTGAAACAAGATGAACAGTTTCCCATTGATGATGTACGTCGTTGTCACTGACCCAGTGGATGACCCCTTGCATCGGTGCTACTATCCAAGCTTGAGGAAAAAAAAAAATATACATATATATAATTTCACCAAGATTTTTTGTTATATTTTTTTTTTTTCTGTCTAATTAGCGTTCGATCGATGAGTCGCGCTGTACCTTATGATCGAAACGATTTTGTTCGTGCAGTCGGCAGCCTCGTTCGAGGCTTCCCCGACGAAATATTTTCTCCGCGTAACCTTCATCAACTCGCGAGGCTAGGAATCTCCGATGTGTCGTCGCGGCGAGCAGAATGCAAGAGCATGCATCGTCCTCTCCTTTGTTAAAAACTATCGGTCGGTGGCTCGACCAAACTTCTACTGTCATTTGTCCCGCGGACCGACGGATATCGTTCTCGACAACATGGGGATTAAAAAACTTTGACTCTCCGGCTGTGTGCGCGAGATGTGTCCTCTCTCTCCCCCCCCTATCCTACGTGCACTTCTCGGCGATGATCACAATCACTCCGATCACACGACTACCCGACTTACGCTCTCTCTCGCGAGAGAGAGAGAGAGAGAGAGAGAGAGGGCGAGAGAGAGAGAGAGACAGAGTGAGGGGGATGGAGAGTTCCTCACCACTTTCAAGCCGAACGTGATACACCTTTGACCAAAAAAACAAACAAAAAAAACTGTCTTCTACCGAGTTTCCATCGGTAGTTAGCGCGTTCGTCCGAGAATTATTGCCAGTTGTACGGGACGGTAAATATCCGGTCAGATAACCGTTATTTGTAATATTTTAACGGGGGAAGATTTTTAAGCCGAATACCATCGATCGCGTAAAACAATTTACCTTTTGCGAAACGTGTTGGCACGGATTGGTGACTTGTTTTTTTACTTAACAAAGGAATGAGTAATCTGACCCTGCGTGAAGTTTCCGGCTAGCGTACCGAGGCACGGCAATCGTTCGCGTAAAACGGAGAGGATATTCGCGATTATCATGAGAGATAATGAAATTTGTGATGATATCTATTTTGAGTAAAAATGGACTTCGATGTATCCCGACTGAATGGATAAATCACCGGCGCTTGTTAATGTTAGCGGTCGATACTGCCGAAAACTGCTTCGACTAAAGGAAAATGATATTCAGCATCAACACTTTCAAGCCAAAATTTACGAAAGAACAAAACTGCCTTCCACACGGTTTTCATCGGTACTTAGCATTGCAGAATTATTGCCAATTATACGGGACGGTAAATATCCAGTCAGGTAACCGTTATTTATAATATTTTATAGAGGGTAAATTTTGAAGTCAAAGACCATCGATCGGCTGATCGACTAATCGATTTATCGATAACAGAAAGATTTTGGGACGGATTCGTTATTGGTTATTTCTTTTTTTACTTAAAAAATGGTAAACTGATCCTACGCGAAGTTTCCAGCTAGCGTACCGTGACTCGGCAATCATTCGCGTGAAACAGACAAGATAAACGCGCTTATCACGAGCAGATTGGATATACTACGCACGATAATGAAATCTGAGATGCTATATATTTTTTTTTTAGTAAAAAGGGACTTCGAGAGATCCTGACTGAATGGATAAACGACCGACGCTCGGTAATACGGGCGGTCGGCACTACAGAAAACTGCTTGTACCGTAGGTAAATTATATGCAGCATTATATCTACCCTTAAATTTAATCGAGTAACTTTGTGGAAAATATTATCAACGATTACTCGAAAAATGAGCAAGAATTAATGTAAAAAAAGGAAAAAAAAGCCCAATATAAAAAGTCCAAAAGCCGCAACCGATTGATCAGTCTCGACGAAATGTCCAAGTAATTTTTCTCAATAAATCAACTTCTTTCTCTCACCTCAAAGTGAGAAGACTTTCAGCGTGTGACGGCCGGGATTGATTGTAGCGTCGATACACGTACCGCGTGCGCGAGCCGCACGTGTCCCGAGACCGCGATGGCGGTCGAGGGGGAGGCTAAAAGTAAACAAATTAATGGAAGGAAGCTGGGGATTGAGCGAGGATAGTGAAATATAGAGAGAGCGGAGAGTCTCGCCTGCGGTCGTTCGGCAAGGTGCTATATCGAAGCTTTTTTTGCCCTACCGACTTTATTCAGTCCCTCAGTCCCCTCCTGGCCAAGTCGTTGACTCCGGCGGTGTTTGTTTCGCAAGCAAAGAATCGTTGCTCCGCATCTAAATGTACGCTCCTCCCACCGCGCGGAGCTATAAGTACCTATATAGAGGTAGAGAGAGAGTGGCTAATGTACTCTGGCTTCCACTTCGATCGTGACCCATCAAATGGGACTTTGCTTCTCTAATAGCTATACCAGCTCTGCCTCACGGTGTATATAACCGTAGCCCGCAATATCTCTCTTTTATTCCGCCGTTTTTCCTTTTTTTTTTCCTTTTTTTATCGACGCCACGTGTAAGATACACACGGACAGTGGCTTAGACCGGGCGCGAGCTTATGTACTCTCTCCCCGGTGTCCATAAGAAAAATTGTTATTGCCGGCGAAGCGGCAGTCTGTCTCGCGGAGTGTAACACACCGAGTCGAGTTTAACCTAACATCTTTCGAGAAATAATAATACCGAACGTTTCGCACGAAGCCACATTACGTATTCGTAACTTATTTGCACGGTTCGGCAGTTTACATTGTTTACGATATCCAACGTAAATGAATTGGAAATCCGGTGGTTTCGGGGGGCTTCGCCCGTGAAAAAGGTAGTTGTTTATGCCGTCGTGAGGGGGCGCGCTCCTTTCATTCCCGGTTCCCTGCAATTTCGGACGCTCGCACCTTTTTCGGGAAAAAACCTCGCGCATATCATGAATGCGAATGCGAAACACATCGCCCGAGGCTTTTTCTTCCATCGCTTTTCTTTATATACAGTATCGCCGGGCGCGGCATCCGCAAGGCCAGGGTATTCCAACCTCCCCAAAGTGTGCGGCCCTTCGAACCTGCATTCATCAATCATATGGTAAATCCTGTTGTCTCTGAATTGCGAATCGCAAACGAGAATATAATTCTCGTTTTATTACACTCACTTTGACGCTACCTCGAGATGACTAACTTTTTCCTTCTTCGAAGACCCCTCGTAAGATAAAAATAGATGTAACCTCGAAAAGCTGACAGAGTACGAAACAATAGTATTGAGGTTTCAAGGATTGATCGGGTTTCACCAAGGATTACGATGATATTATTAAAGATACTTATTAGAATAACTCGGTAGGAAAATAGAACAATGAAATTGGTGTGAAAAACAATGGCCCTCTGTCTACTGCATCTTCAGTCGGTCGATCATAAGAAAACTAAAAGAACAAGTTTGCCTCTGACTAGTGGAAAAGGGAAAATATATTAGACCGAGAGGAACTTTAGGAATTTTACGAATGGACTTTTGCATAGTTGATCGTTTCACCAGATGCGATCGGAAATATTATCGGAACGTCGCAGCTTAGTCCGGTAAAGTAGGTAAAGTGTCGAGAAAAAATAATACGCTGCTCGTGCAGGCTCCTTGTTTCTTCTTCGAAGACCCCTCGTAATATAAAAATAGATATAACCTTAAGAAGCTGACCGAGACAATACCGTTGAGGTTTCAAGAATTGATCGGGTTTTATTAAGAATTACGATGGTTATTGAAGACATTTATAAGGTTAACTCGGTAGAAAAATAGAACTATGAGACCAGTGTAAAAAAATGGCGCATCTATCTAACGCATCTTCATTAGTTTGTCGAACATACGAAAACTAAAAGAACAAGTTGGCCTCTGACTGCAGAGATACAGTAAACATATTAGACCGAAGGGAACTAGTAATTTTACGAATGAGGTTTCGGATAATTAATCGTTTCAACAAATACGATCGGCAATATTATCGGCACGCCGTAGCTTAGTCCGGGGAAGTAGGTAAAATATCGAGAAAACAATACGCCGAGCGTGCAGGCTCATCTACCATGACATCGTTATTTTTGTTTCTCGAAGAATGTACAACTTGTCTGCGGACCGTGATGGATGGTGTGGAACGTCCAGTTTCACCCGGTGTAAAACACCTCTTGCAGGATTTAATAGAACTGTTAACTTAGAGAAATTACACTGGCCGAGTGGAGCGCGGACACGGATCGCTTGAGATCGCATAGCGACGTCGGGGAGGGGGTAATCGGGGAAAACTGTCTATCCACTTCTTTCCGCTCGCGTAGGTACGAGGAATATCAATGGATATCAATAAATTTTACGAGCAAGATGCTGTTGCTGCGTTTCAACGGTCGAATCGTATAAAAAAGTTAAAAAAAAAGAGAAAAAAGGTGTGCTATAAAAATAAGGTTATGTCAGGTACATTTAGAGTTTGAAGCGCCCACGTTGCATTCGCACAGACGGACGGGCTTACCCGTACAGGTCCCAGATGTCTCTTTATTCTTGCGAGCGGTATTGTGTGTTTTCACCGCCGGCGCCCATAGAGACGGCGCGAGAGTGTGTACTACAACGTTGTACGTAACGCATATAGCATAGCTTATCCAGGCGTCCCGAGGTTCGCATATCACTGGCATGTGTACTCGCTGAATCCCATAAAAAATGCATCATTCGCATGAGCGGAGAGGTCGTAAATATCTGTGCATTATTTATCGGAATCAAAAAAAAATGAAAAAGAATAAAAAAAATCGGGAAAAAAGTTTGCTATCGTGAACGAGACACGGCGTGAGAAAAGGGGGGGGGGACACAGAGATAGAAGAAGAATGGCCAAAGTAAGGTGAAAGGATGAAGAACTAGTAATCCAGTATGGGTGTTATATATACGTAGTTCTGGATCCCGTGCAGAGAAGCGAGGCAGGGTGGTAGACAATTCGGTAGGCAATAATTCAAGGTACCTCCAACGTACATAAAATCGTGGCAGAATGACGATGCTCAAGAGAATAAAGCCCTCTATCGGTGACGCAAGAGACACCGAGAGGGGAATAAAAGTTCTGAGGTAGAATCTAGGCTCCGGGAAATTCTCTCGCGTGCAGGTATATGCAAAGATTCCTAGGCTGAAGTAGATACGGGAATAAGGGAAATGAAGTTGGGGAGGGCGGGGCAAGACGGGCACGCCGAGAAATAAAGTCCGTTCGGATATGAGCATACGAGTCTGGAGATATGAATCGACTGTTTACAAAAAAAAAAAAAAAATCCTAATAACTGTTCCGAGTATCCGAGAAAAATACGATTTGAGGCAAAATGGGCCGCGTCTCAACCTCGATCGTCGCCATTGATGTTTTTTTCTTTCAGTTCGCCCGATTTATGTCCCCTCATTGCGGCCGATAGGGGTATTACCTCCAGGTTCGCAAATTCAGTCCTAGTCTCTACGTGTTTTCCATTTATTGTATCGACAACATTTTTGCGGTGGTCCATTTTGCCCCGTGGCCGCAGTCTGCAGCGTCCCCGTTGTGCCCCAATCTCCCATACACATGTATACATTGGGCATACCTTTATGTACGGAGAGGAGGCGTCTGGCGACTCGGGGATTCGCTCTCACGGGGGGTTTATCTTCATTTTACATACGCAACATCAGTTGGAGCACCCACGAGCCCAGATACGCTCGCATGCGAGACAATCGTCTTAGGAAATGCTCTCTCTCCGTGCCGGGGCTCTGCTATCGCTTTCCCGAACGCGCAACGGTAGATCCACGGCCAACTGAATTCGTAGCGCACGGCGAGCGGGCGAGGATCTTCAGCCGTTCGAAGCTTCCAGCGTTCGCCGCAGCTTCTCTCGCTTCGCTTGTATACCTTATCGCCACCACGGATGGGTAAGTGTAACACGGCAGAAAGACGCTCGCGAACACACATGCCGTACGAAGCGTTGTAATCTTGCTCAGTCCCTTCCTGTCTCTCGGTAAGGACTCTGAAAACAAAGAAGGCAAGGAAAAAGAAAAGAACAAAAAAATAAGACAAAACAAATAATCGTATAAATCAAAGATAAACCGGTGTAAATATGGCGCGCTTACGGCATCGGACAGGAGATACGGGAGAGCAGGTGAGTCGTAGCACTTTTAAAAATTATGGGCACCCTCGTCGTCGTCGTTCCAGTTGTCAGACGGTGTTTGGTGGTCCCGGTAAGCGTCGTTTCACCGGGTCTCGGAAAACGTTCTGGGGGCTTAGCTGTCCTCCCAGCGCCGAGCCGGCAGAAAGAGCAGCAGCAGCGCCTCTAGCGGCGGCAGCGTGGACGAGGCCGTCGCTTCTGTAGCGCGCGTCGACACCGCAAAAGCTTGGATTAGGGAACGATCCCGTGAGACCCCCGGGACGTGGGTCTACAACGTCGGGGCTTGATGCCTTCACGAGAGAGGTAAACTGCGAGAGAAAAATCCAGCGGAGCCGTTATCAAAACATATCAGGCCATTATCGATTGCGACATCGTACTAACAATAGATGTACCGCAACGCTCGCTCTCTGCGGTTAAAGAGACTCACTCCCCCCCCCTCCTTCACGCCGTCTCCTCGCCCTTCCATCCTGCGGCTTCCGCCTTCGCGCTTACACGGTCTCGTTAAACATCCTACCTATTGTGCCCGTGTTATAGGAAAATGCATATTCTCGAGCGTTTCTGTATAACAAGGCGCCACGTCAACAGTCAACATCTTGTAATAATCTCGACAATAACAAGCTGTATACATCGTACCGGCGGGCCACGGAGGAACCTCGTCGCGGCATTATTCGATAATATTTAATCCGGTAACAGTATGTCGACCTTTATTAATCTTTAAGAGATTTTTTCATTATCTTTTTCTCATTTTGTTCACTTTTATAACATCTTTTTTACTATTTTTTTTCTGGTGAATCTTCTACTTTGCAATTAGAGCGGAAAATCAAATGTTCAACGGATTCTCCACATAACGCTGGAGGAGTTGGAATATTTTTACGGTAGATCGATATATTATTCGATAATATTTAATCAGGTGCTAGTATGTCGACTTTTATCAATGCTTTTTTTCGTTTAGTTTTTTTTTTCAGGTGAGTCTTCGACGTTGCAATTACAACGGATAATCAAATCTTTAACGGTGGATTCTCGACATTCCGCTGGAAGACTTGGAATATTTTTACGATAGATCGATATACATATATACCGGTTGAAATCTTGCCGGCGAGCACGGAGCGACGGAGTAAAGGCGTCGTCCTGGGATATTCAACGCTTTTGCATATCGCCCTAAGCTACCGGTGGAAAAGAAAGAATGAGAGCGGAAAAAGAAACGCGCGGGACAGGGCTGAATAAAAAGTATACATATATGTATACAGTTACGCGGGTGGTGGGGTATATGAGAGCTCTATGCGGAATTTCATTGGTAGCTTCAAAGATTGTAACGGCATGAGCTCTCCTTTATCCTCGCTCTCGGCGAATCTCCCACGGGTATGAAAATTTGCGTAATGCACAATTACTGAAGGAAATGTCGTGGTAACACGCTATACGTATCCTAAATTGGTGCCCGTCGACGGCGGGCCGAACGCTTCGTTTCAGGCTCGACGCCCGAGGATAGAGGATGATGTAAAAAAAAATATTGAAAAACAAAAAAATTGTTCTCCATTATTTCATAATCACAATCCAACTTCACGGACAAATTACAGCGGGAGGCTAGGCGGTCACCCATCCAAGTACTGACCGCGAGTGTTGCTGCTTGACTGGGGACCGCGCCAAGCCGCACATCAACCGCGAACCTATCGCTGATGGTCCCAAACTACTGTAATTACCATTGTTCATACACCACTGTCACTCACTATTGCAACATTATAGTAGAACCTCGCTTATCCGACCTTCGATTAATCGAGCCTCCGCGTTATCCGAAGCACCTAACTCACCCCGAGTCTTCCGCATTAACGAAGGTGTAGGCTCGGATAATACGGAAAACTCGAATAAAAGGAATAAAGTAGCAATGCCTACGCGCGGAGTAGTCCGTAAAGACTACTTTGTTGCATACGCGCTTACACTTGTACAAGTTTGCTGCGTCTTTGTATTGCGAGCTGCAAGTACAACAGTTCTGACTTTAAAGTCAATGGTTTATGTTTATATGATTTTAATGTTAATTAACTAAATTATAATGATATAAAAAAATAACTAAATTAACTAATAAAGTTAATGTTTATATAGAGTGATGTGTTATTTTGAAAAATATATACGTGGGCAATACTGGCTAGTATAGATTGAATTTATGCAGTCAGAATGTACAGGCAGAGTAAAAGGTAGGTTGAATCGATGTAGGCAAATTTGATACACATATAGCGTTCTAACGTTACGGTAATAATAATAGTAGTACAAGTTTGAATTTAGTATGTTATCCGTCTTATCCGAGATTTCACTTATCCGATGTACGTTCTCCCTACATTACCTCGGATAAGCGGGGTTCTACACTTCTAATAGGGCCTTGCCCGTCTACACAAATAAAATAAAATAAAGTAAAATAATGACTTCCATGTGACAACTATGAGGGATAGCTCGTGAAATCTTTGAGTGGAATCGATCGCCTAAGTTATCCGGCGAGCAAAGAGATTTGTTCAAGCGAATGATGGGATATCCGGGCCCCGATTGGGGGGGGGGGGGAGTCTATTGTCCTATAACTATTTTCTCGATTGCTATGCCGAATCGCGTAGCCTTCCGCACGAATTGTGCAGTTCTGTCCAGAGGTATACGCCTGATTGGTAAGTCCACGGGAGCTCAATGATGCGTTTATTTGTCGGAGAATTAGGACGACGGAGAGGGAATTGTGTGGTGGGAGAGGAGAATCCAGTATAGGCTCCAGCCCGATCCATTCCCTTCCGGTGGATAGCAGAACGGGCCCGGGGACGAGGCAAGGGCACCCCCCGCACGGCGTTCTGCCGCAATCAGTAAACCTGTAAAACATTGGATTAGGTGGCCTAACCCGACCTCACTCTATAGGACGGGAGCGAGCGTGGAGCTCCTCGCACGGCTCCCCTTTCCAATTTCAACCTCTCTCTCGACAGAGTTTCGGTTACGGGCTGGCTTTACTCAGCATTCGCCACTGGTACACTCGTTTCTCTTCACCGCAAACCACGATATGTTATCCAATCTCGACGAATTATTTTCATTTTATTTCGGCACGAAAATATTTTTCCTCTCGAAATATAAAATGATCGCATCGATGCATTATTTTAGGCTTCTGGGGCGCAATAATGCACCCGATTCGGCATCGTTGTGTGGGCAAACTATACGAAATTGAAATTCGTTGAAAAAACGAACGCCTCGTGAAAAAGCTAACGTTCGGTGCAGACGTGAATTTTTAATGGTTAGGAGTTGTACCTTTTTTTCTTCTTTTTTTCTCGTCCGCCTACCCTGCATAGGAGTTCATCTTTTTTATGGAAAACTCCAGTTTAGCCCGCGTCGATAACCGACGTCGGGCTAACGTGCATAATTTAATAGGTGCAATGGCTCGAGGGCCTCGGCAGCGTGTCCCCGTCACTTTGCCCGGAAGCCTGTGACGGCCGACACAGTGCCGCGCGGATAGGTGAGATATTACGGTTGTGTTTCTAAGCGAAAGAGTTTTTCGTTTAGTCGGCATGCGCGCCTCCCGGCAACGGCTCTGCCGTCCGGTGGATGTCGTCGTTGGAGCTTGATCACGACAGTCGTGGGATGAACGATATGTATATATATATATATATATATATATATTTTTAAACCCTGACAACAATAAATTTTTACGGTGGTTGCCTTAAAGTTACTTTTATGAAAAAAAACTCCTGCAAGAGAGCATTTTCTGTAATTTTTATTTTTTATCTTTGGAAATAAAAAAATTCGAAAAAATGTATAGTTTTTCAACAATGCGTCGTTTTTTTGAAAATTAAAAACAAGGCAAGTCAAATTTTTTTGAATCCAACGTTTCATAATTTTGATTTTCACCGAGGAATACAAGACAGCATGTTTTTGGTGGCTCGCATGAAGAGCCTCCAAAAGATTTAAAATAATCAAAACCTGAGCAGGAGCTCAAGGGGATTTAGAATAATCAAGACCTGGACAGGAGGTCCCCCCCTTCATGGGCTTAAGCCCTTATTATTCTAGGCCCCTTAAATTCATTAAGTGGGCTTACAATAATTGTAGGGGCTTAAGTAACCTTTTTGGTTGACTTATGCCCTTATTATTCTTAAAGGGACTTAAAATAATGATGACCCTGAAACTATCAGGATGGAACGAAATTTCGTCAAGTTGTAACGGTTGAGTTTTACATTTCGCAAACTTCGTTCCGGGAAGTTCACTTGGAGAATAAAATTTGACAAGTGAGCAATTTTTGTCTTCTTCCCGATGCCGTGCATTGATAGAGACTGGCCAACGATGAAAGCACATATTGTCAGGGTCATAAATAATAAGGGCGTAGGTCCTTCAAGGGGGCTTCAAATATTGAGGACTTCTTTCCCCGCGCCCCCCATTTTTGACACGGCGGCGGCGGCGAAACTTTGATGTAGTATAAAGAAATATACACTCCATCCGAGATACGACACGAGGTGTAGGCGGGTATGTATAAGGCTTTAACCAATCGTGGGAAATCAAAAATTCATAATATCCCGAATACGCGCTGATAAAAATCAAAAGTTGTAAATGTTACATTTTTAAGAATCCAACCTTTCGCCATCTCGATTTCTGTTGAGGTATAAACGAAACACTTGGGCAACACTCTACGTATATCTGAATAAATTGCATGTATATATAACATAGTGAAAATAAGGGGTCTCAAAATCAACGAAATCTATATATATGCGCACGGTGAAAGATAATGATAGGGTTTATAATTGTTCCCGAGACCTCGTCCCCTATGAACAAGTAGCATATATGAAATGCAGACAGATTTATATGAGCTGGACAGTACAGATTTAATTCATGCAGGCAGAGTAGAAGATAGGTTGAATCGATCGAGGCAAATTTCATACACATATAGCGATCTAACGTTACGGTCGTAATAATTGTAATATAAAGCGCGTTATTAATGGTCAGCTTTAATTTCGGCTGTCGACTTTTTTTTCGAGCCATATTGGCATGTCGTGCCAATACGGCGCGAGGTGTAGGCGGGTGTACATAGAGCTTTAACCAATCATGGGCAATACAAAAACTGATAATATCCCAACTATGGGCCGATAAAAAGAAAAGTTGCATGTTAAGCTTCGAGCAACCCAACTTTTCGTCATTTCGATTTGCGCCGAGGAATAAAAGACACACGTGGGCAATACACCACATATATATAAATAAGACGGATATATGTATAAGAGAGTGGAAATAAGGGATACCGAAGGCAACGAAACATACATATATGGAGCTTGAACCAATCATGGGAAATAAAAATATTAAGGGCGGGGTAAGGTATTATTTGTTTTTTTTGCTTTTTTTAATGAATGTATAATATCTCAAGAATATCGTGTTAAAATTTCAAGACGATCGGAGCAAAATTAACGAAGTTATGAATATTTGAGCGCCACCCAAAAAAATTGAGTTGCGGCGAAATTTGTCGAACAATTTTTTTTTTTTCATCGTTTTGTTAATAACATTTTGGAATTATTATTATGCAAAAATAATCTTTTGAGTACCTTTAATATGCATGCATTTTTTCAGATTTTTATACAATCGAGAAGTGTTCTCAAACTAAGCGCTAAGCTCTTCGTGTTTTTCAAAGCGTTTTTCTGAAACTTGTCATATTTGAAGTCCGTGTTCACGATAACTCAAAATCTACTGGTAGATACTGGATAACACGATAAAATAAATCCTCTCGTCATTACCTCGAGAAACATCACCTTTAACAAATGCATTTTGATTTTTTTTGTTTCGGATGATTCTGTTGCGAGTTATGTTGAACACCGCAAATCAACTTTTTTTCGAGGCGCCTCCGGAGATTCATTGTCACTCGCTCAATTTTGAATATTTTGCAATGAAAATTTAGAAAAATGTTGTTCAAATGTATTATTATTGTATGAAAATTTACTGAATAAACGAACACTATCTGTATCGCCAAAAAAAAATCTTAAAAACATGCCTTTTTTCACCGAATTAACCTTACCCCGCCGTTAACAATATCCCAACTACACGCCAATACAAAAAGTTAAGTGTTAAATTTCTTACAATCCAACCATTTGTCACTTGTATTTCCGTTGAGGAATAAAAGAAAACACGTGAGCAATACACCTCATATATATAAATAAGATGGATGTATATATAACAGAGTGGAAATAAGGGGTGTCGAAGTCAACGAAATATATATATATATACATATATACGCGTACCGTCAAAGATACGGCACGAGGTGTAGCCGGGCATATATAGAGCTTTAACCAAGCGTGGGAATTCGAAAGCTGCCGGATCTTATTTCCCTCTTGGTTGCTCGACGCCGAACGGGTGAATCGTCAGGAACCCTAGAAGCGGCACCAGTAGCAGCAGTAACAGAAGCATCGTTCCCGAAAGAGAGCGAAGGAGTGAGCCAGGCTTGAAACCCCCGGCGACGCCGCCGTCGAAAGATTCAAGGGTGCTCGATGCTCAGACTCGGTGCGCCCGCGCAAAACCACCCTCTCTCCTCCCGCACTCCGTCCCACCCGCTCCGCACCCGACGGCTCTCCCTCATGCGCGCTCGAACTCGTGCGTGTCACCGTCTCTCTCCCACTTCCGTCGAACCGCCGTGTGCGCGCGAGTATCGCAGGCCCCCCCCCCCCCCCTCCGCGCGGGGGTTGCCGCTGAGCTTGGTGAAGTTTCCCAACGCTCGATGGCGTACCAGTGCGAATCGTGATTCTGCGGGAAGCGCAGCTCGCAATCGCCGTCGCTCTTGTCCCGCGTCGCGAGCGAGATCGCGTATTCTCGACCCCTTGGCCACCTGCCTCGCGTAAGACCAAGAGTGATAATAATAAACAACGAGAGAGCAAAAACGAGTAAAAAATTAAAAATAATGTCCAAAGTTAAAGTCGCGAGGGTTACCGAGCTATGATTTTTTTTTTTATTTCGGTAAAAATAAATCCCCCGCTCGATTGACTAAGCGGGACCAAAGTCTCCAAAACCCCTAAGTAAAAGTTTTCCTCTCCAACTTACCGTCGTTCCTCGCTCTCCCGGAGAGCATCGAAGAAAAAGAAAAAAGTGCTGCGCGGCGTGTGTTAAATGAACGGGAGGTAGATCGTAAGTGTACGTACGTTGCGCGGGCGCGTGCGATTCCTCTCGCATTTTATCCCCGAGTCGGCCGCAGCAGGTACACGCACACACCAGCGCTCTCGGGAGAAGATCGCGCGGAACCGGTTAGACGAGGAGGAGGACGAGAAGCTCCAAGTGCAGTGGGCATCGTTGGCGAGAGGACCGCGCGATTCCTCTGTCCCTCGCCCCCCGCGTCCCCTTCCGCCGTGTCCGGCAGCGTCCCTTTTTTCTTTTTCATTCCGCTTCGAGGATCTTGTTTACCGTACGGCTATCGCGTTGAAAGCGCTTCATCGAAAAATCATCAAAAAGTAAATCACAAAAAAATCTTACATACCTACGACAAAAAGCGCAGCAATCCTCCGGTTCGGCGCTAGAGCGAAGCATCGACTCACGGTGCATCGTCGATTGGACTCGAGGCAACACACGTGACCCCGGCTGTGAGCGAACGCGATTCGCCGGATCAGTGCTTAAGACCGTTCGCGGGCTCAGTCAGTGCACCTCTGTTCGCCACGGTGGCGTCGCTCGGGTCCTCGCTGCTGCTCGCACATCCGCCTATCGCGTACATCATCGACAAAGAAGAATAAACGCTCGTTCGATCACTCTCCTATAGCGGAACTAAGCTCGATCAACTCGAGTGCGAAAATCGAGCGGGTGTTGGCAGGGGGACATCCGTGAGCGGGGCGATTCCACGCGCGAGCGACGGTTGGATTTTCATCGTACGGAGTTGCCGGAACGGAAGAGTGGCTCTCGATATAACAACGCGCTTTCCGACCGGTCGCTGCGCGAAGATCCGAGAGACAAGTGAAACAATAATAATCATAAAGACTAACTTCGAGCGACGTTAACTTGAAGGATATTTCACGGTGAGTCGAAGATTATTCTTCGCAATTGTGCAGCATCCACAAAGAACGGATATCGCGCCGGTCGCGATACCCAATAGAGTTGGAGATTATTGTATAGAGCTGGATCAAGAAATAAACGTTTTCGAGACCGTTGCTGACTAGAGTAATCGTTTCGACGTGCATATTGCACTTCGGTTGTCGTCGCTCGCCCATCTATCGAGGATCGAAGGCCGATGCAGTTTTCGGCAGGACGGAAAAACCGTT
Source organism: Exephanes ischioxanthus (assembly GCA_958510785.1). Taxonomy (NCBI): domain Eukaryota; kingdom Metazoa; phylum Arthropoda; class Insecta; order Hymenoptera; family Ichneumonidae; genus Exephanes; species Exephanes ischioxanthus. The sequence goes on along the minus strand of OY294018.1, from coordinate 2,280,039 downwards.
ACGGCGCCAGCGTAATATTCTAGTCATAGCTGGAATAGAAACACGCTATCTCGCGCTCCGCCGCGGGCTCGAGTGAGAGACCCGCGCACGGTGAAATCGTGGAAGCTCCGAGGAAGTATTATTTCGTTGAAAGTCCGTTGAACGGTGCAAGCGGAGACAGAGGTTAGAGCCGAGAGAGGAAGGATAATTGTCGGCAACAAGTGCGAAAGCCGAACCGCCGCTGGCTGCGCCGCTAACGAGTTGCCGAAAGTAGCTCCGGGGCGTACGCACGATTAAGCGATGCGACCATCGCTCTAGAGACGCGCTCGACGATTGGGTCCGCTAGTCGTAGTTCGCGCGCGCGCACGCAGAACAGCGCCGCCAGGCGACACTTTCACGCACCCGGCACAGAGTGTTTTTCGCAATTTTCGTTCGTGACAATAGCGCGCGCGACCCGGCCCGGCCGTTGTGCAGGCACGTGAACATACGCGTAGAGTGAACGACAAAAAAAAAAACAAAAAGTTTGGCGGGCTATGCAACGCGTCGTTGGAGTTTTCACGGTCGGGACTGTAAAAGTGTTCTCGATGTAATTGGCTCGCTCCTACGCAACTATCGTGCATTTTTACTCGTTCCTATTCTTTCACCATACCGACTGTCCACTCCATGCCCGGTCTCGAATTAGTTTCCGAACCCATGTCGACACTTCTCGTTCGAACGATTTAAGAAATTTTTTTTGTTTAAGTTTCTTTTTTTTCAATTCAGTGTCCAATCGAGTGCGGGAAATTTTGTAAAGTGTGAAAAAAAAGAAAAAAAAAACAACATAGCGACGAATACGAACGGGCTCGAGCGGTGAAGCCTCGGAACGACTTTGTCCAACTTGCGAGCGCCGAGCGATGCTGGAGGTTCTTCGAGCGAGCCGCTCGACGACGCTGAACCGGATGTTCGATACGCCATTCGCGTAGACGTTCCGGCCAGCTTCTGAGACTCTTCCGGTTGTAACGTCGCGCGTCCGGACGTGAATAAGAATAATGCCCAACAAAATCGAAGCCGCACGAGACGGAATTACGATTCCACAGCCGATCAAAGGATTTTCAACCTACGCACACGTTCGTCGCGCGGTTTGTCCAACGAATTCAATTAATTAATCCATTACACGTCGGGCTAAAACAAACGCGCGTAGACGTCGATAAATATTGTCCCGTCATAATCAGCGGGGGGAGGCTTGTACCGTGTACGTGACGCACTACAATTAGTGGTGGCTCGATATTTCGGGTGTAAATCGTTCCTGTCGTTTCGTTGAAGCGCCGGACTTTACGAGGCCAGACGGGCCCGACCGATTCAATTGTATCGTCGTCCCATTGTGCGCAGGGAAAATATACCGACGAAAATACAGTGCTGAAACCGCGCGTCATCGACAAAAGGGGGGGGGGGGGGGGGGGGGGTTCCTATTTCGCGCACACGTTTCCTCTTTCACGGATCGGAATTATCTCGCTGATTTGAAAGAAAATTTATATTTATTTTAATTTTTTATTATAGTAACAATAACAAATTGGACCACACGGAAATTCATTTCACGTCCGAGATCTCCGAGGATCGCGGCTTTTAAATAAAATTTATTCGTCGAATAAAAATTAAAATAATTTTTTTTTTTTTTTTTTTTTATAAGAATGCTGACAATGGTCATTCGCGGTTCGAATCTGGGGAAGCTCGCGGCCCGGCTGACGGATTACGGCGACGTGTGACTCCGAGCAAGCGGCGTACAGCGGTAAAGTGTGTGCCGGATTAAATTCCGTGCGGTAGAGGAAGGTACACACCGGGGTCCTGTCTTACCCCCGGTCGAAGGATAATTGGATCGGCGGTTGATCAAATAAAATTAGCGATCGCCACTGGTGATAGTTTTCTTCGGATCTTGGTGGACGGGAAAATCGTCACAGGAGTCATCGTCGTCGTCTGGCAGTTAACGAAGATTGATAAAACTTTTATCAACATGGATGTGAGGAGACAAGATTGGATTATCTGGTGCGCGTACGTCGTCTGGGTTGTCATCGGAGCCGCGACAGCTGGACGAGTTTTCGGTGAGTGGCGTTTCACTCAACTCGGTTAAATTTGGCTTCGTGTAATTGGATAACGTTAATCGCGCTCTGCGGGGATAGGTTCTCGGGAAACTATTGAGAAATTCAGTAGACGGTGGATGGGAATCGACAAATTTATTTTCAATGAGACACTCGTCGATCGGCGCACATTTCATTTATAAACTTATCGACGATCGGTAAGGAAAAAGGCACTTTCCCACAGTAAAGTAGGCGCCAACGTTTCTATTCCACAAACGGTCTCAGCTCTTTTCGTGTTAATTTTGCCAAAAAATCTTGACCGTTTTACAAGAAATTTTTTTCGTTTAACCAATATTTGTTTTATAATTAACAACAAAGTAATTGTGGATGTTTGTGGATAAAAAAAGTTTGTTAAGGACATGTGAAACGACTCAGTCGGTAACCAAAATCTGTACTGAATGCGATTCAGATACCGTAGACTTTTCGGGAAAAAGCAAAGCATTAGCGGAAGTACAATTTAAGGTTGTCCTTGCGGACAGCCTGAGCCCACGTGAGTTCAGAGCGAATTGTGAGTGGAATTGCGGATACTTCGCGATGAGATAGAAATCTGAAAAAAATCAACCATATGGAAGGTACTGAAAAGATTGATTTTGCATAATAATAATTCCAAAATGTTATTAACAAATGAATGAAAAAATAAATTGTTCAACAAATCTTCCGGCAACTTAACTTTTTGTTCATATAAAAACAATAAGTTGATTTTTTTGAATACGTATGAATTTTTTCAGAATTTTGTCTAATTTTTGAAAATTGCGTTTTTAGTTAATAAAAAACGTGATTTTCAAAAATTAGATAAAATTCTGAAAAAATTCATACGTATTCAAAAAGATCAACAAATTGTTTTTATATGAACAAAAAGTTAAGTTGCCGGCAAATTTGTTGAACAATTTTTTTTTTTAATGCATTCGTTAATAATATTTTGGAGTTATTATTATGTAAAATCAATCTTTTCAGCACCTTCCATATGCTTGATTTTTTTCGAATTTTTATCCCATCGAGAAGTGTTCGCAATTCTCTCTCAATTCTCTCTGAACTCATGTGGGCTCAGGCTGTCCGCTAGGACTACCTTAATACCGCGTTCGATGATGCTTCCGTTTTATCTGAAGCGTCAACCGGTTTTAAATGGCATTGATTCGAAAAATGCATCTATCTCGCACTCATATGTCACGTAGTCATCTTTCACATAGCCTTAAATGTTCACAAATGTTCACAAATGCTCACATGGCCTTTAATGTTCACAAATGTTCACATGGCCTCAAACGAATTGAATTACAATTAGTTACAGTTGAGTACCGTAATCGTGCTCTACACGGATCCGTCGGCGATCCAAGTACTGAGAAATTCATTAGACTGCGGTAGACGAGTATCGACGAATTTATTTTCAACCAGACACTCGAAACGAGGCACTCGTCGGTCGGGACATGTAATTTATCGACTTACTGAAGATCGGTAACGAAAAAGGATAGCGTTATTGTATTGTGTGTGTTTTTTTTTATCCTCTCCTGTCGCATTGCAATTGGTCACAATTAAATAACGTAATCATGGTCCACACGGATACGTTGTTTGGCCCTGTATTGAGAAATTCATTAAAGTGCGGCAGATAGGTATCGATGAATTAATTTTCAACGAGACACTCGAAACGCGGCACTCGTCGATCGGCGGACCTGTAATTAATCGACTTATCGACGATCGGTAACAACGAGGCACTTTTATACATTCGGAAAACGAATGCATTATTATTTTTGTTATTATTTTCTGATATTTTTTTTTAAGTTCCAATTGAATTGCACTTGGTTAATATTGAGTAATATTGAGAGACAGATGTATTTTCAACGAGACACTCGAAACGCATTCTCAACCGTTCGGAAAATTAATGCGTTATTGTTTTTTTTGTATTTATTCCATTTTTCCACCGGTATACCCTTCTGGGTTTTCACGGAACCCAATCGTGATTCCTCCTAGCACTCCCTACCCGCACTCAGCTGAGCTGCCTAACTTCCAGTGCGTCCATAGCAGACTTATTAGCTACATTGTACCGCATTTGCCGGGGAGACGGAGAAACTACGGAAAAGCCGTGCCGGTACAGTCGGCCATATTCTACTGAGCCTCCGGTATTTTTGCACTCGAGGAAAGTGCAGAAACACCGAAGTTTCAGCAGAAAGCTTAGTGGTCGTGGCGCGAGCAATCCCGCGACTAAGCGGTCACCCATCCAAGTACTGACCGCGAATGACACTGCTTGACTTGGGAGACCGCCGCTGTCGGTAAAGCGTTATTATTTCTATTATTACAATTATTATTAATATTATTTTCTGTTGTTTTTTTACGCGTTTAAATTGAATTACTGTTGGTTAAAATTGAATACGGTATTCGTGCTCTGCACTGATACGTTGTTTGGGCTGTATTGAGAAATTCATCAGCCTGTGATAAATAGCTATCGATCAATTAATTTCCAACGAGACACTCGATACGAGGCACTCGTCGTTCGGCGCACCTGTAATTTATCGGCTTATCAACAATCGGTCACAAAAACGCACTTGTCCGTTCGGAAAACGAATGCGTTATTATTTTTGTTGTTATTATTATTATTATTCTCCGCCGTTTTTTTTTTTTTTTTTTTTTTTTGCACGCTCTATACATATTTATCGACGAGCATGAAACGGCGCTTCGATATTCACAGCGAGCAATGAAAAACCTATACACGGTTTTACGCCTGTCCACGGCCGACGACGATAACCTCGTTTCGAGACTATTCAAATGAAAATCGATCGATATCTCGTTTATTATTCATCTTCATTTTCATCAAGCGTTCGTTCAATTTGGCCCGTGGCGTTAAGCACTGTTACACAACGCTTTTTATGAGCTCGCCAGCTTCCAATTTTCCACGGGAACGCGTTAAAAATACAACAGTTACCCGGACGACCCCCCCCCCCCCCCCCCCCCCCCCCACTCCCTCCCCAACCTCGCTCCGCCAACTCCGCCAGTGCCGTCGGTCCTCGCGATGAAGCATGCGAAGAAAATCATTTGCTGATCGTGTTGATGCCCGTGAAACGATTT